>CM050938.1:17087687-17827687 GCA_027789145.1 Solanum arcanum
GAACCTCGTGGAGGTAATCTATCGCTAATAGACAAGAGAAACCTTTATATACATAGGTGTGTATATATATATTGAAAGTGTAACACAACAGCCATCAAAAAAAAATATTTTTTTAAAGAAAAATCACAGTAACGACTAACCCGACAAATGTGTCGCCGAACAGTAGTGACTAGCTGTGCTGAACATACATTATACCTAAGACTAAAGTAGGAACAAGAATTTACTTGGATGTTAAAGTCCTGGACAACAACTTATTACAACTTTTAGTCTTCCCATTTATCCAAGATACGAGAAAGAAGAAAAAGTGTGTCCTCTAGCAAAGGCTATCGACAATTAAACCTACAAACTAATACATAATAGGATATAAAACTTTGAAAATAAAAGCTACCAGGGATCTTGAATCGAAAACCAACAGTTCATAAAAGACAATATGGAACAAATAATGGTACGCGACACAAGAACATAATCTCAATATTTCAGACAAGCAGAAACTAAGCCATTGGGATTATTAACTCGCCCAAACTCAAAAAAATATCGTAGTTAAGAAATAGGTGCGACGACTGACTAAAAAATAAACTATTTTACACTTTATAAACAACAAGAATGAGAATAAATGACATAAGAGAAGTAAATCATTAATAAACCTAAAGAGACCGCACATGCTCGCAAATAATTCCAAACAAACCTATATGCATATTACTCGGTTAGAAAGAAATGATATTGTTTGTTAAAAGGACCGCCAACAAATTTATAACATATGAAAAATCTGAAAAAATTTAACACATAAGGAGAGCATAGGCACAACCAAATATGCGATGTAAATAGGGTAACATGTGATGCGACATAGACGGAACAACATACAACTAAACAGGAATAAATAAAACCAAGAGAGGATTTACCTCTTTCCATGCAGTGAACGAGGAAAGACGAGATGTAGGCAAGGACTTCACTTCCACCACAACGCGACTCCCAGAGGGCAGATGAACAAAGAGAAAATAAAATGAGACCCAAAGTTTCTTCCTCCTTTTTATGATGTGGAAACTTGTTTCCAGTCTATTTATGGATGTAGTGCTTTTCTGTGTTTTTTTCCTTCAAATTCCATCTAATATTTCCAATTTTTTTTCTTTCCAAAATAGTTTTTCCCCACAGAAAATCCTCTCTCAACAAGAAGCCAAAGTGAAAATTATATAGAGGAAGATCTAGGGTTGCGAATTCGGGAGGGAAAACTGTAACGACCTGTTTAGTCGTTTGGAGCAGCAGATTTTATTTCTGGAAAAACTGGCTAAGATTACGGACACCACGACGGACCGTCATAGGCACGACGGTCCGTCACAGATGTCTCGTTTCAATATACTTAGAAAATCTGAAATTGGGTACTGAAAATCGACTCTGCGAACTTCGTGGCGAAATAGCGGGACGGACCGTCACAGGTGTGACGGACCGTCGCAGATCATTGATGAAAAATTGGCTCTGACCCTTGCGACGAGACGGCGGGGCGGACCGTCGCAGCGTGACGACGTCCGTCAGTCGCAGTGATCCCGGTCGAATCGGATTTCTTTCCACGTTTTAAGGGACGTTTTGGACTATTCTTTCCTTAATTATAAAGTTTGAGGGTTAATATTAATAAATCTAATTACTTGGGGGTTAAAATAGGTAACCTTAAGTTAATTAGTGGGTCATTATTACCATCTTTCATTCCTAATTATATAGAATTAGGGTAAAAGAAAGAGGGTTTGAATAAGAAAAAGAAAAGAACAGAAAGAGAGGAGAAACGAACGAGTAGAGAGAGAGAAACGAAGAGGATCGCAAGGATTTTGAGAAGATAGCTTGTTGATTCAATTCTTCGGTGGAGGTAGGTTATGGTTTTCATGCTATTCGTAGTAAACTCTTAATAGCGAATGATATATGTTAGTAGTATTGTAAAACCCTTCTATATGCTTAATTGTATGCTTGCATGAATGATGTGATTATGTAATTATGAATAAATAAGCATGATGAAGCTATTGAATCCCAAATCTTGAAAGAAACTTTAATCTACTTGTTAATGATAAGGCCTTGGTATAAAAGAAGGCTTGATGAATTAAAGTAATGGGATTGATGATGCCTTGGCATAGAGAAGGCTTGATGAACGGATATAATGAGAATTAGTGGATCGGAGTGTCACGTTCCGACACATAGTATTAGTGGGACGGGTGTCACGAACCGACACGTAGAATTAGGGGATCGGAGTGTCACGTACCGACACATATAGGGGATCGGAGTGTCACGTTCCGACACATATAGGGGATCGGAGTGTCACGTTCCGACACATAGTATTAGTGGATCGGAGTGTCACGTTCCGACACATAGTATTAGTGGGACGGGTGTCACGAACCGACACGTAGAATTAGGGGATCGGAGTGTCACGTTCCGACACATATAGGGGATCGGAGTGTCACGTACCGACACATATAGGGGATCGGAGTGTCACGTTCCGACACATGTAGGGGATCGGAGTGTCACGTACCGACACAAGAGGAAGAAAGATAATGAATCTTGAAAGATGATAATATACTCAACATAATGAACTTAATTCCCAAATGAGTATGGTATTGAGGCGTGAGCCCTCATGGATGAACTTGATGGTACTTATTGATGATCTTAGTACTTGTTGTGGCTACATGTTGAGTTTTATAGTTGATTATGATATTAACTGATATATACTGTTTTCTATTTTGAGTTGGCCGATGATATCTACTCAGTACTTGTGGTTGTACTGACCCCCTACTTTTATGTTGTCTTCTTTGCTAATTGTGGAATACATTAACGTTAGTCATCTTCAACTCAGTGATGATTCAAGCCAGTCTTACTACATCGGAAATTGGGGTGAGCTAATACGTCTAGCTTGGGTGGATCTTCTTCTTCAAGTCTTGATGCCTTGAACTCCGGCATGGACTAGCTTTTATGTATTTTTAGTTCTTAGACATTCTTAGTTTAGTCATTTGATTGTAGATGTTCTTGTGATGATGACTTCCAGTTTTGGGGATAATAATAGTTATTGATTTTATTAATGAGTTTAAGTCTTCCGCATTACTTTATGATGATATTACATTGAAATGTTAAGGTTTAGATTGGTTGGTTCGCTCACATAGGAGGGTAAATGTGGGTGCCAGTCGCGATCGGTTTTGGGTCGTGACAAACTTGGTATCAGAGCATTAGGTTCGTTGGTCTCATCACACAAGAACAGGTCTAGTAGAGTCTTAAGGAACGGTAGGGGGACGCCTTTACTTTTCCTTGAGAGGCTATAAGACTTTAGGAAAATTTCACCCTTTCATTCTTTCTTTCGTGCTACTACTTGAGTCCAATTGGTATCTAGGCGATCTGGTGGTATCTGACCATCTTCACTCTATTTCACAGATGGTTAGAACTAGAGCCGCGACCGCGCCAACAACAACACCGACAAGACAAGAAACGTCTGAGCCAGCCACTGGGGCTGTGGCTCGAGGGAGAACAACGGCAAGAGGCCGTGGGAGAGGTCGTGGGAGGACGTCCTCTAGAGGAAGAGGACGAGCACCTAGCCCATCTGATGCTAGGCGTTGACTCCTCCACCGATGAAGAGGTAGTAAGAGAGGGGAGGGCGGGGTGAATGAACAAGCGCAACATGAGGAATTGCCACCCCAACCTACCCCAGGAGATGATCAACCAAGTACTTGCTTATCTTAGTGGATTATCTCGATCGTGGTCGAGCACCTCCAAAGAGTTTCTCGCACCAACACCTCCGGTTTGAGAGATACGACATGCGGCTACTATGGCTCCGCATGGATGCCTCATTGGAGATAGGCACATTTCCACGTCGACTCATCGGGCCTATTATGACAAGCGATCAACATGAACTTTTCAAGAAGTTCTTGAAATTGAAACCTCCAGTCTTTAAAGTGCGAGAATCGAGAGGATGCCTACGATTTTACGGTTGATTGTCATGAGCTACTACAAAAGATGGGTATAGTAGAGAGGTTTGGTGTCGAGTTTGTGAGCTATCGGTTTCAAGGAACGCCAAAATGTGGTGGCGTTCACATGTTGAGTGTCAATCAGCAGGCACCACCTATGACTTGGGAATCATTCTCGAGTTTGTTCATGGAAAAGTATATCCCCGGACCTTGAGGGATAGGAAGAGGGATGAGTTCTTGAGTCCGGAGCAAGGTAGAATGACGGTTAATGCATACGAGGCTAAATTTCGCGCACTATCCAGATCGCCACCCAACTCTGTTTGAGTCCACAAGAACGGATCCGCCGTTTTGTGAAGGGATTGAGGCGAGTGCGGATTGACCTTACGGAGTAGCGGCAGCGGCAAAATCCTTCCAAGAGGTGGTAGACTTTGTGATAGAAGTCGAAGGAGTGAAGCTGGCGACTTCACCACAACTTCGACATCAAAAGGTTTCGAAAGGGAGGTGAGTTTAATAGTTCGTATACTAGAGGACGAGCTCAGGAGGTTACTCAAGTCGACCAATCCAGTCTTCACTACTGATGTAGTTGGGGACCACCTCAGACCGGTCAACACTTCTCCGAGAGACCTATGCTTGACTCACAGAGAGTGTTATGGATGTGGGGAGGCTGGACATATTAGGAGGAATTGTCCCAAACAAAGTTATAGACCCCGATAGCTAGAGGTAGAGGTGGTCATGGTAGAGGCCGTTATTACGGAGGGCGTGGTGGTCGAGGTAATGGTGGTCACCAAAACGGCAGAGGTGATGGGCAAACTGGAGCCACTACATCACAACATGGTAGGGGCAACGGACAGACGAACGATAGGGCCCATTGTTACGCTTTCCCTGGGCGGTCTGAAGCGGAGGCATCTGATGCTGTCATCACAGGTAATCTTTTGGTTTGTGATTGCATGGCTTCTGTATTGTTTGATCCTGGATCCACATTTTCCTATGTATCTTCCTCATTTGCTAACGGTCTAAATTTACATTGTGAATTACTTGACACGCCTATTCGTGTTTCTACTCCGGTGGGTGAGTCTGTGGTAGTTGAAAAAGTGTATAGGTCTTGTTTGGTGAATTTTGTGGGGAGCAACACTTACGTAGATTTGGTTATCTTAGAAATGGGTGATTTTGATGTAATGCAGGTATGACTTGGCTTTCTCCGAATTTTGCAATTTTGGATTGTAATGCTAAAGCGGTGGCGTTAGCCAAGCACAGGCGAGATCCGTTAGTGTGGGAGGCGACTACACTTCTAATCCGGTGCGTATCATATCCTTTCTTCGTGCTAAGAAAATGGTTAGTAAAGGGTGTTTAGCTTTCTTGGCCCATCTTAAGGATGACACTATTCAAGTACCTTCAATCGAATAAGTTTCGGTAGTTCGAGAATTTTTGGATGTGTTCCCTGCAGATCTTCCTGGTATGCCACCAGATAGGGATATTGACTCGCATTGATCTTGAGCAAGATTTTCGCCCATTTCTATACCCCTTATAGAATGGCTCATGAGTTAAGAGAGTTAAAGGCACAACTTCAAGAGTTATTGAACAAAGGCTTCATTAGACCAAGTGCATCCCCTTGGGGTGCTCCGGTTTTGTTTGTGAAGAAGAAGGATGGGAGTTTTTCGGATGTGCATAGACTACAGACAACTAAACAAGGTAACCATAAAGAACAAGTATCCTCTTCCTCGCATTGATGACTTGTTCGATCAGTTACAAGGTGCTTGTGTCTTCTCTAAGATTGATTTGAGATCCGGTTATCATCAATTGAAAATACGAGCAGCGGATGTGCCAAAGACCGCTTTTGAGCGAGGTATGGGCATTACGAATTTGTAGTGATGTCTTTTGGTCTTACGAATGCCCTGCTGCGTTCATGAGCTTGATGAACGGGATCTTTAAGCCATATTTGCACCTTTTAGTGATCGTATTTATTGATGATATATTGGTATACTCGAAGAGCAAGAAGGAACATGAAGAGCATTTGAGAATGGTATTGGAAATGTTGAGGGAGAAAAAGCTTTATGCCAAGTTCTCTAAGTGTGAGTTTTGGCTAGATGCGGTGTCCTTCTTGGGGCACGTAGTTTCTAAGGATGGAGTGATGGTAGATCCATCTAAGATTGAGACAGTGAAGAATTGGGTGAGACCCACTAATGTGTCAGAAATAAGAAGTTTTGTTGGGTTAGCTAGCTACTACCGCAGATTTGTCAAGGGATTCTCTTCTATTGCTTCCCAATTGTGAACTTGACTAAGCGAGAATGTTCCATTTGTATGGTCGGATGAATGTGAGGAAAGCTTTGAAGCTTAAGACTTTGTTGACTACCGCACCAATTCTTACCTTGCCAATAGAGGGTAAAGACTTCATTGTTTCTTGTGATGCATCCTATTGCAGGTTGGAGTGCGGTGTTAATGCAAGAGAAAAATGTGCTTGCTTATGCTTCGAGGCAATTAAAGGTGCATGAACGTAACTATCCGACCCATGATTTGGAGTTGGCGCGGTAGTATTTGCACTAAAACAATGGAGACACTATTTGTATGGGGTTAAGTGTGAAGTCTACACGGATCATCGTAGCATTCAGTTCGTCTTTACTCAGAAAGATTTGAACTTGAGACAAAGGAGATGGATGGAACTACTAAAGGACTACGATATCACTATCTTGTATCATCGGGGAAGGCGAATGTTGTAGCGGATGCTTTGAGTAGAAAGGCGGGAAGCATGGAAAGTCTAGCTCATTTGCAAGCTTCTAGCGCCCATTGGCTAGGGAAGTGCTGATTTTGGCTAACGATTTGATGAGGTTAGAAGTAAATGAGAAGGGAGGATTGTTAGCTAGTGTGGAGTCGAGATCTTCTTTTCTTGACAAGATTAAGGGAAAGCAGTTTGATGATGAGAAACTAAGGCGAATCCGAGACAAAGTGTTGCAAGGAGAGGCTAAAGAAGCAACAATTGATGAGGAAGGTGTTTTGAGGATTAAGGGAAGGGTATGTGTACCCGAGTTGATGATTTGATCAACACTATTACAGCGAAGCTCATAGCTCAAGGTATTCTATACATCGGGTGCAACCAAGATGTATCGTGACCTAAAGCAACACTTTTGGTGGAGTAGAATGAAGCGTGATATTGTTGACTTTATTGCCAAGTGTCCAAGCTGTCAACAAGTGAAATATGAACACCAAAAGCCCGGAGGAACACTTCAGAGAATGCCCATTCCTGAATGGAAGTGGGAGAGAATTGCAATGGACTTTGTGGTTGGTCTTCCAAAGACATTGGGTAAGTATGACTCCATTTGGGTAGTTGTCGATAGGTTAACTAAGTCTGCTCATTTTATTCCGGTCAAGGTAACTTACAACGCAGAGAAGTTAGCCAAGATCTATATCTCAGAATCGTTCGATTGCATGGGGTTCCACTCTCCATTATATCAGATAGAGGTACGCAGTTTACTTCTAAGTTTTGGAAAACATTGCATGCGGAATTGGGTACTAGGTTGGACCTTAGTACTGCGTTCCATCCTCAGACCGATGGTAGTCTGAGCGAACGATTCAAGTCTTGGAGGATATGCTTGGCGATGCGTGATAGAGTTTGGTGGCCATTGGGATAGCTTCTTACCCTTAGCGGAGTTTTCATACAATAATAGCTATCACTCAAGCATTGACATGGCTCCATTTGAAGCATTGTATGGGAGGAGATGTAGGTCTCCCATTGGTTGGTTTGATGCATTCGAGGTTAGACCTTGGGGTACCGATCTTTTAAGGGATTCGTTAGATAAGGTGAAGGGCATTCAAGAAAAGCTTCTAGCGGCGCAAAGTAGACAAAAGGAGTATGCAGACCGAAAGGTTAGAGACTTGGAGTTCATGGAAGGTGAACGAGTCTTGTTGAAGGTTTCACCTATGAAAGGGGTGATGCGGTTTGGCAAAAGAGGTAAGCTAAGTCCAAGGTATATTGGACCATTTGAGGTACTAAAGCGAGTAGGGGAGGTGGCTTATGAATTAGCCTTGCCCCCAGGGCTGTCCGGAGTACATCCGGTATTTCATGTGTCCATGTTGAAAAGATATCATGGAGATGGAAACTATATCATCCGTTGGGATTCAGTTTTGCTTGGTGAGAACTTGACTTATGAGGAGGAACCAGTTGCTATTTTAGATAGAGAGGTTCGCAAGTTGAGGTCGAGAGAAATTGCATCCATCAAAGTTCAATGGAAGAATCGACCGGTTGAAGAGGCTACTTGGGAGAAGGAGGCAGATATGCAAGAAAAATACCCACATCTGTTTACAGATTCAGGTACTCCTTTTCGCCATTGTTTTTCTTCTTTTGATCGTTCGGGGACGAATGATGGGTAAATTGGTATCTATTGTAACGACCTATTTAGTCGTTTGGAGCAGCAGATTTTATTTCTGGAAAAACTGGCTAAGATTACGGACACCACGACGGACCGTCATAGGCACGACGGTCCGTCACAGATGTCTCGTTTCAATATACTTAGAAAATCTGAAATTGGGTGCGAAAATCGACTCTCACGAACTTCGTGGCGAAATAGCGGACGGACCGTCACGGTGTGACGGACCGTCACTGCATCATTGATGAAAAATTGGGTCTCGACCCTTGCGACCAGACGGCGGGGCGGACCGTCGCAGCGCCGACGGCCGTCCACAGTCGCTTGATCCCGGTCAGAATCGGATTTCTTTCCACGTTTTAAGGGACGTTTTGGACTATTCTTTCCTTAATTATAAAGTTTGAGGGTTAATATTAATAAATCTAATTACTTGGGGGTTAAAATAGGTAACCTTAAGTTAATTAGTGGGTCATTATTACCATCTTTCATTCCTAATTATATAGAATAAGGGTAAAAGAAAGAGGGTTTGAATAAGAAAAAGAAAAGAACAGAAAGAGAGGAGAAACGAACGAGTAGAGAGAGAGAAACGAAGAGGATCGCAAGGATTTTGAGAAGATAGCTTGTTGATTCAATTCTTCGGTGGAGGTAGGTTATGGTTTTCATGCTATTCGTAGTAAACTCTTAATAGCGAATGATATATGTTAGTAGTATTGTAAAACCCTTCTATATGCTTAATTGTATGCTTGCATGAATGATGTGATTATGTAATTATGAATAAATAAGCATGACGAAGCTATTGAATCCCAAATCTTGAAAGAAACTTTAATCTACTTGTTAATGATAAGGCCTTGGTATAAAAGAAGGCTTGATGAATTAAAGTAATGGGATTGATGATGCCTTGGTATAGAAGGCTTGATGAGCGGATATAATGAGAATTAGTGGATCGGAGTGTCACGTTCCGACACATAGTATTAGTGGGACGGGTGTCACGAACCGACACGTAGAATTAGGGATCGGAGTGTCACGCACCGACACNTATAGGGGATCGGAGTGTCACGTTCTGACACATATAGGGGATCGGAGTGTCACGTTCCGACACATAGTATTAGTGGATCGGAGTGTCACGTTCCGACACATAGTATTAGTGGGACGGGTGTCACGAACCGACACGTAGAATTAGGGGGTCGGAGTGTCACGTACCGACACATATAGGGGATCGGAGTGTCACGTACCGACACATATAGGGGATCGGAGTGTCACGTTCCGACACATGTAGGGGATCGGAGTGTCACGTATCGACACAAGAGGAAGAAAGATAATGAATCTTGAAAGATGATAATATACTCAACATAATGAACTTAATTCCCAAATGAGTATGGTATTGAGGCGTGAGCCCTCATGGATGAACTTGATGGTACTTATTGATGATCTTAGTACTTGTTGTGGCTACATGTTGAGTTTTATAGTTGATTATGATATTAACTGATATATACTGTTTTCTATTTTGAGTTGGCGATGATATCTACTCAAGACTTGTGGTTGTCTTGACCCCTACTTTTATGTTGTCTTCTTTGCTAATTGTGGAATACAATAACGTTCCGTCATCTTCAACTCAGTGATGATTCAAGCCAGTCTTACTACATCGGAAGTCGGGGTGAGCTAATACGTCTAGCTTGGACTGGATCTTCTTCTTCAAGTCTTGATGCCTTGAACTCCGGCATGGACTAGCTTTTATGTATTTTTAGTTCTTAGACATTCTTAGTTTAGTCATTTGATTGTAGATGTTCTTGTGATGATGACTTCCAGATTTTGGGGATAATAATAGTTATTGATTTTATTAATGAGTTTAAGTCTTCCGCATTACTTTATGATGATATTACATTGAAATGTTAAGGTTTAGATTGGTTGGTTCGCTCACATAGGAGGGTAAATGTGGGTGCCAGTCGCGATCGGTTTTGGGTCGTGACAAAAACCCATTCCAATCCGATTCAGGGGCCCAATTTTTGAATTCAAAATCTCAAAAAAAACTTTCACCATATTTGGATAGACAACCTTTTCCTGAAATTTCAACGCATTCCCGAAAGGGAAAAGAGGATGGATGGCTCGATTGTTTCCTTCATCCTTAGAGTGAGACGTGGCTCTATCTCATGACCACAAGGACAGAAATGCGTGCTTCTGCGGCTCTGTTGTGACAACACTATTGAAGGAGATGGGAGGAAGAAGACAAGGGTTCCCAGTGTACTGGGTCGCGTCGTTTTCTTGGGAACTCATTGGCGTTCTTATTTATTTCGCGTCTGTTCACACGATGAAGGAGAGAAAAATCAAGTGGGTCATGTACTGACTTTGTTGGATTGGGTTAAGAGATATTAGGAGGAACTGGGCCGAGCTAGGGAGAAAAGGAGTAGGCTGGATCAATTTATTGTGGTTGGTTGGGAATATATGTTGGGCCGGCTAAAGAGGTGAGAAAAAATGGCATGATTTCAAATATATATATATATATATATATATATATATATATATATATATATATATATATATATAAAAGAGGGCCCAGTTTACATTAAATAGGTTCAAAGGCTGGATTTTAAGTTAAGAATATTACTAATTTATCCTAACTAAATTGTAATTGGCCATTTTGATTAAGTTTTAAAAATATGACGAATAAATGTAATTGATTAACAGGCTTCTTAAAATTAACAAAATAGAATAATTAATTCGAATATAAACTAAAGATTCAAAAAATAAGCTAAAATAATTAACCAAATATTTATGTAAAACAAAATATTACTATCATTATTTTTTTCAATTTTGACTATTGATAAAATATAGTTATTATATGAATCATTATGTAAGACATATGCATTATCTAAAACAATAAAAGTGTCAAAATATCATTTAAAATAACTTGCAAGCTAAATTTCTTTTTTTTTTCCAGAGATTTATAAATCTATATATTTTAAATTATTCAAACTCGAGAAGCTCGTAAGTTAATTGCTATCGAGGAGGGTCAAAATTGGATGTCAACAATACAAACTATTATAACTTTTTTTATTTTTCTACGTATAAATCATTTTAACTTGTTGAAACGTTATACATAAAAATTCACAAAATTTTAGTTTGGTAACTAAGATAAAAAAAGATTTACAGTAAAAACTCATAAATATAATATATAGTGAATAGGTATTATTATTTTTTTTTATAAAAAAAATTAATAAATACAAATTTTAAAAAGTGATTCTTTTCTATCTTTAAGTTATTTGTTTTCAATTTATATACAACTATATATTAGAATTAAAAAAATATGAAAGTGATAAAAAGAGTTATAAAAAATATTTTAAAAAAAAGAGAAAAATATTTATTGCAAAACTAACATACATAAACATTAGATTTTATTATGTGCAATAATCCTTAATTTATCCTTAAATATTATCTTTTAGAGACACAACTAGTTAGTTATAATTATGATTTCTATAGAAATAAAGGGATGAATAAAACTACATGGTTACCTATAAAAAGGTTTTTTTATCAAGTGGATAATTAAACACCATAATTAAGTTCATTAAATATAAGTTTTGAATATACTAATCCATTAGAAAAATAATAAGATCTCAATAGATTATGTATTAGATTCGAAGTCTTTGAAGGTGTATCAACTAAATCTAAGAGACAAAAAGAATTTAAATTATACCAAAAACCAACCCATCATTGATTTTTTATTGCTAAAGTTGAACATTCCAAAAATAATTTTTAAAAAAAGTTTGAGTTGACAATTAATATCTAATGAGTAACAACATTTATGAAATATTGTTTTCTCCTTATTAGGGATTTGCTAGACAAGAGATAAAACTAATAAAAATCTAAACATGCCTTTTAATTGACTATGTATGTCATCTATCGAAGCTATCCGTAAAACATGGACAGGGGATCTAGGATCATTTGTCCCCAAAAAATAACCTGATGCATATTTAAAATAAAACAAATCAATAAATATTATGCGGAAGCTAAATCAACTTAATAGTTTGAAATGATGGTAAATACCCACTTAGTATTTAAATAAAGAAAAACTGAGACCTGGAATAAAACTGAAAAAGTAAAAGTCTAACATTATAGTTGAATCTGTCTATGTGTGAAATAGCCTCTAACTGAGTAGAAATGTTTGAAAATTCCTTACGTAGATCTAGCAACTACTGAGAACTAAAAAATATAAAACAAGGAAAGATAATGATGTCATCATCCTCAATCAATGAGGACTAAAAACTGATGCTGCTGAACTAAAGATTGGAAACCGATCTATGCGTGATCTAGAAGCTCAAAACCTTAACCTATATCATGAGAAGATATAGCACAGAGTATGAGTTAGTACTGGAAAGGTATAGAGCATGTATGATAGAATAAAACTAAACAATAATCTTTACTGAAAAAACATATAGCTAATCTTAATTCAACAAAACACATAACTAAGGAATGTATGATATAAGAATGATACTAACTGACAACAGTGAACATGAAATGAATGCATGCAATGACCAAGTTTATGATATTTTGAGACTTAATACTGCATTGTGACTGATAACATGGTCAATAAAATACAATTTAACTATAAGGCATATACTCATAACCGGCATAAAAATATGAGATTTATGTGAAGTCCAATGTATACGCCCATCGAGAGGACCCAATATACAGAGTTATAGAAGCATGATTGGCGTGATAACTAAAATGATACCTACATAGGAGAGTTACAAGCTATGCAACACGTTGTTCTGGTACTTGCTTCTCCTAATTGATTAATTATTTAACAATTGACTCAAGTTATGTATTCCTAGTTACCTCAAAGTAGTAACATGCAATCTACGAATATAACATTAATATAATGATAATCATATATTCAAAAATTGAGGCATGTGAATATATATAACTAAATTTACTGCCCTAACATGTGTAATTTATAAACTAAAGAACTGCACAACAAGTTTTTTCTAGTTTATGCATGAATCTTGGCAAAAAACAATACTACAACATATTACAATGATTTAGATAGATCTAACAACTAAACCCCAACAATTTATAACATTAAAGAAAACCCTAGGCCTCGATAGAATTAAGGAAGTCAAGAATCTAAGATAATTCTAGGGACCTAATAGATGAAAGGAATGAATTCTTTAAATCCCACATGCGTGGTGAAAAAATTCATGGACTACTATATCGACTTCAGGACAGGAACTAATGAACACTTGCTGCATTCTTTGTAAGGGTTTGGTACCTCTTTCTCCTTATTATGCTCTAATTTTCTATGTTTTTGTGAATGATCTAACTTAGTTATGTTCTAATTATTTTTTTAGGATAAAAATGACCAAATCCAGGTAGTTTAGGGGTTAAACGACATAGTTTATGTGTCCAATCCATAGGGGAAAACACTAAATTACATGTGACATAAAATCTGCTGAAGCCACCTACGGACGGATCACGGTCAGTCAAATGATCCACGATTCGTCCTTTCTGTATATAGATCAACTTCAGAGACTATATTATGAGGTGTCTTTATAGTATTAACCTACGGACGAATTGGCGGTCTTTCAACTAATCCATGATTCATTTTGTCCGACAATCAATAGACGTTAAAGACGATGTTGTAAATGGATTGATGGTCTGTCGACTAAACCTTAATATGTCTTGTCCGACCGTAGGTCATGCCTTAGAATAGTTTTTCTTGTAATTAATGGGGAGGGTTGTAAGTTGAAAATTATGGAACATCATAATGTATCGTGGGTCTCCCTATGGTGTGTGGGTGGTGGTCGTTAGTTACACATGCAACTCGTGGAATTTGAATTTTGTAGTTCTAATATATCGATACTACATTATCTCCCCCTACGGAACATTCATCCTGAAAACACTACAACTAAACACTGGATTTTCATCTCTAACTTAGATATGTTCCAAGAACATGCAAATACGTCCAAAATTAAAGTACCAACTGAAGGAACATTAACCTAAGACAGAATTTGTCCAAACCCTCAAAATTAGTTTAGGTGTCTAGGGCTTCACATGTCCCTAAAAAGGTTAATAACATGTTAGTTATGTGATTTACAGTTTTTACTGTTGATTTAAAGCTTTGGAGATCAAACATCCAATAACGTCAGAAATGTTTGTTAGTTAGCCTTGAAACGTGCAAGTGTGTTCTAGTGTGCCGTGGTATGTTTTAAGTGTTTTGGGTGGTGTAAATTTATAGGGGAGGATAATAAATTATTAATGGATATACTAAGGTTAGAAATTTTGGGCACTACTCCCCAGGACCAACCAAAGGGGTCCTTGAAGAGGACCCAAAAGTTTGTAGTAGACTGGCTAGGTAGTGTCCATATACGCTTGATAGTCGACGCCCCATAGCCAACATGACACCCCGTTGTCTGGAAGGCGTTTTCCCATACTTGGTGTGGGTAGATCAAGCTCCCTTTTTTGACCGTGAGACCCAAACTAGGAATCCCAAGATGGCCAGTCGATGGGTCAACCAGGCGTAGACTAAAGATTTCGATCCTCCCTGCAATTCTACAACATAAACGCTGCATAGTTAAGGGGTAAAGGAGAAATTCACCCCACGTCCTAATTAAACTCTAGACGGTTTATTTTAAATAGGTATTTTAAGTTAGTATATAAGCCTTAACTATAGTTTAGGATTCATTCTTCAAAACAAATCTTTCCCTCTCGAAACAAACTCTCAAAAAAACCCCATTGAAGACCACGCTAAAGAACAAGCTATGGAGGTGGATTCTTGGAACTTTCCTCTTAAAATTTTATGGGCTACCTCATGTAAAAGTTATGGTAATAAATCATCCCTAGATAACCATTCACCCTTGGAGTCCTTTCAAAGCATTTTCAAACATGATTGTAAGTAAAATTCCTATCTATCAATCTAGCCATGGGTTCATTGTTAAAGTGATTTCAAAAGCATTCTAATATTGAATATGTGATTAATCTATAGTTTTAACATTATTTTCAATTCAATTCCATAAAGAACCCATTATCCCTTTGTAACACTTCAAAAATCCAAGACATAAGGTCAATTCACTTTTTAAGGTTTTTTTATGAATATAAGTCATTAAGAAAGTCTAGAAACCAAAACATCCAAGAACATCCATGACGTCCGGAAACCATTTTAAGTTGGTACTAGCGTGCCTTCGCTTATTTGACTAGCTTTTTGGAGTGGGAAAATGATTAAAGATGGTGGAAGGGTGTCTAACATGTGCTTAATTTTATTTATTGTCGAAACTTATGGGTATTACTCCCGAAGGACAAACTAAGGGACCTTGAGGAGGACCCTTGCAAGTGGAGTGAAACACTACCTATACAGTGTGCACCCACGAAAGGGGACGAACGAAACGTGTGTTAATCGACAGGGAATCGATACCAACTGTCGACCAATACTTAGACAATTAGTTGGATGCCTTAACCATCATAGTCTCTAACCAAATCTATGAGTGTGAAGCATGGAAGAGGGACCATTCGTTGACTCACAAACGGATTGTTGGTCAAGGTCTCATCTATGAGGGTCTAATTTTCCTGCACATTTTAACTTTGTCGTAAATAATTATTTAAGGGGTT
This sequence comes from Solanum arcanum, assembly GCA_027789145.1. Classification (NCBI taxonomy): domain Eukaryota; kingdom Viridiplantae; phylum Streptophyta; class Magnoliopsida; order Solanales; family Solanaceae; genus Solanum; species Solanum arcanum. Next base: position 17,103,565 of record CM050938.1, read on the forward strand.
TGGTGGTTATTTAGGTACTAATATAAGTCTAATTGACTTAATTAACCCTCTATATAAATATCGCAACCCCATTAGTTTGATAACAACTCTCAAAACAAAACTCTCGTCCTTCTCTCTTATTTCTCTGTCTATTGGAAGACATCGTTGAACACAAAGGTAGGGAAGAGTTTTAGGGGCTGTAAAAGGACTATTTCACCATATATTCTTAATCAAACAGTGTGGTATGGGATCTAATTCACCTTTGTGACCTCTTTATTCAAAGGGTTCCTTCAATGTACATTTAAAAGTTGATTTTTCATGTGGGTCTTTCCCAATCTCAAAAATTAGATTATGAATTGAATTGTTTATATTTTCTTTTGGATATTATGAGTAGATTTACATGTATTCTAACTTAATTATGACATTTCTTGATGGTTTGTTCTAGTTTGAAGAAGATGACCCTTAACCCTTAACCTTAGGTTTGATCTTTGTATGAATTAGTGTGTATTTGGTTCAATTAACTTGGTTATTGGCTGAATTACTACTAGTTTATGATGTTACACTAATCATGAAAAAAATTAGGGTGATTGGTAGTCTTTAATTCTAGTTATTGAGAATATGATCTAGGTTATAAAGTGAATTGACCTAAGTATCTTATCTTAAGCTATGATCTAGTATTGAATTGTGAGGTAGTGATTTTTCTAGCCTTGTTATTGTCACATCCGGATTTACCCCCAAGATGTAACCGGCGTCCATCCCCTTTGAGGACTAACAATAGACTCTAAGTCTTACATCATCACATTAATAGGTCAAGAATACGGAAGAAATTAAAATTTTTCATTACATCTTCTTGGAGGTTTACATAGACCCTCTGCATACACATAATATATTAATATCGAGTATACATAGACCCTTCGTATAGAAAGGTTACATAGCCTACTACTTTTTTTGCACACAGACACAGACACAGACACACACACAAACACACACACACACACACACACATATATATATATAAATATATATATATATATATATATATATATATATATATATATATATATATATATATATATATATATATATATATATATATTAGAAAGAGTTTTCTCCTCTCGTACCATCTAAACGATCGTAGAAATTTGGGCATAGACCTCCATCAATGTAAAGAAGCAACATATAGGCTTATACGAATCATACTCAAATGAAAATAGAGTGAACATAAGAGTCTTTGAATTAAAGCGACTCCCTAAGCTAGATATTTGCATCGCACTCGGAAAGTGAGGACCTACCCACTTGGATGGTAGAGACTGTCCAAGTCTTCTTAATGTCGTCTCGAATGAGACTTCAATGATTGGAAGCTAAAATGTTTAGGAAAAATGAAGAAATGGGGTTAGTATGCCAGCTGTACTATGTATGAGCCCATATGCACATATAAGATCAAAACATCCTAAAAATGGACATTTAGTTAAACCATTCTATTTTTACCCTTTAAAAAACCTTATGCATTGTCAAACAAGCCATACCCAGAAACAAGACATACTTATTAAATGTAAATAAAGTAATATGCACATCATACTTTAACCCATAATCTACTACAACCCTATCATCAAGGAATAACATCACAAGCATGAATAAGAGTTAATTATATCATAATAAGGAAGTAAAATACCCATGAATCCTCATTAGGTCAACAAATGCAATGACCAAACAAATCCCCATAACCTCACTCAATAAAGTAGATCCAACAAGAACCCATATCGAATGTCTAACTTCACATTAGATAACCTTTAAGGATACTTAACATCATACATTAATAATATAATCCAAATACATGTTAAGGATAATCATCATCACATAGTACAATTTACATTGTAGCATCAACATTTTATCATCATATACATTATTACCATATGCATACATAATATCAACTTCCTAAAGCTTCAATCAAAGCCAAGTAGCGCAAAGCATAAGTAGAGTCCCATACCCCTAGCTAAGATAAGTCAAACCTCTCATGTAACCCTAGTTAGTTTATACTTCATTGCTTCATTTTAGTTTAGGGAACACTTGCCTTAAACGACATATACTACAAGAGCTAAGTGTGGAATCCGATGTTGTAAGACCTTACACCAATAAAAGTTGGTCTACGAGCAAAATAAAACAAAACATAAATGCAATTTTCTAGGTGGATCCACTAGTTATTCTTCCCATGGGGGCAACATAGTTCAAGAACTAAGAGATAGGTACATTCCCTCTTCATACCACTTGGAAATTTGGGCCTCCTCTCATGGGAATCTATTGGATGAGTATTCCTCTTTAGGAAGTCCACACCACATGTATAACCATAGGCTGAATCTTCCTCTTTGGGAAGTCATCACCTCTCATTGTCAAGTTCACTCTGTGCTAAGCTAAGTCCCTTCATTGGAATATCATTAAGTCTTCAGTAACAATCATAACATAGTTTAGGTCATAGGGTCTAGCCCTTGTATAATCATCCTCATTATATATAAAGAATAATTGTATGATTATAGTCCTTTCATTACAATTCATATAGGTGAGGTCAACAAATTATACATATCATTACATAATAAGGCATATTAGTAAGCATCACATCCTTATAACATTCACCTCTAAATTAACCTCAAAACAATAGTTAAGAAATTTCAATTTAACATCATACCAACCCTATAAATCCTAAATAAAGCATACTCCAACACCACATCATGATTTATTCACAATTAACCACAAGTAGAAGTAAAGAATAGGGATTACAAGACTTGCCAAAGCTGCTTACAAATTCATCATCGAGGTCTTACCGTCAAACCTTAATTAAAATCAATTAGTTCATAACATCAACATAGTTCAACAACCAACATGATAATAAGGCTAGAGGAATCACTACATAATAATTCAATACTAAATAAAAGCTTAAGACAAGATACTTAGGTCGATGCTCATAACCAAGATCACTTCTTAAGAACTCGTATGAAAGTCGAAAATTTACCCAAATTTGTTAAAAATTAGTCTAAAAACATCATCTAAGAGTAATTTAACCAATAATTAAGTCAATTGAATCAAACACAACCTAATTCTCATCAAGATAAAACCTAGGGTTAAGGGTTAAGAGTCATCTTCTACAACCTAGAGAAAACAATCAATATATATAATAATTATATTATAATTCATGTTAATATATTCATATTATCCTAAATAAATCACAAACAAATCAATTAATAACATGATTTTTGAGATTGAGAACAACCCACATGAAAATTTAACTTTTGAAAATACTTTGTAGGAGCTCTTTGAGGAAAGAAGTCTCAAAGGTGAATTAGATACCATACCTTAATGTTTGATGAAGATTTGATGGTGAATTTCTCCCTTAACATCCCCCAAATCCCTCCCATAGCTAGTCTTCAATGGTGCCTTCCAAATGGAGAGAGAAAGAAGAGAGAAGGAAGAGGATTTTTTTTGTGAGTTGTGTTTAATCTAATGAGGGTTAGGGCCTTTATATGGTGTTTTAAATTACATAATTAAACTCCCTTAAAATCCCTATTAAGAACTTGAACCAAACTACTTAAATGAACTAACTTAAAAAGTGCAGGAAAATTACAAGCGCATCGACGACACCACGACCGATAGGCTGTTGGTCCATCGACGCTCAGGCCTCTCTTGTTACTACACAACCATTTTTTTTCCAGAGAATTTTGAAGGATAAGGATCCAGCATTTTGGCTAAGTGTTGGATGACGATTGGATTTGATGACGCGTCGATCCACACACCCGTCCTTTGCCCCTCGTGGTTGCACTTTGCCCAGGAAGTGTTCCCTCCTACGTGCTAGGGTCCTTCTCATGGTCCCTTGGTTGGTTCTTTGGTATTCGTACCAGGAAATTTCGACCATTAATAATATTAAACACCTATTAAATAGCCTTCCACCAATTTTCATAGATTTCCAAGTTCTAAAAGCTCATCAAATAGGCTTAGGCATGCTAGTACCTTCTAAAACTAGTTTCAGAACGTCATGGACATTTTGGTTCCTACACTTCCTAAATGACCTATATCCGGTAAAATACGTCTTAAAACCATTTTTAGACATCGTGACACCTATGTTAATCATTAAGACTAGTATTCAATTTTCAAAATGTTACAGTTATCGTGTTTATTTTTGACTTATGGTGACGTATACCCAAATTAAGTTGAATTGAGGGTTTATGGTAAGACATTGATGATTAAATATGAAAGAGACTTGGTAAGTCGTATGATCTCTATCCTTTACTTCAAATTGTGGTAAATTTTTATGTCACGACCCAAAACCGAGCTGCGACTGGCACCCACACTTACCCTCCTATGTGAGCGAACCAACCAATCTAAACCTTAACGTTTCAATGTAATATCAACATAAAGTAATGCGGAAGACTTAAACTCATTAATAAAACCCAATTCAATAACTATTATTTCCCAAAATCTGGAAGTCATCACCACAAGAACATCTATAATCAAATGACTAAACTAATAGTTTCTAAGAAGCTAATAATACATAAAAGCTAGTCCATGCCGGAACTTCAAGGCATCAAGACATGAAGAGGAAGATCCAGTCCAAGCTAGAAGCATTAGCTCACCCTGATATCCGGAGCAATGTAGACTGGCTAGAGTTACTGTTGAGTCGAAGATGACGGCACTTTTGCTGCACTCCACAAATAAACAAGAAGAAAACATAAAAGTAGGGGTCAGTACAAAACACGGGTACTGAGTAGATATTATCGGCCAACTCAAAATAGTAAACAGTATATACCAAGTAATATCATAAAATCAACTATGATACTCAACATGTAGCAACAACAAGAACTATATCATTAACAATTACCGTCAAGTTCACACATGAGGACTCAAGCCTCAATACCATACTCATTTGGGAATTATGTTCATTAGATTGAGTATATTAACATCTTTCAAGATTCATTATCTTTATTTCTCTTGTGTCGGTACGTGACACTCCGATCCCCTACTACTATGTGTCGGAACGTGACACTCCGATCCCCTAAATCTACATGTCGGTTCGTGACACCCGATCCCCTAAATCTACATGTCGGTTCGTGACACCCGATCCCCTAAATCTACATGTCGGTTCGTGACACCTGATCCCCTAAATCTACGTGTCGGTTCGTGACACCCGATCCCCTAAATCTACGTGTCAGTTCGTGACACCTGATCCCCTAAATCTACGTGTCGGTTCGTGACACCCGATCCCCTAAATCTATGTGTCGGTTCGTGACACCCGATCCCCTAAATCTACGTGTCGGTTCGTGACACCCGATCCCCTAAATATACGTGTCGGTTTGTGACACCTGATCCCCTAATCTCATTCTATCAATTCATCAAGCCTTCTTTTATACCAAGGAATCATCAATCTCATTACTTTAGTTCATCAAGCCTTCTCCCTTACCAAGGCATCATCATTAAAAAGAGATTAGGTTTTTATCAAGATTTGGGATTCAATAACTTCATCATGCTTAAAATAATCACAATTATATAATCACGTTCATGCATGCATACAATTAAGCACATAGTAGGGTTTACAATACTATCAATACATATCATTCTCTATTAAGAGTTTACTATGAAAGCATGAAACCATAACCTACCTCCACCGAAGATTAGTGATCAAGCAAGCAATTTTCTCAGAATCCTTGCTATCCTCTTCGTTTCTCTCTCTCTCTACTCGTTCTCTTTCTTTTTCTGTCTCTCTTTGTTCTTTCTTATTTTTCTTATTGAAACCCTCTTTCTTTTACCCTAATTAACATATAATTAAGTGTAAAAGATGGCAATAATAACCCACTAGTTAACTTAAGGTTACCTCTTTTAACCCCCAAGTAATTAGACTTATTAACATTGACCCACCCCTTTATAATTAAAGTAGGAAATAGTCCAAAACGCCCCATAAATAAATTAACAGAAATCTGACCCAGCGTGGGATTGCGTAGCCCGTGATGGGCCGTCGTGCCTGCGACGGTCCGTCCTGCTATCCGCCACATGCTACAGAAACTCGATTCTAAGTGAATGGCCTGTGACGGGCCGTCGAGCCTGCGACGGTCCGTCCTGCCACTCCGTCACGAAGTTCAGAGAGTCGATTTTCAGTACCCAATTCAGATTTTCGAAGTGTTTTGAAACGAGACCCTGTGACGGTCCGTCGTGCCTACGACGGTCCGTCCTGGGGTCCGTCGCCTCAGCCTGTTTTTCCTGAAATAAAATCTGCTGCTCAAAACGACTAAACGGGTCGTTACATTAGATACCAATTTACCCATCGTTCGTCCACGAACGATCACAAGAAGGAAAACAAGGGCGAAAAGGAGTACCTGAATCTGTAAACAGATGTGGGTATCTTTCTCGCATATCTGCCTTCTTCTCCCAAGTGGCTTCTTCAACGGGTCGATTCTTCCATTGAACTTTGATGGATGCAATCTCCCTTGATCTCAACTTGCGAATTTCTCTATCTAGAATGGCAACAGGCTCCTCCTCATAAGTCAAATTTTCATCAAGCAAGACTGAGTCCCAACGAATAATATAGTTTCCATCCCCATGGTATATTTTCAACATAGACACATGGAATACCGGATGTACTCCGGACAGCCCTGGAGGCAAGGCTAACTCATAAGCCACCTCCCCTACTCGTTTAAGTACTTCGAAGGGACCAATATACCTTGGGCTTAGTTTACCTCTTTTACCAAACCGCATCACCCCTTTCATTGGTGAAACTTTCAACAAGACTTGTTCACCCTCCATGAACTCTAAGTCTCTAACCTTTCGATCTGCATATTCCTTTTGTCTACTTTGCGCCGCTAGAAGCTTTTCTTGAATAGACTTCACTTTCTCTATCGAATCCCTCAAAAGGTCAGTACCCCAAGGTCTAACCTCGAATGCATCAAACCAACCAATGGGGGACCTACATCTCCTACCATACAATGCTTCAAATGGAGCCATATCAATGCTTGAGTGATAGCTATTATTGTATGAAAACTCCGCTAAGGGTAAGAAGCTATCCCAATGGCCTCCAAACTCTATCACACATGCGCGAAGCATATCCTCCAACACTTGAATCGTTCGCTCAGACTGACCATCGGTCTGAGGATGGAACGCGGTACTAAGGTCCAACCTAGTACCCAATTCCGCATGCAATGTTTTCCAAAACTTAGAAGTAAACTGCGTACCTCTATCTGATATAATGGAGAGTGGAACCCCATGTAATCGCACCACTTCCGAGATGTAAAGTTTGGCTAACTTCTCTGCATTGTAAGTCACCTTGACCGAGAATGAAGTGAGCAGACTTTGTTAACCTATCAACAATTACCCAAATAGAATCAAACTTTCCCAATGTCTTTGGAAGATCAACCACGAAGTCCATTGCAATCCTTTCCCACATCCATTCAGGAATGGGCATTCTCTGAAGTGTTCCTCCGGGCCTCTGGTGTTCATACTTTACTTGCTGACAGTTTGGACATTTGGCAATAAACTCAACAATGTCACGCTTCATTCTACTCCACCAAAAGTGTTGCTTTAGGTCACGATACATCTTGGTTGCACCCGGATGTATCGAATACCTTGAACTATGAGCCTCTGTCAGTATAGTGTTGATCAAATCATCGACGCGGGGTACACATACCCTTCCCTTAATCCTCAAAACACCTTCCTCATCGATTGTTGCTTCCTTCGCCTCTCCTCGCAACACCTTATCTTGGATTCTGCTTAGTTTCTCATCATCAAACTGTTTTCCCTTAATCTTGTCAAGGAAGGAAGATCTTGCCTCCACACAAGCTAAAAATCCTCCCTTCTCATTTACTTCTAATCTCATAAGGTCGTTAGCCAGAATCTGAACTTCTCTAGCCAATGGGCGTCTAGAAGCTTGCAAGTGAGCTAGACTTCCCATGCTTCCCGCCTTTCTACTTAAAGCATCCGCTACAAAATTCGCCTTCCCCGGATGAAACAAAATAGTGATGTCGTAGTCCTTCAGTAGTTCCATCCATCTCCTCTGTCTCAAGTTCAAATATTTCTGAGTAAAGACATACTGAAGGCTACGATGATCCGTGTAGACCTCACACTTAACCCCATATAGATAGTGTCTCCATTACTTTAATGCAAACACTACCGCGGCCAATTCCAAATCATGAGTTGGATAGTTACGTTCATGCACTTTTAATTGTCTTGAAGCATAAGCAATCACATTCTTCTCTTGCATTAGCACTGCACCCAAACCCGAATAGGATGCATCACAATAGACAATGAAATTCTTACCTTCCACTGGCAAGGTGAGAATTGGTGCGGTAGTCAACAGGGTCTTGAGCTTTTGAAAGCTTTCCTCACACTCATCTGACCATACAAATGGAACATTCTGCTTAGTCAAGTTCGTCAATTGGGAAGCAATAGAAGAGAATCCCTTGACAAATCGGCGGTAGTAGCTAGCTAACCCAACAAAGCTCCTTATTTCTGACACATTAGTAGGTCTTACCCAATTCTTCACTGTCTCAATCTTAGAAGGATCCACCATCACTCCATCCTTAGAAACCACGTGCCCCAAGAAGGACACTGCATCTAGCCAAAACTCACACTTAGAGAGCTTGGCATAATGCTTTTTCTCCCTCAACATTTCCAATACCATTCTCAAATGCTCTTCATGTTCCTTCTTGCTCTTTGAGTATACCAATATGTCATCAATAAATACGATCACAAATAGATCCAGATATGGCTTAAAAATCCCATTCATCAAGCTCATGAACGCAGCAGGGGCATTCGTAAGACCAAAAGACATCACTACAAATTCGTAATGCCCATACCTCGTTCGAAAAGTAGTCTTTGGCACATCCGTTGCCCGTATTTTCAATTGATGATAACCGGATCTCAAGTCAATCTTAGAGAAGACACAAGCACCTTGTAACTGATCGAACAAGTCGTCAATGCGAGGAAGAGGATACTTGTTCTTAATAGTTACCTTGTTCAATTGCCGGTAGTCTATGCACATCCGAAAACTCCCATCCTTCTTCTTTACAAACAAAACCGGAGCACCCCAAGGAGATGCACTTGGTCTAATGAAGCCTTTGCTCAACAACTCTTGAAGTTGGGCTTTTAACTCTCTTAACTCCGCGGGAGCCATTCTATAAGGGGGTATAGAAATGGGGCGAGTACCCGGTTCAAGATCAATACAGAAGTCAATGTCCCTATCTGGTGGCATACCAGGAAGATCTGCAGGGAACACATCTAGAAACTCACGGACCACCGAAACCGACTCAATCAAAGGCACTTGGGTAGTGTCATCCTTGAGATGTGCCAAGAAAGCTAAACACCCTTTACTAACCATTTTCTTAGCACGAAGAAAGGAGATGATACGCACCGGATTGGAAGTGTAGTCACCCTCCCACACTAACGGATCTGTCCCAGGCTTGGCTAACGTCACCGTTTTAGCATTACAATCCAAGATCGCAAATTGCGGAGAAAGACAAGTCATACCCAGAATTACATCAAAGTCAACCATTTCTAAAATAACCAAATCTACATAAGTTTTGCTCCCCACAAAGTTCACCAAACAAGACCTATATACCTTTTCAACTACCACAGACTCACCCACCGGAGTAGAAACATGAATAGGCATATCAAGTAATTCACAATGTAAATTAAGACCATTAGCAAATGAGGAAGATACATAAGAAAATGTGGATCCAGGATCAAACAATACAGAAGCCATGCAATCACAAACCAGAAGATTACCTGTGATGACAGCATCAGATGTCTCCGCCTCCGATCTCTTAGGGAAAGCATAACAATGGGCCCTTTCATTTGTTTGTCTTTTGCCCCTACCATGTTGTGGTGTAGTGGCTCCAGTTTGCCCATCACCTCTGCCGTTTTGGTGACCACCATTACCTCGACCACCACGTCCTCCAAAATGACGGCCTCTACCATGACCACCTCTACCTCTAGCCATTGGGGGTCTATAACTCTGTTTTGGACAATTCCTCCTAATATGTCCAGTCTCTCCACATCCATAACACTCTCTGGATTCAAGCATGGGTCTCTCAGAGAAGTGTTGACCGGTCTGAGGTGGTCCCCCAACTACAGTCTGTAATGAAGACTGAATGGGTCGAACTGAGTAACCTCCGGAACCCTGTCCTCTAGAGTAAGAACCATTAAACTCACCTCCCTTTCGAAACCTCTTTGATGTCGATGCCATGGTGAATTCATCTGGCTTCACTCCTTCCACCTCTACCACGAAATCTACCACTTCTTGGAAGGATTTTGCCGTAGCCGCTACCTGTAAGGCTGAAATCCGCAACTCTGACCTCAACCCCTTCACAAAACGACGAATCCGCTCTTGTGGACTGAAACAAAGTTGGGTGGCATATCTGGATAGTGCACGAAACTTAGCCTCATATGCATTGACCGACATCCTACCTTGCTCTAGGCTCAAGAACTCATCCCTTTTCCTATCCCTCAAAGTCCGGGGGATATACTTCTCCATAAACAAGCTAGAGAATGAGGCCCAAGTCATAGGTGGTGCCTCTGTTGGTTGACACTCAACATGTGACCGCCACCACATTTTGGCGTTCCCTTGAAACTGATAACTCACGAACTCAACACCAAACCGTTCTACTATTCCCATCTTGTGTAGTAGCTCATGACAGTCAACCAGAAAATCATAAGCATCCTCAGACTCAGCACCCTTGAAGACTGGAGGTTTCAATTTCAAGAACTTACTGAAAAGTTCATGCTGATCATTTGTCATTATAGGCCCAGTAGTCAGACGTGGAAACGTGCCTATGTCCAATGAGGCATCCATACGAGGAGCCGCAGTAGCCGCACGTTGTACCTCCGGACCCTGAGGTGCTGGTGCAGAAAACACTGGAGGTGCTTGACCTTGATCAGATAACCCACTAAGATAAGCAAGAACCTGATTGATCATGTCTGGGGTAGGTTGGGGAGGCAATCCCTCATTCTGTACTTGTTCAGTTTCCCCTTCCTCACCCTCTCTCACTACCTCTTCAGTCGGTGGAGGAGTCACTGCCCTAGTATCAGATGGGCTAGGTGCTCGTCCTCTACCTCTAGAGGACGTCCTCCCACGACCTCTCCCACGGCCTCTTGCCGCTATTCTTCCTCTGGCTACAACCCGGTGGCTGGTTGGTTCAGACCTGTCCCAGGTCTTTGGTCTTTGGCGCTGGTTGTTGCTCTAGTTCTAACCTTTTGCGAAATAGAGTGAAGATGGTCAGATACCAATTTGTATCACCTAGATACCAATTGGACCCAAGTAATAGCACGAAAGAAAGAATGAAAGAATGTAATTTTCCTAAAGTCTTATAGCTTCTCAAAGAAAAGTAAAGGCGTCCCCCTACCGTTCCTTAAGACTCTACTAGACTCGTTCTTGTGTGATGAGACCAACGAACCTAATGCTCTGATACCAAGTTTGTCACGACCCAAAACCGAGCCGCGACTAGAACCCACACTTACCCTCCTATGTGAGCGAACCAACCAATCTAAACCTTAACGTTTCAATGTAATATCAACATAAAGTAATGCGGAAGACTTAAACTCATTAATAAAACCCAATTAAATAACTATTATTTCCCAAAATCTGGAAGTCATCACCACAAGAACATCTATAATCAAATGACTAAACTAAGAGTTTCTAAGAAGCTAAAAATACATAAAAGCTAGTCCATGCCGGAACTTCAAGGCATCAAGACATGAAGAGGAGGATCCAGTCCAAGCTAAAAGCATTAGCTCACCCTGATATCCTGAGTAATGAAGACTGGCTAGAGAAGTGTTGAGTCGAAGATGACGGCACTTTTGCTGCACTCCACAAATAAACAAGAAGAAAACATAAAAGTAGGGGTCAGTACAAAACACGGGTACTGAGTAGATATCATCGGCCAACTCAAAATAGGAAACAGTATATACCAAGTAATATCATAAAATCAACTATGATACTCAACATGTAACAACAACAAGAACTATATCATTAACAATAACCGTCAAGTTCACACATGAGGACTCAAGCCTCAATACCATACTCATTTGGGAATTATGTTCATTAGATTGAGTATATTAACATCTTTCAAGATTCATTATCTTTATTTCTCTTGTGTCGGTACGTGACACTCCGCTCCCTCATATTCATTAATCCTATTATGTCGGTACGTGACACTCCGATCCCCTACTACTATGTGTCGGAATGTGACACTCCGATCCCCTAAATCTACGTGTCAGTTCGTGACACCCGATCCCCTAAATCTACGTGTCGGTTCATGACACCCGATCCCCTAAATCTACGTGTCGGTTCGTGACACCCGATCCCCTAAATCTATGTGTCGGTTCATGACACCCGATCCCCTAAATCTACGTGTCGGTTCGTGACACCCGATCCCCTAAATCTACGTGTCGGTTCGTGACACCCGATTCCCTAAATCTACGTGTAAGTTCGTGACACCCGATACCCTAAATCTATGTGTCGGTTTGTGACACCCGATCCCCTAAATCTACGTGTCGGTTCGTGACACCTGATCCCCTAATCTCATTCTATCAATTCATCAAGCCTTCTTTTATACCAAGGCATCATCAATCTCATTACTTTAGTTCACCAAGTCTTCTCCCTTACCAAGGCATCATCATTAAAAAGAGATTAGGTTTTTATCAAGATTTGGGATTCAATAACTTCATCATGCTTAATATAATCACAATTATATAATCACGTTCATGCATGCATACAATTAAGCACATAGCAGGGTTTACAATACTATCAATACATATCATTCTGTATTAAGAGTTTACTATGAAAGCATGAAACCATAACCTACCTCCACCGAAGATTAGTTATCAAGCAAGCAATTTTCTCAGAATCCTTGCTATCCTCTTCGTTTCTCTCTCTCTCTACTCGTTCGCTTTCTTTTTTTGTCTCTCTTTGTTCTTTCTTATTTTTCTTATTCAAACCCTCTTTCTTTTACCCTAATTAACATATAATTAAGTGTAAAAGATGACAATAATAACCCACTAGTTAACTTAAGGTTACCTCTTTTAACCCCCAAGTAATTAGACTTATTAACATTGACCCACCACTTTATAATTAAAGTAGGAAATAGTCCAAAACGCCCCTTAAATAAATTAACAGAAATCCGACCCAGCCTGGGATTGCGTAGCCCGTGACGGGCCGTCGTGCCTGCGACGGTCCGTCCTGCTGTCCGTCACATGCTACAGAAACTCGATTCTAAGTGAATGGCCTGTGACGGGCCGTCGAGCCTGCGACGGTCCATCCTGCCACTCCGTCACGAAGTTCAGAGAGTCGATTTTCAGTACCCAATTCAGATTTTCTAAGTGTTTTGAAACGAGACCCTGCGATGGTCCGTCGTGGGGTCCGTCGCCTCAGCCTGTTTTTCCAGAAATAAAATCTGCTGCTCAAAACGACTAAACGGGTTGTTACATGTTATTAGGTGATGATGTTGTATTGCAGTTTGCCTTGTATTAGGATTGATATAGTGGTATGATGTTGAATTGAAATTTTTTATTATCATTGAGAGGTGTTGTCTTATGATGTAAATGTTACAAGGAGGGTGAATGATTTATCTATGTGCCTTATCATGTGATAAAGATGTTAATGTGCTAACCTCACCTATATGAATTGTAATGAAAAGACTTATACTCGTGCAAATCTTATTGAGCTATTGATGAATATTACTATAGAAGGGATAGAACCTATGACCTAAACTAAGCTATGATTTTTAATAATGGCTTAAAGAAATTTCAAAAAGGGACTCTAGCTTAGCACAAAGTGAACTAGAGTGAAGAGTGTCCCTTCCTACATAGAAAGGTAGGATCACTAATGTAATTTTTAGATTGGATACAATAATGCAGGTAGCATAAAGAGGGTCCCAGCTACATATCCGAGTTCTTGAATTATGTTTCCCCCATAGGAATACAAGCTAGTGAATCTACGTTGTTTCTATGATTCATGTGTTTGGTACTATCTTTGCAAGTAGTCCACCTTCCTTTGGTGAAGGGTTTTATGACACCAATTCCATATTAGATCATACGGTCTATGTCAGTGGGGGGAAAGATTTTCCCAAAAGGTAAAAGAACTAAATGAATGAACTCTAACTTTGATAAACTAAGGGGTCTAGCTTAGTCTAGGCATGTGTATAAGACTCTACCTACATATTGCACTAGTTAGACTTTAGGGGAGTCTTAGAAGGATTTTCTTATGTATGAATATGTTTATGATGATATATGATATGTATATGATAAACATGCACATTGTTGATTCTATATGATGATTAGTTTCAGTTACGTCAATGTGTTGGTCTATAAGGTTAAAGTGAGATGATATGTACTCTTAAATTCCATGTTATGTGAAGTAGGATGTCATTCATCATTCTTGTTGGGTTAGTCCATTGAGTAAGGCTTTGGGGCTTTACTTGGTCATTGCACTTGTTGACATGATAGGGGTTCATGGGTAATTGACTTTCTTTGGTTATGTCAAAATGTACTCTTATTCATTCTTGTTGCCAATATGACTTGATGATAAAGTTACTTGAATATGTATTAATTATATGATAAGCATATTGACTTCAATAGTTTTGATGTTTTTGGTCTTGTGATGTACATAGCAATGACTTAATGAACATTCATTATTGATATATGGTCTTGTGAATGTGCATAAAGGATTTTAATTGAGAAATTCATACTTCATGAAATGTTCTTTTTTCTTAGTATGTTTTCATAATATGTGTGCATATGGTCTCATACTTAGTACAAGTTGCGTACAAACCCCTTATCTCATTTTTTTGGCAACATTTTAGGTTCCAATCGTTCAAATGCTTTGAAGATGACTTGAATATCTTATTCATCAAAGTAGGGTAGATCATCAATTTCCAAGGGCGATGCCACTATCCAGCTTATGGAGTTGCTTTTATTTAAAGACTTATATGGTTCTTTCTTTCCATTTACTATGAAACATTGTGTATCCCATGTGAGGCACTTTTACTTTGATGTATGGGCTATGCCCAAGTTCTTACAATCTTATTAGATGGTTATGAGATGAGACGACTATTATGAGTATTATATCTATGTTATATTTTATATACTGATGTGCAATAAAAGTAGAAGATTAAGTAATCTTCCTATACGAAGGGTCTATGTATACTCGATATATATATGTTATGTGGATGTAGAGATCTATGTAAACCTTGAAGTATAAGTAACGAAAAGTTTTATATTTTTCGCTTAATTTTACCTATGAAAGAATGATGTAAACTAAGAGGCTAGTCTTAGTTCTCAAAGAGGACGACGACGCCGGTTACGTCTAGGTGGTAAACCCGGTTGTGAAAAACTTTGTATCACAGGATGGGGTCAAATTATATTTAAGTCAGTGTCTCTCTCAACAACGTATATGCAAATTCGTATTCATAATTTGAAGTGTGCCACACTTATGGGTAGGAATCTACGTGATACCTAGGAAACTCTCACTTTCTTGGAAATCCAATATTGTGCAATTAAAGTATACTTATTGTGTGTTTTTCAAGATTATCCTAGTGTTGTGATTAAAGGAATTGAACACTCGAAGTAAAGAAGCAAAAAGGCTTGAATTAGAGATTGCCAATGCGGGACCTGCTACCCATAGTGATCAAGTTCCACATTTCGAGCAAGGTAAGAATTATGACCAAGCCCCATTGATACCTACTCTTTTGAGGGATGAGAATTTAAGAGATGCTCTTCTTCAGATGGACCAAGCCATCACTACCAAAGCACAAGCCGCCACTACTCAAGCCCAATCCATGACGACCCAAGCTAATCGGGAGGTTGTACCCCATCCAAATCAAAAAGTTTCTACCATGTTCTCCCATAAAAGGGATTTCAGTTGGATGAATTCTCCTATTTTCTATGGGTACAAGGTTGAAGAAGAACCCCGGAGTTAATCGATGAAGTCCAAAAGATACTCTTGGCTATAGCGTTGTCTTCTAGTATGAAGGCCAAATTAACCACTTATCAACTCAAGGATTTCACTCAAGCATGGTATATCCAATGGAGGTATAATAGGCAATTAAGGGGTTGTCTGGTGACTTGGGAGATCTTCAAGAAAGATTTTCTTGATTGGTTCATTCCTAGGTAGATGAGGGAAGATAAATTGGTTGAGTTCATCAACCTTCTCCAAGGAGGTATGAGTGTTCATTAATACTCCTTGAAATTCAAAAAATTGTAAAAGTATGCTCCTTCTTTGGTTTTCGATCCTAGATTTAAAATGAGCCGCTTTGTCATGGAGGTGTCGTATGAATTGCAAGGAGTGTAACTCGGCTATGCTACATGAAAACATAACCATTTCTCATCTTACGATGCATGCCAAACATCTTTAAGAGGCAAGGGCTAAGAGGACGAGTAGAGATGCTAAGAGGGCAAAATATTTAGTTGGAGGGTCTTCAAAGAATAGGCTTGATATACAAGACAAGACTAGATTTAAAAAGTGTGTTTCTAATCAAGTTCCTCCAAAGTTCACTAAGGCTAGTAGTGATAGGGTGTCTAACCCTTAGCCTAATAAAGGAAAGGGTACTAGTTTTCCAACCGAGAAGCCAACTTGTGGAAAGTATGGCAACAAACACTATGGTGATTGTCTTAAGGGGAAATACAATTGTTTTGGTTGTAGTAAAAGTGGGCTAAGCCCTAATGTTAGGGTCAAGACAAGGGTAGTGGTAAAACTAAAGCAAGTGGTTCAAATGAGGCTCCAAAGAAGAATAATATATATGCTATCTTCTCTAGGGGTGAGAAAGAGACTTCTCATGACGTGGTGACCGGTATATTAATAGTCTTCTCTATTGATGTGTATGACCTACTTGATCCCTGTGCTACATTATCATTTATTACCCTAGTAGCTATAAAGTTTGACATTTTTTCCGTATATTTTTCAATAAACTTTTAAAGTGTCTACCCAGGTGGGAGATTTAGTTGTTGCAAAATGGATGTATAGAAACTTTCCTATAATATTTTACAATAGAGTTTCTTATGTTGAACTATTAGCACTTGATATGCTTGCCTTGGATGTTAATTTTGGCATGGATTTGTTGCAAGCTTCTCTTGCCTTTATTGATTGTATAACGAGCGTGGTGAAATTTAACATTCCAAATGAGCCCGTTGTAGAGTGGAAGTGGGGAATTCTATTCATAGAGGTTGTATAACCTCTTGTTTTCAAACATGCAAAATGATATCCAGGGGGCGTTTATACCATATAGTAAGGGTCCAAGATTCATACTCCACAATTCCTCCAATTGAGTCGGTCCCCATGATGAGTGAATTTATAGAGGTCTTTCATGATGATCTTTCCAAAATTCCTCTGAATGGGAAATTGATTTTGGTATCGACTTACTACCAGATACAAATACCATTTTGATTCATCCATATCATATGGATCCAACCGAATTAAAGAGTTGAAGGCTCAACTCATATATTTACTAGACAAGGGCTTCATTAGACCTAGTATTTCTCCATGGGGTGCTCCAGTTTTGTTTGTGAAGAAGAAGGATGGGTCCTTAAGAATGTGTATTAATTATTGCAAACTCAATAAAGTCGCTATTAAGGGCAAGTATCCTCTCCCTCGGATTGACGACTTGTTTGATCAACTCTAAGGGGCAAGCTATTTTTCTAAGATTTACTTGAGATCGAGGTATCAACAACTTAGGTGAGAGGTGAGGATATACCAAAGACGGTATTTTGGACTAGATATGTTCTGTCTGAGTTCTTAGAAATGTCCTTTTGTCTCACAAATGCCCAACGACGTTTACGGACATCATGAATAGGGTGTTTCAAAATTACCTAGATTCATTTTTCATTGTCTTAATTGAGGACATCTTCGTATATTGGAAAAATAAGGGTGATCACATTAACGGATGGGGTTATAAGTAATTAAAGAAAATTTATTGTTTGCCAGGTATAGAAAATGTGAGTTTTGGTTGAGGTCGGTGACATTCCTTGGTCATATCATGTTTAGATAGGGAGTTGAGGTTCCAAGGAAAACAGAGGCGGTGAAAAATTTGCCTAGACCATTGACTCCAATCGACATTAGGAGTTTTTTGGGTTTAGCGTGTTATTATAGGATGTTTGTGGATGGTTTGCGTCCATTGCATCTCCCTTGATTACTTTGACCCAAAAGTGTAAGAAATTTATGTGGTTGGAGGAATGTGTGAGATGTTTTCAAATGTTGAAAGATTCTCACTTTCAAAGGGTACAAAGGGTTTTGTGGTGTATTATGACACATCCCGAGTGGGTTTAGGGTGTCTACTAATGCAATTCAAAAAGGTGATAGCATATGATTTTAGGTAACTTAAGGTGCATGAGAGAGACTATCCAACTATGACCTAAACTAAGCTATGATTTATAATAAAGGCTTAAAGACATTTTAAAAAGTTACTCTAGCTTAGCAACCAGTGAACTAGAGTGAGGAGTGTCCCTTCCTACGTAAGGAATTTAGGATCACTAATGTACTCTTGAGATTGAAGACTATATTGCATGTAATATAAAGAGGGTCCCAAATATATTACCTAGTTCATGAACTATTTCCCCCCCATAGGAATACTAGATAGTTGATCCACGTGCTTGCTATGTTTCATGTTTTGGTACTACTTTGGCAAGTAGTCCGCCTTCCTTCGGTGTAGGATATTATAACATCGGATTCAACATTTAATCATGTGGTCTATGTCAGTTAGGGAAAGATGTTTCCAAAAGGTAAAATGAAATAAAGGAATGAACTCTAACTAGTATAACCTAATAGGTCTAGGTTAGTCTAGGTAGGGGTATGGGACTCTAGCTAAGCAATGCACTAGTTAACCTTGACTTGAGTCATAGGATGATGTTCTTATGTATGAATATGCTTATTATGATATATGATATGTATATTATAAACATACACATTGTTGATACTATATGATGATTAGTTTCACTTATGTATATGTGTTGGTCTATATGATTAATGTAAGATGATATGTACTCTTAAATGTCGTGTTATGTGAAGTAGGATGTTAGTCATTATTCTTGTTAGGTTAATTTATTGATTAAGATTATGACGCTTTACTTGCTCATTGCATGTGTTGACTTGATATGGTTTCATGGGTAATTGACTTGCTCTGGTTATGTTGATATTCATGCTTGTTGCTAATATGACTTGATGATAGAGTTACTTGAATATGTATTCAATTATATGATAACCATGTTGACTTGACTAGTTTTGATGTTGTTGGTCTTGTGATGTACATGCCTATGACTTAACGACCATGCATTATTGATACGTATGGTCTTTTGAATGATCATAATGGATTTTAAATGAAACATGCATACTTTATGAAATGTCCCTTTATTCATAGAATGTTTCATAGTCTGCGTGCATATGGTCTAATACCTAGTACAAGAGCGTACTAAACCTATTTCTTTATTTTCCCCAACATTTTAGGTTCCGATCGTTGAAGTGCATTGAAGACAACTTTTTCATGACAGGGGACTAGACCCTAGCAGAAACTGGCATCGTTGACCTCTCGGAGGTCGCAGACAAGACTTCATACCTCCTCATTACATCGTATAGGTTAATTTTAGCAGAAAAATTTAAAACTTTTGCTTGCTTTGTAGTATACGTAGACTTCATAGCAATAATTACATTATATCACATTAGTTTACAACAACCATCTAGTAATATGATATTCAAATAAAGGAAATAGTTCATAACTACATTACTATAGAGTTGCCAAAGGTGCACTAACACAACGTCTGAAATAAGTAAGAAAGAAATAATAGTTGAACATCTTCCAATAGATCATGCCGACTTCTAAGCTAGAATATAAGGGCTAAGCATCCTCAATGCTCCATGTCCGGGTATCTTCAACATAGTCTTGTAAGCTCTAGCGTCCACCTGCACCTTCACCAAAAAGTAAAGAATTGTATTGAATTAGTACACACTTGTACTAAGTATTGGTGTATGCAAGTACACACTAAAGACATGCATGACTAAGAATAGCTCTCTCCTAACGATATGAGTTATGGAAAGCCAAGTCAGTTGGACTTGGCAAATAAGATTAGGAAAGTCAAGCTATAAGAGGAACATGCATGATCATTCTTTTCATATTGCACACAACACATAACATACTTCATTTAGCACATACATATATCACATATGTTTCGTTCATATGTCGTGAAACCTTGGAATCACGGACTTAACTTTAGGACTTCCCAAATGAGGGCTCAACATATAAGACCTTAACTTGGGAGCCTTCTTTAACAAAGATAGACTCTGCGTCATTCATTCATACGTACTTCATTTTCATCCATTTATATACCTAGGATGTTGTTTGGGACTCTCAACGGGTTCACTATGTGATGAACAAGAATGAGCTAGTGTGATTACTTGGTATCATTCATTTCATTGTAAGCGTAACGTAAGACTGACCTCATTCTTTTTTGGGGAACTTTAACTTTAAACGACATAGATCATGTGAGCTTCATGAAATCTAGTGTCTACCCCATACCAAATAGAGGTGGAGTCACTGGCCAAAGTGAGATCATAACATGGTAGCGTATATAGGGAAATGAACCCTACTAGAACCCTATGTTTGCAATATAAGTTCAAAGACTAGGAGATATAGGGAGACCCATACCGGCGTAAATGGTTGGTCTCATCTCATGAAATTTACAAGAAACTCTGCCTTCCTGAAAGAAGGAATCACGAATCATACCTAGGCTAGCCGTGCTCAGTATAAAGTTCTATTACATCCATCTCACATAACATAGAAGCTAGCATCTAGCATGGAGCGTCATTTCTCATTAGATGATGTATCATCTCATCATTAGTATTGAGTGTGCATTAAACTCAATACTTTCATTAAAGTGTTTCTTTGAGACTAGTCTCTTTATTAGTTTTACACTCTCATAGGTGAGTATGGTTTTTGGTAACACTTATTAGGCTCATTTGAGATTGGTCTCATCTGTCTTAGTAGCATCTTATCATGTTTTCATCACATTCATTAACTTTACCATATTAGTTACTTCATAATTACTCACCGCTTTTGCGTGAAAGTTCATTTCGTCATTTGCCAATGCACTTGGCCTTTTAGTGTGTTTCACACTCTTACTTAACCCTCCTGGGCTCACATCATTTCATCATATACATCTTAGGTTCACTTACTTTGAAACGTACACCTGACTTAAAAACTCATACGTACAAGACATGAAGCTTCGTTCATAATTTTTCTAAGCAACTTATACTTACTCTAGATTATATGGTACAAGACTTATGCTTCTTGTAAGTATGCAAAGGTCTCGAGTTCTATTCCTATAGGAAGCATTCATTAAATTTAGCTCACATAAGACTTATGTATCTATACGGAATTGGGCAAGGGAATAAAATTTCGAACCCCTTAAGCAACACTTAGTCTTATATTAAATTTTGATTAAAATTTTAGCTTTGGGACCCGAGATCGAATCCCACCTCCTATATTTATTTTCTTTCTTTTCTCTCCTTGACTTTTCTTTTTTTGACTGAGATGATGTGGGATCGATAGCCTACAACCTCATTTTATTTTTCATTAATTGGTTATCGTAGTTTCCTCACCTATCCGAGAGGTTTTGGGTTCGATTTGCACACACCCAATTTTATTTATTTTTATTCTCGCATTTACCGTTCTTAATTTCAGCAAAGGACACACGAGTTCGACTCCTATGTACCTCACTATTTTTTTCTTTTTAATATAAGGCTTCTCCAAATCTTCCCAAGTTTGAATCCCCTCTCTCACCCTATTTTCCTTTTTATTTTATTTTAAGGCTTAATCTCTTAGTATTAGGACTTTAAGGCTTCGAGATTTACTAAGAAGAGCAGCAACTATTCCTCTTCATATATAATAGTGACTAGACGAAACGATGTTCATTTGTCGTAATGTTTTAATTCACTTTCTTACATTTAGCTTAGGTATTTAACTCATAGTATTACATATGTTTTTGAACAATTCATTAAGGACTTTACTTTCACTTTCTTAGTCATGAACATCACGATTTCATCATCATATGTTAGTAATACAACAAATACATAGAACATAATTCACCACGTTCTTCAAAACAATCTGTAATATGCTTCTCATTGTATCTAGCATTATTGTGTACATAAAACATATATATAGTCGAACACACATAAAATGATCATACTCTGTCCGGAAACATCACATTACACACAATTGAAAACGTTCCTGAGATTATCTACCATCAAACATACCTAGGCATGCATAAACTTTTAAGAGGATCTAATGACAGGGGCATGCAACGGAGGAAAACCTTAGTTTTTCGATTGGATGTAAACCGAACCATATGGGGACTCTTGGGAAAGGGACCAAGAGAGAATAAAATCGTACCTTCTCACCCTTTACAACAAGTCACAACCACACGCCTCCACCCACTCACAAAACTTTCTTCCGAGCTTTGATTCTTTTTCAAAAGTGAAGTCTTTAATTATAATACTTAGGAATACAATTTTTTTTTTGTTTTTGATGGATGCAGCCAAGAATAGGTTTATAACAGTGATAACACGTTTGTCTTCTCTTTTGGAATCATGAGGTAAAGCTGAAAATGTTTGTAGGAGTAACATAAAGAATTAAGAGTGGGCATGAAGCACACTCCTAATGGGAGTCATGCGCCCTTTTTGTGGGAATTGTTGTTGACTTATTCAACACAATTAAAACGGTAAAATCAGATTATAAAATATATATTAAGTTATTATAATTCCCCTCCTTATTTTAATTAATTTTAATCATTTAATTCGTGCCCCCTTATGCATCCAACTCGGCTCAAACCCGAGTATGGAGTTAAGGTCAATCTCGGGTTTTACCACCTACATTTCACTTATCTTGACGAATTAATAACTTTATTTAATTAATTTAATATCATCCTATGGTAATTACTAAACTACCCCTAGCCCCAAAATTACCTTTATACCCCTAGACCATCCAAACCTAATATTACCCCTTACAAGTCCGGTTAAGACTCATCCAGGTGAATCTTAATATTCGAGTGCCCTATATGGATGGACCCAACCTTGCCTAGATCAACTAACTCACCAAGTTGGTTGGCTTGGCTGGTGCATAGGTTGTGAGGTCTTGTTCCACGTGCATCAAGCCGTGTGAACCTAGTTTAATCAAGACATTCTAGGAACGTTTAGGCATTACATTGAAAAATCATTTTCGGGTTGTTACAGACTTGAATAAGAATTGGATCTCTTATTCATCAAAGTAGGGTAGTTCCTCAATTTACGAGGGTGATTCCACTATCTAGCTTATGGAGTTTCTATTAGTTAATGACTTCTATTGTTCTTTTTTCCATTTAGTATAAAACATTGTATAGACAATGTAAGGCAATTTTACTTTGATATATGGATTAGTCCCAAATTCTTACAATCTTATTAGATGGTTTTGAGATTATATGCCTATTATTATCATTATTATTATTATTATTATTATGTCTATGTTATATTTTATATACTTATGTGCAATAAAAGTAGAAGACTAGGCAATCTTTTTATATGAAGGGTTTATGTTTACTCAATATATATATGTTATCTGTATGTAGAGGTCTATGTAAACCTCCAAGTAGAAGTAATGAAAAGTTTTTAATTTTCTGCTAAATTTGACCTATGAATGTAATGATGTAAACTACGAGGCTAGTCTTAGTCCTTAAAGAGGCCACCGCCGCCGGTTACGTCTAGGGGGTAAATCCAAATGTGACACCCTTTATCCCCTCAAATTATGACTTGTTATGGGTCTTGTGATCTTGATTAGATTGTAATTCAATTGTTATTAGAATATACTATATTGATTAATCCTTGTTTTCTATATATCAATTGATTATGAATGGCGGAGAATAGATCAACATGATCATTTGCTCGGAGATTGGGTAAGTTGATCTATCTCTTCTTATTTAACTTAGAATGCATATTGAATTGAACTATAAAGAAATTGTTTGGTATGCCAGTTATGGTGGCGGTGTTTACATTTTTCTACATGCATATATGTGATGATCATGACATTATAGACATTAGGTGCCAGATGAATTTATATGATCATTTCCATGATTTGGAAGTGGAAGGCTTTAACCTTGATTCTAATGTAATTTTCTAAGTGAATTGGTGTTATGTGAAGTATGTGAATAATATTTCACACTAGTTGCATGATCTAGGTGGGGATGATGTTGAGTATATGTACTGATCATGTTAGGATTAGGTGTGGTCTAGATGGAATACCCTTGTAGTATGAGCCCTACCCATATGAACCCTAATCAAAGTATGTTAGGAGTATTCTATTCTAATGATGAATATATGCTTGTCTCCTATGATGTGATGTGAGTGTGTGCAGTCTTTAGTCCATAATACTCTATAAGTGTGACTTAAGACTTGAGGAGGGTTGTACATGTGTTGTGATATTTAGAGGGTGGTTTCGTCAAGGTTATGCTATAGACATTGCGTGATCATGTTGACCAATGTACACACACACCTTATGAATTACTATGAATAGGATATATTCATGATGACTAATGAAAAGATAGTTTTTCTATGCATCACTACCTATTTCTATGCTTTTGAAGTATATTATTAATGAAGTTATCAAAATATGTGACTAGAAGTGTTTATGTAAAGGTAGATCTCACATTGTATGCACATACACATGATGTATTATTGTATGAATATGTGAAAAGACATTCTCACATGAAGTAGGATCTATGATGGAAGGGAATTCTCATCTTAGCATTCCTTGAGCTATATGATGTATGAAGGAGCAAGCTCCTAAAGCCTTCTTTACGAACTAATGAAATAAAGGCTTAAATATATCTAAACTGGGAGTGAGACGGTAGCACTGAGTAAACATGAAAAATTAGAATGGGGGCTTCAGGTTTAGTAAGTCAGGCTTCCCACAAGAGAACATTTACGTTTAGCAAGTGTGGGTTCCCAACATAAATGTTTTCTTATGAGATGAAAACCTCCACGCTAGTAAGACAAGATTTCTAGAAGCAATCTCCATGTTCCATAATTACGTGCCCCCGTAGGTTATAGCTTGTTAATTACACCTAGATAGCTATGTATCATTGGTTACACCTTAGGCAAGTGTTAACCCTATCTTTTTGGTGTTGGGAGGAGGACAACAAATTCTATGTAGATTACATGGTCTATGTCGGTTATGGCTAAGTCTCCAGAGTAAGAAATGAATTATGATATGATTATGGACTTTAATCACAACTCCTTGAGAGGATTACTTACTATAGGCAGCATTGTGACCCTTACCCATGCATTGCAAGACTGGAATTCAATAAAGGATAAGATTATGACTTGTACGAAAGTAAGACTTATGTATGTATGAATTTTTGAGTGACTTTTCTAGTCAAGACATGAGTTATGCTTATATATCTGAATTGCACTTGTGTCTTCTAAATGAGTTTACTAAGCATACATTGGGGTATGGGACTCCATATGTACATTGCACAAGTAAGCTTGTGAAGGGGTTATGAGGGTGATTTACTTATTCTATAAACTAAATAAGTTATGAGTATGTTTTTAGTAAAGGAAAGAGTCCTTATATGATGTTATGAGGTATGTGCCTTATCTGTAGTTATAAATGAAAGAGTTATGATTTGTTGAATAAGTTATGCCTAATCTAGGGTGACTTCTTAGATACACTTGGTGGAAGTAGCATTATGGGATACTACCTACACATGGCATTAGTGTGACTTAGGACTTATCTTAGGTTATGGTCCTCATGTGAAGTTATTGTCAATAATGTGCTTAAAACTTATGAATATATGTTGTTATGTTATGAAGCAAATCTGTGAAAGACTATTGTAAGATGACCTCAAGGTGATAAACTTATAAAGTACACTTGAGGGTTTCTTATAGAATAAAGTAAGATAAAATAGAAGTAATGCATTGTATGTATTGAATATTCCTCAAAGAATGATAAATGGCTATATGTACTAATATGTGTAGTATCATTGTCTATATGATGTATGTGATCTATTTTGTGGTTATTATGACTATGTTAATGAAGTTTACTATAAGGACATGTCGCATGGTTTTTCAAATGATATGTCCACTTTAAATGCATGTTTTCACATGGTTTTCATACTTAGTGCATTCTTGTACTAATACCATTCTTCTTCATCTTTTTACACAAAGAGTAGGTGTTGATGTCTAGAGGATGTCTCCTAAGTGAAGATCTTGGATAGATCTCCCATGTTCAAGTAAAGGGGATCTTATGGTTCTAGGTTGTCTTTGTCAAGATGATCTTTAAGTATAAATAATAGTTTAGACTTATATTTTATGTTGTTACGGGTCGTGTCCCTATTATATTCTATTGAGTTGTGTTCTAAGATGGCAAAGAGAGTTTGACATACTTATGTACTTATGATATATATATATACATATATATATATACATATGATGTGATGATTCTAGCATATGAAGTGCCATGAAAAGTTTTAAATTTTCAGCTACTTTTATTACAATTATGCAATGACAGATGTATAAGGACATGTATAAGACCTCCGAGAGGTCAAGTATGCCGTGTTACTTCTAGGTGGTGCTCCTTGGTTGTGATAGAATCTTCTCATGAATCAAAGAAAATTTGATGAGGAACTATTACCTAAAACTGGAATTGAATTTGAGGGAAAGAGATGAGGATACTTGGCTTTCATGGACTTTTGTACTTCCCATGTAGCTCCTTCGACGAACTAACTCCTCCACAAAACATTGACAGAAGTGACTTATTTGTTACTTAATCTACAAACTTGATGATCAAGGATTTCAATGGGCTTCTCTTCATAAGTGAAACAATCCTTCTCTCAACATCATTTTTAAAGGTACAAAGATGCCGGATTACCTACATATTTTTTCAACAATAAAATGTGAAAAACAAGATGCACTCTTGATAGTTCGGTTGGTTATTTGAACTCATAATCCACATTAAAAACCCTTTTAAAGATCTTGTAAGGCCCTAAATATTTAAGATTTAAGATTCCATAATTGCCAAATCTCCTCACCCTCTTTATATGTGAATTTAAGGAAAACCCAATTATCAACATGGAATTCTAATTTAATTCTTCTCACATTCACATTGGACTTTTGGAGACTTTGGGTATATTAAGTCTATATATAATGAGTTGCACTTTCTTCATAGGATCAAGAACTTAATTAGGAACTACCAATGCTGCTTCTCCTACTTCAAAGCAACCAACATGAATGTACATCTATACCTGTAAAATGCCTCGTAATATAATTTTAGGCAAACTCTATAAGAGGAAGTTCATTATCCTAACTACCCTTGAAGTTCATCACACAAGCCCTCAACATGTCCTCTAAGGTCTTATTGGTATGCTCTGCCTTACCAAATGTCCTTATATGAAATGTTGTACTAAGATTAACTTGAGTATCAACACCTATTTAAAATGAATTCAATCAATCAAAGGTAAATTCAAGACCTCTATATGAGATTATAGACAAAGTAACACCAAGTAACTTCAATATCTAATCAATGTAAAACATGACATAGTGCTCGTAACAATTTGTATCTTAAAAACAAAATGCGCACAAACATAGTATTTCTATCAATAATCACCTAAATGGAGTCATGTTGCCTTCGAGTAGGAGGTAAACCTCCAATTAAGTACGTGTTGATCACTTCCCACTTACAAATAGATGTAAATATCTTGATTCATGTGTCATGTTTTTTTGATGTTCTACACTCTCTTTATGGAAATTAGGGAACTTAGCCACAAGCTCCGTTATATCCCTTTTCATATATACCATTTAACCAAAATACTTCATGCTGATCATAGTACATCTTAGTGGCGCCTGGATAAATAGAAATCTTGAGTACAGGGCTTCTACAGGAATTTGTTGCCTAAACACACCCACATTAAAAATGCATAAACAACCTTAATAGAGATGAACCCCATCTTACCCTTGGGAAAAGAACTCAACTCTCTGCTGATGGACTGCATCCTTTAGTTGAAGAAATATATGATGAATATCTTCCCTTTTTTTCTTACCCATTGCTACAAATAAATATTGCCACACATTGTGGATTGTTAAACCCCCATCGCGTATGCTCATAAGACGAACTCCTAAGCGAGCAAGTTTGTGAACATCCTTTTCTAGTTCCTGTCTCTCTTCCGTAACAAATGCTACACTATCCATGGATAGTGTACTAAGAGCATATGCTACTAAATTGGCCTTACTAGGATTGTAATGCCAACTCATATCATATTCCTTGTTGAACTCTAGCCATATCATCTAGAAAATATGTAACTCTTTCTTAATGAACATATACTGAAGACTCCTATGGTCTGCATACAAATCTATGTTAACACCATAAAAGTAGTGTCAACTTATATTAACTGCAAACACCATTGCTGCAAGCTTGAGGTCATGAGTTGTGTAGTTCATCTCATGCACCTTAAGATGTCTAAAAGCACAATTTTTAACCTCGCCTCGCTGCATTAACACACTATCTAGGGCGACTCCAGACTCATCACAATAGATCATATAATCGCCTGAGCCATCTGTTATAGTCCAGATCGGAGTTGTAATCAACCTATTTTTCATTTCTTTGAAACTTTTCTAACGATCATCTAACTCCAAGAACCAAAATTTTTTGTGATTCAACTTATTCAATGGGCATGTTTTTGATCCAAATACTTCTATGATCTTTCTATAATAACATGCAAACGCAAAATACTTCTGATATGTCTATGTAAGGTAGGTCTCGTCCATTGTTACACAACTTTAATTTTATGAGAATCTACTCGAATCCCTTTGTTGACAGGATTACCCAAGGAAAGAAACAAATTAAAACAAAAACATTCATTTGATAAACTTAGCGAACAAATAGAGGTCTTTGAGAGTTTGCAAGACATACCTGAAATGATTCACATGTTCTTTTTCATTCCTAGAGTTAATGAGGATATAATCAATAAAAGAAAGAATCAATAAGTCCAAATATCTTTTAAAAGATTGTTCATCAAATCCATGAAATTCATAGGAGCATTGGTTAGTCCAAATGACATAATTACCATACTGATATCTGAAGGTTATTTTTTAGGATGTCACTATCTGTGAGTCTTAGTTTGTTATGACTAGATCTGGGGTATATCTTTGACAAAACAAGTCATCAACTAAGGGGATAAGATACTCATTATTTATTGTGATTTTTTTCAACTAACTATAGTCAAACACATTTTGAGAGAACCATCTTTCTTCTTCATGAAAAACACTAGTTTAGCCCATGGGGAAATACTATGTCGGGTGAAGCCCTTATCTAGAAGGTCTTTCAATTGCTCTTCATTTCTTTCGAGGGTGTCTCGTTCCAAAACACTTGGAATTTTGAAATTTGGGTACTGAGATCGACTCTCTGAACTTCGCGATGAAATGGCAGGACGGACCGTCGTAGGCACGACCGACCGTCACAGGGTATTAAATAAAAAGTGAGTCTCTGAACTCTGTGACGACTCAGCAGGACGGACCGTCGCAGGCACGACGACCCGTCATAGGCTTCGTAACCTTGACTGGGTCGGATTTCTGTTAAATGTTTTAAGGGGCGTTTTGCACTATTCCTGCTTATAATTATAAAGTTAGTGGGTAATACTAATAATTAAATTACTTGGGGGTTAAAGGAGATAACCTTGAATTAATTAGTGGGTTACTTTTGTCATCTTTTATACTTAATTATATGCTAATTAGGGTAAAAGAAAGAGGGTTTGAATAATAAAAAGAAAAAGAACAGAGGGAGAGGGAGAAACGATCGATTGAGAGAGAGGAAGAACGCAGCTTTGGGAAAGTAGATTGCTTGATCGCAATTCTTCGGCGGAGGTAGGTTATGGTTTTTATGCTATTCGTAGTAAACTCTTAATAGCGAATGATATGTATTGGGTAGTGTTGTAAACCCTTCTATATGCTTAATTGTATGCTTGCATGAATGTGATTATATAATTGTGATAAAATAAGCATGATGAAGCTATTGAATCCTAAATCTTGAAAAACCCTAATCTACTTTGTAAATGATGATTCCTTGGTATAAAAGAAGGCTTGATGAACGAAAGTAGTGAGATTAGGGGATCGGGTGTCACGTTCCGACACCAGGATAGTACGATGAGGATCGGAGTGTCACGTTCCGACACCAGGATAGTATATGGATCGGGTGCCACGTTCCGGTACCAGAATAGTATATGAGGATCGGAGTGTCACGTTCCGACACCAGGATAGTATATGGATCGGGTGCCACGTTCCGGTACCAGGATAGTATATGAGGATCGGAGTGTAACGTTCCGACAGCAGGATAGTATATGGATCGGGTGCCACGTTCCGGTACCAGGATAGTATATGAAGATCAGAGTGTCACGTTCCAGCACTAGGATAGTATATGGAGCAGAGTGTCATGTACCGACACGAGAGAAATAAAGATAATGAATCTTGAAAGATGTTAATATACTCAATTTAATGAACCTAATTGCCAAATGAGTATGATGGGGAGGCGTGAGTCCTCATTGATGTGCTTGGTGTTGTTACCAAGGGTTATGGTAATTGTAAATGCCGCCTGTGATACTCTTAGAATTAGTAATTTGAGGATATATGTTCTTGTGATGATGACTTCCAGATTTTGGGGATAATAATAAGTGTTTGAGTTTTTAGAAGTTATTTAATCGATTTTCATTAATGAGTTTAAGTCTTCCGCATTATATTATGTTATTTATGGTTCAAATGTTGGGGTTTAGATTGGTTGGTTTGCTCACATAGTAGGATAAGTGTGGGTGCCACTCGCGGCTCGCTTGGGGTCGTGACAAACATGGTATCAGAGCATTAGGTTCGTTGGTCTCATCACACAAGAACGAGTTTAGTAGAGTCTTAAGGAACGGTAAGGGGACGCCTTTGCTTTTCTTTGAGGGGCTATAAGACTTTAGGAAAATTCCATTCTTTCTTTCTTTCGTGCTATTACTTGAATCCAATTGGTATCTAGGTGATACAAATTGGTATCTGACCATTTTCACTCTATTTCGCAGATGGACAGAACTAGAGAAACAACCGCGCAAACACCAGCACCGGGAAGACAGGATGCGTCTGAGCCAGCCACTGGGGCTGTAGCTCGAAGAGGAGCAGTGGCAAGAGGCCGTGGTAGAAGTCGCGGGAGGACATCCTCTAGAGGAAGAGGACAAGCACCTGGCCCATCTGGTACTAGGGCAGTGACTCCTCCACCGACTGAGGAAATAGTAAGAGAGGGTGAGGAAGGGGGAAATGAGCAAGTGCAGAATGAGGAATTTCCACCCCAACCTACCCCAGAGATGATAAATCAGGTTCATGCCTATCTTAGCGGATTATCTTAACAAGGTCAGACACCTCCAGTGTTTTCTGCACCTGCACCCCAGGCTCCGGAGGTACAATGTGCGGCTACTATGGCTCCCCGCATGGATGTTCCATTGGAAATAGGCACATTTCCTCGTCTGACTATAGGGCCTATAATGACAAGTGATCAGCATGAACTTTTCAGTAAGTTCTTGAAATTGAAACCTCCAGTCTTCAAGGGTTCTGAATCTGAGAATGCTTACGATTTTCTGGTTGACTGTCATGAGCTACTACACAAGATGGGTATAGTAGAACGGTTTGGTGTTGAGTTCGTGAGTTATCAGTTTCAAGGGAACGCCAAAATGTGGTGGCGGTCACATGTTAAGTGTCAACCAACAGAGGCACCACCTATGACTTGGGCCTCATTCTCTAGTTTGTTTATGGAGAAGTATATCCCCCGGACTTTGAGGTATGGGAAAAGGGATGAGTTCTTGAGCCTAGAGCAGGGTAGGATGTCGGTCAATGCATATGAGGCTAAGTTTCGTGCCCTATCCAGATATGCCACTCAACTTTGTTTCAGTCCACAAGAGCGGATTCGTCGTTTTGTGAAGGGGTTGAGGTCAGAATTGCGGATTTCAGCCTTACAAGTAGCGGCTACGGCAAAATTCTTCCAAGAAGTGGTAGATTTCGTGGTAGAGGTGGAAGGAGTGAAGCCCGATGACTTCCCCTCGACACCGACATCAAAAAGGTTCCGCAAGGGAGGTGAGTTTAATGGTTCCTACACTAGAGGACAGGGTTCCGGAGGTTACTCAGTTCGACCCATTCAGTCTTCACTACATACTGTAGTTGGGGGTCCACCTCAGACCGGTCAACACTTCTCTTAGAGACCCATGCTTGAATCCAGAGAGTGTTATGGATGTGGAGAGACTGGACATATTAGGAGGAATTGTCCAAAACAGAGTTATAGACCCCCAATGGCTAGAGGTAGAGGTGGTCATGGTAGACGCCGTTATTCTTGAGGACGTGGTGGTCGAGGTAATGGTGGTCACCAAAACGGCAGAGGTGATGGGCAGACTGGAGCCACTACACCACAACATGGTAGGGGCAACGGACAAACAAATGAAAGGGCCCATTGTTATGCTTTCCCTGGGAGATCGGAGGCGGAGACATCTGATGCTGTCATCACAGGTAATCTTCTGGTTTGTGATTGCATGGCTTCTGTATTGTTTGATATTGGATCCACATTTTCTTATGTATCTTCCTCATTTGCTAATGGTCTAAATTTACATTGTGAATTACTTGATATGCCTATTCGTGTTTCTACTCCGGTGGGTGAGTCTGTGGTAGTTGAAAAGGTATATAGGTCTTATTTGGTGAACTTTGTGAGGAGTAACGCTTATGTAGATTTGGTTATCTTAGAAATGGTTGACTTTGATGTAATTCTGGGTATGACTTGGCTTTCTCCGCAATTTGCGATCTTGGATTGTAATGCTAAAACGGTGACGTTAGCCAATCCTGGGACAGATCCGTTAGTGTGGGAGGGATACTACACTTCCAATCCGGTGCGTATCATCTCTTTTCTTTGTGCTAAGAAAATGGTTAGTAAAGGGTGTTTATCTTTCTTGGCACATCTCAAGGATGACACTACCCAAGTGCCTTCGATTGAGTCGGTTTCTGTGGTCCGTGAGTTTCTGGATGTTTTCCCTGCAGATCTTCCTGGTATGCCACCAGATAGGGACATTGACTTCTGTATTCATCTTGAACCGGGTACTCGCCCCATTTCTATACCCCCTTATAGAATGGCTCCCGCGGAGTTGAGAGAGTTAAAGGCCCAACTTCAAGAGTTGTTGAGCAAAGGCTTCATCAGACCAAGTGCATCTCCTTGGGGTGCTCCGGTTTTGTTTGTGAAGAAGAAGGATGGGAGTTTTCGGATGTGCATAGACTACAGACAACTGAATAAGGTAACTATTAAGAACAAGTATCCTCTTCCTCGCATTGATGACTTGTTCGATCAATTACAAGGTGCTTGTGTCTTCTCTAAGATTGACTTGAGATCTGGTTATCATCAATTGAAAATACGGGCAACGGATGTGCCAAAGACTGCTTTTCGAACAAGGTATGAGCATTACGAATTTGTGGTGATGTCTTTTTGTCTTACGAATGCCCCTGCTGCGTTCATGAGCTTGATGAATGGGATTTTTAAGCCATATTTGGACCTCTTCGTGATCGTATTTATTGATGATATATTGGTATACTCCAAGAGCAAGAAGGAACATGAAGAGCATTTGAGAATGGTATTGGAAATGTTGAGGGAGAAAAAGCTTTATGCCAAGTTCTCTAAGTGTGAGTTTTGGATAGATGCAGTGTCCTTCTTGGGGCACGTGGTTTCTAAGGAAGGAGTGATGGTGGATCCTTCTAAGATTGAGACAGTGAAGAATTGGGTAAGACCTACTAATGTGTCAGAAATAAGGAGCTTTGTTGGGTTAGCTAGCTACTACCGCCGATTTGTCAAGGGATTCTCTTCTATTGCTTCCCAATTGTGAACTTGACTAAGCGAGAATGTTCCATTTGTATGGTCGGATGAGTGTGAGGAAAGCTTTGAGCTCAAGACTGTTGACTATGCACCAATTCTCACCTTGCCAGTGGAAGGTAAGAATTTCATTGTCTATTGTGATGCATCCTATTTGGGTTTGGGTGCAGTGCTAATGCAAGAGAAGAATGTGATTGCTTATGCTTCAAGACAATTAAAAGTGCATGAACGTAACTATCCAACTCATGATTTGGAATTGGCCGCGGTAGTGTTTGCATTAAAGCAATGGAGACACTATCTATATGGGGTTAACTGTGAGGTCTACACGGATCATCGTAGCCTTCAGTATGTCTTTACTCAGAAAGATTTGAACTTGAGACAGAGGAGATGGATGGAACTACTGAAGGACTAGGACATCACTATTTTGTATCACCCGGGGAAGGCGAATGTTGTAGCGGATGCTTTAAGTAGAAAGGCGGGAAGCATGGGAAGTCTAGCTCACTTGCAAGCTTCTAGACGCCCATTGGCTAGAGAAGTTCAGACTCTGTCTAACGACTTGATGAGGTTAGAAGTAAATGAGAAGGGAGGATTGTTGCCTAGTGTGGAGTCAAGATCTTCTTTTCTTGACAAGATTAAGGGAAAACAGTTTAATGATGGAAAATTAATCCGGATCCGAGATAAAGTGTTGAAAGGAGAGGCTAAAGAAGCGACAATCGATGAGGAAGGTGTTATTAGAATCAAGGGAAGGGTATGTGTACCCCGAGTTGATGATTTGATCAACACTATTTTGACAGAGGCTCATAAATCAAGGTATTCTATACATCCGGGTGCAACTAATATGTACCGTGACCTAAAGCAACACTTTTGGTGGAGTAGAATGAAGCGTGATATTGTTGACTTTATTGCCAAATGTCCAAACTGTCAACAAGTAAAGTATGAACACCAAAGGCCCGGAGGAACACTTCAGAGAATGCCCATTCCGGAATGGAAATGGGAGAGAATCGCAATGGACTTCGTGTTTGGTCTTCCAAAGACATTGGGAATGTTTGATTCTATTTGGGTAATTGTTGATAGGTTAACTAAGTCTGCGCACTTCATTCCGGTCAAGGTGACTTACAATGCAGAGAAGTTAGCCAAAATCTATGTCTTAGAAATTGTTCGGTTGCATGGGGTTCCACTATCCATCATATCAGATAGAGGTACGCAGTTTACTTCCAAGTTTTGGAGAACATTGCATGCTGAATTGGGTAGTAGGTTGGATCTTAGTACCGCGTTCCATCCTCAGACCGATGGTCAGTCTGAGCGAACGATTCAAGTGTTGGAGGATATGCTTCGCGCATGTGTGATAGAGTTTGGAGGCCATTGGGATAGCTTCTTACCCTTAGCGGAGTTTTCATACAATAATAGCTATCACTCAAGCATTGATATGGCTCCATTTGAAGCATTGTATGGGAGGAGATGTAGGTCTCCCATTGGTTGGTTTGATGCATTCGAGGTTAGACCTTGGGGTACTGACCTTTTGAGGGATTCGATAGAGAAAGTGAAGTCTATTAAAGAAAAGCTTCTAGCGGCGCAAAGTAGACAAAAGGAATATGCAGATCGAAAGGTTAGAGACTTAGAGTTCATGGAGGGTGAACAAGTCTTGTTGAAAGTTTCACCAATGAAAGGGGTGATGCGGTTTGGTAAAAGAGGTAAACTAAGCCCAAGGTATATTGGTCCCTTCAAAGTACTTAAACGAGTAGGGGAGGTGGCTTATGAGTTAGCCTTGCCTCCAGGGGTCCGGAGTACATCCGGTATTCCATGTGTCTATGTTGAAAAGATATCATGGGGATGGAAACTACATTATCCGTTGGGATTCAGTTTTGCTTGACGAGAATTTGTCTTATGAGGAGGAACCTGTAGCCATTCTAGATTGGGAAATTCGCAAGTTGAGATCAAGGGAGATTGCATCCATCAAGGTGCAATGGAAGAATCGGCCGGTTGAAGAAGCAACTTGGGAAAAGGAGGTCGATATGTGAGAAAGATACCCACACCTGTTTAAAGATTCAGGTACTCCTTTTTCGCCCTTGTTTTCCTTCTTGTGATCGTTCGGGGACGAACGATGGGTAAATTGCTATCTATTGTAACGACCTGTTTAGTCGTTTTGAGTAGCAGACTTCAATTCTGGAAAAACTGGCAGAAGCGACAGACCCCACGAAGGACCGTCATGGGCACGACGGACTGTCGCAGGGCCTCGTTTCAAAACACTTAGAAAATCTGAAATTGGGTACTGAAAATCGACTCTCTAAACTTTGTGACTGAGTGGCAGGACGGACCGTCGCAGGCTCGACGGCCCGTCACAGGCCATCCACTTAAAATCGAGTTTCTGTAGCATGTGACGGACAGCAGGACGGACCGTCGCAGGCACGACGGCCCGTCACGGGCTACGCATTCCCAGTTCGGGTCGGATTTCTTTATACGTTTTAAGGGACGTTTTTGACTATTCCTTCTTTAATTATAAAATTAGTGGGTTAATGTTAATAAGTCTAATTACTTGGGGGTTAATAGAGGTAACCTTAAGTTAATTAGTGGGTTATTATTGCCATCTTTTATTCTTAATTATATACTAATTAGGGTAAAAGAAAGAGGGTTTGAATAAGAAAAATAAGAAAGAACAAAGAGAGACAGAAAAAGAAAGAGAACGAGTAGAGAGAGAGAGAAACGAAGAGGATAGCAAGGATTCTGAGAAGATAGCTTGTTGATCGCAATTCTTCGGTGGAGGTAGGTTATGGTTTTCATGCTTTCATAGTAAACTCTTAATAGAGAATGATATGTATTGATAGTATTGTAAATCCTGCTATGTGCTTAATTGTATGCATGCACGAACGTGATTATATAATTGTGATTATACTAAGCATGATGAAGTTATTGAATCCCAAATCTTGATAAAAACCTAATCTCTTTTTAATGATGACGCCTTGATAAGGGAGAAGGCTTGATGAACTAAAGTAATGAGATTGATGATGTCTTGGTATAAAAGAAGGCTTGATGAATTGATAAAATGAGATTAGGGGATCGGGTGTCATGAACCGACACGTAGATTTAGGGGATCGGGTGTTACGAACCGACACGTAGATTTAGGGGATCGGGTGTCATGAATCGACACGTAGATTTAGGGGATCGGGTGTCACGAACCGACACGTAGATTTAGGGGATCGGGTGTCACGAACCGACACGTAGATTTAGGAGATCGGAGTGTCACGTACCGACACAAGAGGATTAAGGAATATGAGGGAGCGGAGTGTCACGTAGACACAAGAGAACTAAAGATAACGAATCTTGAAAGATGTTAATATACTCAATCTAATGAACATAATTCCCAAATGAGTATGGTATTGAGGCTTGAGTCCTCATGTGTGAACTTGACGGAAATTGTTAATGATATAGTACTTGTTGTTGCTACATGTTGAGTATCATAGTTAAGTTTATGATTTTACTTGGTATATACTGTTTTCTATTTTGAGTTGGCCGATGATATCTACTCAGTACCCGTGTTTTGTACTGACCCCTTCTTCTTTGTTATTTGTGGAGTGCAGCAAACGTGCCGTCGTCTTCGACTCAACAGTAATTCAAGCCAGTCTTACTACATCGGAAATTTAGGGTGAGCTAATGCTTCTAGCTTGGACTGGATCTTCTTCTTCAAGTCTTGATGTCTTGAACTTCCGGCATGGACTAGCTTCTTATGTATTTTTAGCTTCTTAGACATTTTTAGTTAGTAATTTGATCATAGATGTTCTTGTGATGATGACTTCCAGATTTTGGGAAATAATAGTTATTGATTTGGTTTTTATAAATGAGTTTAAGTCTTCCGCATTATTTTCTGTTGATATTATATTGAAATGTTAAGGTTTAGATGGATTGGTTCGCTCACATAGGAGGGTAAGTGTGGGTGCTAGTCGCGATCCGATTTGGGTCGTGACAGGACTGGATCTTCTTCTTCATGTCTTGATGCCTTGAAGTTCCGGCATGGACTAGCTTTTTATTTATTCTAGCTTTCTAGATACTCTTAGAATTAGTAATTTGAGGATAGATGTTCTTGTGATGATGACTTCCAGATTTTTGGAATAATAAGTATTGAGTTTTTAGAAGTTCTTTAATCGATTTTCATTAATGAGTTTAAGTCTTCCGCATTATATTATGTTATTTATGGTTGAAATGTTGGGGTTTAGATTGGTTGGTTCGCTCACATAGGAGGGTAAATGTGGGTGCCACTCGCGACCCGTTTTGGGTCGTGACACCGGAATAAAGAGAAGAAAACATATAACCATATATCCCGAAAATATATTGAAAACCTATACAAGATACAAAATTTTTTGAATCAAAAACCCAAATCTACCACGACATTAGAAAAAACCCAAGACTACCTTACCCAAAAACTACAAGGTTATAACAAGTTAATTGCACAACCAAAAACTAATCAAAACCTAGTTAAAACTTGTTATAACTATGGATTATTAAATACAGTCTATACATATACAGGTGAAGAAATAAGTGGAATCCAGAGGTCCACAAAACATTTTTAATATATAAAAAGATAACAAAAGGAAACTTATTTTTCATAAGATTCTACACAGCACCAGCGGAGATACTCTATGATGAAATAAAGCCAATGATCCAGATAGTCAAAATTGGGCTAACACGGGAAATGAAAATCCCAGAAGATATAGGCCAACAGCCAGAGATAACAAGAGTTGAGATACCCATTTTCTATGCCAATAAAAGGATAATTGGATTACCAACTATTATACAAGAACTAGCAAATAACTATCTACAAGGCAACGCCATATGGAGCTACTATTCGAGAGATCACTTACTGATATACGCCAATTCGTGAGAAATAAGACAAGCAGATATGGAAGAAGTCCAAAAATGGATTTTGTCCCTGTTAAAACCAGAAGCTACACCAACAACTAGAGCAATAAAGCAAGGATTCATATCCGAAGAACTGATTACAAGATATTGCAAGCTAGTTGGGCACAAATACCCAGACCATATTTGTTCAAAATGTAACCAAGGGGATGAAATAATCCCTGAGGTACTTTTAGAATAAAAAAAAGTAAAGTATTATATTTTTTGTGTCGGCTGAA
Source organism: Solanum arcanum (assembly GCA_027789145.1). Classification (NCBI taxonomy): domain Eukaryota; kingdom Viridiplantae; phylum Streptophyta; class Magnoliopsida; order Solanales; family Solanaceae; genus Solanum; species Solanum arcanum. Next base: position 17,142,554 of record CM050938.1, read on the forward strand.
TATCAGCCATATGTACAAAGTAATAATCTTTTATTTTTGTCGTGTTGTGTCGGCTGTAAAAAGCCAATTATATAAAAGTTGTAAAGTAAATAGTAAGTGTGTCGGCCAATAATAAAGATAGGCCACTAAGTTTTTTGTTTTTAGCGTCGGCCAAATGTTAAAAGGACAAGTGTAAAGTAGGTGTCGGCCATTTTTGGCCAAAGAGGTAAGATTGTTGTATATAAATAGAGGGTTTCCCCTTATAAATAAAATCATTAATCTTCCATCATCTTCTCTTCTCTACAATATTTTCTTTTCCGCTTGGGTGGAAGTGGGGGTGAAAGCGGAAAAGAAAATATTGTAGAGAGAAGAAGATGATGGAAGATTGATGATTTTATTTATGAGGGGAAACCCTCTATTTATATACAACAATCTTACCTCTTTGGCCAAAAATGGCCGACACCTACTTTACACTTCGCCTTTTTACATTTGGCCGACGCTAAAAACAAAAAACTTAGTGGCCTATCCTTATTATTGGCCGACACACTTACTATTTACTTTACGACTTTTATATATTGGCTTTTTACAGCCGACACAACACGACAAAAATAAAAGATTATTACTTTGTACATATGACTGATATTCAGCCGACACAAAAAACAAAATACTTTTCTTTTTTTTAATTCTAAAAGTACCTCAGGGATGATTTCATCCCCTTTGTTACATTTTGAACAAATATGGTCTGGGTATTTGTGCCCAACTAGCTTGCAATATCTTGTCATCAGTTCTTTGGATATGAATCCTTGCTTTATTGCTCTAGTTGTTGGCGTAGCTTCTGGTTTTAACAGGGACAAAATCCATTTTTAGACTTCTTCCATATCTGCTTGTCTTATTTCTCGGAAATTGGCGTATATCATTTAGTGATCTCTCGAATAGTAGCTCCATATGGCGTTGCCTTGTAGAAAGTTATTTGCTAGTTCTTGTATAATAGTTGATAATCCAATTATCCTTTTATTGGCATAGAAACTGGGTATCTCAACTCTTGTTATCTCTAGCTGTTGGCCTATATCTTCTAGGATTATCATTTCCCGCGTTAGCCCAATTTTGACTATCTTGATCATTGGCTTTATTTCATCATAGAGTATCTCCGTTGGTGCTGTGTAGAATCTTATGAAAAATAAGTTTCCTTTTGTTATCTTTTTATATATTAAAAATGCTTTGTGGACCTCTGGAATTCTACTTATTTCTTCACCTGTATATGTATAGACTGTATTTAATAATCCATAGTTATAACAAGTTTTAACTAGGTTTGGATTAGTTTTTTGTTGTGCAAATAACTTGTTATAACCTTGTAGTTTTTGGGCTAGGTACTCTTTGGTTTTTTCCATTAAAAATACAATTTAAGATATATGAAGGAAATCATAATATCACGTTAGGAATAAAATGGTTAGAAAAAGTTAAACCATACAACATAGAAAATGAACAATTAACAATAACTTGTCAAAATAAGAAAATTTACCTGTTCTAAAATTTTTGTATATGTCTCACTTATGTCACTTATTTATGATTTTTGGTCATTTTCATTTTCATCTATTTCCTTTACTTCATTTATCTCAAGATCTTTTAATTTTTGTTCCATTTCGTTTATTTTATTTGTATATTCTTTTTCTTTTTCTATTTGTTTTTCTTTTTGTTTATTTTCATATAACAATTTTAATCTTGCTAATTCTTTTTCTAGTTCGTTTATTCTTGTATTTTTTATTTCTTCTAAATGTTGCACTTCATGTTTTGCTTCTACTTTTTTTTTTCTATTTCTCTTGATTTATCTATTTCTTCATTTTCTTTTGTTATTCTTATCATGGCTGTTAATCTAACTTCTAATCTTGCTGTTTCTTTTTCTAACATCAAGTATAAATTATATCCTATTTTTTTATATCTTCTTCCTAAATTTGAAAATATTATTTTTATTATCATTCTGTCATGGTTTTCATATGTCTTTTCGTCTACTGCAAATTCCTCTTTGTTCATTATAATTTATGTATTATATTATGTTGTAATTCATATTCAAGACAATCTAATTCTAATTCTAACATAAATATAACTTTTCTTTGTGCTAGTATTGATTTATTACATACTCCTGCTGATATATTTTCTCCTAACCTTCTTTTTCTATGTTGTAATTCTTGTTCTTTTTCAGTTATTTTTTCCATTATTTTTTGTATTAATTGTTGTTTATATTTTTCTTTGTTCATACTATTTTTTCAAATAACAAACATATTTGTATTGTTTTTTCGAAATTATATTTATCAAATGATCTTTTTTATCGTTATCTGTTTTGACTAGTTGTGATAGTTCATATTCTATGTACAAGGGTTTCAATTTATTCCATGTCTTTCTTACTTTTTTAATCTATCTTGGTTCTTTTTATTTTAATCTTTTTACTTTTGTTCATTATATTTTTCTGTATAAAATTTTAAAAAGTTTACTTAACTTTGTTGGGTTTTTAACTAATTTTTTCCTATATCTTATACTTCGTCTTTGTCATATTTCAAATTTTTCTAATTCAATCATTAATCTGTAAATATATCTAGATCGTCATATAAATCATACATATCGTAGTAAAGTTCATCTTGTATACCTTGTATGGTTAACTCAGTCCAACCTTGGGTTGTTATTTCTATTATTTCATATGTTACCAATTTGTCATAAATTTCTCTTTTTATTTCAGTACTTAGATTTTTTAGTATACAGAGTAGTAATATCTTATAATTATCATCATTATATATTAAATAGGTACTCATTTTATTCATTTTTCCTAAAAGTTTTTATTCCTTCTAACCTCTTAATGGATTATACTTATTTATTATCAAAAATAATGATGATCTAATAATCATCTCGTCTAGCCACTGCTACAACTTTCTTCTTTTATTAGTTACCCTAACAGCGCCTCAACTTTGTTTACTCCCCTAAACGGCCTTCTTGCTTACCGGTTTAAACTTTAGGATGGCATAGTCTGGGCATACTTGATCATAGAATATTTCTGTAGCAAACCTTCTAAAGATGCTTATTATAACATTATTAAGTCATGATAAACAATTATAATCAACAAGAGATTTTTAGGAATAAATTTATTTAGCTACTCATAAATTTAAGAGTGTATACCTGATTTTGTAGACTTGTAGCTCCAGATTTTTCCATAGTTAATAGCTTAATTAGTTAGCTAGCTCTGATACCAATTTTGGGGGTTGAAGCAGAAAAGAAAATATTGTAGGTAGGAGAAGATGATGGAAGATTGATGATTTTATTTATGAGGGGTAACCCTCTATTTATATACAACAATCTTACCTCTTTGGCAAAAAATGGCCGACACCTACTTTACACTTGGACTTTTTACATTTGTCCGACGCTAAAAACAAAAAACTTAGTGGCCTATCTTTATTATTGGCCGACACACTTACTATTTACTTTACCAATTTTATATAATTGGCTTTTTACAGCCGACACAACACGACAAAAATATAAGATTATTACTTTGTACATATGACAGATATTCAACCGACACAAAAAACAAAATACTTTACTTTTTTTTATTGTAAAAGTACCTCAGGGATTATTTCATCCCCATGTGTAACGACCTGTTTAGTCGTTTTGAGCAGTAGAGTATTTTCTGGTAATAACTGTCTGAGTCGACGGATCCCATGATGGACCGTCGAGGGTGTCTCATTCCAAAATACTTAGAATTCTGAAATTTGGGTACTGAGATCGACTCTCTGAACTTCGCGACGAAATGGCAGGACGGACCGTCGTAGGCACGACGGACCGTCACAGGGTCTTAAAAATAAAGTGAGTCTCCGAACTCTATGACGACTCAGCAGGACGGACCGTCGCAGGCACGACGGCCCATCACAGGCTACGTAACCCTGACTAGGTCAGATTTCTTTTAAATGTTTTAAGGGGCGTTTTGGACTATTCCTGCTTATAATTATAAAGTTAGTGGGTAATACTAATAATTCAATTACATGGGGGTTAAAGGAGATAGCCTTGAATTAATTAATGGGTTACTTTTGTCATCTTTTAAACTTAATTATATGCCAATTAGGGTAAAAGAAAGAGGGTTTAAATAAGAAAAAGAAAAAGAACAGAGAGAGAGGGAGAAACGATCGATTGAGAGAGAGGAAGAACGCAGCTTTGGGAAAGTAGATTGCTTGATCACAATTCTTCGGCGGAGGTAGGTTATGGTTTATGCTATTTGTAGTAAACTCTTAATAGGGAATGATATATATTGGGTAGTGTTGTAAACCCTTCTATATGCTTAATTGTATGCTTGCATGAATGTGATTATATAATTGTGATAAAATAAGCATGATGAAGCTATTGAATCCTAAATCTTGAAAAAACCTAATCTACTTTGTTAATGATGATGCCTTGGTATAAAAGAAGGCTTGATGAACGAAAGTAGTGAGATTAGGGGATCGGGTGCCACGTTCCGATACCAGGATAGTATGATGAGGATCGGGTGTCACGTTCCGACAGCAGGATAGTATATGGATCGGGTGCCACGTTCCGGTACCAAGATAGTATGATGAGGATCGGGTGTCACGTTCCGGCTACAGGATAGTATGATGTGGATCGGAGTGTCACGTTCCAACTCAGGGTAGTATATGGATCGGGTGCAATGTTCCGGTACCAGGATAGTATATGAGGATCGAAGTGTCATGTTCCGGCACCAGGATAGTATATGGAGTGGAGTGTCACATATCGACACGACAGAAATAAAGATAATGAATCTTGAAAGATGTTAATATACTCAATTTAATGAACCTAATTCCCAAATGAGTATGATGGGGAGGCGTGAGTCCTCATTGATGTGCTTGGTGTTGTGACCAAGGGTTATGGTAATTGTAAATGCCGCATGTTGAGTATTGTAGTTAATTTTATGATATTATCTGATATATACTGTTTTCTATTTTGAGTTGGCTGATGATATCTACTCAGTACTTTTGTTTGTACTGACCCCTACTTGTATGTTTCTTTCTTTGTTATTTGTGGAGTACAACGAACGTACCGTCGTCTTCGACTCAACCGCAACTCTAGCCAGTCTTCATTACACCGGATTTCAGGGTGAGCTAACGCTTCTAGCTTGGACTGGATCTTCTTCTTCATGTCTTGATGCCATGAAGTTCCGACATGGAATAGATTTTTATTTATTCTAGCTTTCTAGATACTCTTAGAATTAGTAATTTGAGGATAGATATTCTTGTGATGATGACTTCCAAATTTTTGGGGATAATAATAAGTGTTTGAGTTTTTAGAAGTTATTTAATCGATTTTCATTAATGAGTTTAAATCTTCCGCATTATATTATGTTATTTATGGTTGAAATGTTGGGGTTTAGATTGGTTGGTTCGCTCACATAGTAGGATAAGTGTGGGTGCCACTCGCGGCCCGCTTTGGGTCGTGACAAACTTGGTATCAGAGCATTAGGTTCGTTGGTCTCATCACACAAGAACGAGTCTAGTAGAGTCTTAAGGAACGGTAGGGGGACGCCTTTACTTTTCATTGAGAGGCTATAAGACTTTAGGAAAATTCCATTCTTTCTTTCTTTCGTGCTATTACATGGATCCAATTGGTATCTAGGTGATACAAATTGGTATCTGACCATCTTCACTCTATTTCGCAGATGGTTAGAACTAGAGAAGCCGCGCCAACACCAACACCGGCAAGACAAGATGCGTCTGAGCCAGCCACTGGGGCTGTAGCTTGAAGAAGAGCAGTGACAAGGGGTCATGGTAGAGGTCGTGGGAGGACGTCCTCTAGAGGAAGAGGACAAACACCTGTCCCAGCTAGTACTAGGGCGGTGACTCCTCCACCGACTGAGGAAGTAGTAAGAGAGGGTGAGGAAGGGGGAAATGAGCAAGTGCCGAATGAGGAATTACCACCCCAACCTACCCCAGAGATGATCAATCAGGTTCTTGCCTATCTTAGCGGATTATCTGATCAAGGCCAGACACATCCAGTGTTTTCTGCACCAGCAACCCAGGTGCCGAAGGAACAACCTGCAGCTACTGTTGCTCCCCGCATGGATGCCTCATTGGACATAGGCACATTTCCTTGTTTGACTACAGGGCCTATAATGACAAGCGATCAGCATGAACTTTTCAGTATGTTCTTGAAATTGAAACCTCCAGTCTTTAAGGGTGCTGAATCTGAGGACGCCTACGATTTTCTTGTTGATTGTCATGAGTTAATACATAAAATGGGCATAGTGGAACGATTTGGCGTTGAGTTTGTAACCTATCAGTTTCAGGGAAATGCCAAAATGTGGTGGCGGTCACATGTTGAGTGTCAACCAGCACAGGCATCAACTATGACTAAGGCGGCGTTCTCTAGCCTATTTATGGAGAAGTATATCCCCCGGACCTTGAGTGTAGGAGGAGAGATGAGTTCTTGAGCCTAGAGCAAGGCAAGATGTCGTTGACTGCGTATGAGGCTAAGTGCATTATCCAGGTATGCCACCCAGCTTTGCTTCAGTCCACAAGAGCAGATTCGCCATTTTGTGAAGGGGTTGAGGTCAGATTTGCGGATTTCAGCCTTACAGGTAGCGGCTACAACAAAATCCTTTCAGAAAGTGGTAGACTTCGTGATAGAGGTGGAGGGAGTGAAGCCAAATGACTTCACTATGGCATCGACATCTAAAAGGTTTCGTAAGAGAGGCGAGTTTAATGGTTCCTACTCCATAGGGCAGGGTTCAGGAGGTTATCCAGCCCGACCTATTCAGTCTTCACTGCAGACTGTAGTTGGGGGTCCACCGCAGACCGGTCAACACTTCTCTGAGTTTGGAGGTTATCCCCAGACTTCGTCATTCTCACAGAGATCTATGCTTGAATCCAGAGAGTGTTATGGATGTAGGGAAACTGGACACATTAAGAGGTATTGTCCAAAACAGAGGTGCAGACCTCAAATAGTAAGAGGTAGAGGTGGTCATGGAAGAGGCCGTCATTCTGGAGGGCGTGGTGGCCGAGGTAATGGTGGTCACCAAAACGGCCGGGGTGACGGACAAATGGGAACTGCTGCAGCGCAACCTGGTAGAGGCAACGGGCAGACATGTGATAGGGCCCATTGTTACGCTTTCCCTGGGCGGTCGAAAGCGGAGGCATCAGATTTTGTTATCACAGGTAATCTTTTGGTTTGTTATTGCATGGCTTCCATATTATTTGATCCTGGATCCACATTTTCATATGTATCTTCTTTATTTGCTACTGGTCTTAATTTACATTGTGAATTGCTTGACATGCCTATTCGTGTTTCTACTCCGGTGGATGAGTCTGTGATAGTTGAAAAGGTATATAGGTCTTGTCTTGTAACGTTTGTGGGGAGCAATACTCATGTAGAATTGGTTATCTTAGAAATGGTTGACTTCGATATAATTCTGGGTATGACTTGGCTTTCTCCAAACTTCGCAATCATAGATTGCAATGCCAAAACTGTGACACTGGCCAAGCCTGAGACAGATCCGTTAGTGTAGGAGGGTGACTACACTTCCCCTCCAGTTCGTATAATCTCTTTCATTCGTGCTAAGAGAATGTTTAGAAAGGGTTGTTTAGCTTTCTTGGCATACCTCAGGGATGATACTACCCAAGTACCCTCCATTGAGTCGGTTCCAGTAGTCCGTGAGTTTCTGGATGTGTTTCCTACAGACCTTCCCGGTATGCCATCGGATAGAGATATTGACTTTTGCATTGATCTGGAGCCGGGTACTCGCCCCATTTCCATGCCTCCTTATAGAATGGCTCCTGTGGAGTTAAGGGAGTTAAAGGTCCCAACTTCAAGAGTTGTTAAGTAAATGTTTCATTAGACCAAGTGCATCCCCTTGGGGTGCTCCAGTGTTATTTGAGAAGAAGAAGGATGGGAGTTTTCAAATGTGCATAGACTACCGGCAGTTGAACAAGGTAACTATTAAGAACAAGTATCCCATTCCTCGCATTTTTGACTTGTTCGATCAGTTACAAGGTGCTTGTGTCTTCTCTAAGATTGACATGAGATCCAGTTATCATCAATTGAAAATACGGGCAACGGATGTGCCAAAGACTGCTTTTCGAACAAGGTGTGGGCATTACGAATTTGTAGTAATGTGTTTTGGTCTTACGAATGCCCCAGCTGCTTTCATGAGCTTGATGAACCGGATTTTAAAGACTTATCTGGATCTCTTTGTGATCGTATTTATTGATTATATACTGATATACTCCTAGAGTAAGAAGGAACATGAGGATCATTTGAGAATTGTGTTGGAAGTGTTGAGGGAGAAAAGGCTTTATGCCAAATTCTCCAAGTGTGAGTTTTGGCTAGATTCAGTGTCCTTTTTGGGTTACGTGATTTCTAAGGATGGGGTGATGGTGGATCCTTCTAAGATTGAAACAGTGAGAAATTGGGTAAGACCTACTAATGTGTCAGAAATAAGGAGCTTTGTTGGGTTAGCCAGCTACTACCGTCGATTTGTCAAGGGATTTTCTTCTACTGCTTCCCAATTGACGAACATGACTAAGAAGAATATTCCATTTGTATGGTCGGATGAATGTGAAGAAAGCTTTCAGAAACTCAAGACTTTGTTGACTACTGCACCTGTCCTTACCTTGCCGGTAGAGGGTAAGAACTTCATTGTTTATTGTGATGTATCCTATTCTTGTTTGGGTGCAGTGCTAAAGAAAGATAAGCATGTAATTGCTTATGCTTCGAGGCAATTAAAAGTGCATGAACGTAACTATCCGACCCACGATTTGGAATTGGCCGCAGTTGTGTTTGCATTAAAACAAGGGAGACATTATCTATATGGGGTAAAGTGTGAAGTCTATACGGATCATCGTAGCCTACAGTATGTCTTTACTCAGAGGGATTTGAATCTGAGACAGAGGAGGTGGATGGAACTACTGAAGGATTATGATGTTACCATCTTTTATCACCCAGGAAAGGCTAATGTTGTGGCAGACGCCTTAAGTAGAAAAAAAGGGAGCATGGGTAGTTTAGCCCACTTACAAGTTTCTAGACGGCCATTGGCTAGAGAGGTTCAGACTCTGGCTAACGACTTTATGAGGTTAGAAGTAAATGAGAATGGAGGATTTTTGGCTAGTGTGGAGGCGAGATCTTCTTTTCTTGACAAGATCAAGGGAAAACAAATTGATGATGGGAAACTAAGCCGAATTCGGGATATGGCATTGCGAGGAGAGGCTAAAGAAGCAATAATGGATGAGGAAGGTGTTTTGAGAATTAAGGGAAGGGTATGTGTGCCCCGTGTTGATGATTTGATCCACACAATTCTTACAGAGGCTCATAGTTTCGGATATTCTATACATCCTGGTGCAACCAAGATGTACCGTGACCTAAAGAAACACTTTTGGTGGAGTAGAATGAAGCGCGACATTGTTGATTTTGTTGCCAAATGTCCAAATTGTCAGCAAGTAAAGTATGAACACCAGAGGCCCCGAGGAACACTTCAGAGAATGCCCATTCCTGAATGGAAGTGGGAGAGAATTGCAATGGACTTCATGGTTGGTCTTCCAAAGACTTTGGGGAAGTTTGACATCATTTGGGTAATTCTGGATAGGTTGACTAAGTCTTCTCACTTCATTCCGGTCAAGGTGACTTACAATGCAGAGAAGTTAGCCAGACTCTACATCTCAGAAATTTTTCGATTGCTAGAGTTCCACTTTCCATTATATAAGATAGAGGTACGCAGTTTACTTCTAAGTTTTGGAGAACATTGCATGCTGAATTAGGTACTAGGTAGGACCTTAGTACTGCATTTCACCCTCAGACCGATGGTCAGTCGGAGCGAACGATTCAAGTGTTGGAGGATATGCTTCGTGCATGTGTGATAGAATTTGGTGGCCATTGGGACAACTACTTACCCTTAGCTGAGTTTTCATACAATAATAGCTATCACTCAAGTATTGATATGGCCCCTTTTGAGGCACTGTATGGGAGAAGGTGCAGATCTCCCATTGGGTGGTTTGATGCATTTGAGGTTAGACCTTGGGGTACTGACCTTCAGAGGGAATCGTTAGATAATGTGAAATGCATTCAAGAAAAGCTTTTAGCGGCTCAAAGTAGGCAAAAGGAATATTAGATCGAAAGGTTAGAGACTTTGAGTTTATGGAGGGTGAGCAAGTCTTGCTGAAGGTTTTGCCCATGAAAGGGGTGATGCGGTTTGGTAAGCGAGGTAAGCTTAGTCCGAGGTATATTGGTCCATTCGAAGTTCTGAAGCGCGTGGGGGAGGTAGCTTATGAATTGGCCTTATCCCCTGGACTGTCAGGAGTGCATCCGGTATTTCATGTGTCTGTGTTGAAAAGATACCATAGGGATGGAAACTACATCATTCGTTGGGATTCAGTCCTGCTTGATGAGAATTTGTCTTTTGAGGAGGATCCTGTTGCTATTTTAGATAGAGAAGTCCGCAAGTTGAGGTCAAGAGAGATTGCATCCATCAAGGTTCAATGGAAGAATCGTCCGGTTGAAGAATCCACTTGGGGGAAAGAGGCTGATATGAAAGAATGATGCCCACATATGTTTACAGATTCAGGTACTCCTTTTCGCCCTTGTTTTTCTTCTTGTGATCGTTCGGGGACGAACGATGGGTAAATTGGTATATATTGTACCGACCTGTTTAGTCGTTTTGAGCAGTAGAGTATTTTCTGGTAATAACTGTCTGAGTCGACGGATCCCACGACAAGCCATCTTTGGCATGACAGACCGTCGAGGGTGTCTCGTTCCAAAACACTTAGAATTCTGAATTTTGGGTACTGAGATCGACTCTCTGAACTTCGCGACGAAATGACAGGACGGACCGTCACAGGGTCTTAAATAAAAAGTGAATCTCTGAACTCTGTGACGACTCAGAAGGACGAATCGTCGCAGGCAAGACGGCCCGTCACAGGCTACGTAACCATGACTGGGTCGAATTTCTGTTAAATGTTTTAAGGGGAGTTTTGGACTATTTCTGCTTATAATTATAAAGTTAGTGGGTAATACTAATAATTCAATTACTTGGGGGTTAAAGGAGATGACCTTGAATTAATTAGTGGGTTTCTTTTGTCATCTTTTATACATAATTATATGCTAATTAGGGTAAAACAACAAATGGTTTGAATAAGAAAAAGAGAAAGAACAGAGAGAGGGAGAAACGATCGATCAAGAGGAGAGAACGAAGAGGAAAGCAAAGCATTGAAAAGTAGATTCTTGATCACGAATTCTTCGGTGGAGGTAGATTATGGTTTATGCTATTCGTAGTAAACTCTTAATAGCGAATGATATGTATTGGGTAGTGTTGTAAACCCTTCTATATGCTTAATTGTATGCTTGCATGAATGTGATTATATAATTGTGATAAAATAAGCATGATGAAGCTATTGAATCCTAAATGTTGAAAAACCCTAATCTACTTAGTTACTGATGATTCCTTGGTATAAAAGAAGGCTTGATGAACGAAAGTAGTGAGATTAGGGGATCGGGTGTCACATTCCGGCACCAGGATAGTATTATGAGGATCGGAGTGTCACGTTCCGACACCAGGATAGTATATGGATCGGGTGCCACGTTCCGGTACCAGGATAGTATGATGTGGATCGGGTGTCATGTTTTGGCACCAGAATAGTATGATGAGGATCGGAGTGTCACATTTCGACACAAGGATAGTATATGGATCGGGTGTCACGATCCGGTACCAGGATAGTATGTGAGGATCGGAGTGTCACGTTCCGGCACCAGGATAGTATATGGAGCGGAGTGTCACGTACCGACACGAGAGAAATAAAGATAATGAATCTTGAAAGACGTTAATATACTCAATTTAATAAACCTAATTCCCAAATGAGTATGATGGGGAGGCGTGAGTCCTCATTGATGTGCTTGGTGTTGTGACCAAGGGTTATGGTAATTGTAAATGCCGCATGTTGAGTATTGTAGTTGATTTTATGATATTATCTGATATATACTGTTTTCTATTTTGAGTTGGCCGATGATATCTACTCAGTACTTGTGTTTGTACTGACCCCTACTTGTATGTTTCTTTCTTTGTTATTTGTGGAGTACAGCGAACGTACCGTCGTCTTCAACTCAACCGCAACTCTAGCCAGTCTTCATTACACCGGATTTCAGGGTGAGCTAACGCTTCTAGCTTTGACTGGATCTTCTTCTTCATGTCTTGATGCCTTGAAGTTCCGGCATGGACTAGATTTTTTATTTATTCTAGCTTTCTAGATACTCTTAGTATTAGTAATTTGAGGATAGATGTTCTTGGATTGATGACTTCCAGATTTTGGGGAAAATAATAAGTGTTTGAGTTTTTAGAAGTTATTGAATCGATTTTCATTAATGAGTTTAAGTCTTCTGCATTATATTATGTTATTTATGGTTGAAATGTTGGGGTTTAGATTGGTTGGTTCGGACACATAGTAGGATAAGTGTGGGTGCCATTCGCGGCCCGCTTTGGGTCATGACATTTATTTATATTTGTATCTGTTAATGCTACTGTATAATTAGCACTTATTATAAATTTAAATTTTTTGTATATTAAATTTCCTTTAACTGCACTTATTACACATTTTTCTATAGGGTGTATTATTCTGTCATCTGCTAAATATATTTCAATGGGTGTATCTATTCCTTCTCTGAAACAAGCTTTTATTAGTATTTTCATTCCTCCTAAATGTACATATTTTATAGATGCTTAATTGTTTATGTCTTGTATTTCTTTATTTATTATTCGTTTACTTATTATAGGTATATATGCTTTTCCGCTTGTATATTTACAGTCTATGATGTGTTCTTTTTGACAAACTACATAGTATTCTTCTTTTTGTCTTTTAAACAAGATTTTTAATATAGGTATTTCAAGTATCTTTTCAACACTTAAATCCAATTCTTTTCCTTTTAATTGTTCAAAAACTGTATTATCAAATATATTCTTTTGGTGTGATGATTCTTCATCTTCATAATTCTCTTTAGATATTATTTTATTTTCAGACATTATATTTCTTCATCTATTTCATTATCTAAGTTTTCTTCTCCATTTTCAGTTTCTATATCTGATACTTCATATATGCTGTCGTTATAACTTAATTCATAGTCCATGTATTCTATTTGCATATATTTTTCATTGTCTATGATTAATTCTGCTATTTGTTTTCTTTTTGGATCTTTTGGCAATTTACAATTCTTAGCTATGTGTCCTATCTTTCTGCAATTGTAACAAGTACATTGGGATATCTTCCTCATTGGTTTATATTGTCTTTTTACTTTATAATTTTTTATATAATACCTTCGTCTTGGTTGTTTATATTTATACTTTAGTTTTATTTTTTCTATAATTTTTATATCTTTTGGATTTTTGTTTTTTATTTGTACATCCAAATTGCGTTGCCATTTTATTTTTGGAACATGCTAAATTTTTATGTAGTACTTTTTCCATTTTTAATTTTTCTTTTTGGCTTTCACATAATTGTGTAAACCATTGAGATAGAAATTTTATTCTAGCTCCTAAAGTATAGCGGAAAAGAAAATATTGTAGAGAGGAGAAGATGATGGAAGATTGATGATTTTATTTATGAGGGGAAACCCTCTATTTATATACAACAATCTTACCTCTTTGCCCAAAAATGGCCGACACCTACTTTACATTTGGCCTTTTTACATTTGGCCGACGCTAAAAACAAAAAACTTAGTGGCCTATGTTTATTATTGGCCGACACACTTACTATTTACTTTATGACTTTTATATAATTGGCTTTTGACAGCCGACACAACACGACAAAAATAAAAGATTATTACTTTGTACATATGGCTGATATTCAGCCGACACAAAAAATAAAATACTTTACTTTTTTTTTATTATTCTAAAAGTACCTCAGGGATTATTTCATCCCCTTGGTTACATTTTGAACAAATATGGTCTGGGTATTTGTGCTCAACTACCTTGCAATATTTTGTCATCAGTTCTTCGGATATGAATCCTTGCTTTATTGCTCTAGTTGTTGGCATAGCTTCTGGTTTTAACTGGGACAAAATCCATTTTTGTAACGACCTGTTTAGTCGTTTTGAGTAGCAGATTTCAATTCTGGAAAAACTGGCAGAAGCGACGGACCCCACGACGGACCATCATGGGCACGACGGACCGTCGCAGGGTCTCGTTTCAAAATATTTAAAAAAATCTGAAATTGGGTACTGAAAATCAACTCTCTGAACTTCGTGACGGAGTGGTAGGACGGACCGTCGCAGGCTCGACGGCCCGTCACAGGCCATTCACTTAAAATCGAGTTTCTGTAGCATGTGACGGACAGTAGGACGGACCGTCGCAGGCACGACGGCCCATCACGGGCTACGCAATCCCAGGCTGGGTCGGATTTCTTTTAATTTATTTAAGGGGCGTTTTGGACTATTTCCTACTTTAATTATAAAATGGTGGGTCAATGTTAATAAGTCTAATTACTTAAGGGTTAAAAGAGGTAACCTTAAGTTAACTAGTGGGTTATTATTGCCAGCCTTTACACTTAATTACATGTTAATTAGGGTAAAAGAAAGAGGGTTTGAATAAGAAAAATAAGAAAGAACAAAGAGAGACAGAAAAAGAAAGAGAACGAGTAGAGAGAGAGAAAAACGAAGAGGATAGCAAGGATTCTGAGAAGATAGCTTGTTGATCGCAATTCTTCGGTGGAGGTAGGTTATGGTTTCCATGCTTTCATAGTAAACTCTTAATAGAGAATGATATGTATTGATAGTATTGTAAACCCTGCTATGTGCTTAATTGTATGCATGCATGAACGTGATTATATAATTGTGATTATATTAAGCATGATGAAGTTATTGAATCCCAAATCTTGATAAAAACCTAATCTCTTTTTAATGATGCTGCCTTGGTAAGGGAGAAGGCTTGATGAACCAAAGTAATGAGATTGATGATGCCTTGGTATAAAAGAAGGCTTGATGAATTGATAGAATGAGATTAGGGGATCGGGTGTCACGAACCGACACGTAGATTTAGGGGATCGGGTGTCACGAACCGACACGTAGATTTAGGGGATCGGGTGTCACGAACCGACACGTAGATTTAGGGGATCGGGTGTCATGAGCCGACACATAGATTTAGGGGATCGGGTGTCACGAACCGACACGTAGATTTAGGGGATTGGGTGTCACGAACCGACGCGTAGATTTAGGGGATCGGGTGTCACGAACCGACACGTAGATTTAGGGGATCGGAGTGTCACTTACCGACACAAGAGGATTAATGAATATGAGGCAGCAGAGTGTCACGTACCGACACAAGAGAACTAAAGAAAATGAATCTTGAAAGATGTTAATATACTCAATCTAATGAACATAATTCCCAAATGAGTATGGTATTGAGGCTTAAGCCCTCATGTGTGAACTTGATGGTAATTGTTAATGATATAGTACTTGTTGTTGCTACATGTTGAGTATCATAGTTGATTTTATGATATTACTTGGTATATACTGTTTTCTATTTTGAGTTGGCCGATGATATCTACTCAGTACCCGTGTTTTGTACTGACCCCTACTTTTATGTTTTCTTCTTTTGGATTTGTGGAGTGCAGCAAACGTGCCGTCGTCTTCGACTCAACAGTAATTCAAGCCAGTCTTACTACATCGGAAATTCAGGGTGAGCTAATGCTTCTAGCTTGGACAAGATCTTCTTCTTCAAGTCTTGATGCCTTGAACTTCCGGCATGGACTAGCTTCTTATGTATTTTTAGCTTTTAGAATACTCTTAGTTTAGTCATTTTATCGTAGATGTTCTTGTGGTGATGACTTCCAGATTTTGGGGAATAATAGTTATTGATTTGGTTTTTATTAATGAGTTAAGTCTTCCGCATTACTTTCTATTGATATTATATTGAAATGTTAAGGTTTAGATTGGTTGGTTCGCTCACATAGGAGGGTAAATGTGGGTGCCAATCGCGATCGGTTATGGGTCGTGACAAACTTGGTATCAGAGCATTAGGTTCGTTGGTCTCATCACACAGGAACGAGTCTAGTAGAGTCTTAAGGAACAGTAGGGGGACGCCTTTACTTTTCTTTGAGAAGCAATAAGACTTTAGGAAAATTCCATTCTTTCATTCTTTCTTTCGTGCTACTACTTGAATCCAATTGGTATCTAGGTGATACAAATCTTCACTCTCTTTCGCAGATGGTTAGAACTAGAGCAACGACTATGCCAACACCAACACCAGCACCGGCAGGAAAGGGTGCGTCTGAGCCAGCCACTGGGGCTGTAGCTCGAGGAAGACCAACGGCAAGAGGCCGTGGTAGAGGTCTTGGGAGGACGTCCTCTAGAGGAAGAGGACGAGCACTTAGCCCATCTGATACTAGGGCAGTGACTTCTCCACCGAATGAAGAGGTAGTGAGAGAGGGTGAGGAAGGGGAAACTGAACAAGTAAAAAATGAGGAATTGCCACCCCAACCTACCCCAGAGATGATCAATCAGGTTCTTGCTTATATTTGCGGGTTATCTGATCAGGGTCAGGCACCTCTAGTGTTTTCTGCACAAACACCTCAGGCTCTGGAGGTACAACGTACGGCTACTATGTCTCCTCGCATGGATGTTCCATTGGAAATAGGCACATTTCCTCGTCTGACTACAGGGCCTATAATGACAAGTGATCAGCATGAACTTTTCAGTAAGTTCTTGAAATTGAAACCTCCAGTCTTCAAGGGTGCTGAATCTGAGGATGCTTACGATTTTCTGGTTGACCGTAATGAGCTACTACACAAGATGGGTATAGTAGAATGGTTTGGTGTTGAGTTCGTGAGTTACCAGTTTCAAGGGAACGCCAAAATGTGGTGGCGATCACATGTTGAGTGTCAACCGACAGAGGCAACACCTATGACTTGGGCCTCATTCTCTAGCTTGTTTATGGAGAAGTATATTCCCCGGACTTTGAGGGATCGGAAAAGGGATGAGTTCTTGAGCCTAGAGCAAGGTAGGATGTCGGTCAATGCATATGAGGCTAAGTTTCGTGCCCTATCCAGATATGCCACCCAACTTTGTTTTAGTCCACAAGAGCGGATTCATCATTTTGTGAAGCGGTTGAGGTCAGAGTTGCGGATTTCAGCCTTACAGGTAGAGGCTACGGCAAAATCCTTCCAAGAAGTGGTAGATTTCGTGGTAGAGGTGGAAGGAGTGAAGCCAGATGAATTCACCATGGCATCGACATCAAAGAGGTTTCGAAAGGGAGGTGAGTTTAATGGTTCTTACTCTAGAGGACAGGGTTCCGGAGGTTACTCAATTCGACCCATTCAGTCTTCACTACAGACTGTAATTGGGGGTCCACCTCAGACCGGTCAACAATTCTCTAAGAGACCTATGCTTGAATCTAGAGAGTGTTATGGATGTGGGGAGACGGGACATATTAGGAGGAATTGTCCCAAACAGAGTTATAGACCCCCAATAGCTAGACGTAGAGGTGGTCATGGTAGAGGCCGTCATTCTGGAGGACGCGGTGGTCGAGGTAATGGTGGTCACCAAAATGTCCGGGGTAATGGACAAACTGGAGCTACTACATCACAACATGGTAGAGGCAACGGACAGACAAGTAATGGGGCCCATTGCTACGCTTTTCCTGGGAGATCTGAAGCGGAGACATCAGATGCTGTCATCACAGGTAATCTTTTGATTTGTGATTGCATGGCTTCTGTATTGTTTGATCCTGGATCCACATTTTCTTATGTATCTTCCTCATTTGCTAATGGTCTAAATTTACATTGTGAATTACTTGATATACCTATTCGTGTTTCTACTCCGGTGGGTGAGTCTGTGGTAGTTGAAAAGGTATATAGGTCTTGTTTGGTGAACTTTGTGGGGAGCAACACTTATGTAGATTTGGTTATCTTAGAAATGGTTGATTTTGATGTAATTCTGGGTATGACTTGGCTTTCTCCGAATTTTGCAATCTTGGATTGTAATGCTAAAACGGTGACGTTAGCCAAGCCAGGGACAGATCTGTTAGTGTGGGAGGGTGACTACACTTCCAATCTGGTGCGTATCATCTCCTTTCTTCGTGCTAAGAAAATGGTTAGTAAAGGGTGTTTAGCTTTCTTGGCCCATCTCAAGGATGACACTACCCAAGTACCTTCGATTGAGTCGGTTTCGGTAGTCCTTGAGTTTTTGGATGTGTTCCCTGCAGATCTTCCTGGTATGCCACCATATAGGGATATTGACTTCTGCATTGACCTTGAACCGGGCACTCGCCCCATTTCTATACCCCCTTATAGAATGGCTCCCGCGGAGTTGAGAGAGTTAAAGGCCCAACTTCAAGAGTTGTTGAGCAAAGGCTTCATCAGACCAAGTGCATCTCCTTGGGGTGCTCCGATTTTAATTGTGAAGAAGAAGGATGGGAGTTTTCGGATGTGCATAGACTGCAGACAACTGAATAAGGTAACTATTAAGAACAAGTATCCTCTTCCCCGCATTGATGACTTGTTCGATCAATTACAAGGTGCTTTTGTCTTCTCTAAGATTGACTTGAGATCTGGTTATCATCAATTTAAAATACGGGCAACGGATGTGCCAAAGACTGGTTTTCGAACGAGGTATGGGCATTACGAATTTGTGGTAATGTCTTTTGGTCTTACGAATTCCTCTGCTGCGTTCATGATCCTGATGAACGGGATTTTTAAGCCATATTTGGACCTCTTGGTGATCGTATTTATTGATGATATATTGGTATACTCAAAGAGCAAGAAGGAACATGAAGAGCATTTGAGAATGATATTGAAAATGTTGAGGGAGAAAAAGCTTTATGCCAAGTTCTCTAAGCGTGAGTTTTGGCTAGATGCAGTGTCCTTCTTGGGGCACGTGGTTTCTAAGGAAGGAGTGATGGTGGATCCTTCTAAGATTGAGACAGTGAAGAATTGGGTCAGACCTACTAATGTGTCAGAAATAAGGAGCTTTGTTGGGTTAGCTAGCTACTACCGCCGATTTGTCAAGGGATTCTCTTCTATTGCTTCCCAATTGACGAACTTGACTAAGCAGAATGTTCCATTTGTATGGTCAGATGAGTGTGAGGAAAGCTTTCAGAAGCTCAAGACCCTGTTGACTACCGCACCAATTCTCACCTTGCCAGTGGAAGGTAAGAATTTCATTGTCTATTGTGATGCATCCTATTCGGGTTTGGGTGCAGTGCTAATGCAAGAGAAGAATGTGATATCTTATGCTTCAAGACAATTAAAAGTGCATGAACGTAACTATCCGACCCACGATTTGGAATTGGCTGCGGTAGTGTTTGCATTGAAGCAATGGAGGCACTATTTATATGGGGTTAAGTGTGAGGTCTACACGGATCATCGTAGCCTTCAGTATGTCTTTACTCAGAAAGATTTGAACTTAAGATAGAGGAGATGGATGGAGTTACTAAAGGACTACGATATCACTATCTTGTATCATCCGGGAAAAGCGAACGTTGTGGCAGATGCTTTAAGTAGAAAAGCGGGAAGCATGAGAAGTCTAGCTCACTTGCAAGTTTCTAGACGTCCATTGGCTAGAGAGGTTCAGACTCTGGCTAACGACTTGATGAGG
This sequence comes from Solanum arcanum, assembly GCA_027789145.1. NCBI lineage: Eukaryota > Viridiplantae > Streptophyta > Magnoliopsida > Solanales > Solanaceae > Solanum > Solanum arcanum. The sequence goes on from CM050938.1 coordinate 17,162,114, forward strand.
TTAGAAGTAAATGAGAAGGGAGGATTGTTGGCTAGTGTGGAGTCAAGATCCTCTTTTCTTGACAAGATTAAGGGAAAACAGTTTAATGATGAAAAATTGATCCGGATCCGAGATAAAGTGTTGAAAGGAGAGGCTAAAGAAGCGACAATCGATGAAGAAGGTGTTATGAGAATCAAGGGAAGGGTATGTGTACCCCGAGTTGATGATTTGATCAACACTATTTTGACAGAGGCTCATAGTTCAAGGTATTCTATACATCCGGGTGCAACCAAGATGTACCGCGACCTAAAGCAACACTTTTGGTGGAGTAGAATGAAGCGGGATATTGTGGATTTTATTGCCAAATGTCCAAACTGTCAACAAGTAAAATATGAACACCAAAGGCCCGGAGGAACACTTCAGAGAATGCCCATTCCGGAATGGAAGTGGGAGAGAATTGCAACGGATTTTGTGGTTGGTCTTCCGAAGACAATGGGTAAGTATGACTCCATTTGGGTAATTGTTGATAGGTTAACTAAGTCTTCTCACTTTATTCCGGTCAAGGTGACTTACAATGCAAAGAGGTTAGCAAAACTTTACATCTCGGAAGTGGTGCGATTGCATGGGGTTCCACTCTCTATTATATCAGATAGAGGTACGCAGTTTACTTATAAGTTTTGGAAAACATTGCATGCAGAATTGGGTACTAGGTTGGATCTTAGTACTCCGTTCCATCCTCAGACCGATGGTCAATCTGAGAGAACGATTCAAGTGTTGGAGGATATGCTTCGTGCATGTGTGATAGAGTTTGGTGGCCATTAGGATAGCTTTTTGCCCTTAGCGGAGTTTTCATACAATAATAGCTATCACTCAAGTATTGATATGGCCCCATTTGAAGCATTGTATGGGAGGAGATGTAGGTCTCCCATTGGTTGGTTTGATGCATTCTAGGTTAGACCTTGGGGTACTGACCTTTTGAGGGATTCGATATAGAAAGTGAAGTCTATTCAAGAAAAGCTTCTAGCGGCGCAAAGTAGACAAAAGGAATATGCAGATCGAAAGGTTAGAGACTTAGAGTTCATGGAGGGTGAACAAGTCTTGTTGAAAGTTTCACCAATGAAAGGGGTGATGCGGTTTGGTAAAAGAGGTAAACTAAGCCCAAGGTATATTGGTCCCTTCGAAGTACTTAAACGAGTAGGGGAGGTGGCTTATGAGTTAGCCTTGCCTCCAGGGCTGTCCGGAGTACATCCGGTATTCCATGTGTCTATGTTGAAAAGATACCATGGGGATGGAAACTATATTATCCGTTGGGATTCAGTTTTGCTTGACGAGAATTTGTCTTATGAGGAGGAACCTGTTGCCATTCTAGATAGGGAAATTCGCAAGTTGAGATAAGGGGAGATTGCATCCATGAAGGTGCAATGGATGAATCGGCCGGTTGAAGAAGCAACTTGGGAGAAGGAGGTCGATATGCGAGAAAGATACCCACACCGGTTTACAGATTGAGGTACTCCTTTTTCGCCTTTGTTTTCCTTCTTGTGATCGTTCGGGGACGAACGATGGGTAAATTGGTATCTATTGTAACGACCTGTTTAGTCGTTTTGAGTAGCAGACTTCAATTCTGGAAAAACTGGCAGAAGCGACGGACCCCACGACGGACCGTCATGGGCACGACGGACCGTCGTAGGGTCTCGTTTCAAAACACTTAAAAAAATCTGAAATTGGGTACTGAAAATCGACTCTCTGAACTTCGTGACGGAGTGGAAGGACGGACCGTCGCAGGCTTGACGGCCCGTCATAGGCCATTCACTTAAAATCGAGTTTCTGTAGAATGTGACGGACAACAGGACGGACCGTCGCAGGCACGATGGCCCGTCATGGGCTACACAATCCCAGGCTGGGTCGAATTTCTGTTAATTTATTTAAGGGGCGTTTTGGACTATTTCCTACTTTAATTATAAAGTGGTGGGTTAATGTTAATAAGTCTAATTACTTGGGGGGTTAAAAGAGGTAACCTTAAGTTAACTAGTGGGTTATTATTGCCATCCTTTACACTTAATTATATGTTAATTAGGGTAAAAGAAAGAGGGTTTGAATAAGAAAAATAAGAAAGAACAAAGAGAGACAGGAAAAGAAAGAGAACGAGTAGAGAGAGAGAAACGAAGAGGATAGCAAGGATTCTGAGAAGATAGCTTGTTGATCACAATTCTTCGGTGGAGGTAGGTTATGGTTTCCATGCTTTCATAGTAAACTCTTAATAGAGAATGATATGTATTGATAGTATTGTAAACACTGCTATGTGCTTAATTGTATGCATGCATGAACGTGATTATATAATTGTGATTATATTAAGCATGATAAAGTTATTGAATCCAAAATCTTGATAAAAACCTAATCTCTTTTTTATGATGATGCCTTGGTAAGGGAGAAGGCTTGATGAACCAAAGTAATGAGATTGATGATGCCTTGGTATAAAAGAAGGCTTGATGAATTGATAGAATGAGATTAGGGGATCGGGTGTCACGAACCGACACGTAGATTTAGGGGATCGGGTGTCACGAACTGACACGTAGATTTAGGGGATCGGGTGTCACGAACTGACACGTAGATTTAGGGGATCGGGTGTCACGAACCGACACGTAGATTTAGGGGATTGGGTGTCACGAACTTACACGTAGATTTAGGGGATCGGGTGTCACGACCGACACGTAGATTTAGGGGATCGGGTGTCACGAACCAACACGTAGATTTAGGGGATCGGAGTGTCACGTACCGACACAAGAGGATTAATGAATATGAGGGAGCGGAGTGTCACGTACCGACACAAGAGAACTAAAGATAATGAATCTTGAAAGATGTTAATATACTCAATCTAATGAACATAATTCCCAAATGAGTATGGTATTGAGGCTTGAGTCCTCATGTGTGAACTTGATGGTAATTGTTAATAATATAGTACTTGTTGTTGCTACATGTTGAGTATCATAGTTGATTTTATGATATTACTTGGTATATAATGTTTTCTATTTTGAGTTGGCCGATGATATCTACTCAGTACCCGTGTTTTGTACTGACCCCTACTTTTATGTTTTCTTCTTGTTGATTTGTGGAGTGCAGCAAACATGCCATCGTCTTCGACTCAACAGTAATTCAAGCCAGTCTTACTACATCGGAAATTCAGGGTGAGCTAATGCTTCTAGCTTGGACTGGATCTTCTTCTTCAAGTCTTGATGCCTTGAACTTCCGGCATGGACTAGCTTCTTATGTATTTTTAGCTTTTAGAATACTCATAGTTTAGTCATTTGATCGTAGATGTTCTTGTGGTGATGACTTCAAGATTTTGGGGAATAATAGTTATTGATTTGGTTTTTATTAATGAGTTAAGTCTTCCGCATTACTTTCTGTTGATATTATATTGAAATGTTAAGGTTTAGATTGGTTGGTTCGCTCACATAGGAGGGTAAATGTGGATGCCAATCGCGATCGGTTTTGGGTCGTGACAATTTTTGGACTTCTTCCATATCTGCTTGTCTTATTTCTCGCGAATTGGCATATATTATTGAGTGATCTCTCGAATAGTAGCTCCATATGGCGTTGCCTTGTAGATAGTTATTTGCTAGTTCTTGTATAATAGTAGCTCCATATGGAGGTATCTCAACTCTTGTTATCTCTGGCTGTTGGCCTATATCTTCGGGTATTATCATTTCCTGCGTTAGCCCAATTTTGACTATCTGGATCATTGGCTTTATTTCAACATAGAGTATCTCCGTTGGTGCTGTGTAGAATCTTATGAAAAATAAGTTTCCTTTTGTTATCTTTTTATATATTAAAAATGCTTTGTGGACCTCTGGGATTCCACTTATTTCTTCACCTGTATATCTATAGACTGTATTTAATAATCCATAGTTATAACAAGTTTTAACTAGGTTTGGATTAGTTTTTGGTTGTGCAATTAACTTGTTATAACCTTGTAGTTTTTGGGTTAGGTAGTCTTGGGTTTTTGCTAATGTCGTGGTAGATTTGGGTTTTTGATACAAAAAGTTTTGTATCTTGAATAGGTTTTCAATATATGTTCAGGATATATGGTTATATATTTTCTTCTCTTTATGCAGGCTAGCTGTATACGTAGATGTTTCTGGTGCTGAAGTATCTATTATCTGTACCTTTGGAGTAAATAGTTTGGTAAATACGCTATTTAGGTTTATGTTTTTTGCTGTAGGTTTCTCCATAGCTCCTTTGCTTGTACCTGCAACATCAGTAATGTCATGGGTTTTAAGGAGTTTCCCAACGTCTCCTTTTTGTTCTGGCTGTTTTTCGTCTGCCGAACAACGTAGCTCCGCCTTTTTAGAGTCATGTTGCTGACTATTAGCTTTCATATTTTGTACATCTATCTCTATTTTTTCTATTTTCTGGCATAGGTTTGTCATTCTTTCCAATAGATCTTTCATTGTATCTCTTTTTTGAGAGGTAGTCTGCAATACGATTTTCATCAGTTTTAATATTCTCAATTGTAAATGTAAAATTCAATATATTTAATATTAATCTTCTTATTTCTTTTGTTGTAACTGAATCATCTATCTTTTTGGTTATCCACCACTTTACCTGTATGTTATCTGTTCTCACAATAAATTTATTGTAAACTATATATGGTTCAAATGCTAACAAACATTTATATAATGCAAATAATTCTTTTCTATTTATTTCCCATTTTGCTTGTGCTTCTGTATATGATCCTGAGTAATACCTGCAATGGTGTTCTGTCTTTTCTTTGTTATATTTATATTTTAGTACTCCTCCATAACTTTGGTCACTTGAATCATTTTCAATTATATATGTACATGTTTTACTTTCATCAGGAAAATATAGTTTTGGTATTTTTTTGAATAATTTTTTGATATTTTTTATGTGTTCTTTGTCTTTGTTGTCAAAATGATATTCAACGTCTTTTTTGAGTTTTTTGTATAGTGGTTTTAAATGTTCTGCTAGTTTTGGTATGTATTCTCTTACTTGGTTTACTAATCCTAAGAATGATTTTAATTTCTTTTTTTTATCTATATTTTCATCAATAGTAATTATTTTTTGTACTATATGAGTTTGCATTTTTATTCCATTTTTATTTATTTGTATTCCTAGAAATTCTATTTGTGGTTTCATAATTTCTGCTTTACTTTTACTTAAACTTATACCTGAATGTTTAATTATATGTATAAATTTTTCTAATAATCTTATATGTTCATCTTGTGTTTTAGAATATAGTAATATATCATCTATATATACAACACAATTTTCTAACTGGTTAAAACAGTTATCCATAAAATGTTGGTATCTACCTGGTGCATTTTTATATCCAAATGTTAATACATTCCATTCATAGAATCCTTGCGGTACTGTGAATGCTGTTAATTGTTTAGATTCTTCTTCTAGTTTTAGATGGTAGAATCCTGATTTACAGTCAAATTTGCTAAAATAGTTGTATCCTTGTATTTGTCTTATTTTAAGTATTTTATTAGGTATTGGATAGTTATATGTTTTAGTTTTGGTATTTAAATTTCTGTAGTCTATAACCATTCTGCTTTTGCCTTTTTTTTGTTCACTGTGTTTTATAACTATAAATGCTGGGGTTGTATGTTTACTATTATTTTCTTGTATATAATCTTTTTTTAGTAATTCATTTATATGTATTTTAAATTCATGCAAATCATCAAAGTTGTATTTTAATGGTTTTTGTGTTATTATACTATTTTAATCTATTAATTCAATTTTTATTTTGTTATATGTTTTTCCCATCCTTGTAGTGGGTCTTCATTATATAATTGTTCTAGTTGTTCATTAATTATTTTAACTTTGTCTATTCTAAATATATTGATTTCTAATTGTGATTTTTGTTTTTCATTTATATTTTCCATTTCCTGGTTTATTTTTTCACTACCTTTAATCCATTCTATAGGTTTTCGTTGTTTATTTTTTACTATTTTTGCTCCTATTTTATAGCCACATGGCGTAGTAAGCCACGAGCGTGTTTTTGTTATTATATGTGGGTAAAATTTGTCTAAAATGGCATTCCTAACAACATATCTTTTGTTGTGAATTCAAAATTATAGATTTCTTCTATTGTTAATATTTTATCCCATATTTGTATTTTTATATTTTTTGCTTTATATTTAATCATACTTCCTTCATTATTAAGTCCTGTTACTACCATTGGTGTTTTTAATTTTTCCCATTTATCTTCTGGCAAACAATTATATTTACATATATTTGCTTCTGCTCCTGTATCTATCATAGGGGTATAATATCTGTTGTAAATGAAATAGATGAAAATGAGAATGACCAAAAATCAGAAATAAACACAGGAGATATGAATAGATAGTACGTCAAGAGTCAAAACCCCAGATAGTAGTCCCAAAAACAGTCCTAGAGCTAGTCCTAGATGGACACCACCAACTTATTATACAGAATGTTATCAGCAATCGGATAGAACTAATGCAATATGGAACAGTAGATTAAATAAAAATTGGATACCAAAACCAATAAGTGAACAATATAATTTCTTAGATCTAGATTGTGTCACAGACATAAATAAAGCAATATTACTATGGATAGGAAATATATCTAAACAGTTAATAGATAACAAAATAGAAACAACAAAAACACCAAGATACATGGAAAGAACATTCGTAGGAACAGCAAAATTATGGATAGAAAATCTACCCTCAGAAAGCTTAGAAGTACTTAGAAGTGATAAGAAAATGGATGTGCAACGACCTGTTTTGTCGTTTTGAGCAGCAGATTTTATTTCTAGAAAAACAGACAGAGAGGAAAGAACCCACGACGGACCGTCATGGGCACGACGGACCGTCGAGGGGGTCTCGTTCCAAAACAATTAGAATTCAGAAATTTGGGTAGTGAAATCCACTCTCTGAACTTCGTGACGAAGTGGCAGGACGGACCGTCACAGACATGATGGGCCGTCACAGGCCCTTCAGTAAATTCGAGTCTCTGAACTCTGTGACGGAAGCAGCAGGACGGACCGTCGCAGGCACGACGGTCCGTCACTAGCTGCGTAATCCCAGGCGGGGTCGGATTTCTTTAAATGTTTTAAGGGAAGTTTTGGACTATTCCTGCTATAATTATAAATTTAGTGGGTTAATGTTAATAATTTAACTACTTGAGGGTTAAAAGAAATAACCTTGGGAAACGATCGATAGAGAGAGGAACGAAGAGGAAAGCAAAGATCTTGGGAAATTGCTTGCTTGATCACGAATCTTCGGTGGAGGTAGGTTATGGTTTTTATGCTATTCGTAGTAAACTCTTAATAGCGAATGATATGTATTGGGTAGTGTTGCAAACCCTTCTATATGCTTAATTGTACGCTTGCATGAATGTGATTATATATTTGTGATAAAATAAGCATGATGAAGCTATTGAATCCTAAATCTTGAAAACCCTAATCTACTTTGTTAATGATGATGCCTTGGTGGAAAAGAAGGCTTGATGAACATGTAGTGAGATTAGGGGATCGAGTGTCACGTTCCGACACCAGGATAGTATATGAGGATCAGAGTGTCACGTTCCGACACCAGGATAGTATATGAGGATCGGAGTGTCACGTTCCGACATATGGATAGTATATGAGGATCGGAGTGTCACGTTCCGACACCAGGATAGTATATGAGGATCAAAGTGTCACGTTCTGACACCAGGATAGTTTATAGATCGGGTGCCACGTTCCGGTACCAGGATAGTATATGAGGATCGAAGTGTCACATTCCGACACCAGGATAGTTTATGGATCGGGTGCCATGTTCTGGTACCAGGATAGTATATGAGGATCAGAGTGTCACGTACCGACACGAGTGGGATAAAGATAATGAATCTTGAAAAATGTTAATATACTCAATTTAATGAACCTAATTCCCAAATGAGTATGATGGGGAGGCGTGAGTCCTCATTGATGTGTTTGGTGTTGTGACCAAGTGTTATGGTAATTGTAAATGCCGCATGTTTAGTATTGTAGTTGATTTTATGATATTATCTGATATATACTATTTTCTATTTTGAGTTGGCCGATGATATCTACTCAGTACTCGTGTTTCTACTGACCCCTACTTGTATGTTTCTTTCTTTGTTATTTGTGGAGTACAGCAAACGTACCGTCGTCTTCAACTCAACCGTAAGTCTAGCCAGTCTTCATTTCACCGGATTTCAGGGTGAGCTAACGCTTCTAGCTTGGACTAGATCTTCTTCTTCATGTCTTGATGCCTTGAAGTTCCGGCATGGACTAGCTTTATATTATTTTAGCTTTCTCGATACTCTTAGAATTAGTAATTCGAGAATAGATGTTCTTGTGATGATGACTTCCAGATTTTGGGGATAATGATAAGTTTTGAGTTTTAGAAGTTGATTATTGATTTTGTTAATGAATTTTATGTCTTCCGCATTGTTTTTTATTTATTATGTTTGAAATATTGGGGTTTAGATTGGTTGGTTCGCTCACATAGGAGGATAAATTTGGGTTCCACTCACGACACATTTTGGGCCGTGAAAAACTTGGTATCAGAGCAATAGGTTCGTTGGTCTCATCACACAAGAACGAGTCTATCAGAGTCTTAAGGAACGGTAGGGGGACGCCTTTACATTTCTTTGAGAGGCTATAAGTGTCACGACCCAAAACCGAGCCGCGATTGGCACCCACACTTACCCTTCTATGTGAGCGAACCAACCAATCTAAACCTTAACATTTCAATATAATATCAACAGAAAGTAATGCGGAAGACTTAACTCATTAATAAAAACCAATTCAATAACTTCAAAAAGCCAACATCTATTATTCCCCAAAATCTGGAAGTCATCACCACAAGAACATCTATGATCAAATTACTAAAATCTAAGAGTTTCTAAGAAGCTAAAAATACATAAAAGCTAGTCCATGCCGGAAATTCAAGGCATCAAGACGTGAAGAGGAAGATCCACTCCAAGATAGAAGCATTAGCTCACCCTGATATCCGGAGTAATGAAGACTGGCTAGCGTTACTGTTGAGTCGAAGATGACGGCACGTTTGCTGCACTCCACAAATAAACAAGAAGAAAACGTAAAAGTAGGGGTCAGTACAAAACACGGGTACTCAGTAGATATCATCGGCCAACTCAAAATAGAAATCAATATATACCAAGTAATATCATAAAATCAACTATGATACTCGACATGTAGCAACAGCAAGTACTATATCATTAACAATTACCGTCAAGTTCACACATGAGGACTCAAGCCTCAATACCATACTCATTTTGGAATTAGATTCATTAAATTGAGCATATTAACATCTTTCAAGATTCATCATCTTTATTTCTCTTGTGTCGGTACGTGACACTCCGCTCCCTTACTACTATGTGTCGGAACGTGACACTCCGATCCCCTAATTTTATGTGTCGGTTCGTGACACCCGATCCCCTAAATCTACGTGTTGGTTCGTTACACTCGATCCCCTAAATCTACGTGTCAGTTTGTGACACCCGATCCCCTAAATCTACGTGTCGGTTCGTGACACCCAATCCCCTAAATCTACGTGTCGGTTCGTGACACCAGATCCCCTAAATCTACGTGTCGGTTCGTGACACCCGATCCCCTAAATCTACATGTCGGTTCGTGACACCCGATACCCTAAATCTACATGTCGGTTCGTGACACCCGATCCCCTAAATCTACGTGTAAGTTCGTGACACCCGATCCCCCTAATCTCATTCTATCAATTCATCAAGCCTTCTCTTATACCAAGGCATCATCAATCTCATTACTTTAGTTCATCAAGCCTTCTTTTATACCAAGGCATCAACATTATCAAGAGATTAGGTTTTTATCAAGATTTGGGATTCAATAGCTTCATCATGCTTATTTCATCACAATCATATAATCACATTCATGCATGCATACAATTAAGCACATAGAAGGGTTAACAATACTACCCAATACATATCATTCTCTATTAAGAGTTTACTATGAAAGCATAAAACCATAACCAACCTCCACCGAAGATTCGTGATCAAGCAAGCAATTTCCCAAGATTTGTGTTTCTTGTTCGATCCTCTCTCTATCGTTTCTCTTTCCTTCTCTTTGTTCTTTCTATTTTCTTTATTCAAACCCTCTTTCTTTTACCCTAATTAGTATATAATTAAGGATAAAAGATGGCAATAATAACCCACTAATTAACTTAAGGTTACCTCTTTTAACCCCCTAGTAATTAGACTTATTAACATTAACCCACTAACTTTATAATTAAAGCAGGAATAGTCAAAAACGTCCCTTAAAACGTTTAAAGAAATCCGACCCAGACTGGGATTGCGCAACCTGTGACGGCCCATCGCGCCTGCGACGGTCTGTCCTGCTGCTCCGTAACAGACTTTAGAGACTCAATTTCTCTAAAGGGTCTGTGACGGTCCGTCACACCTGTGACGGTCCGTCCTGCCATTCCGTTACGAAGTTCAGAGAGTCGATTTCAGTGCCCATTTTTCAGATTTTCTAAGTGTTTTGAAACGAGACCCTGCGACGGTCCGTGGTGCCCATGACGGTCCGTCGTGGGGTCCGTCGCCTCAGCCTGTTTTTCAAGAAATAAAATCTGCTGCTCAAAATGACTAAACAAGTCGTTACAATAAGACTTTAGGAAAACTCCATTCTTTCTTTTCTTCTTTCGTGCTATTACTTGGATCTATTTGGTATCTAGGTGATACAAATTGGTATCTGACCATCTTCACTCTATTTCGCAGATGGTTAGAACTAGAGCAGCAACGACTGCGCCAACACCAACATCGGCAAGACAAGAAGCGTCTGAGCCAGCCACTGGGGCTGTAGCTCGAAGAGGAGTAGTGACAAGAGGCCGTGGAAGAGATCGTGGGAGGACGCCCTCTAGAGGAAGAGGACGAGCACCTAGCCCATCTGGTACTAGGGCGGTGACTCCTCCACCAACTGAGGAAGTGGTAAGAGAGGGTGAGGATGGGGAGAATGAACAAGTGCAGAATGAGGAATTGCCACCACAACCTATTCCAGTGATGATCAATCAGGTTCTTGCTTATCTTAGCGGGTTATCTGATCAGGAACAGACACCTCCAGTGTTTTCAACACCAACCCCTCCGGTTCCGGAGGTACAACATGAAGCTACTATGGCTCCCCGCATGGATGCCTCATTGGAAATAGGCACATTTCCTCGGTTGACTACAGGGCCTATAATGACGAGTGATCAGCATGAACTTTTCAGCAAGTTCCTGAAATTGAAACCTCCAGTCTTCAAGGGTGCTGAATCAGAGGATGCCTACGATTTTCTGGTCGATTGTCATGAGCTACTATACAAGATGGGTATAGTAGAACGATTTGGTGTTTAGTTTGTGACCTATCAGTTTCAAGGGAACGCCAAAATATGGTGGCGGTCACATGTTGAGTGTCAACCAATAGAGGCACCACCTATGACTTGGGCATCATTCTTTAGCTTGTTTATAGAGAGGTATATACCCCGTACTTTGAGGGATAGGAGAAGAGATGAGTTTCTAAGCCTAGAGCAGGGTAGGATGTCGGTTACTGCGTACGAGGCTAAGTTTCACGCATTATCCAGGTATGCCACCCAACTATGTTTCAGTCCACAAGAGCAGATTCACCGCTTTGTGAAGGGGTTGAGATCAGAGTTGCGAATTTCATCATTACAGGTAGCGGCTACAACAAAATCCTTTCAAGAAGTGGTAGACTTCGTGATAGAGTTAGAGGGAGTGAAGCTAGATGACTTCACCATGGCATCAACATCAAAAAAGTTTCATAAGGGAGGTGAGTTTAATGGTTCTTACTCCAGAGGGCAGGGTTCAGGAGGTTACCTCGCCTGACCTATTCAGTCTTCACTAAAGACTGTAGTTGGGGGTCCACCTCAGACCGGCCAACATTTCTCTGAGTTTGGTGGTTATCCCCAGACTTCGTCTTTCTCACAGAGGTCGATGCTTGAATCCATAGAGTGTTATGGATGTGGGAAGACTGGACACATTAAGAGGTATTTTCCAAAACAGAGTTACAGACCTCCAATTTTTAGAGGTAGAGGTGGTCAGGGAAGAGGCCGCTATTCTGGAGAACGTGGTGGCCGAGGTAATGGTGGTCACCAAAACGTCCGGGGTGACGGGCAAACTAGAGCCACTACAGCACAACATGGTAGGGGCAATGGGCAGACAGGTGATAGGGCCCATCGTTATGCTTTCCCCGGGCGGTCTGAAGCGGAGACATCTGAAGCTGTTATCACAGGTAATCTTATGGTTTGTGATTACATGGCTTCTGTATTGTTTGATCCTGGATCCACATTTTCTTATGTATCTTCCTCATTTGCTAATGGACTTAATTTACATTGTGAATTGCTTGACATGCCTATTCGTGTTTCTACTCCGGTGGGTGAGTCTGTGATAGTTGAAAAAGTATGTAGGTCTTGTTTGGTGACTTTTGTGGGGAGCAATACTTATGTATACTTGGTTATCTTAAAAATGGTTGATTTTGATGTAATTCTGGGTATGACTTGGCTCTCTCCGAATTTTGCGATCTTGGATTGTAATGTTAAGACTGTGACGTTAGCCAAGCCTGGGACAGATCCGTTATTGTGGGAGGGTGACTACACTTCCAATCCAGTTCGTATCATCTCCTTTCTTCGTGCTAAGAGGATGGTTAGTAAGGGGTGTTTAGATTTCTTGGCACATCTCAGGGATGACATTACCCAAGTACCTTCAGTCGAGACGGTTTCGATAGTTTGTGAGTTTCTAGATGTGTTTCCCGCAGACCTTCCTGGTATGCCACCGGATATAGATATTGACTTCTGCATTGATCTTGAATCGGGTACTCGCCCCATTTCTATACCCTCTTATAGAATGCCTCCCGCGGAGTTGAGAGATTTAAAGGCTCAACTTCAAGAATTGTTAGGAAAGGGCTTCATTAGACCAAGTGCATCTCCTTGGGGTGCTCCTGTATTGTTTGTGGAGAAGAAGGATGGATGCTTTCGGATGTGCATAGACTACAGATAACTGTATAAGGTAAAAGTTAAGAACAAGTATCCTCTTCCTCGCATCAATGATTTGTTCGATCAGCTACAAAGTGCTTGTACTTTCTCAAAAATCAACTTGAGATCTGGTTATCATCAATTGAAAATACGGTCAACGGATGTGCCCAAGACTGCTTTTCGGACTAGGTATGGGCATTATGAGTTCTTAGTAATGTCTTTTGGGCTTACGAATGCCCCTGCTGCTTTCATGAGCTTGATGAATGGGATTTTTAAGCCATATCTGGATCTCTTTTTCATCGTATTCATCGATGATATACTGGTATACTCAAAGATCAAGAAGGAACATGAGGAGCACTTGAGAATTGTATTGGAAATGTTGAGGGAGAAAAAGCTTTATGCCAAATTCTCCAAGTGTGAGTTTTGGCTAGATTCAGTGTCCTTCTTGGGACACGTGGTTTCTAAGGATGGAGTGATGGTGGATCCATCTAAGATTGGGTAAGACCTACTAATGTGTCAGAAGTAAGGAGCTTTGTTGGTTTAGCTAGCTACTACCGCCGATATGTCAAGGGGTTCTCTTCTATTGTTTCCCAATTGAAAAGCTTGACTAAACATAATGTTCCATTCGTATGGTCGGACGAGTGTGAAGAAAGCTTTCAGAAGCTCATGACTTTGTTGACTACTGCACCGATTCTCACCTTGCCCGTGGAAGGTAAGAATTTCATTGTCTATTGTGATGCATCCTATTCGGGTTTGGGTGCAGTACTAATGCAATAGAAGAATGTAATTGCTTATGCTTCAAGGCAATTAAAGGTGCATGAACGTAACTATCCGACCAATGATTTGGAGTTGGCTGCGGTAGTGTTTGCATTAAAGCAATGGAAACATTATTTATATGGGGTTAAGTGTGAAGTCTACACGGATCATCGTAGCCTACAATACGTCTTTACTCAGAAACATTTGAACTTGAGACAGAGGAGATGGATGGAACTACTGAAGGACTACGACATCAATATTTTGTATCATCCGGGAAAGGCTAATATTGTGGCAGACGCCTTATGTAGAAAAGCAAGGAGCATGGGACTAGCTCACTTGCAAGTTTCTAGATGCCCATTGGCTAGAGAAGTTCAGACTCTGGCTAATAACTTTATGAGGCTAGAAGTAAATGAGAAGGGAGGGGTTTTGGCCAGTGTGGAGGCAAGAACTTCTTTTCATGACAAGATCAAGGGAAAATAGTTTGATGATGAGAAACTAAGCCGAATTCGGGATATGGTTGTAACGACCTGATTAGTCGTTTTGAGCAACAGAGTCCATTTCTGGAAAAACTGGCTGGGACAACGGATGGAACGACGGACCGTCGTGGTCCCGACGGCCCGTCGAGGGAGTGTCGTTCCATGACACTTAGAGTTTTGAAATTGGGTACTGAAAAATCGACTCTCTGTAAGTTGTAGCGGACTGCGGGGCGTGCCGTCACATCCACGACGAACCGTCGTGAGTCCCGCTGCAAAACACTTCAACTTTTGAGAAATTGATGCAAGAAAACGAGTTTCGACCGTCATGACGGAGGGGCAGGACGGACCGTCACAGGGTGACGGCCGTCGCACCACCTGAGTGCAGGGAGACACGACGGCTTTGTGTGACGGACCGTCGCAGCGTGACGACGCCCCGTCACAGGCTGCACAATCCCAGGCCGTTTAGGATTTCTCCACACGTTTTAAGGGTCGTTTTTGACTATTCTTTCCTTAATTATAAAGATTGAGGGGTAACATTAATAAGTCTAATTACTTAGGGTTTAAATTAGGTAACCTTAAGTTAATTAGAGGGGTTTATTGTCCTCTTTTATTCTTAATTATACATTAATTAGGGTAAAAGAAGGAGGGTTTGAATAAAACAAACAGAAAAAGAAAAGAGAGAGGGAAAGTCGAGCGAGAAAGAGAGAAAACAAAGAGGATAGCAAAGCTTGGGAGAATTCTTGTTGATTCCAATTCTTGATTGGAGGTAGGTTATGGTTTATGTTACGATATTCGTAGTGAACTCTTAATAGTGAATATTATGTGTTGATATTTTTGTAAACCCTACTATGTGCTTAAGTTGTATGCTTGCATGAATATGAATGTGAAATTGTGATGAATTAACAAAGCATGATGAAGCTATTGAATCCCAAATCTTGAAAGAACCCTAATTCGCTTGATATATTATATAATGAGAATGATGATGCCTTAGTATGAAAGAAGGCTTGGTATATTATATAATGAGAATGATGATGCCTTAGTGTAAAAGAAGGCTTGATGAATTAGGGGATCGGGTGCCACGTTCGGTACCAGGATAGAATGAATATGAGGAGCGGGTGCCACGTTCGGGTACCAGGATAGAAAGAATATGAGGACCGGGTGCCACGTCCCGGTACCAGGATAGAATGAATATGAGGATCGGGTGCCACGTTCTGGTACCAGGATAGAATGAATATGAGGATCGGAGTGTCACGTTCCGACACCAGGATAGAATATGGATCGGGTGCCACGTTCGGTACCAGGATAGAATGAATATGAGGATCGGGTGCCACGTTCGGTACCAGGATAGAATGAATATGAGGATCGGAGTGTCACGTTCCGACACCAGGATAGAATATGGATCGGGTGCCACGTTCGGTACCAGGATAGTATATGAGGATCGGAGTGCCACGTTAGGCACCAGGATAGAAATAGAGGAGCGGAGTGTCACGCATCGACACAAGAGGAAGAAAGATAATGAATCTTTAAAGATAATGAATATACTCAATCTAATGAACTTAATTCCCAAATGAGTATGGTATTGAGGCTTGAGTCCTCATGTGTGAACTTCGGTTGTAGTTATTGATGAATTTATGTTGTTATTGCTACATGTTGAGTATTGTAGTTGATTTACATTATTATTGATATATCTTGTTCCCTATTTGAGTTGGCGATGATATCTACTCAAGACTTGTGGTTGTCTCGACCCCTACGTTTATGTTTTCTCCTTGTTATTTGTGCAATGCAGCAAGCGTTCCGTCAACTTCAACTCAACAAAGAGATCTGGCAGTCTTCACTACCTTGAAATTCGGGGTGAGCTAATGCGTCTAGCTTGGGTGGTCTTCTTCTTCAAGTCTTGATGCCTTGAACTTGCATGGACTAGCTAGTAGTTGTTTTAGCTTCTTAGACAGTTTTAGTTTAGCAATTTGAGATAGATGTTCTTGTGATGATGACTTCCCGATTTTGGGGATATTAATAATAGTTTTGAATTGTTTTATTAATGAGTTAATTCTTCCGCTTTATTTTCTGTTGTTATATATTGAAATGATAAGGGTTAAATTGGTTGGTTCGCTCACATAGGAGGGTAGATGTGGGTGCGGTCGCGGCCCGATTTGGGTCGTGACAAACTTGGTATCAGAGCATTAGGTTCGTTGGTCTCATCACACAAGAACAGGTCTAGTAGAGTCTTAAGGAACGGTAGGGGGACGCCTTTACTTGTCCTTGAGAGGCTATAAGACTTTAGGAAAATTTCACTCTTTCATTCTTCCTTTCGTGCTACTACTTGAGTCCAATTGGTATCTAGGCGATCTGGTGGTATCGACCATCTTCACTCTATTTCGCAGATGGTTAGAACTAGAGCAACAACTACGCCAACACCAACACCAGACCGGCAGACAGAGGCGTCTGAGCCACCACCGGTGTGGCTCGAGGGAGAACAACGGCAAGAGGCCGTGGTAGAGGTCGTGGGAGGGCGTCCTCTAGAGGAAGAGGACGAGCACCTAGCCCATCCGATACTAGGGCGGTGACTCCTCCACCGACTGAAGAGGTGATAAGAGAAGGAGGATGGGGTGAATGAGAAAGTACAGAATGAGGAAATGCCGCCCCAACCTACCCCAGAGCTGAACAAACAGGTTCTCGCTTATCTTAGCGGGTTATCTGATCACGGTCAGGCACCTCCAGGGGTTTCTGCACCAACACCTCGGGTTTCAGAGGTACGACATGCGGCTACTATGGCTCCCCGCATGGATGCACCATTGGGAATGGGCACATTTCCACGTCTGACTACTGGGCCTATTATGACAAACGATCAACATGAACTTTTCAGTAAGTTCTTGAAATTGAAACCTCCAGTCTTTAAGGGTGCAGAATCAGAGGATGCCTACGATTTTCTGGTTGATTGTCATGAGCTACTACACAAGATGGGTATAGTAGAGAGGTTTGGTGTCGAGTTCGTGAGCTATCAGTTTCAGGGTACGCCAAAATGTGGTGGCGTTCACATGTTGAGTGTCAACCAACAGAGGCACCACCTATGACTTGGGAATCATTCTCGAGTTTGTTCATGGAAAAGTATATCCCCCGGACCTTGAGGGATAGGAAGAGGGATGAGTTCTTGAGTCTGGAGCAAGGTAGAATGACGGTTAATGCATACGAGGCTAAATTTCGCGCACTATCCAGATACGCCACTCAACTCTGTTTCAGTCCACAAGAACGGATCCGCCGTTTTGTGAAGGGGTTGAGATCAGAGTTGCGGATTTCAGCCTTGCAGATAGCGGCAACAGCAACATCCTTCCAAGAGGTGGTAGACTTTGTGATAGAGGTGGAAGGAGTGAAACCGGATGACTTCACCACCACGTCTACATTGAAGAGGTTTCGAAGGGGAGGTGAGTTTAATGGTTCTTATTCTAGAGGACAGAACTCCGGAGGTCACTCCAATCGACCAATACAGTCTTCACTACAGACTGTAGTTGGGGGTCCACCTCAGAACGGTCAACACTTCTCTGAGAGGCCGATGCGTGAACCCAGAGAATGTTATGGGTGTGGAGAGATTGGACACATTAAGAGGTATTGTCCAAACCAGAGTTACAGAACCCCACTGGCTAGAGGTAGGGGTGGTAATGGTAGAGGTCGTTATTCTGGAGGGCGTGGTGGCCGAGGTAATGGTGGTCACCAAAACGGCAGAGGTGAAGGGCAAAACGGAGCCACTACTACGCAACATGGTAGGGGCAATGGACAGACAAACGATAGGGCCCATTGTTACGCTTTCCCTGGGAGATCTGGAGCGGGCGTGCGATCTTTGTTATCACAGGTAATCTTTTGGTTTGTGATTGCATGGCATCTATATTATTTGACCCTGGCTCCACGTTTTCATATGTATCTTCATCATTTGCTAATGGTCTAAATCTACATTGTGAATTACTTGATATGCCTATTCGTGTTTCTACTCCGGTGGGTGAGTCTGTGGTAGTTGAAAAAGTGTATAGGTCTTGTTTGGTGAATTTTGTGGGAGCAACACTTACGTAGATTTGGTTATCTTAGAAATGGGTGATTTTGATGTAATTCGGGTATGACTTGGCTTTCTCCGAATTTTGCAATTTTGGATTGTAATGCTAAAGCGGTGGCGTTAGCCAAGCCTGGGCAGATCCGTTAGTGTGGGAGGCGACTACACTTCTAATCCGGTGCGTATCATATCCTTTCTTCGTGCTAAGAAAATGGTTAGTAAAGGGTGTTTAGCTTTCTTGGCACATCTTAAGGATGACACTATCCAAGTACCGTCAATTGAGTCGGTTTCAGTCCGTGAGTTTTTGGATGTGTTCCTCAGATCTTCCTGGTATGCCACGGATAGGGATATTGACCTGCATTGATCTTGAACGGGTACTCGCCCCATTTCTATACCCCCTTATAGAATGGCTCCTTGAGTTAAGAGAGTTAAAGGCACAACTTCAAGAGTTATTGAACAAAGGCTTCATTAGACCAAGTGCATCCCCTTGGGGTGCTCCGGTTTTGTTTGTGAAGAAGAAGGATGGGAGTTTTCGGATGTGCATAGACTACAGACAACTAAACAAGGTAACCATAAAGAACAAGTATCCTCTTCCTCGCATTGATGACTTGTTCGATTAATTACAAGGTGCTTGTGTCTTCTCTAAGATTGATTTGAGATCCGGTTATCATCAATTGAAAATACGAGCAACGGATGTGCCAAAGACCGCTTTTCGAACGAGGTATGGGCATTACGAATTTGTAGTGATGTCTTTTGGTCTTACGAATGCCCCTGCTGCGTTCATGAGCTTGATGAACGGGATTTTTAAGCCATATTTGGACCTCTTCGTGATCGTATTTATTGATGATATATTGGTATACTCAAAGAGCAAGAAGGAACATGAAGAGCATTTGAGAATGGTATTGGAAATGTTGAGGGAGAAAAAGCTTTACGCCAAATTCTCTAAGTGTGAGTTTTGGCTAGATGCGGTGTCCTTCTTGGGGCACGTGGTTTCTAAGGAAGGAGTGATGGTAGATCCATCTAAGATTGAGACAGTGAAGAATTGGGTAAGACCCACTAATGTATCAGAAATAAGGAGCTTTGTTGGGATAGCTAGCTACTACCGCAGATTTGTCAAGGGATTCTCTTCTATTGCTTCCCAATTGACGAACTTGACTAAGCAAAATGTTCCATTTGTATGGTCAGATGAATGTGAGGAAAGCTTTCAGAAGCTTAAGACTTTGTTGACTAGCGCACCACTTCTTACCTTGCCAATAGAGGGTAAAGACTTCATTGTTTCTTGTGATGCATCCTATGCAGGTTGGGCGCAGTGTTAATGCAAGAGAAAAATGTCATTGCTTATGCTTCGCGGCTATTCACGGTGCCTGAACGTAACTATCCGACCCATGATTCGGAGTTGGCCGCGGTAGTATTCGCACTAAAACAATGGAGACACTATTTGTATGGGGTTAAGTGTGAAGTCTACACGGATCATCGTAGCCTTGACGCGTCTTTACTCGAGAAAGATTTGAACTTGAGACAAAGGAGATGAATGGAACTACTAAAGGACTACGATATCACTATCTTGTATCATCCGGGGAAGGCGAATGTTGTAGCGGATGCTTTGAGTAGAAAGGCGGGAAGCATGGGAAGTGTAGCTCATTTGCNAGCTCCTAGGCGCCGGTTGGCGAGAGAAGTACAGATTTTGGCTAACGATTTGGTGAGGTTAGNAGTAATTGAGAAGGGAGGATTGTTAGCTAGTGTGGAGTCGAGATCTTCTTTTCTTGACAAGATTAAGGGAAAGCAGTTTGATGATGAGAAACTAAGGCGAATCCGAGACAAAGTGTTGCAAGGAGAGGCTAAAGAAGCAACAATTGATGAGGAAGGTGTTTTGAGGATTAAGGGAAGGGTATGTGTACCCGAGTTGATGATTTGATCAACACCATTCTGGCAAGCTCATAGCTCAAGGTATTCTAGANANCCGGGTGCAACCAAGATGTATCGTGACCTAAAGCAACACTTTTGGTGGAGTAGAATGAAGCGTGATATTGTTGACTTTATTGCCAAGTGTCCAAACTGTCAACAAGTAAAGTATGAACACCAAAGGCCCGGAGGAACACTTCAGAGAATGCCCATTCCTGAATGGAAGTGGGAGAGAATTGCAATGGACTTTGTGGTTGGTCTTCCAAAGACATTGGGTAAGTATGACTCCATTTGGGTGATTGTTGATAGGTTAACTAAGTCTGCTCATTTTATTCCGGTCAAGGTGACTTACAATGCAGAGAAGTTAGCCAAGATCTATATCTCAGAAATCGTTCGATTGCATGGGGTTCCACTCTCCATTTTATCAGATAGAGGTACGCAGTTTACTTCTAAGTTTTGGAGGACATTACATGCTGAATTGGGTACTAGGTTGGACCTTAGTACTGCATTTCACCCCCAGACCGATGGTCAGTCTGAGCGAACGATTCAAGTCTTGGAGGATATGCTTCGCGCATGTGTGATAGAGTTTGGTGGCCATTGGGATAGCTTCCTACCCTTAGCGGAGTTTTCGTACAATAATAGCTATCACTCAAGCATTGATATGGCCCCATTTGAAGCATTGTATGGGAGGAGATGTAGATCTCCCATTGGTTGGTTTGATGCATTCGAGGTTAGACCTTGGGGTACTGATCTTTTGAGGGATTCGATAGAGAAAGTGAAGTCTATTCAAGAAAAGCTTCTAGCGGCGCAAAGTAGACAAAAAGAATATGCAGATCGAAAGGTTAGAGACTTAGAGTTCATGGAGGGTGAACAAGTCTTGTTGAAAGTTTCACCAATGAAAGGGGTGATGCGGTTTGGCAAAAGAGGTAAGCTAAGTCCAAGGTATATTGGACCATTTGAGGTACTAAAGCGAGTAGGGGAGGTGGCTTATGAATTAGCCTTGCCCCAGGGCTGTGAGTACATCCGGTATTCCATGTGTCCATGTTGAAAGATACCATGGAGATGGAAACTACATCATCCGTTGGGATTGATTTTGTTGGATGAGAACTTGACTTATGAAGAGGAACCGGTTGCTATATTAGATAGAGAGGTTCGCAAGTTGAGGTCGAGAGAAATTGCATCCATCAAAGTTCAATGGAAGAATCGACCGGTTGAAGAGGCTACTTGGGAGAAGGAGGCGGATATGCAAGAGAAATACCCACATCTGTTTACAGATTCAGGTACTCCTTTTCGCCATTGTTTTTCTTCTTTTGATCGTTCAGGGACGAACGATGGGTAAATTGGTATCTATTGTAACGACCTGATTAGTCGTTTTGAGCAACAGAGTCCATTTCTGGAAAAACTGGCTGGGACAACGGATGGAACGACGGACCGTCGTGGTCCCGACGGCCCGTCGAGGGAGTGTCGTTCCATGACACTTAGAGTTTTGAAATTGGGTACTGAAAAATCGACTC
The DNA here is from genome assembly GCA_027789145.1 of Solanum arcanum. Taxonomy (NCBI): domain Eukaryota; kingdom Viridiplantae; phylum Streptophyta; class Magnoliopsida; order Solanales; family Solanaceae; genus Solanum; species Solanum arcanum. The sequence goes on from CM050938.1 coordinate 17,183,784, forward strand.
TCTGTAAGTTGTGACGGACCTGCAGGACGTGCCGTCACATCCACGACAAACCGTCGTGAGTCCCGTTGCAAAACACTTCAACTTTTGAGAAATTGATGCAAGAAAACGAGTTTCTGACCGTTATGACGGAGGGGCGGGCGGACCGTCCGCGGGGTGACGGGCGTCAGACCACACGAGTCTGGGGAGACACGACGGCCTGTGTGACGGACCGTCGCAGGCGTGACGGCCCGTCACAGGCTGCACAATCCCAGGCCGTTTAGGATTTCTCCACACGTTTTAAGGGTCATTTTTGACTATTCTTTCCTTAATTATAAAGATTGAGGGGTAACATTAATAAGTCTAATTACTTAGGGGTTAAATTAGGTAACCTTAAGTTAATTAGAGGGGTTTATTGTCCTCTTTTATTCTTAATTATACATTAATTAGGGTAAAAGAAGGAGGGTTTGAATAAAACAAACAGAAAAAGAAAAGAGAGAGGGAAAGTCGAACGAGAAAGAGAGAAAACAAAGAGGATAGCAAAGCTTGGGAGAATTCTTGTTGATTCCAATTCTTCGGTGGAGGTAGGTTATGGTTTATGTTACGATATTCGTAGTGAACTCTTAATAGTGAATATTATGTGTTGATATTTTTGTAAACCCTACTATGTGCTTAAGTTGTATGCTTGCATGAATATGAATGTGAAATTGTGATGAATTAACAAAGCATGATGAAGCTATTGAATCCCAAATCTTGAAAGAACCCTAATTCGCTTGATATATTATATAATGAGAATGATGATGCCTTAGTATGAAAGAAGGCTTGGTATATTATATAATGAGAATGATGATGCCTTAGTGTAAAAGAAGGCTTGATGAATTAGGGGATCGGGTGCCACGTTCCGGTACCAGGATAGAATGAATATGAGGATCGGGTGCCACGTTCCGGTACCAGGATAGAATGAATATGAGGATCGGGTGCCACGTTCCGGTACCAGGATAGAATGAATATGAGGATCGGGTGCCACGTTCCGGTACCAGGATAGAATGAATATGAGGATCGGAGTGTCACGTTCCGACACCAGGATAGAATATGGATCGGGTGCCACGTTAGGGTAGCAGGATAGAATGAATATGAGGAGCGGAGTGCCCCGTTGCGGGACCAGGATAGAATGAATATGAGGAGCGGAGTGTCCCGTTCCGACACCAGGAAAGAATATGGATCGGGTGCCTCGTTCCGGTACCAGGATAGTATGTGAGGATCGGAGTGCTACGTTCCGGCTCCAGGATAGAAATAGAGGAGCGGAGTGTCACGTACCGACACAAGAGGAAGAAAGATAATGAATCTTGAAAGATAATGAATATACTCAATCTAATGAACTTAATTCCCAAATGAGTATGGTATTGAGGCTTGAGTCCTCATATGTGAACTCGGTTGTAGTTATTGATGAATTTATGTTGTTATTGCTACATGTTGAGTATTGTAGTTGATTTACATTATTATTGATATATACTGTTCCCTATTTGAGTTGGCCGATGATATCTACTCAGTACTTGTGGTTGTACTGACCCCCTACGTTTATGTTTTCTCCTTGTTATTTGTGCAATGCAGCAAACGTTCCGTCAACTTCAACTCAACAGTAGATCTAGCCAGTCTTCACTACCTTCGGAAATTCAGGGTGAGCTAATGCGTCTAGCTTGGACTGGGTCTTCTTCTTCAAGTCTTGATGCCTTGAACTTCCGGCATGGACTAGCTAGTAGTTGTTTTAGCTTCTTAGACAGTTTTAGTTTAGCAATTTGAGATAGATGTTCTTGTGATGATGACTTCCAGATTTTGGGGATATTAATAATAGTTTTGAATTGTTTTATTAATGAGTTAAGTCTTCCGCATTATTTTCTGTTGTTATATATTGAAATGATAAGGGTTAAATTGGTTGGTTCGCTCACATAGGAGGGTAGATGTGGGTGCCAGTCGCGGCCCCGATTTGGGTCGTGACAATGGTGTTGCGAGGAGAGGCTAAAGAAGCAATAATGGGTGAGGATGGTGTTTTGAGAATCAAGGGAAGGGTATGTGTGCCCCGTGTTAATGAGTTGATCCACACTATTCTCACAGAGGCTCATAGTTTCGGATATTCTATACATCCTGGTGCAACCAAGATGTACCGTGACCTAAAGCAACACTTTTGGTGGAGTAGAATGAAGCGCGAAATTGTTGATTTTGTTGCCAAATGTCCAAATTGTCAGCAAGTAAAGTATGAACAACAGAGGCCCGGAGGTACACTTCAGAGAATGCCCATTCCGGAACGGAAGTGGGAGAGAATTGCAATGGACTTCGTGGTTGGTCTTCCAAAGACAAATAGTAAGTATGACTCCATTTGGGTAATCGTTGATAGGTTAACTAAGTCTGCTCACTTCATTCCGGTCAGGGTGACCTACAATGCAGAAAAGTTAGCCAAAATCTATATCTCAGAAATCGTTCGATTGCATGGAGTTCCACTCTCCATCATATCAGATAGAGGTACGCAGTTTACTTTTATGTTTTGGAGAACATTGCATGCTGAATTAGGTACTAGGTTGGACCATAGTACTGCATTTCACCCTCAGACCGATGGTCAGTCTGAGCGAACGATTCAAGTGTTGGAAGATATGCTTCGTGCATGTGTGATAAAATTTGGCGGTCATTGGGATAACTTCTTACCCTTAGCGGAGTTTTCATACAATAATAGCTACCACTCAAGTATTGAAATGGCTCCATTTGAAGCATTGTATGGGAGGAGATGTAGGTCTCCCATTGGTTGGTTTGATGCATTTGAGGTTAGACCTTGGGGTACTGACCTTTTGAGGGATTCATTGGAGAAAGTGAAATCTATTCAACAAAAGCTTTTAGCGGCGCAAAGTAGGCAAAAGAAATATGCAGATCGAAAGGTTAGAGACTTGGAGTTTATGGAGGGTGAGCAAGTCTTGCTGAAGGTTTCGCCCATGAAAGGGGTGATGCAGTTTGGTAAAAGAGGTAAGCTAAGCCCAAGGTATATTGGACCATTTGAAGTACTTAAGCGAGTAGGGGAGGTGTCTTATGAATTAGCCTTGCCTCCAGGACTGTCAGGAGTGCATCCGGTGTTTCATGTGTCTATGTTGAAAAGATACCATGGGTATGGAAACTACATTATCCGTTGGGATTCAGTTTTGCTTGATGAGAATTTGTCTTTTGAGGAGGAACCTGTTGCTATTCTAGATAGAGAAGTCCGCAAGTTAAGGTCAAGAGAGATTGCATCCATCAATGTTCAATGGAAGAATCGACCAGTTGAAGAAGCCACTTGGGAGAAGGAGGCAGATATGCAAGAAAGATACCCACACCTGTTTACAGATTCAGGTACTCATTTTCGCACTTGTTTTTCTTCTTTTAATCGTTCGAGGACGAACGATGGGTAAATTGGTATCTATTGTAACGACCAGTTTAGTCGTTTTGAGTAACAAATTTTATTTCTGGAAAAAACAGGCAGAGACGACGGAACCCACGACAGACCGTCATGGGCACGACGGACCGTCGAGGGGGTCTCGTTCCAAAACACTTAGAATTCTGAAATTTGGGTACTGAAATCGACTCTCTGAACTTCGTGACGAAGTAGCAGGACAGACCGTCACAGGCATGACAGGCCGTCACAGGCCCTTCAGTAAATTTGAGTCTCTAAACTCTGTGACGGAAGCAGCAGGACGGACCGTCGCAGGCACGACGGCCCGTCACAGGCTGCGTAATCCCAGGCGGGGTCAGATTTCTTTAAATGTTTTAAGGGACTTTTTGGACTATTCCTGCTATAATTATAAATTTAGTGGGTTAATGTGTATAATTTAACTACTTGAGGGTTAAAAGAAATAACCTTGAATTAATTAATGGGTTAATTCACCATCTTTTATACTTAATTATATGCTAATTAGGATAAAAGAAAGAGGGTTTGAATAAGAAAAAGAAAAGAACAGAAAGAGAGGGAGAAACGATCGAGAGAGAGAGGAATGAAGAGGAAAGCAAAGATCTTGGGAAATTGCTTGCTTGATCACGAATCTTCGGTGGAGGTAGGTTATAGTTTTTATGCTATTTTGTAGTAAACTCTTAATAGCGAATGATATGTATTGGGTAATGTTGCAAACCCTTCTATATGCTTAATTGTATGCTTGTATGAATGTGATTATATAATTGTGATAAAATAAGCATGATTAAGCTATTGAATCCTAAATCTTGAAAACCCTAATCAACTTTGTTAATGATGATGCCTTGGTTGAAAAGAAGGCTTGATGAACATGTAGTGAGATTAGGGGATCGGGTGTCACGTTCCCACACCAGGATAGTATATGAGGATCGGAGTGTCACATTCCGACACCAGGATAGTATATGAGGATCGGAGTGTCACGTTCCGACATCAGGATAGTATAAGAGGATCAGAGTGTCACGTTCCGACACCAGGATAGTATATGAGGATCGGAGTATCACGTTCCGACACCAGGATGGGGTGCCACGTTCAGGTACCAGGATAGTATATGAGGATCGGAGTGTCATGTTCCGAAACCAGGATAGTTTATGGATCGGGTGCCACGTTCCGGTACCAGGATAGTATATGAGGATCGGAGTGTCACGTACCGACAAGAGAGGGATAAAGATAATGAATCTTGAAAGATGTTAATATACTCAATTGACCTTTTTAAACCCCAATTAACCCTTCAAATAAAAACCCTCAAGTCCAAAACAAAACCTCTCCTTCTCTTCTCTCCAAAAGCCTTCATTGATGATGCTTTGAATCTCCCTGAAAGAAGATTGATTTTGCATGTTTTTCTCCACGAATTAAATGATCTTTCATTACAACGTTATGGTTTTTCAACATTGGATTTTCTTCCATAAAAGGAGTCAAAGTTAATGATTTCAAAAATAATAAAAAAGATGAAATCTCTTATTTTGTGATCTAGCCATAGGTTCTTGCATAAAATGTTTAAAAATGGATGAGATATGATTTAATTAATATTCATTTGATGATTTTTGATAAAAAAACTCTATTAACCCATGCAAATCATGATTTCCTTATTTGATGATATTAAGGGTTAATTGATCATTTCTCAATTGTATTGATTTCTTATGTAGATGGTATTGGGATGTTTATATGTGTATGAATTATGTAAGAAATGTAAGTAGGATATCCTAAATTGAAAAATTCAACTTTTATTACTTTGATTGGATTGTATATTGATATTATTGGAATTAATTGGTGATCAAGGATATGGGTAAAAGCCTTTGAGTATTGAGTCGATTGAATTGTCTATGAAGAAGTTGTGAGATTAGATTTTGTGGTATATTGACCTAACTCTCTCTATATTGTATAGTATAAGTCTTGAATTATGATGATTATTGGTATGGTCCTCTTATGGTTGTGGTGCTTATGTGTTATACTTTTAAATTATATGGTCTCGTCGGCATTACTTTATGAATTGTGAAACAATATGGCCTCGTCGGCGTTACTTTATGAATTACGATATTATAATGTTATTTCTTAAAAATTTGAATATTTTGAGGTCTTGATGACTTATGTGTATATGTGAATTCAAAGAATGCTTCCTCCAAGTTAATGATATGCGTCTACATTAGGCTATAGTGAAGTTCTTATGTGTATTACTTGATATTAAGGTATAATGCTTCTTCATTGCTTATCTGAAACTTATAATGAGTTATGTTCATGTTTCTACAGAAGTGTGTAGGATGACTAGCAATTATACTTAGTTGTCCCTATGTGCTTCTTTAATAATATGTTATATGTGATAATGTAAAGTATGTGTGTCTTGTTTCAGTAGACTTGTGTCACTTACTTGATGCATGAAGAATATTACTAAGAATCCTTGTAGTAGATTTGAACAACCTTTCTCATGAATGTATATGTATGAAATGACTATGATCTTGAATATATCAAAGAAGGTCATTCATATGGAATCTTTTAGAAAGAAGGTTATGAAATCCTTGAAGTAGAAAGTCATAATGATATCTTTCTTGTGTGAATGGTGGACTTAGAGTTGATTGGCTTGAACGAAATGAAATCATCCTTAGGAAAGTCATTAAGTTATACCATTGTAAGACAACCCTAAGGCAACACTTTTGTAAGGTGTAATGTGATTTGGTTATTAATTAGATAAGGACCTTTTCACATACTGTTTTATTGAAATAATTTATGAGGACAAAGTCTAGCATTTAGCGAGTATGGATTGAGGAGTAGCGCTAGTAAAAGGTGAGGCTAGAGTATAGGAAAGCCCTTTATATTCGTTAATTATGTGCCTACATGGATGTGACTTAATTTCTACTGTTGAGAAATATAAGAACCTCCATAGCAGTAGGTTCATGATCGGATTCCATGATTAACTAACATGGTCTATGTCAGTTATTTCCTATTCTCATCATGTGGGATACATGCAAGTGTTGGATTAGTTCTATGCAGTTTACGTGGTGGTATGAGACAATGTATAGACATTGCACGATAGGCTTTGAAGATGTTGGTGTGTCATTCCTCAGGTCTTCTTTAAGATCATTATGTGATTATCCGTACTTGAATATCTTTTAAAGGAGTTAATAAACATAATTAATTAAGTAAATATATGATAACAAAAAAGACAAGCATCTAGAGCAGCTTTGACGACTTCTTAGGTAGGCTTGAACAGGTTGTATGCGCGCTATCTTCTTTTTTTTACTTTGTGATTCTTAGAGTAATTCTATGTTGTGAGTTGATTAATGGATTGGTAATAATCATGTCCTAGGCAATATTACGGATTATTTAGGTAAGCTTGAAGAGGGTGTATGGGTAGTCCCTTCATGTCATACTTAAGTGAGTTTTAGAATAACCTCGGATGTGGGTTTTGTAAGTTGAGTAGCTTACTGTAATTTTACTGTGAAGTGACATAAATTGCTATAAATTGAGTTTGACTTGGAATGTGTCTTATATTGTGATGTTTGGTATTTAAATATGGTTCTTATACATATGTATGAAGTTTTAACCTAAAAGAGCTTGTTTTGACTCAAATGTCTGTTTTCATGATCTTATGCAATAAGCTATACTTAGTACATTCATTGTACTAATTCCATAATTTTTTATATTTCTAAGGGTGTGATTAATAGGTGAGAGATGTCTTGAAGCAACGCTTGGAATCTAGACTCTTTCAATCAAAGTTGAAGTATTTCCTCACTTTACTCGAGGACATAAGTATCTTTAGACTTCTTTTAATCAAAGTATTCTAATAGACTATGTTTCAAAATTTTGATTGTATGGGCCGTGTCCCAAGAATTCTTGTGTCTAAGATGGTTACTTTAGACTTAGCTATATTTGTTATGTTTTGAATGAATGATATCTGAAGTACTATTTCGTGTGAAATGTTTTAATTGCACACTACTTTTCATACATGTATGCATCTAATGATATCAAAGGGTTGTACAAGACCTTTAAGAGGTCAAGTATGTCGTGCAAGGATATAGGGAACAAGAAAATTCATGAAGCCCATAAGTATCAAAATAAAGATAAAGACGACTGCACGTGAACACCTTATTTTCTAGGGTTCCCTCTCGGGTCGTGCACCAATTCACACTAGTCATTGTGAATGTAGAAATTCATGCTCAATTAAAAAAGAAAGGAAGTTGCATCATATTGTAGATTGACCATGCGTGCTTCAAATAACAAGGCTGAAGCTTTTCTTTTCTGAACATCTTAGAGACACTTCCATGCTATTAACGAAATAGGATCATCACGCAAGTACGATCTCTAGGTTGCTTGAAAACATAATGTTCAAATGGACCACTTATTAGAGTCAAATGAGAATTGCGGGACCCTCACAAAAACATTAGGAATTTACTCTACAAAGAGGTACTAATATACCTAACAAACTTTTTTTTCCAAAGATGAGCACATTTGAGACCTAAAACAGCAAACACCAACGCATGCAAATAATTATAGAGTTAAGAAAAAAAGAGAGACACCACAATACCTCAATCATTAAATTCTACTCAAGAGAAGGTCCTTCAATAGTTCTAAATAACTTCATGAAGTATAGATGCTCCCAACGATCACACAAAACATGAAATTACTCAAATTGAAGCTCGAATCAGAGAAAATCCCTTTGTGCAAATAAAAAATGAAAAAAATACTTTAAGCATATAGTTAAGTGCTTCAGTTTTATTCGAAATTCATGCACACAAATGATATGTACTACCATAAAAATTCAATATTTCATACTCAATAGAGGAATGGGAAATTCCATATGAGGTCATGTCTGCAAACAGTGGTTTGCACACCCAAACTCGATTTTAAGCCAAAATCAATAACTGGTGTTGAATACCTTGGGAGCCTAAGGATCAAAACAAAAGGGCAATCGACAAAAAAGTCAATATTTTGAGCTAGCCGCATTATATAAATTCTCATTTTTGCTCGCTTAGTAAATTTACTAAAGTAAAATCTAGGTCATAACATTGAAATTAAAATTCCTAGTCACACAAACTTGCATTGAAAACCTTATAAGTCAGTCTGACCATGCTACTGTCTTAAAATTACCTTTCATTTCTAATGGATTCTTTAGAATTGAATTCTGAGGTCAAATTCTTAAACTCATTGACAATACTTACCGAAGGTTCAAAAGCTCGAAAACTCATAAACATACATATCTACTAAATAAACGATGAAGCGATCGACATGTCATCCCAAAAAGTCAAAAATAACTTGAGGTCGCTACACGAAACCTCCAAATGGTAAATAGGAGGCATAAACACATAAAGGACCTGTATATCATTACACAACATGTACTATCAAAATGTTGAATATATTAACACATAATACGATCAATATTTCCATGTATCAAATAAAAATGCAATAACATTGTTTTCAAATATAGTGATAAAATGGAATAATAATAGAAACAATAATCAAATGAAATCATTCTTTTCATAAAATTTAACATAAATATGAAATCTTAAATCTACTTTTTAGAAAATTTTGATCAACAAGAAAAGGATAGGACCTATGTCATTATTCATAGGGGTTCACGAGAACTTAGTAACTTTTGTCCACATACTAAAATTAATTTTTAAAAATTCATCAATAAACATTTTATTAACAAACAAATAGTTAGGAAATCAGTATTATGATCTACAACTTCTAAACTAAATATACTTGTGTTGTTGTTAGTGAAATTCTTGCAATATGGTAGAAAATAATCCCTCAATCCTAGTTCTAATATCTCCGGTTTAACATTCAATATAAATGTTTTTCAGTATTGTAAATTTGAATTAATAAATTTTTATAATGTATTGCATGGATCACAAATAAATAAATTTAAAATAAATATATGAAATAACATTTTAATTGCACTCTTAAAAAAGAAAGAAAAATATTTAAAATTACTTCAAAATCTAAAAATTATGTGCTGTAATCAAAATCGAGGCTATAATTTATATACGTTGGTACAACCAAATTATTACGTACAACCAGTTGAGCATAGTCCTGTTCCTTAGTGTTTTAAAAGTATTTCTTTGGATAATCAGCATAAACACATTCATTAGAACTAAGACTTTCTGTACATCTATTGTAGGCATCTACTTGAGTAACTTTAAAAGCAACTGTAACAAAATATATTAGCACCAATATTTCATTAAAAAGTTTTACACCGTCATAAGCTGTTGTGTCCATTTCTGAATTTATCAATGAAACCATAATGATCGAAAGAAAAATAAATCTCTTAGAAGAAAAGACATCATTCCATGACAGAGAGAATACAACACGATATAGAAGGAATAGCTCACTTTACAATTTGTTGTGCTGTATATTTGCTAGATGTGAGGGAAAGTTAAAGTCACTAGTACATTCGGTGCACTCTACAAAAGGATGACGAAGATAAAAATACAAGTTGGCGGTTAATATAAGGAAATATGTTATAAGTAGATATCAGCACCCGACTCCAAAAAGAAATCAACATACATAAGATAATAACATGAAATCAACAATGCTAATAATATGTAGCAAGAAAAATATCAACATAAACAAGTGAAACAACAACGAATAGACTACATAATCAATCGACAAAATCAAGAACAAACGTGAGGACTCGGTCTTGCACACCACAGTCTTTTGGGAAATTGATCCTTTGATATTGAGAACTGTATGTTATTTTAATATGTTTCATTTACTATTATTGTGACAGAACGTGACACCTGAACAAATAATATCATGTTGGCTCATTGATGTAACACCCCATAACTAAAAAAAACTAGAATTAGAAAGATTAATTTTGGTAAAGATTTGAAAATTTGGAAAACTAGTTATGTTAAGTTTGAGGTTTTGGTTCATTTAAAATGACCATTACCCCTAAAACATAATTTTATAGGTGTTTTTCTAGATATAGTAGGAGAGATACTGAAATGATTGTTCTAATGCCACCAACTTTGCGTGATTCCTAGTTCATCTGAGTGTGATATACTCATTTAGAGTTGGGTTGGTCAATTAAGGAAAGTCTAAAGAGGATTTTTGTTGGATGTTTTAGTTTTTTCATTTCCCAATTGTTTTATTCTATTATTAGGAATTTAATTATAGTCAAATCATAATGCTGTTAGATAAGAAAAAATGAAGATTCTAGAAAACAAGAGAAAGGAGATGAAATTTAATGATTCGTCGATTTTTTGGAAAATTGTGTGTAGATTTTGTCAAGGGTGATCCATACCACGTACGTGAGTTGACATAATGTTTGTTTCATTGACCCACATGCAAAAATAAGTTTAATTAAGCATGTGTTTGTCATATACAATTAAATGTTTGAATATTCTTGGTGTATGTTGTTGAATTTACTATCTTTCTTGAATTTTGTATGATATTTGAATTTTTTAGTATGGTTCTTGTGTACATTTTCAGGCTATATGAATCCAAAGAGTAATTGGGAAAATAAGTCAACTTTAGGGGAATTTTGAGGTTAAATATCAAAGAAGGAACAAGTCAGCAGAACTTGGGTTAGGTCCGAGCCACACACCTATTCCTCAAAATTTAAATTTTTTCTCTGCGTTGCAGAGTGATCACGGAGAATTCTTCCTCAAAATATTTTTTGCAAACAAATAATTAAATTCATCTGTGTGTTACAAAGTTTCTTTCACACAACGATTTCTTGATAATTTCTCATTTTCAAGTATCTAAAACCATACCTAAACATCCTTAGATCTCTCATATCACAAATAAAAATCCTTCATTCCATATATAAATTCAAGAAAAGTTTAGAGTCAAATCAAAAAAAGTTAAGAATCAAGTCAAAATAAGTTCACAGTTTTCCAAAATCCCTTTTGAAACGTTTTACATTTTTTTAAGACATTGAGTTCAATAAATGTTGAAGTTCATTTATCCAAAGATTATAGAGGAACTATGTATTCTCAAAAAGTTTAAAATGTTTTCACATTTAATAAAGAATGGAAAATTTTATTTTATTAAGGGAGTTTGAGCTGTTTTTCAGTAAAGAGCTTTTGAGCTAATTTTTTAGTAAGGATCGTTTGAACTAATTTTTCAGTAAAAAGTAAATGCTTTAAAAATTAATCAAAAGAGAGGAAACTTTGATTTTCAGGAAGAACCCTTGAAATAAGATTTGCGAAAATATATTAAACAGAAGAAAGAAGTTATGTTTTAAATATATGAGTTACTATTATATTTTGGGAGTAGCATTGAGCACCAATATGGGGAAAAATTCAGATAACTCCCACCAACCATAAACCATGTAGCTACTATGGTTAGAAAAAGTTCATACTTTTTAGATGATTCCTTAATAGTTTTTATTAGAAACTAGTGGATCCCCTTTGTAGTTGAGGTTCTATACCCTCGACAAGGTAAATGATGGACCTGTCTACATGAGTGAAAACATTGTATCATCACAATAGCACTTATGATGTTTTCTATTAGAGAAAACTCCAAAGAAGTAATTGTATTCTTATAGACACGGTTTTGTTTTTATTTTTTATACACTTCGGAACTATATTTTATTTTTGGATACACACAATATTGACTTACATGATTTAAATAACTTTTCTTTATATTGCACTTGTTTGAAAGTGCTTTACATTAGAATGGGTTCAATTATGTAGAGTTGAGTTGAGTCATGTAAGTTCTTCACTTCCTTTCAAGATTGTGTCTTTTTTAAAAATTCCACAAGCGTACTAGTACATTCAATGTATTGATACCATTTGCCCAATATCTTATTCCGATATAGATACAAGTAACCAGGTTCACTATCCACCTTATCATTGATTTTAGGTTAGATCCAAACTTTTTGGGGACCCTCTTGGCTTTGGGAGGATCCTTTTTTATTTGAATTCAATAGTACTTAGTTCTTTTGTATGTCATGTGTATTTTCCTAGTATTGATATCAGTTTTTAGAAACTTCATAGATAGACAATCATTAGTTAATTTGTAACTTTATTTTTTGTTGACTTATGTTAAGATTTTTGTTTACTTTGGCTAAGTTTAATGTTTATATTTAAAACATTATTAGTTTATTTTTAGAAAGTGAATAATTTAACATTTTAATTCTTCTCTTAATGCATAAATTATTTCATTGAGTAACTAAGCCACGACAAGAGTTTTCTCGGGGCTAGTAATAGTTCTCGAGTTCCCATAAAACCATAGTTGTGGTCTCGAGGAGTGAAAGACTTTGTAATAAATCAAAGATTTCAAGATTATTGGGGAGTCTTTGAGGCCGTTATGTAAAGTCTTAGTTATAAGTGTTAATCCCACCAGATTCATATATGCAAGGATACTACATTTAGGAATAATCCTAATTCTAAGAAACTAATTTTTTGCAATTGAGTTAATCTCTATATTGTTTCTTCATATCTCGTTCTTGTGTGTACCTCATTGTGAGTTTGGCTTTGTTTGAGGAGGCCTCCTTGAGGCGTTTCATTCCCTGGGAACTGAGGAAATCAATGGTACAAGTGTTCCCCACTTTTTAGTAGGTCTTTATCAGCTTTCATGTGTATATTTTGAAGTTCACACAAATTTCAACATATCCTGGAAAGATGATTATGGATAGGATAAATAAGATGAGTCTATTTGTCGGTGGGTATTTTTGTTTCTCAAGCATGAAAGGCAAGGCAGCTATGCTGATAAGGGATATGGACATAACAACAATAATGATCCATCTATAAGAAGTTGAAGAGGACAAGCTAGGGTTAACACATTTAGGAATGAGTTCCGTGTCACGACCCAAAACCGAGCCGCGACTGGCACCCACACTTACCCTCCTATGTGAGCGAACCAACCAATCTAACCCTTAACATTTCAACGTATATCAACAGAAAGTAATGCGGAAGACTTAAACTCATTAATAAAAACAATTCAAAACTATTATTATCATCCCCAAAATCTGGAAGTCATCACCACAAGAACATCTACCTTCAAATTACTAAACTAAGAGTATGTAAGAAAGCAAAACAAGTAAAAGCTAGTCCATGCCGGAAGTTAAAGGCATCAAGACTTGAAGAAGAAGACCAGTCCAAGCTAGAAGCATTAGCTCACCCTGAATATCCGGTATGACGAAGACTGGCTAGAATCACTGTTGAGTTGAAGATGACGGAACGTTTGCTGCACTCCACAGATAACAAGAAGAAAACATAAAAGTAGGGGTCAGTACAAAACACGGGTACTGAGTAGATATCATCGGCCAACTCAAAATAGAAAACAGTATATACCAAGTAATATCATAAACTCAACTATAATACTCAACATGTAGCAACAACAAGTACTATCTCATTAACAATTACCGTCAAGTTCATACATGAGGACTCAAGCCTCAATATCATACTCATTTGGGAATTAGATTCATTAGGTTGAGTATATTAACATCTTTCAAGATTCATTATTCATATTCCTCTTGTGTCGGTACGTGATACTCCGATCCCCTACTACTATGTGTCGGAACGTGACACTCCGATCCCCTAAATCTACGTGTCGGTTCGTGACACCCGATCCCCTAAATCTATGTGTCGGTTCGTGACACCCGATCCCCTACATCTACGTGTTGGTTCGTGACACCCGATCCCCTAATTCTACATGTCGGTTCGTGACACCCGATCCCTTAATTCTATGTGTCGGAACGTGACACTCCGATCCCCTAATCTCTTTCTATCAATTCATCAAGCCTTCTTTCTCACCAAGGCATCATCAATCTCATTACTTTAGTTCATCAAGCCTTCTTTTATACCAAGGCATTATCATTAACAAGAGATTAGGTTTTTATCAAGATTTGGGATTCCATGACTTCATCATGCTTAATATAATCACTATTATATAATCACGTTCATGCATGCATACAATTAAGCACATAGCAGGGTTTACAATACTATCAATACATATCATTCTCTATTAAGAGTTTACTATGAAAGCATGAAAACCATAACCTTCCTCCACCGAAGAATTGCGATCAACAAGCTATCTTCTCAGAATCCTTGCTATCCTCTTCGTTTTTCTCTCTCTCTACTCGTTCTCTTTCTTTTTCTGTCTTTCTTTGTTCTTTCTTATTTTTCTTATTCAAACCCTCTTTCTTTTACCCTAATTAACATATAATTAAGAATAAAAGATGACAATAATAACCCACTAATTAACTTAAGGTTACCTCTTTTAACCCCCAAGTAATTAGACTTATTAACATTAAACCCCTAACTCTATAATTTAAGCAGGAATAGTCAAAAACGTCCCTTAAAACGTAAAAAGAAATCCGACCCGAACTGGGATTGCGTAGCCCGTGACGGGCCGTCGCGCCTGCGACGGTCCGTCCTGCTGTCCGTCGTATGCTTCAGAACTAAATTTTCAAGTGGATGGCCTGTGACGGGCTGTCGAGCCTGCGACGGTCCGTCCTGCCACTCCGTCACGAAGTTCAGAGAGTCCATTTTCAGTACCCAATTTCAGATTTTCTAAGTGTTTTGAAACGAGACCCTGCGACGGTCCGTCGTGGGGCCCGTTGTCCTTGCCAGTTTTTCCAGAATCAAAGTCTGCTACTCAAAACGGCTAAACAGGTCGTTACAATAGATACCAATTTACCCATCGTTCGTCCCCGAACGATCACAAGAAGGAAAACAAGGGTGAAAAAGGAGTACCTGAATCTGTAAACAGGTGTGGGTATCTTTCTCGCATATCGACCTCCTTCTCCCAAGTTGCTTCTTCAACCGGCCGATTCTTCCATTGCACCTTGCTGGATGCAATCTCTCTTGACCTCAACTTGCGAACTTCTCTATCTAAAATAGCAACAGGCTCCTCCTCATAAGACAAGTTCTCATCAAGCAAAACTAAATCCCAACGGATAATGTAATTTCCATCCCCATGATATCTTTTGAACATAGACACATGGAATACCGGATGCACTCCGGACAGCCCTGGAGGCAAGGCTAACTCGTAAGCCACCTCCCCTACTCGCTTAAGTATTTCAAATGGACCAATGTACCTTGGGCTTAGCTTGCCTCTTTTACCAAACCGCATAACCCCTTTCATTGGTGAAACTTTCAACAAGACTTGTTCACCCTCCATGAACTATAAGTCTCTAACCTTTCGATCTGCATATTCCTTTTGTCTACTTTGTGCCGCTAGAAGCTTTTCTTGAATAGACTTCACTTTCTCTATCAAATCCCTCAAAAGGTCAGTACCCCAAGGTCTGACCTCAAATGCATCAAACCAACCAATGGAAGACCTACATCTCCTCCCATACAATGCTTCAAATGGGGCCATATCAAATTGTATGAAAACTCCGCTAAGGGTAAGAAGCTATCCCAATGGCCACCAAACTCTATCACACATGCACGAAGCATATCCTTCAACACTTGAATCGTCCTTTCAGACTGAACATCGGTCTGAGGATGGAAGGCAGTACTAAGATCCAACCTAGTACCCAATTCCGCATGCAATGTTTTCAAAAACATAGAAGTAAACTGCGTACCTCTATCTGATATGATAGATAGTGGGACCCCATGCAATCGCACCACTTCCGAGATGTAAAGTTTGGCTAACTTCTCTGCATTGTAAGTCACCTTGACCAGAATGAAGTGAGCAGACTTAGTTAACCTATCAACAATTACCCAAATAGAATCAAACTTCCCCAATGTCTTGGGAAGACCAACCACAAAGTCCATTGCAATTCTCTCCCACTTCCATTCCGGAATGGGCATTCTCGGAAGTGTTCCTCCGGGCCTTTGGTGTTCATATTTTACTTGTTGACAGTTTGGACATTTGGCAATAAAATCCACAATATCCCGCTTCATTCTACTCCACCAAAAATATTGCTTTAGGTCGCGGTACATCTTGGTTGCACCCGGATGTATAGAATACCTTGAACTATGAGCCTCTGTCAGAATAGTGTTGATCAAATCATCAACTCGGGGTACACTTACCCTTCCCTTGATTCTCAAAACACCTTCCTCATCGATTTGTGCTTCCTTAGCCTCTCCTCGCAATACCTTATCTTGGATTCTGCGCAGTTTCTCATCATCAAACTGTCTTCCCTTAATTTTGTCAAGAAAAGAAGATCTTGACTCCACACTAGCCAACAATCCTCCCTTCTCATTTACTTCTAACCTCATCAAGTCGTTAGCCAGAGTCTGAACCTCTCTCGCCAATGGACGTCTAGAAACTTGCAAGTGAGCTAGACTTCCCATGCTTCCCGCTTTTCTACTTAAGGCATCTGCCACAACATTCGCTTTTCCCGGATGATACAAGATAGTGATATCGTAGTCCTTTAGTAACTCCATCCATCTCCTCTGCCTTAAGTTCAAATCTTTCTGAGTAAAGACATACTGAAGGCTACGATGATCCGTGTAGACCTCACACTTAACCCCATATAAATAGTGTCTCCATTGCTTTAATGCAAACACTACCGCAGCCAATTCCAAATCGTGGGTCGGATAGTTACGTTCATGCACTTTTAATTGCCTTGAAGCAAAAGCAATCACATTCTTCTCTTGCATTAGTACTGCACCCAAACCAGAATAGGATGCATCACAATAAACGATAAAGTTCTTACCCTCCACGGGCAAGGTAAGGATAGGTGCGGTAGTCAACAAAGTCTTGAGCTTCTGAATGCTTTCTTCACATTCGTCCGACCATACAAATGGAACATTCTGCTTAGCCAAGTTCGTCAATTGAGAAGAAATAGAAGAGAATCCCTTGACAAATCGGCGGTAGTAGCTAGCTAACCCAACAAAGCTCCTTATTTCTGACACATTAGTGGGTCTTACCCAATTCTTCACTGTTTCAATCTTAGAAGGATCCACCATCACTACTTCCTTAGAAACCACGTGCCCCAAGAAGGACACTGCATCTAGCCAAAACTCACACTTAGAGAACTTGGCATAAAGCTTTTTCTCCCTCAACATTTCCAATACCATTCTCAAATGTTCTTCATGTTCCTTCTTGCTCTTTGAGTATACCAATATATCATCAATAAATACGATCACTAAGAGGTCCAAATATGGCTTAAAAATCCTGTTCATAAAGCTCATGAACGCAGCAGGGGCGTTCGTAAGACCAAAAGACATCACTATGAATTCGTAATGCCCATACCTTGTTCGAAAAGCGGTGTTTGGCACATCCGTTGCTCGTATCTTCAATTGATGATAACCGGATCTCAAGTCAATCTTAGAGAAGACACAAGCACCTTGTAACTGATCGAACAAGTCATCAATGCGAGGAAGAGGATACTTGTTCTTTATGGTTACCTTGTTCTGTTGTCTGTAGTCTATACACATTCGAAAACTCCCATCCTTCTTCTTCACAAACAAAACCGGAGCACCCCAAGGGGATGCACTTGGTCTAATGAAGCCTTTGTTCAATAACTCTTGAAGTTGTGCCTTTAACTCTCTTAACTCCGCGGGAGCAATTCTATAAGGGGGTATAGAAATGGGGCGAGTACCCGGTTCAAGATCAATACAGAAGTCAATATCACTATCCGGTGGCATACCAGGAAGATCTGCAGGGAACACATCGAGAAACTCACAAGCCACTGAAACCGACTCAATCGAAGGCACTTGGGTAGCGTCGTCCTTGAGATGTGCCAAGAAAGCTAAACACCCTTTGCTAATCATTTTCTTAGCACGAAGAAAGGAGACGATACGGACCGGATTGGAAGTGTAGTCACCCTCCAAAACTAACGGATCTATCCCAGGCTTGGCTAACGTCACCATTTTAGCATTACAATCCAAGATTGCAAATTGCGGAGAAAGCCAAGTCATACCTAGAATTACATCAAAATAAACCATTTCTAAGATAACCAAGTCTACATAAGTATTGCTCCACACAAAAGTTACAAGACAAGACCTATACACCCTTTCAACTATCACAGACTCACCCACCGGAGTTGAAACACGAATAGGCATGTCAAGTAATTCACAAGGTAAATTTAGACCATTAGCAAATGAAGAAGATACATAAGAAAACGTTGATCCAGGATCAAACAATACATAAGCCATGCAATCACAAACCGAAAGATTACCTGTGATGACAACGTCAGATGTCTCCGCTTCAGTTCTCCCAGGGAAAGCATAACAATGGGCCCTTTCGTTTGTCTGCCCGTTGCCCCTACCATGTTGTGATGTAGTGGCTCCAGGTTGCCCATCACCTCGGCCGTTTTGGTTACCACCATTACCTCGACCACCACGTCCTCCAGAATAACGGCCTCTACCATGACCACCTCTACCTCTAGCTAGTGGGGGTCTATAACTTTGTTTGGGACAATTCTTCCTAATATGTCCAATCTCCCCACATCCATAACACTCTCTGGAGTCAAGCATAGGTCTCTCGGAGAAGTGTTGACCGGTCTGAGGTGGTCCCCCAACTACAGTCTGTAGTGAGGACTGAATTGGTCGGACTGAGTAACTTCCCGAACCCTGTCCTCTAGTGTAAGAACCATTAAACTCACCTCCCTTTCGAAACCTTTTTGATGTCGATGTTGGGGTGAAGTCGTCTGGCTTCACTCCTTCCACTTCTATCACAAAGTCTACCACATCTTGGAAGGATTTTGCCGTTGCCGCTACCTGTAAGGCCGAAATCCGCAACTCTGATCTCAACCCCTTCACAAACCGGCGAATCCGCTCTTGTGGACTGAACCAAAGTTGAGTGGCATATCTGGATAGTGCACGAAACTTAGCCTCATAAGCATTAACCGACATCCTACCTTGCTCTAGGGTCAAGAACTCATCCCTTTTCCTATCCCTCAAAGTTCGGGGGATATACTTCTCCATAAACAAGCTAGAGAATGAGGCCCAAGTCATAGGTGGTGCCTCTGTCGGTTGACACTCAACATGGGATCGCCACCACATTTTGGCGTTCCCTTGAAATTGATAACTCACGAAATCAACACCAAACCGTTCTACTATACCCATCTTATGTAGTAGCTCGTGACAGTCAACTAGAAAATCATAAGCATCCTCCGATTCAGCACCCTTGAAGACTGGAGGTTTCAATTTCAAGAACTTACTGAAAAGTTCATGCTGATCATTTGTCATTATAGGCCCTGTAGTCAGACGAGGAAACGTGCCTATTTCCAATGAGGCATCCATGCGGGGAGCCATAGTAGCCGCATGTTGTACCTCCGGAACCTGAGGTGCTGGTGCAGAAAACACTGGGGGTGTCTGGCCCTGATCAGATAACCCGCTAAGATAAGCCAAAACCTGATTGATCATCTCTGGGGTAGGTTGGGGTGGCATTTCCTTATTCTGTACTTGCTCATTCACCCCATCCTCCCCCTCTCTTACTACTTCCTCAGTCGGTGGAGGAGTCACTGCCCTAGTATCAGATGGGCTAGGTGCTCGTCCTCTTCCTCTAGAGGACGTCCTCCCACGACCTCTCCCACGGCCTCTTGTCGTTGTTCTTCCTCGAGCTACAGCCCCAGTGGCTGGCTCAAACGCACCCTGTCCTGCCGGTGCTGGTGTTGGTGTTTGCGTAGTCGTTGCTCTAGTTCTAACCATCTGCGAAAGAGAGTGAAGATGGTCAGATACCAATTCGTATCGCCTAGATACCAATTGGACTCAAGTAGTAGCACGAAAGAAAGAATGAAAGAATGGAATTTTCCTAAAGTCTTATAGCCTCTCAAAGAAAAGTAAAGGCGTCCCCCTACCGTTCCTTAAGACTCTACTAGACTCGTTCTTTTGTGATGAGACCAACGAACCTAATGCTCTGATACCAAGTTTGTCACGACCCAAAACCGAGCCGCGACTGGCACCTACACTTACCCTCCTATGTGAGCGAACCAACCAATCTAACCCTTAACATTTCAACGTATATCAACAGAAAGTAATGCGGAAGACTTAAACTCATTAATAAAAACAATTCAAAACTGTTATTATCATCCCCAAAATCTGGAAGTCATCACCACAAGAACATCTACCTTCAAATTACTAAACTAAGAGTATCAAAGAAAGCAAAACAAGTAAAAGCTAGTCCATGCCGGAAGTTCAAGGCATCAAGACTTGAAGAAGAAGACCCAGTCCAAGCTAGAAGCATTAGCTCACCCTGAATATCCGGTATGACGAAGACTGGCTAGAATCACTGTTGAGTTGAAGATGACGGAACGTTTGCTGCACTCCACAGATAACAAGAAGAAAACATAAAAGTAGGGGTCAGTAGAAAACACGGGTACTGAGTAGATATCATCGGCCAACTCAAAATAGAAAATAGTATATACCAAGTAATATCAAAAACTTAACTATAATACTCAACATGTAGCAACAACAAGTACTATCTCATTAACAATTACTGTCAAGTTCACACATGAGGACTCAAGCCTCAATATCATACTCATTTGGGAATTAGATTCATTAGGTTGAGTATATTAACATCTTTCAAGATTCATTATTCATATTCCTCTTGTGTCGGTACGTAACACTCCGATCCCCTACTACTATGTGTCGGAACGTGACACTCCGATCCCCTAAATCTACGTGTCGGTTCGTGACACCCGATACCCTAAATCTACGTGTCAATTCGTGACACCTGATCCCCTACATCTACGTGTCGGTTCGTGACACCCGATCCCCTAATTCTACGTGTCGGTTCGTGACACCCGATCCCTTAATTTTATGTGTCGGAACGTGACACTCCAATCCCCTAATCTATTTCTATCAATTCATCAAGCCTTCTTTCTCACCAAGGAATCATCAATCTCATTACTTTAGTTCATCAAGCCTTCTTTTATACCAAGGCATTATCATTAACAAGAGATTAGGTTTTTATCAAGATTTGGGATTCCATGACTTCATCATGCTTAATATAATCACTATTATATAATCAGGTTCATGCATGCATACAATTAAGCACATAGAAGGGTTTACAATACTATCAATACATATCATTCTCTATTAAGAGTTTACTATGAAAGCATGAAAACCATAACCTACCTCCACCGAAGAATTGCGATCAACAAGCTATCTTCTCAGAATCCTTGCTATCCTCTTCGTTTCTCTCTCTCTCTACTCGTTCTCTTTTTTTTTCTGTCTTTCTTTGTTCTTTCTTATTTTTCTTATTCAAACCCTCTTTATTTTACCCTAATTAACATATAATTAAGAATAAAAGATGACAATAATAACCCACTAATTAACTTAAGGTTACCTCTTTTAACCCCAAGTAATTAGACTTATTAACATTAACCACCTAACTTTATAATTTAAGCAGGAATAGTCAAAAATGTCCTTTAAAACGTATAAAGAAATCCGACCCGAACTGGGATTGCGTAGCCCGTGACGGGCCGTCGCGCCTGCGACGGTCCGTCCTGCTGTCCGTCGTATGCTTCAGAACTAAATTTTCAAGTGGATGGCCTGTGACGGGCCGTCGAGCCTGCGACGGTCCGTCCTGCCACTCCGTCACGAAGTTCAGAGAGTCGATTTTCAGTACCAAATTTTAGATTTTCTAAGTGTTTTGAAAGGAGACCCTGCGACGGTCCGTCGTGCCTACAACGGTCCGTCGTGGGGCCCGTTGTCCTTGCCAGTTTTTCCAGAATCGAAGTCTTCTACTCAAAACGGCTAAACAGGTCGTTACATTCCGACAGCAAAAGAGTAAATCATACAGGTCTTCATTCTAATTAAAACAAAAGGGACCTACTCAATTGTATTCTTGTGTATCAAAAAAAAATAAAAAAAGTTACGTACATAGTAAGAGTTTTAGAGCTAAACCTTCATATTCTCACGGTAATATGACATAAGGGGATAGTACTCCTCCTACATGTTCTATGTTTGTAGGAACCTCCCCAGGATTTCTCTTGATGGCTCAACTAGTTTCTTCGAGTGTGGACAGAATGGTTATTGCATACCAGAATGTCCAAAGAACAAACTAGGTAATGTTAATGGGGGAAATAAAGCCCATTATTCCTCAGTTTCTCAACCAAAAAGAGCTACTTTCGGTCACACGGAGGATAAAAATGGCTTTATGCTATGACTAGATGGCATGAGCAAGATGATTCTCAAAATGTTTTCAATAGTATTATCTGTTTCTTTAACTAGAATGTTTATACTTTTCTATATCCAGGATCAAGTTTATCCTTGTAACTTCGTATGTTGCTATTAGTTTGAAAGTTATTCCTGATAATCATAGTGAACCCTTCAATGTTTCTAAACCTGTTGGTGAGACTATTTGATCCAAAAGAGTTTATCGTGATTTTGCCATTTTTTTAATCATAATAGTAGCATGACTAATTTAGTGGAGTTGGACATTGTAGATTTTTATATCATTCTTGTAATGGACTAACTTCAGACCTTTCATGTCTCAGTTGCTTGTAGAAGTCGAGTTGTCAAGTTTTAGTTTCCAAATGAGTAAATCTTGAAGTGGAAAGTAGGTTAGGAATGCGAAAGGGTCGTTTCATTTCATACCTTAAGGAAAGGAAGTTAGTCCCTAAATGGTGTTTATATTACTTTGTCAAATTTGAGGACTCTAGTTCTGAAATACCTACTTTTAGTCAGTTTCATTAGTTAAAGAGATTCAAAAGTCTTACCAGATTAACTTGTTGGAGCCTTTCTTGGGAGAGAGATAAACTTCAGTATAGATAATATCCCAAATACTCATCTTGTACCTATTCTTCCTTATACAATGGTATCACCAGCAGAGTTAAAAGAGCATAAAGATCAATTAAAGATCTTTCTAGTAAGGGCTTTCTTCAACAAAGTGTCTCTCCTTGGGGATCTCGATTCTTATTTGTGAGAAAGAAAGATGGTTCCCTTACGATGTGTATAGATTACAATTAGTTGAAAAAGGTTACAATAAATATTAAGTATCCTCTCCCAAGGATTGATAATCCTTTCGATCAACTTAAGGGTGCCACTTGCTTCTCTAATATAGACCTCCGACTTGACTACCATTAGTTAATAGTATGGTAGTGCGATATTCCAAAGACACCTTTTAGAATATATTAGGGAAAATGCACAAGTACCCCCTCAACCTATGCCCGAAATCCTAGAGACGCACCCATACTTTACTAAGGTCCTATTACCCCCCTGAACTTATTTTATAAGTAATTTTCTACCCCTTTTTAGCCTACGTGGCACTAGTTTTAAAAAAAAAGTCAACCATCGTTGGGCCCACAAGATAGTGCCACGTAGGCTAAAAAGGGGTAATAAATTATTAATAAAATAAGTTTAGGGGGGGGGTAATAGGACCTTAGTATAGTATAAGTGTGTCTCTGAGATTTCGGGCATAGGTTGAGGGGTTCATGTCCTTAGGTTTGGCTAATGCGCCTGAAACATTAATGGTCCAATTAAATAGAGGATTCAAACCATATTTACTTTTTGTGTTCATTGATGAAATACTAATTAATTCAAGAAATAAAGAATATCATGAAATTCATCTAAGGATAGTTATCGATATTCTAAAAGTTAGAGTTTTATGTTCTCACAAACTGAGTTTTAGCTTGAGTTTTTGGCATTCTTAGGCCACATTGTCTGTAGAGCGTGAATTAAAACTGACACCAAAAAAATTAAGGCAGCGAGAAATTGACCTTTACCCAAATCTCCATTTCATATTCTTTTGTTTGGCTGGCTATTGTAGAAGGTTCTTAAAGGGGTTTTCATCTATTTAATCCATATTGGCAAAGTTTACTAAGACGACAGTGAAGTTTGAATTGTCTAATGTTTGTGAAGAAAGCTTTCAGAAATTTTAAAATAGGTTGAATACTGCCCAGGGTAAACGTTAACAAAACGTACTCAAGGTTCTTTCTTATATATTATGATACATCTAAAGTTTGTTTGGGTTGTGTTTTGATCTTGAATGGAAAGATTTTAGTTGATGCCTTAAAACAGTTTAACGTTCATGATATAATACAACACGATATAGAAGTCATATCTTACCCTAGAATTTGATGTGCTGGAGTTTTTTTATGATGTGAGGGAAAGTTCAAGTCGCTAGTACATTTGGTGCTCCCTACAAAAGGAAGATAAAGAAAAAATAAATTAAATGGTGCATATAAGGAAATATATTTTTGAGTAGATATCAACACCTGACTCCAAGAAGAGATCAACATACATAAAATAATAACAAGAGGTCAACTATTGTACTAACATGTAACAAGTAAAACCCCACATGAACAAGTGAAAACAAGAAAAAATCAACTACACAGTGAATCAAAAATATCAAGAACAAACATAAGGACTCGATCCTCCACACCATAGTTTTTGGGGGAATTGATTCTTAACAATTGAGAACTATAATTTATTTTAATATCTTTTCCTTTACTATTACCGTGCCAGAACCTCATATGTGAACAAATAATATCGTGTCGACTCATGGATGTAACACCCCATAGCTAGAAAGAAATAGAATTAGAAAGAGTCATGTTGGGAAAGAATGAAAATATGGAAAATTAGTTAAGTTTGGGGTTTTACATCAATTTAATATGACGATTACCCCTAGCTCATTATGTTTTAGTTTCTTTTCAAGATATCGTAGGAACGATCTTTGAATCATCATTCAAATGACACACAGTTTGAACGATTCCTAGTTTGTCTGAGTGATATATGCTCAATAACTTTTATTTGCATAAGACCTTTTGAACTAGTTTTTCAGTAAAAAGCCTTTGAGCTCTTTTTTTAGTAAGGATAGTTTGATCTAATTTTTCAGTAAAGAGTAAATTCTTTCAAAATTAAGCAAACGAGAGGAAAAATTAATTTTCAGGAAGAGTCTTTGAAAGAAATTTTCATAAATTATCTCAAACCGAAGAAAGAAGTTATGTTTTTAATAATAAGAGATACTATTATATTTTTGTAGTAGTTTTGAGCACCGATATAGGAAACGATTCACATTTTGAGCAACGATATAGGAAAGATTCACATAATTTCGACCCTCCATAAACTATGTAGTGACCAAAGGTAGAAAAAGGTCGTACTTTTTAATGAACTTCAATCGTTACTCAACACAAAGTCTTAAAACATAGGTAAAACGTTTCAAAAAGGATTTTGGAAAACTCTAAACTTGTCTTGGCTTGACTCTTATCATTCCTTGAGTTTATATATGAATTCAAGGACTGTGATTTGTTCTAAGAGAGATCTCATGATGCTTAGGAGTGTTTTTAGATACTTTATCATGAGAAAATATAAAGAATCAGTTTTTGGAAGCAAGTTTGCGACACAGAGATGCATTTAAATTTGGTCGCAAAAATTTTTTTTAGGCAGAACACTCCATGACCACTCCGCAACACAGAGAAAAATTGTCAATTTTGAGGAATAGGCATGTGGGGCGGACCTAAACCCGATTTTTCCAATTGGTTCCTTCTTCGATTTCTAACTTCAAAATTCTACTAAACGTCATTCTTTTTCCCAATTACTCTTTAGATTCATATATCCAGAAAATGTACAGAAGAACCATACTAAAGAACTCTAAAATCAACCTTAAACTCAGAATAACTCCGTAATATCATCCCAAATTCAAGAACAAAAGTAAATTCAACAGCACACATAAGGAACATTCAATCATTCAAAATTCTAAGACGATTCCACGTTGAATTAAACATCTTTTGCACGTTCAACACGAACCCAACATTGTCTGAACTCGCATACCTCATAAAGATCACCCCTTGAAAAAATCCACATTCAATTTTTCAACAAATTGATGAATCTTTAACTTTCATATCGTTTCTCTTGCTTTATCTTTTCTCAAAGACCTAGTGTGAATTTCAAATTTTCTAAACTAACAAAAATCTGATTTGACTACAGTTAAATTCCTAGATGATTCCTTACTGGTTGGTAGTATTGACAACTAGTGTATCCATATAGTAGTTTAGGTTCTATACCTTTAGCAAGGTACAAGACGACTCGTCAACATGAGGGAAAACGTTGTATCATCACAATAACTCTTATGTGATGAGATTAAATTAAACAAACCTCTCATAGAAGTAATTGTATTCATAAAGACACAGTTTTGTTTTTATTTTTACATATACTTTAGAGATATATTGTATGTTTCGATACACATGGTGTTGAAATACATTTTTTAAATAACTTTTCTTTATAATGAATTAATTTTAAATTGCTTCATATTGCAATCAGTTCAGCTATGTTGGCTTGAGTTAAGCTACGTATGTTCTTCACTTCCTTTTCAGCTTGTTTCTTGTTTTAAAATTGCACTTGCGTACTCGTACATTCAATGTACTGATACCATTTTGTTTGCATGTACTTATGATAGAGACACAATTAATAAGGATCACTATCCAGCGCATCATTGTTTCTAGGTGAGCTCAAAACTTTTTGGGGACCCTCCTTGCTTGTGGCGGATTCCTTTTAATTTGCTTTCAATGTTACTTAATTTTTTAGGATGTGTAACGACCTGTTTAGTCGTTTTGAGCAGCAGATTTTATTTCTGGAAAAACAGGCTGAGGCGACGGACCCCACGACGAACCGTCATGGGCACGACGGACCGTCGCTGGGTCTCGTTTCAAAACACTTAGAAAATCTGAAAATTGGGTACTGAAATCTACTCTCACGAACCGTAGCGAAATGGCGGGGCCGGACCGTCACGCAGGTGTGACGGACCGTCACAGAAACCTCGGTGGAAATCCACTCTCTGGACCTTGCGACGACCTGCAGGACGGACCGTCGCAGGCACGACGGGCCGTCGCAGGTTGCGCAATCCCAGTCTGGGTCGGATTTCTTTATACGTTTTAAGGGACGTTTTTGACTATTCTTGGTTTAATTATAAAGTTAGTGGGTTAATTCTAATAAGTCTAATTACTTGGGAATTAAAAGAGGTAACCTTAAGTTAATTAGTGGGTTATTATTGCCATCTTTTATTCTTAATTATATACTAATTAGGGTAAAAGAAAGAGGGTTTGAATAAAGAAAATAGAAAGAACAAGAGAAAGAGGGAGAAAGTTGAACGAGAAAGAGGAGAAACGAAGAGAAACAAAGCTTGGGAAATTGCTTGCTTGATCACTAATCTTCGGTGGAGGTAGGTTATGGTTATTTTTATGCTATTCGTAGTAAACTCTTAATAGCGAATGATATGTATTGGTAGTATTGTAAACCCTTCTATATGCTTAATTATATGCTTGAATGAATGTGATTTATGTAATTGTGATATAATAAGCATGATGAAGCTATTGAATCCTAAATCTTGAAAAGAAACCCTAATCTACTTTGTTAATGATGATGCCTTGGTACAAAAGAAGGCTTGATGAACGAAAGTAGTGAGATTAGGGGATCGGGTGCCACGTTCCGGTACCAGGATAGTATATGAGGATCGGAGTGTCACGTTCTGACACCACGATAGTATATGGATCGGGTGCCACGTTTCGGTACCATGATAGAATATGAGGATCGGAGTGTCACGTTCCGACACCAGGATAGTATATGGATCGGGTGTCACGTTCCGACACCAGGATAGTATATGGATCGGGTACCACGTTCCAGTACAAGGATAGAATATGGATCGGGTGTCACGTTCCGACACCAGGATAGAATGAGGATCGGAGTGTCACGTTCCGACACCAGGATAGAACGAGGATCGGAGTGTCACGTTCCGACACCAGGATAGTATATGAGGAGCGGAGTGTCACGTACCTACACGAGGGGAATAAAGATAATGACTCTTGAAAGATGATAATATATTCAAATCTAATGAACCTAATTCCCAAATGAGTATGATGAGGAGGCGTGAGTCATCATCGATGTGCTTGGTGCTGTAACGAAGGGTTATGGTAACTGTAAATGCTGCATGCTAAGGATATTAGTTGATTTTATGATATTGCTTAATATATACTATTTTCTATTTTGAGTTGGCCGATGATATCTACTCAGTAACCGTGTTTTGTACTGACCCCTACTTTATTTGTTTTCTTCTTTGTTATTTGTGGAGTGCAGCAAACGTACCGTCATCTTCAACTCAACCGCAATTCTAGCCAGTCTTCGTCACATCGGATCTTCAGGGTGAGCTAATGCTTCTAGATTGGACTGGATCTTCTTCCTTATGTCTTGATGCCTTGGAGTTCCGGCATGGACTAGCTTTTATTTGTTTTAGCTTCTTAGAATACTCTTAGTTTAGTAATTTGATCATAGATGTTCTTGTGGTGATAACTTCCAGATTTTGGGGAATAATAGATGTTGAATTTTAGAAGATAATGAATTGGTTTTATTTAATGAGTTTAAGTCTTCCGCATTATTTACTGTTGATATTATATTGAAATGTTAAGGTTTAGATTGGTTGGTTCGCTCACACAGGAGGGTAAGTGTGGGTGCCAGTCGCGGCCCGGTTTTGGGTCGTGACAAACTTGGTATCAGAGCATTAGGTTCGTTGGTCTCATCACACAAGAACGAGTCTAGTAGAGTCTTAAGGAACGGTAGGGGGACGCCTTTACTTTTCTTTGAGGGGATATAAGACTTTAGGAAAATTCCATTCTTTCTTTCTTTCTTTTGTGCTACTACTTGAATCCAATTGGTATCTGGGTGATACAAATTGGTATCTGACCATCTTCACTCTATTTCACAGAGGGTTAGAACTAGAGCAACGAGTGTGCCAACACCAACAGCGGCAAGACAAGAAACGTCTGAGCCAGCCACTGGGGCTGTGGCTCGAGGAAGAGCAACGGCAAGAGGCTGTGGTAGAGGTCGTGGGAGGACATCCTCTAGAGGGAGAGGGCGAGTACCTAGCCTATCTGATTCTAGGGCGGTGACTCCTCCACCGACTGAGGAAGTTGTAAGAGAGGGTGAGGAAGGGGAGAATGAACAAGTGCAAAATGATGAATTGCCACCCCAACATACTCCAAAGATGATCAATAGGGTTCTCGCTTATCTTAGTGGGTTATCTTATCAGGGCCAGACACCTCCAGTGTTTTCTACACCAGCACCTCAGGTTCCAGAGGTACAACATGCGGCTACTATGGCTCCTCGTATGGATGCCTCATTGGACATATGCACGTTTCCACGTCTGACTACTGGGCCTATAATGACAAATGATCAGCATGAACTTTTCAGTAAGTTCTTGAAATTGAAACCTCCAGTCTTCAAAGTCTTGAATGCGAGGATGCCTACGACTTTCTGGTTGACTGTCATGAGCTACTAAACAAGATGGGTATAGTAGAACGGTTTGGTGTTGAGTTTGTGACTTATCAGTTTCAAGGGAACGCCAAAATGTGGTGGCGATCACATGTTGAGTGTCAACCGACAGAGGCAACACCTATGACTTGGGCATCATTCTCTAGTTTGTTTATGGAGAAGTATATCCCGCGGACTTTGAGGGATAGGAAAAGAGATGAATTCTTAAGTCTAGAGCAAGGTAGGATGTCGGTTACTGCATACGAGGCTAAGTTTCGTGCACTATCCAGATATGCCACCCAACTTTGTTTCAGTCCATAAGAGCAGATTCGTCGTTTTGTGAAGGGGTTGAGATCAGAATTGCGGATTTCAGCCTTGCAGGTAGCGGCTACGGCAAAATCTTTTCAAGAAGTGGTAGACTTCGTGATAGAGGTAGAGGGAGTGAAGCTAGATGACTTCTCTATAACAACAACATCAAAGAGGTTTTGAAAGGGAGGTGAGTTTAATGGTTCTTAGTCTAGAGGACAGGGTTCAGGAGGTTACTCAGTCCGACCAATTCAGTCTTCACTACAGACTATAGTTGGGGGTCCACCTCAGACCGGTCAACACTTCTCTGAGAGACCTATGCTTGAATCCAGAGAGTGTTATTGATGTGGGGAGACTGGACACATCAAGAGGTATTGTCCAAAACAGAGTTACAGACCTCCAAATGTTAGAGGTAGAGGTGGTCATGGTAGAGGCCGTTATTCTGGAGGACGTGGTGGCCGAGGTAATGGTGGTCACCAAAACGGCCGTGGTGATGGACAAACTGGAGCCACTACAACACAACATGGTAGGGGCAATGGACAGACAAGTAATGGGGCCCATTGCTACGCTTTTCTTGGGAGATCTGAAGCGGAGACATCAGATGCTGTCATCACAGGTAATCTTTTGATTTGTGATTGCATGGCTTCTGTATTGTTTGATCCTGGATCCACATTTTCTTATGTATCTTCTTCATTTGCTAATGGTCTAAATTTACGTTGTGAATTACTTGACATGCCTATTCGTGTTTCTACTCCGATGGGTGAGTCTGTGGTAGTTGAAAAGGTATATAGGTCTTGTTTGGTGAACTTTAGGGGGAGCAACACTTATGTAGATTTGGTTATCTTAGAAATGGTTGACTTTGATGTAATTCTGGGTATGACTTGGCTTTCTCCGAATTTCACAATCTTGGATTGTAATGCTAAGACTGTGACGTTAGCCAAGCCTGGGACAGACCCGTTAGTATGGGAGGGCGACTACACTTCCAATCCAGTTCGTATCATCTCCTTTCTTCGTGCAAAGAAAATGGTTAGTAAAGGGTGTTTAGCTTTTTTGGCACATCTCAAGGATGACACTACTCAAGTACCCTCGATTGAGTCGGTTTCGGTAGTCCGTGAGTTTTTGGATGTGTTCCCTGCAGATCTTCCTGGTATGC
Source organism: Solanum arcanum (assembly GCA_027789145.1). Lineage (NCBI taxonomy): Eukaryota > Viridiplantae > Streptophyta > Magnoliopsida > Solanales > Solanaceae > Solanum > Solanum arcanum. Next base: position 17,214,727 of record CM050938.1, read on the forward strand.
CACCAGATAGGGATATTGACTTCTACATTGATCTTGAACCGGGCACTCGCCCCATTTCTATACCCCCTTATAGAATGGCTCCCGCGGAGTTAAGAGAGTTAAAGGCCCAACTTCAAGAGTTGTTGAGCAAAGGCTTCATTAGACCAAGTGCATCTCCTTGGGGTGCTCCAGTTTTGTTTGTGAAGAAGAAGGATGGGAGTTTTCGGATGTGCATAGACTACCGACAGTTGAACAAGGTAACAATAAAGAACAAATATCCTCTTCCTCGCATTGATGACTTGTTCGATCAGTTACAAGGTGCTTGTGTCTTCTCTAAGATTGACTTGAGATCCGGTTATCATCAATTGGAAATACGGGCAACGGATGTGCCAAAAACTGCTTTTAGAACTAGGTATGGTCATTACGAATTTTAGTGATGTCTTTTGGTCTTACGAATGCCCCTGCTGCGTTCATGAGTTTGATGAACGGGATTTTTAAGACATATTTGGATCTCTTTGTGATCGTATTTATTGATGATATATTGGTATACTGAAAGAGCAAGAAGGAACATGAAGAGCATTTGAGAATGGTATTGGAAATGTTGAGGGAGAAAAAGCTTTATGCCAAGTTCTCTAAGTGTGAGTTTTGGCTAGACGCAGTGTCCTTCTTGGGGCACGTGGTTTCTAAGGATGGAGTGATGGTGGATCCTTCTAAGATTGAGACAGTGAAGAATTGGGTAAGACCTACAAATGTGTCAGAAATAAGGAGCTTTGTTGGGTTAGCTAGCTACTATCGCCGATTTGTCAAGGGATTCTCTTCCATTGCTTCCCAATTGACGAACTTGACTAAGCAGAATGTTCCATTTGTATGGTCGGACGAGTGTGAAGAAAGCTTTCAGAAGCTCAAGACTTTGTTGACTACCGCACACATTCTCACCTTGCCCGTAGAGGGTAAGAACTTCATTGTTTATTGTGATGCATCCTATTCTGGTTTGGGTGCAGTACTAATGCAAGAGAAGAATGTGATTGCTTATGCTTCGAGGCAATTAAAAGTGCATGAACGTAACTATCCAACTCATGATTTGGAATTGGCTGTGGTAGTGTTTGCATTAAAGTAATGGAGACACTATTTATATGGGGTTAAGTGTGAAATATACACGGATCATCGTAGCCTACAGTATGTCTTTACTCAGAAAGATTTGAACTTGAGACAGAGGAGATGGATGGAACTACTGAAGGACTATGACATCACTATTTTGTATCATCCGGGGAAGGCGAATGTTGTAGCGGATGCTTTAAGTAGAAAGGCAGGAAGCATGGGAAGTCTAGCTCACTTGCAAGCTTCTAGACGCCCATTGGCTAGAGAAGTTCATATCCTGGCTAACGACCTTATGAGATTAGAAGTAAATGAGAAGGGAGGATTGTTGGCTTGTGTGGAGGCAAGATCTTCTTTTCTTGACAAGATTAAGGGAAAACAGTCTGATGATGAGAAACTAAGCAGAATACAAGATAAGGTGTTGCGAGGAGAGGCTAAGGAAGCAACAGTCGATGAGGAAGGTGTTTTGAGGATTAAGGGAAGGGTATGTGTACCCGGAGTTGATGATTTGATCAACACTATTCTAACAGAGGCTCATAGTTCAAGGTATTCTATACATCCGGGTGCAACCAAGATGTACCGTGACCTAAAGCAACAGTTTTGGTGGAGTAGAATGAAGCGTGATATTGTTGACTTTATTGCCAAATGTCCAAACTGTCAACAAGTAAAGTATGAACACCAGAGGCCCGGAGGAACACTTCAGAGAATGCCCATTCCTGAATGGAAGTGGGAGAGAATTGCAATGGATTTTGTGGTTTGTCTTCCAAAGACAATGACTAAGTATGACTCTATTTGGGTAATTGTTGATAGGTTAACTAAGTCTGCTCACTTCATTCCGGTCAAGGTGACTTACAATGCAGAGAAGTTAGCCAAACTGTACATCTCGGAAGTGGTGCGATTGCATGGGGTTCCACTCTCCATTATATCAGATAGAGGTACGCAATTTACTTCTATGTTTTGGAAAACATTGCATGCAGAATTGGGTACTAGGTTGGACCTTAGTACTGCGTTCCATCCTCAGACCGATGGTCAGTCTGAGCGAACGATTCAAGTGTTGGAGGATATGCGTCGTGCATGTGTGATAGAATTTGGTGGTCAGTGGGATAGCTTCTTACCCTTAGTAGAGTTCTCCTACAACAATAGCTATCACTCAAGCATTGATATGGCCCCATTTGAGGAACTATATGGGAGAAGATGTAGGTCTCCCATTGGGTGGTTTGATGCATTTGAAGTTAGACCTTGGGGTACTGACCTTTTGAGGGAATCGTTAGATAAAGTGAAATCTATTCAAGAAAAGCTTCTAGCAGCGCAAAGTAGAAAGAAGGAGTACGCAGATCGAAAGGTTAGAGACTTGGAGTTTATGGAGGGTGAACAAGTCTTGTTGAAGGTTTCGCCAATGAAAGGGGTGATGTGGTTTGGTAAGCGAGGTAAACTTATGCCAAGGTATATTGGTCCATTTGAAGTACTTAAGCGAGTAGGGGAGGTGGCTTATGAGTTAGCCTTGCCTCCAGGGCTGTCCGGAGTGCATCCGGTATTCCATGTGTCGATGTTGAAAAGATACCATGGGGATGGAAACTACATTATCTATTGGGATTCAGTTTTGCTTGATGAGAATTTGTCTTATGAGGAGGAACCTGTTGCCATTCTAGATAGAGAAATTCGCAAGTTGAGATCAAGGGAGATTGCATCCATCAAAGTTCAATGGAAGAATCGACCCGTTGAAGAAGCCACTTGGGAGAAGGAGGCAGATATGCGAGAAAGATACCCACATCTGTTTACAGATTCAGGTACTCCTTTTTGACCTTGTTTTCCTTCTTGTGATCGTTCGGGGACGAACGATGGGTAAATTGGTATCTATTGTAACGACCTGTTTAGTCGTTTTGAGCAGCAGATTTTATTTCTGGAAAAACAGGCTGAGGCGACGGACCCCATGACGAACCGTCATGGGCACGACGGACCGTCGCTGGGTCTCGTTTCAAAACACTTAGAAAATCTGAAAATTGGGTACTGAAATCTACTCTCTGAACTTCGTAACGAAATGGCAGGACGGACCGTCACAGGTGTGACGGACCGTCCTGAAACCGGTGGAAATCCACTCTGGACCTTGCGACGACTGCGGAGACGGACCGTCGCAGCACGACGAACGTCGCAAGTTGCGCAATCCCGATCTGGTCGGATTTCTTTATACGTTTTAAGGGACGTTTTTGACTATTCTTGCTCTAATTATAAAGTTAGTGGGTTAATTCTAATAAGTCTAATTACTTGGGGGTTAAAAGAGGTAACCTTAAGTTAATTAGTGGGTTATTATTGCCATCTTTTATTCTTAATTATATACTAATTAGGGTAAAAGAAAGAGGGTTTGAATAAAGAAAATAGAAAGAACAAGAGAAAGAGGGAGAAAGTCGAACGAGAAAGAGGAGAAACGAAGAGAAACAAAGCTTGGGAAATTGCTTGCTTGATCACTAATCTTCGGTGGAGGTAGGTTATGGTTATTTTTATGCTATTCGTAGTAAACTCTTAATAGCGAATGATATGTATTGGTAGTATTGTAAATCCTTCTATATGCTTAATTGTATGCTTGCATGAATGTGATTTATGTAATTGTGATATAATAAGCATGATGAAGCTATTGAATCCTAAATCTTGAAAAGAAACCCTAATCTACTTTGTTAATGATAATGCCTTGGTACAAAAGAAGGCTTGATGAACGAAAGTAGTGAGATTAGGGGATCGGGTGCCACGTTCCGGTACCAGGATAGTATATGAGGATCGGAGTGTCACGTTTCGACACCAGGATAGTATATGGATCGGGTGCCACGTTTCGGTACCAGGATAGAATATGAGGATCGGAGTGTCACGTTCCGACACCAGGATAGTATATGGATCGGGTGTCATGTTCCGACACCAGGATAGTATATGGATCGGGTGCCACGTTCCGGTACTAGGATAGAATATGGATCGGGTGTCATGTTCCGACACCAGGATAGAATGAGGATCAGAGTGTCACGTTCCGACACCGAGATAGAATGAGGATCGGAGTGTCACGTTCCGACACCAGGATAGTATATGAGGAGCGGAGTGTCACGTACCGACATGAGGGGAATAAAGATAATGAATCTTGAAAGATGATAATATATTCAAATCTAATGAACCTAATTCCCAAATGTGTATGATGAGGAGGCGTGAGTCCTCATCGATGTGCTTGGTGCTGTAACCAAGGGTTATGGTAACTGTAAATGCTGCATGCTATGGATATTAGTTGATTTTATGATATTGCTTAATATATAATATTTTGTATTTTGAGTTGGCCGATGATATCTACTCAGTACCCGTGTTTTGTACTGACCCTTACTTTATTTTTTTTCTTCTTTGTTATTTGTGGAGTGCAGCAAACGTACCGTCATCTTCAACTCAACCGCAAGTCTAGCCAATTTTCGTCACATCGGATCTTCAGGGTGAGCTAATGCTTCTAGCTTGGACTGGATCTTCTTCCTCATGTCTTGATGCCTTGGAGTTCCGGCATGGACTAGATTTTATTTGTTTTAGCTTCTTAGAATACTCTTAGTTTAGTAATTTGATCATAGATGTTCTTATGGTGATGACTTCCAGATTTTGGGGAATAATAGATGTTGAATTTTAGAAGTTAATGAATTGGTTTTATTTAATGAGTTTAAGTCTTCCGCATTATTTACTGTTGATATTATTTTGAAATGTTAAGGTTTAGATTGGTTGGTTCGCTCACACAGGAGGGTAAGTGTGGGTGCCAGTCGCGGCCCGGTTTTGGGTCGTGACAGGATGTCAGGGGTATTTTCCTGGTATCCATATTAGTTGTTACAGCCTTCACATATTGACATTCATTAGTGAATTTGTCACTATCTTTTTTTGGCTTATATTATGATTTTTTGCAAAGTTGAATTTTTATTTTTAAAAAATTATGAGTGTAGTTTGAGATAGTGAGTTATTTAACATTTGAATTCTTCTCTGATGCATTAATTCTTCTGTTGAGTAAGTAAGCCACGCCTAGAGTTTTCTTGGGACCTAGAATGGTTCTCGAGTTCCTATCACTCAAAGGGGAGTAGGCTTGGGTAGTGACAATATTTGTATAAGAGCACAGAGTTCAAGAGTCCTAGGTAGTCTATGAAGTCGTATATATTTAAAGACCTAGTTATTTGTGTGAAGACCACCACATCTGTAATTCGGAGGCTACTAGATCTAACAATTATCTCATTTCTTTCGTATTCATTTTTGTGCAGTAAAATGCATCTCTATACAATTTAATCCTAACTTCTGATTGTGCGCAACTCATTGTGAGTTGGGATTTGTTTGTGGAGGCCTTCTTGCGGAGTTTCTTTTCCCGAGAACTTAGGTAATATAACATACGAGTGTTCCCCACTATTTAGCATTATTATTTGAGTTTTCATGTGTATAGTCTGAAGTTCACACAACTTCCAAATATTCTCAAGAGATGACTGCAGATAGGAGGAGTACGATGAGTTTATTTGTTTGTGCGTATTCCCGTTTGTCAAGCAAGGAAAGCAAGGCAGCTATGCTGATAGCAGACATGGACATAGAAAGTCTAATGATCAATCTGTAACAAGTTGAGGAAGAAAAGTTGAGAGATATTGAAGAGTTTAATAATAAGAGGTCTAAGACATGAGGGAATGAGTTCCGGTAGCAAAAGAGTAAAGCAAACCGGTATTCATTCTAATAGAAACAAAACGGGCCTACTCCATCATCTGCTAGTGCACAAAAATATCTTTTGTGCGCATCTACTTTAGTATTTGTCAATGAAACTGCAACAAAATATATAAGCAACAATATTTCATTAAAAAGTTTTACCCCATCATAAACTCATGTCTATTTGTTTGAATGTATAGATGAAACCATAATAATTGAATAAAACATGTTTCTCTAAGAACTAAGGAAACCATCCTATGACAGTAAGAATCCAACAAGAGGTAGATGGAATAGTTCACTATAGAATCTGATGCACTAGAGATTTTGTAGATGTGACGGCGAGTAGAAGACGAAGAGAAAATACAAGTGGGGGATGAGTGTAATACAATAAGTTCTGAGAAGATATCACAGTACAACTCAAAATAGAAATCAATTTGTATAAAATATAACAAGAAATAACTATAGTAATTACATGTAGCAAGAAATAAAACACATGGACAAGTGGCAACAACAACGAACCAAGTACATAGTCAATCAGAAATATCAAGAACAAACATGAGAACCCGGACCTCCAGACCAAGTTCTATTGGGAAACGGGTTCTTTGATATTCCGAACGATAAGATACTTTATTATGTTTGCCTTTACTTTTATCATACCAAAACGTTGTGTGTCGGGCTCGTGGAACCCCTCAAATAATATTGTGGTTGTTTGTGGAACCCAATTTAAATATATCATGTCGTTTGTGCTACCCGAGCTACTTGAATAGTTAATTAAACAATAGTTATTAAATTTATCCACTTCTTGAACAATATTCCATTAAGCATTCTTTATTCAAGGCATCAATTTACTAGACAAGTTTAAGATTATGAATATCCAGATTTTGGGATTACAGACCTATCACAGTAACACAAGAATCATCCAAACCACAACCATTAGGTGCACAGACAATTTTAAATAATCACTCCATTACTATCAATAAACCATTACCTACCTTCGCCGAATAACCGAAGTCAAACAATCTAATTAAACAATGCTTTTCCTTTCTTCAATGCGTTAAAAAGATATCAAACATTCAAGAATAAATTATTTGAAGCAAACAATTAAAATTTTATTATCAAGTTTTAACTATAATCTCAATTATAATGGGTTAGATCGTATATTTGTTAAATTGAAGATAGGTTTAATTTTTTTTTCTCCAAATCAAATAAATCTAATGTAATTAATATACACAATACACCTAATATTTAACTGCTAATATCAATATACTAAAACATTGTTTAATATATAATAATAACGTAATAATATTTAAGATTGAAGCAAGTGGTTACGAAATCAGTAGACACCACCATACCCATTACAAAATTATTATTACCTTCCTTTTCCACAAAAAGTAAACCTACCAGAACAATGAATAACACTTATAGCACATAATCAAATCCCTTTACTATCCTAACAAAAAAATTATATACTATCTTTTCAAGAGAGTATTGAAACGTGACAAACCACATCAACTTATTTTAATAAACATGGGTAAAGTAATATAAACTGTTAAACAAATTTGAGAAATGACCTCTTAACTATCAACAAAACATTAATTACTTAATATTATCCATCAATTAAATAAATGTAGATAACAATTAGTCCAAATATCCATTAAGAATATGTTAAAAGAGTCATCTATATGATATGAAGCTCTAGATTTCAAAATAACCTGTTGGGTTGTTAAAGTGATAAACATTTAATTTAATTGTCATTAACATGTAAAATCAACATATACATATCATTTATATTTATAATAATATACTCATATAAGAAGATTATTCTAAGAGTCCCTTCAAGGATAACTAGTGCAATATATACGTAGAGTCTCATGACCCTACCTAGACTAAGTCAAACCCCTAAAGTCATCATATTTAGAGATCACATTATTACTTCATTTTATTTTTTGGAATATATTTCCTCAACCCACATCGACCACATGATCCAATGTGGAATCCGGTGTCATGGAACCATACACTGAAGGAAGTACCAAAACATGAACATAACATCTATGTTGATACACTAGCTAGTATTTCTATGGGGGCAACATAGTTAAAGAACTAGGAGATATAGTTGGGACCATCCCATGTTACATGCATTATAGTCTCCAATATCATGAGTACATTAGATATCTTACCTTCCCTATGTCGGAAGGCACAATCCTCACTCTAGTTCACTAGGTTCTAAGCAAGAGTCCGTTTTGAAATGTCTTTCATTAATAATAATATCCTCGATTAGATCATAGGTTCTACCCAGTATAAATTCATAGGCATAGATCAATAGGAATTGCACGAAAACACCTCTCATTACAACCCTCATATGTGAGATTAGCACAGTAAAATCATTATATCATAGTAAGGCACATAAGTACATCATCACAAACATTATATAAATACATCTTGAGAATAATCTCACAATCACATAATTCAAGACATTTCAATTCAACATCATGCCATCCCTAATCAATATTACCATAAGGTATACCTCAAGAGAACTTCATCACTAAACACAAGAGATCATTATTGAAGTAAAGGATATAAATCACAAGACTTACCCCAATCTCCTTCGCAATCCATCATCATAGTGTTACTATCAACCATCAAATTCAACCAAACGATGGGTATAATATCATCACTTAGTAGTAATTTTCACAATAATAAAGTCAATTGAATCACTACAGAATAATTCATCAGTAGTTCATAGCCTAGGGTTAGGGACTTAGGTAAAATTCATGATCTAATTCACAACCTAGGTAAATTAATCAAGAACTAGCATAATTGGAAAATAAATCATGACAATATACAGATAATTATCGAGAGAAATCATAAACAAATCCAAGTAGAGAATCAATTTCGTAATAAAAGAAAACCTATCTAATACTCTTTATTTTTAAATAAATTTGGAGGAACCCTTTTGGGAAAACCTATCTAGAACCCATAATTGCTTTTTATTCTATGGAGTTTCTTTGCCGGAGAGACAAAGAAGAGAGAAGGAAGAGCAATTGGGTTTTGGGAATTATAATAGTTAGGTTTAGTTTAATTAGAATTGGGGTATTAATTGAAGTCATTAACTAAATTAATTAGGCCTCCCTTAATCCCTAAAAAATTAAAGAACCCCATCACTAACCAAATGAATTAAATAAAATAAACAGTCAACCACAGACCTGATTTATGAGACCCCGACTGACGGGCTGTAGGTCATTCCACGCCATTGACCCTTTCTGTCTTCCACACCCGTCATTGGTGTTAGATACTGGTCCAAATAGACCATTATCAAAAATGTTTAATTGTTTGTCAATAAAGGCATCGACTCCCAGTCGATCCAACCATGCCTCGTCGCCTGCACACGTAGGTACAAATTGCCTTTTGCTAGCTTATTACAAAAGTTCAAGGGTCGCCCTCAAGGGCCCTTGGTTGGTCCTTGGGGAAACACACTTGGACGTTTCAACTTTAAATTTACTTTATTCCGTGTTGGACACCTTACCACAAAATTTCATTGTATTCCGACTTCTAAAGGTTAGTCAAAGAGGGTAAGGCACACTAGCACATCTTTGAGCTAGTTTACGGACGTAATGGACGTTCTATGACATTTTGATTCTAAAACTTTTTAAATTACTTGTATACGTTATAATTGACTTTAAAACAATGTTACAACTCTTATACTCTCATGTAACGCTCTAGATTAGGATTTAGCCTTTCATACAACATGAAAAAACATGAGTTACTATTAACTTAAACATAACACATGACCTTTTTCAGAATGCAACTCAAAACATTACTTCAAACTCATAAGAGTTCAACATTCATTTCATTCATATTCATTATGCCAAAGATTTATTCAACACATATCAACATGCTCAATACAATTCATGAAGGAACAATATACCAAAACACCTTTGTGCACAACTTTACCAAATATCTAGGCAATTTCACATAAACTCATTACTTTAACTACAAATAGAAAACTAACCTTAGTTATCAAATAGATGAGGATAACAGGACTTCATGTCGACCTCGACTTCCCATGTCGCACCATAAACTAGGTGGTTCTTCTATAACACCTTTATGGAAGACACTTCCATGTTACTTAACTTCTTTACCTGTCTATCAAGGATTTGTACCGAAACATCGTCACAAGACAGGTTCTCTTGAACACCTACACCCTCAATAGGACGAATTAACTCGGGATCACCGAGTTCTCTTGAACACCTACACCCTCAATAGAACGAATTAACTCGGGATCACCGATGCATTAATTAAGCATGGAAACATGGAACATTGGATGAACCAGTGCCAATTCACTAGGTAACTTCAACTCGTATGCCACCTTACAAAATCTTTGAAAGATGTAATACGGACCCACATAAAGAGGACTCAACTTCCCTTTCTTTACAAATATCCCAAACCCTTTCATTGGTGAAATTTTTAGATACATCTTATCACCTTCTTAAAACTCTAACTCTTCTCTTATGGTCGGCATAAGACTTTTGTCGGCTATAGGATCTTTTCAAGCGGTTCCTTATTATATGAACTATCTCCAAAGTATTATAAATTAAAAGCGTCCCAAAAGTGAAAACTCGCCCACTTCAAATTATCCAATTGAAGACCTACATCCCCTACCATACAAGGCCTCGTAATGAACCATAGATATAGATGCATGTAACTACTGTTATAGGAAAACTTAACGAAAGATAAGTGTTTTTTCCAATTTCCCTTGAAGACAATTATGAAATCTCTAAGAACATCCTCAAGGGTTTGAATATTATGGTCCGATTGACCATTCATTTGGGGATAAAAGCGGTGCTTAACTTAACCTTGTTACCCAAACCTTTTTAAGATGACCTCCAAAAGATATATGTGAATTGTGCAGCCCTATCTAATATGATGGATAACTTAATACCAAGGCGACACACAATGTCATTTATAAAAATCATTGCATAATCCTCCATCGAGTATGACTAGAATAAAATGAGCGGATTTGGTCAACATATCCACAACCACCCATATGGAGTCATATTGTTTTTGTGTTCAAGGAAACACTACCACGAAATCCATATAAATGTCTTGCCACTTCCATGGTGGAACTTAGATTTCATGGAGTAAAACACCCGACTTATGATATTCCACTTTCAGTTGATCGTAATATAGACATTTTAAAACGAATTCCTCTATGTCACCTTTTATTCCTTCACACTAAAAAAAAGTCTCTAAGGTTATGATACATCTTTGTAGAACTTAGACGAATGGAATAACACAAACCATGAGCTTCCCCAAGGATCCAATTTCTCATGTCATCAACATTGGGAACACACAACCTTCCTTTATACCTCAAGAAACCATCCCCCCTAAGGAGAATAACTCATTAAGCTTACCATAAACCAATTATTTCAACTCCATAATTGGTTGATCAGGTTGTTGTTTGGACTTCACCTCAACAACCAAAGAGGATTCAGAGTTATGATGGACCAGGACCATGGTAGATAAGCATTGAATCCAGATTTGTAAACTACTCCGATGAAGGATTTTCTTCTTGCCAATGGTATAACTTGGACACATCCTATATAGGCACATGGTTAAGGAATATGAAGGGTTTCTTTGTACACTAGTATCATTCCTTACTATAACTACTTCCTTTATCATACTTACTAAGCGCTAGACTTCGTTCTCATAGAGTAATTCACATAAAGGAGTACATGAAGAGGTTCCATATCTAGTTCATAACACAATCACATTCACTCTACCAAACAGGTCACTGAGGCCTGCATTATAATGGAGAAGAGGATTGCTTAATTATTTTCCTAAGGATGATTTCATATCCTTCCAAACAATCAATCTCTAAGTCCACCATTAATTCAAGAATGATACAATTACGGATATTAACTTCAAGGATATCATACCCTTCTTTCTCAAAGGTTTATCATAATGACATTATTTGCATAGTTCAAGGTCTTACATACAAGACAAGGGTGCACTAAGCTTACCTAGTCAAGAGATCACATATTGATATATCATTTATGCATCAAGAATGGCTACTTAAGTCTACCTATCCAAGAAACATCAATACTTCCCTTTATATCATATTACATATCTTTCAAGAATCACATAAGAACAACCAAATCAACTTTAGGTCACCCTATACACTACAATAAAATTATCAACATAGGCATCACAAGATTCATATAGCCAATTAGGAAAAATCATACATCAACTCGAACACTACAGACATAAGGACATAGTCATAGTCTAACATTATCACCTAACAACATGAGTATAAATAATACATAAATTCACATTACTCACAAGTAGATGGATATGATGATATATCACATACATCAACTACACAAACCATTATAGTATATCAATTAATTGAAGAAAAGGCCATGATCATCAAAAATAAAAAAGTAACGCCGACGAGGTCACATAATTCACAAATAAAACACATAGCACCGCCATGATAAGTTGACCATACAAAGCGTCATCATCATCTAACATTTAGACTATATAATGTATACAAATTTAGGTCAACGTACCATTGAATCAAACCTTACAACTTCATTTTCATAGTCAACTCAATCAAAATGATATACAAAGGCTCCAACCAATGGCCACGATCCTCAATTCAATCAAATGATTACAATGCATAATGAATAAAAGATAATTTAACATATATTTATTTAATTAGGGCATCATATTGAAAATTCTAATATAATTCATTCATAATTTAATAGATCTAATAAATCTACACAATAATTCCATAGTATCAAGAGATAACCAATAAACCCAAAAAGTAGTCAAAACTAGGGTTACATGAATTACATTGTTTCATAGAGTTTTAAGTTAAAATAATCTAATTTAAAACATATAAAATCAATATTGAATGATCAAAATCTTTAAAACAAGGACCCATGGATAGATTTCAATTGAGAAAACTCTTCTTTTGAGATTTTGTTTTGAAAAAAACACTTTTAAGATTAGATCCTTGAAGAAAAGAGTTCCAAGGATGAAAAATCATACCTTAACTGATGTTAATACACTAAAATTGATAGATTTTATTTGGATAAGTCAACCTTAAAGCTTCAAACTCCGTTTAGGCTTCAATGAAGTTCTGGAGAGCTCTTTAGAGGTTTCAGATTTTTATTTTGGAATAATAAATTCATCTTGGTGTTTAGGAATTATTAACCTTATTAAAATAACTAAAATAATCTTATGAAACCTACCTAACACTTATTTGGAAATTAGACGATTCACCCTTGAAATTAGTAGTGAACTGCGAACAAGACAATCACCATAGATGCCTACACATTGACATGCAATTTGTCCAATGACGGACCCTTTTGTCTGGTCTTCATTTTATTTAGAGGATTTTATTGTTGGAGATTAAGATCCCTATCCTAAGTCTTTACCCATAAATTCCATTGACAAGGTGTCGACTAGCCTACTGGCATTTGAGTACTTTAGTCGTTTGGGATGGTCTAGACAGCCTTAAGCTTCATGATGGGTCATTCGTCAAAAACTTTTGGTTGGTCCTTGGGTTTGTTTAACTTGATTGTTTACAAGCCTGATATGATTGTATACCAGTTTTGGAGCTCTCATAACAATTTCTTTCAAAACTAACACATAAAACTCAAAGAAACATGTTGAGACACACAAGGTCATTTCATGGAAAACCTTTCGAACGTCATAGACATTCTTGGATATTTGACCTCCAAACTTTATGAAACCTGACACACAGACTGTAACACTATTAAAACCCGTATAACGACCTCCTAATCTCATGACACACACAAAAGTACATAAAAATAGATAAGTCACATAGGTGACTTAGTCGTCGAATGTCTTAGTCATAACTGGACGTTTCACTGCAGAATCACCAATATCATTAAATACATCCTCATTACAATATTATAAACAATTTTAGGACCTTAGAAACTCATTTTAGAGGTGTTGAAACTAGTTCCTTCCTAGACGACGAGGGTCTTCACGACCTGTGGTTTCCACCAAGAGAATTGGTGCCATTCGTGGTTGCAATTTTGTGTGCCTTGGTTTTATGAAACGTTAAGGATACCCTTCATGAACAACATTATGACATGTGTTAATGAACAAGGTCCATGAAAAGGCATGGGGATTTTCCTTAGTTGGTATGTATATATAATGTATAGTTGAGGTGCTTCTGGTAAAAGGGACCACGAGAACAACACGGGCCATGGTTTCCTTGGCGAGTCAAGAAAGTGACTCGGTGTATAGGGTCAAAATCCTCGCCTCCCTAATTCTAATGCTACACCACGACCTACGCAACTACATGTGGTGCTAAACATATATTGTGGGACATCTTGTTGTCCTACCTTGTCATCAAAAAAGCTTGGAAAGTTAAAATGGGCTACTGCATAGAGGAACACATGAGACACCATGTGTGGTGGTTGTACTGACCCTAAAAATAAAGTATGAACAGATAAAGCTTCAAATGTGTTCAATGAGTTTGTAACTTCTTAACATGTTGAGGTTTGACTTTTAATGTCTAGTTTGAATAGTTTTGAGGTTGAACATCAAGGGATGACCATGATGTTCGAAAACTAGTCTGTTGAGTTAATCCGTTCTTATTGTATATTGTTATCTTAAGCCTTATTTGAGAGAGTTTAACGAGTCAACATCAAGAAACGTGTTAGACACTATGTTAAAATATGTTTTTGAGGCAGGGTGAAGGTTCTAGGAATTGTGCCAAGCTAATGAACGAAGAGCCTTAGCCTAAGGCCAAGTCTTTCAACCTTGGTTAAACACTACCTCAAAGCTCCATGAACCACATCATGACTAGTATTGTTTTCCACGTATCGTAAAAGAGGATGAAAATATGCCTTTACGGCATGTGATTTAAGGCATTGTGATCAAGCTACTACTTCAAGTTGATGAGCCTCTATATGACTAATGGTCATCACCATGGTGTGTCTAGTAAGCCGTGAAGATTCCTTTGTAAATGAAGGTTGGAATACTCCAAGAGGATCAATTTTATAAAGACCACAGGCGCCTTTACGAACCTTTTTCCAACTTCATGAGGCTTCTTGATGGGCATGGTCCCTTACGGGGCTTCCTTATCTCGGGTTCTTTGGTAATTTTGTCTTATGATTTTAGCCTATAGGTTTGATTTTAAGAGGGTCATATGGTACATTTAACAAACTTTAGGTTTTAAAACCTTCCTTCAACTCATTATTTCAAAAACCCTTAATCAAAACACCCAAAACTCTTCTCTTTCTAATTTTCTCTCAATCTCGAGGAAGAAGAAGAGGAGGGAAGCAAGTGTTTCGAATTCAAGGTCTTCTTCAAAAAATTTCATGGGTATTATGACAAAAAAGGTGTGATTGTCCTTTATATGGGCCAAGTTTCACCGTATGGTCAATTTCAAAAATATTTTTATAGTATCAAAAGTTGCGAAAAACATTATTTCTTTCTTAAACGCATTTGCTCTTGGATTAAATGGTTTCAAACGATTATTTATGATTTTATTTTTGTTGAATTGATATTTTATGATTAAAAAATCTTTTAAACCATGAATTCCTAAGTTCTTAAATTTGTCTTATTCGGTCGGTATGATGATTATGATTAGTTATTGATTGTATCACACTTAGATTGGATTTTATTATTGATTTCTATAGTTATGTATGCCTATTCTATGATTGATTGTTTAAGACTTGAGTAATGGTAATCATGGCTTGGGCGAAGGGTAGGTTGACCTAACTCTTTTATTATAAAGAAATTGGCTTGTACTTATTGTATTAGTATTGTGATCATGGCCTTAAAGGAATTATGTGGTGAATTGGAGTGTTATGATGTTATGGGGTATCTGAAGGTATGACATGAATGTGTTCTTATGATCTCAAAGTGATCTTGTATAAAGTGTTGTGGTATTGTGATTTGAAGAATGATATCTGATAAGGCACATATGAGTTCATGCTAGAATGTGAAGGGTCTCTATTTGTGCTATTGTATATATAATGGTAGACGGAGGTTCCTTTCCTTAAATCATGAAAATTGTTGAATGTGATCTCTTTAATTTGTAGGCTTAGGATTACTTTTAATGAGTAATGAATCAATAAATTTCTACAATTGTTACACTAAAGTAGAGTGCCCTCTTTATGAATGATCAATGAGGCTTTATGGCTATATCTTCAACATGTAGACATAAGAATGCTTCTACTTCATAATGAGTCTAGAACCATATGTGAACATAAAGCCTTGATGTGGTAGACTTCATGATGGTGGGTCCTTCTAGTGTGAATTGATAGACTTAGAGATTGTGGGCCGAAATGGTAGTAAAGCTACTCTAGGAAAGTCAATGAGCTATCCTTGATGAACCTTGATCGATATACCTATGTATAGTGCCCTGGTTAATAGATGGACTATGGGTTGGTAGACTTAATGTTGGTTCCATCTCTATTACAAGTTTGTGAAATAGACTAATCTATAGGACCTTAGGTTAAGCACCAAGAGGTTATGGTTAAAATGGTAGCTCTTTCTATGTATGGGGGAAGAGTACAATGTATTTCTTTTGATATCCCTTAAACTATGTACCCAAATGAGAGTTGTATTACATCATCCTTTTTCAAGTAGAATACCTTCCATGGTGTGGGTTTTATGACACCAGATACCATACCTAGATTGTAAGGTCTATGTCGATTAATTCATATTCCCATAATGTGGGATGTTCCCACTCTATTTAATTGATAGGTTCTACAATGTGTAGGTAGTAATATGAGATGCTATCTAACCATGGAACGAGTAGGCTTAGAAAGAGTTAAAGTGAGTTCCCTAAGTCCGTTAAGGACCATTATGTGTGGTCCCCTAAATATATAAATGTCTATTTAAGTATATTTATTAATGAATGTTGACTAATTGGCTAAAGTTGAAAAGGAGAATTCCTTCTATATTGTACTCTTAATAAAACCTATATGTGGTATGAAGAGGTAGTACGGGATGCCTCTCCATGTCTTACTTAGGTGAATCATAGAGTAAATTTAGGTGGAGGGTCTAAGGTGATCACGAGGTCTACTTGATAAAGATGCCTATGATATTTATATTGTCATATATTTGAATGTTCACTTGTAACATAGCTTTTATAGTTGTCTAATGATGTTTTTACAAAAAATTGTATGAAAAACATATATCTCAAATAAATGTACCTTTAAGTGTGTTTTTGAATGGTCATCATATTTCGTGCATATATGAACTAACCCGATCTTACTATTTTACTACAATGTGCAGGTGGTGGCGACTAGTGGATCCTTCCTAGATTGAATTGCTTTGATTTTTTATACCCATGTCTTGGTCTATTGTCCACCATTCATTGTCACGTCTCGAGATACCCCCGAGTTGCCGTCACAGAACCTAGGATAACAAGTGATCTCAAGCTAACCACTCTGGCGTGATCATGAGCATACTATAGATAATAAACTGATGTGGAAGCTAAATCATACTTTATAATGAAAAGATGGGGAATACCCATATGCTAAAACTGATATAATATGAATATTTATGAGTTTAATACAATAAAATTACTAACTCGACAGTATGATGAAACTAACTATGTCTTAAATAAGCCTCAAAACTAGACTAGAAATACTGGTACAAGCCCCCAGCTAAATCTAGCAAAAACTGAAACTAAATTACTAAGGACTAAAATGACACTCATGACTATTGTCCTCGGAGAATGAGGACTCACCACTCAATCTGCTGATTTGGTGATAGGAAATCGATCTATGTGTGATCTGGATGCTGAAAACCTGAACCTACATCCGGAGAAGATGTAGTGCACGTATGCGTTAGTACTTGAAAGGTATTGAGCATGTAGGATAGCGTAAAGTTGAAATAAAACATAACTGAACAAGCATAAATGCATGTATAATAATATTACATGATAAACTGAATTCTTAGCTAACTGGATGCGATGACCAATTTATAACATGCTAAAAATTAATCGTTAATATATTGATAAATGGTCACTCCAAAGCGTCAGACAAAACTATGGGAGTTACTAATAACCAATGGTAAAACCACATGAGCTAAATGTGGAGTCATATCTATACGCCTCATCGAGAGGACTCAATATACCCTGCCAAAGATATAAAGTCATGAAGGCGTGATAACTAAACTGATTGCCCACCGAGAGGACTCACAACCTACTTGTATAGTAATTCTCAGACTATTGGTTACGCTAAACCCTAGTCCAACTCGGTATTATGCTACTCCTATGAATTCTATAAATTTATTGAATAAGTCTGACTTTCTGTAAATAAAGGATATCTCAAAACTGAACATGCAAACTGAGAATGGAACAATTAATCTAATATTCATACATTTATAATTAAGGCATGTATATCTGAAGTGTCTGAAATATCTGACCTAGCATGTGCAATTAAAGAACTAAAGAAATACAAAGCTAGGGTTCTGAAATTCATGCAATAAACTCAATAATAACATGACAATTTGATTTGGAACATAAAACTTGTAAATTCATAATGTTCTGTTGAACTTCTTCAAACCCTAACTATAATCATGATATGTGAATAAAGAATCTAATTGAAAACGAGGTACCAAATGGGTGAAAGTAACCCACTAGTGAAATCTCACATACCTGGTGATGAAATCCATGGTAAAATACTTAGGTTTTGGGGCTGGAACTGTTGAAGCTTGTTGCGTTCTTGAACTAGGGTTCTTGAGCTTTTTCCCACTCTTGCTTATAATTTTCTATGTTTTGATTTGATGATTTGACATAGATATGTTTTAGTTATGTTTCTAGGGTTAAATTGACTAAAATATGATTATTTAGGGTCAAAACGACGTATCTTAAGATTTAAATGAAGTGGAAAAAGACAAAAAGAACCCAAGAAAAGGTTTTGTTTTGCCAAACGACAGCCAGGACTGACGGTCCGTCATCTGACCGACGCCCCATCGTTGGGTACGTTGACTAGGCCCTTTCGACATGCGTTTACTAAAATGGGAATAACATTATACTCAAATGTTGGATATTGGCAAGGTCAGTGGTTATGGAAACATAATTCAATTATCTATTTGTGGGTAGGTCCTGGGAGATTTAATTCATTTTGTTCTAAGAGTTATGACCATTTTAATTTGACCCAACTGCATTTCCCCTTAACGGTCTGCAAATTTTTCACCTACGGACCGTGTTGGTAATCCATATTTCTTGTCAGAGAGTGGGTGAAAAGAGTAAGGATCTACGGTCATGGACTACTGACTGTTGTCTGACCTACAGATTGTAAGTCCGTCTGTCATCCAAGACTTCACCAATTTTTCTAAGCTGAAATTTTTGGGAGTTTCTCATCCCATTGACGGTTGTGCAGGACTGACCGTGGGTTAGGCTACGGTCTGTCGATGCCAGCGTTGGTTGAACATACAAATTTGTTTTTGTAGAGCTAGTTTTTGGTTTGTTTTGCGTACGGGGTGTTACATTCTTCGACACTTACCATAAAAAAAATTAAATTCATATAACAGACTTTAATATTTTCTTTCGATTCTAATGGTTCGTGTCCCTATAATATTGAGATGTGTCTAAAATTAGATATTTGAGACTTAGTGTTCCATTCGTTATGCAGAATTTTTTTCTATTCTAGATTTTATTTAGAAATGTTTTAATTCTGCATTATTTTTTATAGTCTATGTTATGAATGTTCTCTTGTATAAGAAATCTTTAAGGTCAAATATGTAATATGTTTACATGGTGGTGATGTTGGGTTGTGAGTGTAACACTCCAAAAGTTAGGAAGCATGTTAAATGAATAAGTACTTATCTTGAGTAATTTAGGGTCGTCTAGTTAAGGTGTGAATGGGACATAGGAATGGTCACTTCATAAATTTACCCAGATAAGTCTTAAGAATTACTCGAGTTAAGAATGTTGGTTGATTAAGTAGACATAATCCAAAATAAGGTAGTCTTACGGATTATTAAGGTAATCTTTAAGAGGTCAAGTATGGAAATTCTCTTCTTGATTTAGTTAACTAAGTCTTTTGATAACAGTTGGGAGGAGAATGTCATATTATATGTATGTATTGTATTAAGTTAGAATGATATTGTCCTAGGTAATCCAAGGTATATATTATGTGTGTGTGAAGGGATTGTATGGGTGATTGCTTCACAACTCACTCAAGTGAAAATCACCTTTGGTAGGAGGATCTCATGTTCATGTGTTTGGTGTACTCTAAGTGTGCGTATTTAATTATAGGTGGTCATAAGGATTATTTAGGTGTTCCTAGAGAGGGTGTATGAGTGATATCTGTTTTTATTACATAAGTTAGTCTTAAGATAGCTTTTAGTGATATGATTACATGATAGAAAGTTATCACTATGAAATCGAAAAACCTCACCGGAACAATGAATTAATTAACTTTAACACTGACCTAGTTCACTGTAATGTCATTAAAAAGTAATAAACATGTTTAATCATTATATTATGTGTTCCTAAGGTTTTAAATGTTGTTCTTATGCTTATAGTATTATAATTTAATCAAAAAGAGCATGTTTCCAATAAATGTCCATTTTCATGATTTTATGTCTTAGTACGAGTGTTTGTACTAATTCCATACTTTTATCTATCTCTAAAGTGATTCATCGGTGAAGGTGCTTTCAAGATCGAAGCTTGGATTATAGGATCAATAAATAAAGTGTTAAGTATGTCCTCATTTGACTCGAGGGCATACATGTATTTTGATTTCTTATTTAGAAGTATAGTATAGACTAGTAGTACTATATTTCTATTGTATAGGCCACGTTGTATTTTAAGTCTAAGATTTGATGACACGAGACTTATTATTTCCTATTATTTTATATGAAATATATTTTGAAAGACTATTGAATGTAATGAAAAGTTTTAATTCTGCACTACTTTTCATTTATGTATATGCGATGAAGGATACGAAAGGTCTTGTACAAGACCTAGGAAAGGTCAAGTATGTTGTGCCACGACCTAAGAATATCCTAGCTTCTAGTGTATAGGTGCAGTTCATGACAAATGTGGTCTTAGGAACCCAAAATTTTGATCAAGTCACGCCAGTAGAGTCCAGACCGTTGGTGTGATTCACGACACATCTATAAGCGAGAGGCTATAGGATGGTAGATTTCCCCTTCATTTCTACTACTATTTCATGCCGTATAGTAAAAGTTATGAGTATTTTTTTTATGGCAGTCCTTGTGTTATAGGAGATGAATACGAGGAGCACACCGGCTAGGAGAGTTGAGGAGAATGGTGTAAACGATGAGATTGTTCCTCAAGTAAAAGATTTTGGGCAAGTTCATAAAGGTGCTCAAGGTTATCAAGTCCTTATTGTGGGTAGAGGTAATGATGTTCCCTTTTTTTCCCCAGATATGAATAATGGGGAGATTTAGCGAGGCTTTTATACTTTAGATCGAGTTTTGACTACCCATGTGAATTGGGGTATTGAGGCTAAAGTGAGTGTTGTGGTAAGCACTATGACATATAAATTGAGAGATTTTGTGAGGATGAATCCTCCTAACTTTCTTGTCTTTAAGGTGGGAGATGATCCCCAAGAGTTCATACATGGTGTGTATTAGGTATTGAGTGTCATGGGTGACTTTTAGGGATAATGTGGAGTTACATTGGTGCAAATATAGGGAGGTTGCACAACTGTGGTGCACCCAACGGAAAAATAATAGGCCGGTTGATGGTCTTATAGAGTGGAAAGAGTTTAAAGAAGCTTTTCTAGGAAAGTACTTTCCCTGTGAGAGATTGAAGGTTATGGTAGAGGAGTTTATCAATCTCAAGAAAGGAAATATGAGTGTATAGGAATACTCATTGAAGTTCTCTATGTTTTCAATATATTCTCCATCCTCAGTGTCTAACCCAGGGGTTGAGATGGGAAGGTTTGTGACCAGGGTCGCCAACCTAGTGAAAGAAGAATGACATATGGCTATGCTTCATCATGATATGACCCTATATAGACTCAAGGATTATGCTCAATCATATGAGGAGTGAAAACATGGTAGGATTTCTAGAAACATGAATAGAAGTGGGTTGAATGATCGAGGTCAACCTAGGTTCAAGAAGAAGATTTCAATTCAAGAAGAACCTAGGGCTGCTAACGTGAAATTAGAGAAAGGTAGTGGTTCTCAAGTTGGAAACCCTACATAAGCTACTTCTTGAAAGAGGCATTATGGGTAGTTCCTATTGGGTACCGTTAGTTATTTTGGATGTGGTAAAGATGGACAGAATGTGAAAAAATGGCCTACTAGAGATGGTAAGAAAGTTCCTCCTAATACTCGCAAGGTGATGCTCCAAAGAAGAATCATTTTTATGGACTCGGTCTAGAGGATTAAAGTCGGATGAAGGTGATTATTATGATGGTAAGATATTTTATTTCTCTCTTTAGTGTTATAAGTTCCTTCTAAGTGGGGGAGTATGGTTAGTAGATGGGCTAGATTGTCAGAGAAGCATGTTTCATGTGCATGGTGTTTAAAAGTCTTGGTGGAATTGAATTTCAGTGATTCCTTGCATCTTGTATTTCATAAAGGAAAGATTATGATGTAAAATGAGTATATATGGTTTTACATTATATATTAGCATGTTTCCATCATCAATTTCCTTAAAAATGCATTTTCTAAATTTTTTGCATAATTTACTGTAAGGCTACCAGTTCACAGAGATATTTTTGAATATTTGACTAAATCATTAACTGGTTGAAAATTATTGAAATTTCTATAGAATTGATATATATGATCATAATAATAAATATAAAAGGACTTCTTGCTATTTGGAATGAAGGATGCGAGACTTGTTGCATAATAAGTAGTAGATTGTTTCTAGCTTGTTCTTGTGTTGTGAGTCTCCTTATTATGTGAAACTCATGTTTCTTCTAAGTTGTTATCTTGTATAAGGTGTTATGTGGTATGTTAATGAGATTCTTGTTGATTCTATATTCTTCAAAATGTTTGGAGAGTTTCAAATTTCATTCTAGGACGAAAGTTGTCCAACTGGGGGAGATTTTAATACCTCTAGAACGACATAGGTAAACCTTGATCTTAACCTGTTTGTCATGAGATTTTAAGGTCCTAAAATGGTTTATAATGCTGTAAAAATTTAGGTGTATTAGTATTGACACATAAAGGACTAACCAAGATGTTCGACGACTAGTCACCTATGTACCTTATGTGTTCTTATGTCCCTATATGTGTATGTCATGATCTTATGACTTCCTTATATGAGTTATTATAGTGTATATAGGCAGTGGGTCAAGTTTCATGAAATTTGGTGTTCAAATGTCCACAAACTTCCATGACTTCGCATGTTTCGTCGAGTTTTATGTGTTTGTTTTGGATGAAAATGATGTGGCATGTATTAAACTCGTATACGGTCATATTAGGGTTTGAAACGTTTGTTAATGAATCACCAAGGACCAACCAAGGGTCCTTGAGGAAACACCCATCAAGGGGGCCAAAACTGCGTAAGGCATTCCTACCTACGTGAGGCGATCGACGACCAGTAGCCTCGTCGACGCCCCATAGGTGGAGGGCGTACATTAAGAGTTAGGAGAGGGAGGATGATCTTCCAAGGATAATTCTCTGAACCAATCAAAGAAAAAGCAGGATCCTTTGGGGGGGAGACGGTCCATCGATGGACCAGGCGTCAATGTGCCTGCAATTTCTCAGGTTCTCTTCTAAGTTAAAGGGTGGATTGGTAAATTAACCGAACATCAATATAAGAGTTTGAGAAGTTTCATAAGTGTATTCTATGTATTTTAATTTGGTTTATAAGTCCTAATTACCTTGATGAATTCGTTATGCTAAAATAAAAACCCCATATTCTCTAGAACTCCATTGAAGCAAAAACTCAAGGAAGGGCTTTGATTGAAGATTTTATTTATGATTCTTAATAAATTTCGCAGTTTAGATATATTTATATATGATTTTTGATCGTTCAAACTCTCTTCATAAAGGATCCGAAAATTCAAAGAGATTTCTAAAGTCTTCTAAAGATGAACTTGTCCAATTTTATGATCTATCCATGTGTTCTTGCATTAAAGGTTTTGAATCATTATATATTGATTGAATTATTGTTAACTATATAGTTTTAACACAATTAACCTATGAACCCATTAATTCATGAACTCTAGTTTTTTACTACTTTGTGGTTGACTTAATATTGTTTTAATGCTTATGAATTCTAGTGTAGTTTTCTATAGCTATCGAATGATGTAAGAATTGTATTAAATTGATTTATTGTCTTTATTTGAATGATAAATGTATTTTGAATTGGCGTAGATTCGTTGATTATTATGGTTTTTTTACTGAATTGATGATCATGGTCAAGGGTAAGGGTCTTTTTGTATTGATTTGGATGATTTAGATAAGGATTGAACTGGTGAGAATGGATTGGTGGTACGCTTATGTAATTCTCTTTACTTATGTAATTTAGCTCTTGAATTATGTTATTAATTGGATGTTCCACTTATTGTGGCAATACTATGCTCTTTACTTGTGAAAGATGTTACCTCATCGGCATCATTTTATGCATTATGATGAGCATGGACTTGTCTGTAACCACTGGATATACTATTATTATTTGTGTAGTGATTTATGTGAAATATGAGCATATCTATTCATTTGTTATTAAGATTAAAGTATGTGCCCTTCTATTGACACTAGGTGATCATGTTAGACTATGACTATGTCCTTATGTACGATGTCTTAGGGGTGGTGCATGATTATTCCTAGTTGATTATATGAGTCGATGATAGTTATATTTCTTGTTTTATAGTAATGTTTAGGGTGAATTATAGATGATAATTGTTATTCCAACGTGCTTCTACAATGATATGATATATATGATACATTGAGGTTTTGGTGTGTCTTGTGTGGTAGACTTATGTCCCTTACTTGATGCATGGATGATTGTATATATGGGATGTCTTGACTTAGGATACTAAATCCTCTTAGTCTTGTATGTATGAATGACATGTGACATTAAATGTTGCTAAAAATGTCCTTTATGTGAAACCTTCAACCTAGTAATAAGGTTATGATCCTTGAAATCGAAACCCATAATTATATGCTTCTTTTATGAATAGTGGACTTAAGGTTGGTTGGCTGGAACAACATGAAATCATCCTTAGAAAAGTCAATAATCTATGCTTAGGGACCTCTTTAGTAGGGTGAATGTGATTGGATTATGAACTAGATATAGAACCTCTTCATGTGATCTTTAATATCAAACTACTCTATGAGAATAAAGACAAGGTCCGAGTGAGTATGCTAAGGGAAGTAGATCTAGTTAAAGAATTAGGCTAGAGTCAAATTAAACCCTTCATATTCCTTAACCATGTTCTTACATGGGATTTGTCCAAATTCTACCATTGGCAAGTAGAACACCGTCCATTGGAGTACGTTACAATTCGGGATTCCATGCCTAGATACCATTGTCTATCTCACTTGTTGCCTATTCTCATAATATTGGATACCTACTAGTATTGGAGAAGTTCTATGAAGTTTAGGTGGTTGTATGGGACTATATCTAGACATTGCACAATGGGCGTTAAAGATGTTAGTGAGTGAGTCCCAAGGTCTTCGCCAAGTCCATTACTTGCATGTTTGTATGTGATGAATGTCTCTTAAATGAACTAATGAATGTAATGACTTAAAATAGGAAGCATGTTAAATGAATATGTACTTGTCTAGAGTATTTATGGTTTTTTGTAGTTAAGAGGTGAAGGGGGCATAGGAATGGTCACTTCATGTCTTACCTAGATAAGCGTTAAGAATGACTCATGTTAGGAATATTTGTTGAATAAGTAGACATGATACAAACTAAGGTAGTCTTAAGGATTATTTAGGTAATCTTTAAGAGGTCAAGTATGAACATTTTATTCTTCATTTACTTAACTATGTCTTTTGATAATAGTTGGGAGGAGAATTTCATATTATAAGTATGTTATTTTATTAAGTAAAAATGATCTTATGTTAGGTAATCCAATGGATCTCATAAGTTTGAGTGAATTGATTGGAAAGGCGATCGCTTCAAAAGTCACTCGAGTAAACCTTAGAATCACCTTCGTAGGAGGATCTCATGTTCATGTGTTTGGTGTATTGTAATTGTCTATATCTCATTATAGGTGGACTTAAGATTCATTTCGGTATGCCTAGAGAAGGTGTATGGGCTGTCTCTCTTTGTCTTACTTAAGTGAGTTTTAGGATAAGTTTTAGTGAGAGGATTGCATGCTAGAATGTTTTCACTATGACGTTGAAAAATTTCAATAGAACAGTGAATTAATTCACTATTTCAGTGACCTAGTTAAATGTAATGGCATTAAAAAGTGATAAAATGTTTATGCTGATGTAGTTCACTGTAAATTGTTTATGTGGTATATTATGTGTGGCTAATTTCTTTAATGTTATTATGCTTATACTATTATGTTTTAATCAAAAAGAGCATGTTTTCAATAAATGCCCATTTTCAAGATTTAATGCCATATGCCATACTTAGTATAAGTTTTTGTACTAGTTTCATACTTTTATCTATCTCTAAAGTGATTCATACACGAATGTAATTTGGGGAGTGAAGCTTGGATTATAGGATCTTACAAGCATGTTTCAAGTATGTCCTCATTTGATCTTTCAAGAAAGTTTTTATTGTATGGGCCGTGTCACAAGTGTATTTTGAAAGACTATCCGAATGTTATGAAAAGTATTGATTCTACATTACTTTTCATTTATGTATATGCAATGAATGATACGAAAGGCTTGTACAAGACTTACGAGAGGTCAAGTAAGACATGCCAGGACCTAAGAATATCTTAAATTTTAGGGTATAGGTGCGGGTAGTGAAATTTTTTATCATGAGTTAACCGAACTGAAAGTCGATTTGAAAATAAGGGCAAACCTATGGGTGTAAACATGTAATAAATTCCTCTTTGTGAATGTGAGCATTGCATTATATTCTTTATACTAAGTTGATAAATCTATGTATGTGAAAATGGAATCGTTCTTTGTATAAGGGAATGTAGATACTTTTGTTGAGCTAGAACCTGCATTAGTAGTGAGTATAGTGAGTTCGAGAATGTTTGGTAATAGTGTGTCAAAACCTGAATCTTTGAGTATAGAATTTTACTATGCATGAGTAATTTGAGTATTGTTGTGTATATTCATGATAAAGTCTTCTATATCCCTATTTGAGATATCCTACTTGAATGAATGAACAGAAGTTTTACTTGAAAACAAGAAAAATTTTAAGTTGGGGGTGTTGATAATGTCCTCGCCAGTGTATTTTATCTCGATATGTGACAAAACTCCAAAGTTTAAGTTATTTGAGGATTTGTATAAGCATGGACACTTAAGGTCAAAACGGATGAAAAACGGAGCAAAAGAGCTGAAGATGCAAAGGTGTGCATCACCAAGAATACTTGGCAATCGACCTCACAACGACTTTATCATGAAACCATTTTGAAAATATTTCGTAAAATGTTCAGTAAATTGTGCTCCTCTATTTGAAATGAGAGAGACCAGAACTCCATGAAGTCTTACTACCTCTTAAACATTCAATCTAGCATAATCTTTCGCCTAATGGGTAGTCATTACCGGCAAAAAGTTAGATGATTTTTCATTCTATTGACCATCACCCAAATAGAATCATGTTGCCTACGAGATCTGGGTAAACCTGTGATGAAATCAATTTAATAATCCCCCACTTACACTCTAAAAGTTCTACGTTCTTAGCAAACCCCCATTACTTTGGTGCTCTACATTAACTTGTTGGTAATTCGAGCACTTGGAAACAAATTCAGCAATGCCCTTCTTCATGCTAATCAACAAATATATTGATCAGAAATCGTGGTACATCTATTTGGAACCCTGATGAATAGAATGTATCGAGGTATTCACTTCCTCTATGATCCTCTCTTGGAGTCCAATCACCCTAAAAACACAGGATCTACTATTATATATTAATACACAATATCCCCTTTGTTTAAAGTTAATACTCTTTGTTTATATTCAATTTCCCTCAATTCAGGCAAAATGGGATCTTGGTCTTGCTTTTCTTTCACTTCTGACACTAATGATGATTCAGCCCCATTTGCCACCACTATTCCTCCTTCTTTGGAATACATTAATCAGACTCCTAAATGTTCAAGTATGTGTGTATATATTCCTAGTTTGTTTTCTCTTTATCGAGATTAGCGGTACTACCCATAAACAACCTTCTTAAGGCATCATCACAAATATAAGTCTTACCTGAGTGGTAAACAATACTCATGTCATAATCTTATAAAAATTCTATCAACATCCTTTTACTTATCTTAAGCTCTCTTTCAGTGAACACTTATTGTCGGCTCTTGTGATCAGTGAATACATCAACATTAACACCATACAAATAGTGATGCCATATTTTCAAGGTGAATACCACAACTGCAATCTCTAAGTCATGGGTTGGGTATTTCATCTCATAAACATTCAACTTTGTGGAAGCATATGCTACAACCTTGCCATTCTATATTAGGACACAACCCAAACAAACTCTAGATGTACCACAATACATTATAAAACCATGGATACCTTCCAGTAAGGTAAAAATAAGGCAGTAGTAAACCTCTTTTTCAATTTCTCAAAAGTATTCTCACAACTTTAAGACCATTGAAAACCTCACTATTTATTTAGTCTACTTCATCAAAGGAGAATAAATGGACGAGAAACCTTCTACAAATTTTTTATAGTAGCCTGGTAAACTTAAGAAACTCCTAATATTAATGGGATATGTGGGACTTGGCCAATTCTGCACTGCCTCAACATTCTAGTATCAACTCTAGTACTTTTACTTGAAACTATTTTTTATATTAGCCTGGTAAACCTAAGAAATTCCTTATATTAATGGGATATGTGGGACTTGGCAAATTTTACACTGCCTCAACATTCTTGTATCAACTCTAGTACTTTTACTTGATACTATGTGACCCAAAAATGCCACACTCAGGCAAAACTCACAATTAGAGAACATGGCATACTCTCTATCCTTAAAACTCTAAAAAAATATTTTTATATGAGTAGCATGATCTTCTAAATTCCGTTAATGATTAGGATGTCAGTAAATAAAATGATGACAAGAATATCTAAATAACGTTTGATGACTATATTCTAAAGAACTATGAAGGTTGCATGATCATTGGTCAACCCAAAGAACATTGCCAAAAACACATATTGCTCATATCTGGTTGTGAAAACGGTCTTTGGAATATCACATTCCCTTACTCTTAACTGATATTAGCAAGACATGAGATCAATCATAGAAAAATAGGTGGCAACTTGAAGTTGATCGAATAAATCATTAGTTCTTACGAGAAGATACTTTTTCTTGAAGGTAACCTTATTAAATATAGGGTAATCTAAACACATCATAAGAGAACAATCTGTCTTTCTCACAAAAAAAGATTTTTCTTTTAAATAGTTCAACTCCTTTGGTGCCATTCTATATTGTGGGATATAGATAAGAGAATATCTTGAAAAAGATCTATACAAAAGTCTATCTCTCTCTCAGGAGGGACCTTGGAAGATCTTCTGGAATGAATTCTCAATATTCTTTTCAACAACAACCCTAAAAATGGGTATGTTAAATAATACTTAATGTGTTTAGAATGCCTACGATTAGACCGGGTTCACATGGATTGATGCGCGTAGAACAAGACATCTAAACCCTTGTGATAGACAAGACAACTAACTTAAGGATTTAATTAAGGTAATAAAGGTTGGGTCCAGCCATGTATTGCTCTCGAATATGAAGATTCACCTGAATGAGTTTTTACCGGATTAAAAAGGTGATATGTTATGTTTTCAGGGTCTAGGGTTAAAATGGTCTTTTTCCAGGAAAAGAGTAGTATCATGATTACACAAATGTTTATTTAATTATTAAATTAATAAGGTGGAGTGGTATTTTGGGGAGAGAGGGCCGAAAATTTGCCTTCGAAGTGAAGTCATGCTCCACCCAAGTTCGAACCTAATTGGAAGCAATTGATTTAAATTGTTTTTATTTAAATTGGTAATTAATTTAATTAATTAATATTTATTTTCTGATTTAAAATAAAAGGTAAATCAGAATTTTTAAAAAATATTTGAACGAATCCTAGTTGACAATGTTTAACCTACTTAACCTCTTTTAACTCTTTTTCACGTTTAACTCTCTCTCTCACACACACACATCAATATCTCTTTTATCTTTCATGTTCTGTGTGCCAAAAACACAAGAGATGGTCAGCAACTAAAAGTTGTTCATACTTGAAGAACCTTCACATTAAAAAACTTATTCAAAACATAACCAAAAAAGTTAGGCAAAGAGAGGAATTTTTCCGTCGAGTTAGTGTTTAAGCTTTTGGACTTAGATGCATTTTTGGAGAAGATTTCACAAACAAGGTCAATGTTTGAACTTCAAAATATGGTATGAGTTCTCTTCTTTCTTGGTCCTTTTCCCAAGAGACCCCTTAATGTTAAGTATATTCAAATCAGAAAACTAAGGTTGTTTCCCTTTACATGTTCCCTGTCATTAACTCCCATCGATCTGTATGTTGGGAATTTTTGCTGGTAGAAATTAGGAGTGTAATGTGTTTTCTTGTTGATCATGTTCATGTATGTATGTTCAGAGTTATCTGAATGTTAAGCATGATGTCCGAAATTATGTGTTTATGTGTGTGCAATGTGTAGACGGGACATATACTCTTTGTTTAAAGTTCAAGAATTACATGTTATGGTTGTATTCTAACACGCACACACTTGTATAGACCGTGATGTTCATATGAAGTATATTGTTGCTGACTTAAATGGAAATTATTCGCTGAATGAATCCATGAGTTACCCTCAAAACTAAAATGTAAACGTTGATGAAAATGAACTGAAAAATGTACAAAATTTCTAGCATCTTGTTGATGAGTTTCTCCTGAGATAGGTGATGCAAAAAATCTTATTTGAGTGCAAATTCTTTATAGAATGTGATCTTTAATATGCACCTAAAGATCTTAGTAAGAACTACGCCAAACGTAAATACATTTAACGTGAAAGAGGTGATAAAATAAGCTGTGAAAATGTGATCAATATTCCAGCACTTTCATGTTAGATTCAGTCAAATTAAGTCAATTAACATGTTATGAAAAAATGAAGAAAAATAAGTGAGGTCACTCAGGATCAACCCCGTGACCTCACCTTGTTAAAAGTCATAAAATAATGTAAGTTAAAAGAATGTGGTAAGAGGGAATCAAACCTGGACCCTTACTTGGAAATGAATCTGTGAAAATAAAAATGAGAGGAGTGGGATTCGAACCCACAACCTCTTAGTCAAAGTTAATGAATTAAAAGAAAATAAAGGTGGAGGCATGTGGGAATCGAACCTACGACCTCTAGGATGATCAAGGGAATTAAAGAGAAAAATAAAGTGAGGCTGCGGGGATTCGATCCCATACACTTAAGGTTAATTGGGAAAAGTCAAGGAAAAAAAATAAAAGGATCTATCCCACAACCCCTCCGTCCCAAGACAAGCGAATAAGAAAGAAAGAAAAATAAGGGAAAAAAAAACGAAGCCATTGGGGCTCGATCTTGGTTGTCTAAGCCCAATGGATCAAAATTGAATAAATGAAAAAAAATATGTTAGTGATATAAGGGATTCAAAACTAGGTTTCCATGCTCAAATTTTGTATTGATACATAAGTCATACGAGAATTAAATGTTTAAGAACAATGTTGCTTCTTAGATCGAAATATAGATCTTGGCATACATACAAGATAGATAAGTCTTGTATCACATAATCATAGGAAGATATGAATCACTTAAACGAACTATGAATGAAGTAAGTGAACCTAAAATGTATGTAATGAAATGATGAAATAAACAATGAAATGATGAAACCCTAAAAGGGTTAAGTAGGAGTGTGAAGCACAATAAATGGCTGAGTGCATTTGCATATGATTAAATAAACATTCATGTAATAAGGGGTGAGTAACTATGAATACAAAATATGCTAAAGTTAATGATTTTTGTGACAATACGATAATAGGGTAGGGTAATGTAAAAGATGAGAACAATCTCAAATGAGCCTAAGTGAATGTTACCAAAACATACTAATCTGTGAGAGTGTAAAGTTAATGAAGAGACCAGTCTCCATGTACACTCTAATATAAGTATTGATGTTAATGCATACTCAATACTAGTGATGAGATAAGAAATCATCTATTGATCTATGATGTCCTCATACTAGAAGCTAGCTTCCGTTACGTATTCATTGAATGGAATGGAACTTTTTACTGAGACCAAATAGACTAGCTAAGAGTGGTGATGCCTTCTTTCGTGAAGGGCATAAGATCATGATATGAGAGTGTCCAGCATGACGGGTATGGTTCTCCTTATATCTCCTAGTCTTCTAACCTATATTTCCAATATAGGGATCTAGCGGGGTTATTATTCTAATGTACGCTAGCATGTTTTTGGGTCACTTTGGCCGGTGATTCCACTTCTTTTTTGTGAAAGGGAGACACTAGATTTTATGATGTTCACATGATCTATGTCAGTTAAAGTTAAAGTTCCCAAAGAATGAATGAGTACAACCTCAAATTATGCACAAATTTAAATAAATGATACCAAAGCTGTTAGTATAGGATAATCAAGAGGTGAGTTTGACTTAATTAATGAAACTAGGTCATTCTTGATAATTGCACAGCGAACCCGGTGAAAGTCTTAAACTACATCTTAGGTATAGCTGGTGTTTACACGAGCTTATGAATGTATAAAGTGAAGTACGTACGAATGAATGAAGCAGACTCTATGTTAGCTAAAGAAGTCTCCCTAGTTGAGGTCATATATGTGGAGCCCTAATTTTTGGAAGTCTTAATGTTATGTCCATTATTCTAAGGTCTGATGGAATATGAATGAATGATATGAAATATTTTTTGTGCTATATGCAATATATTACGTGCTATGTGTAAGATGTTATATGTTGTGTGCAATATAATAAGTATGATGATGCATGTTACTCTCATGGCATGACTTTCCTAATCCAAATTTGGAAAGCTCACTAACTTTCCTAATCCCAATTTGGCATGTCCACTTACTTGACTTACCATAATCCTGTTGTTTTGAAAGAGTTTTTCTTACGCATGCCTGTCCTTGGAGTGTGCTTGCATATGCCATACTTATTACAAGTGTGTATTAATCCTATACAACTCTAATTTTTAGGTGCGGGCATAGGTGAATGCTAGAGTTACAGGTGGACGATACAACTATTTGGACGTGGAGCTTTCTTCTAGACTTTGTTGGCCCTCATGCTTTCGAGGATGTATACCGTTATTATCTAGCTTAGATTTTGGGTATAGCTTCTGGAGCATGTTCCGCTAGTGTTTCTTTCCACTTTTGTACAGACTTTGTATTGGTGCCATTTTGTCATAAATACGTTTAATAAAATTATGAACTGATTCTTTCCTTTGATTATCTCTTTAATATATTATTGATTTGTGAACACCTATGATGTTAAGTAGTATGTGTACATGTAAGTTAGAAACAAAAAAAAGTTTCAAATTTTCCGCTAAAATTAAACTAGATATGCCGGCTTGTCTGCAACCTCAGAGAGGTCAACGACGCAGGTCTAGTCTGGGGTCTAGATTCTAGTCGTGACACTTTTACTGCTGAATAGGACTGAATAGGTGGTACCCAACACTATTGACATTAAGTTGGCGCTAAGTGATATACACACCCCTTAGAAACTAACTCCTTGCCTAAAGGTCTGAAATGAAATGACCCTTACATACTACTTAACTACTTTCCTACTCTAAGACTGACTCATTTAGAAACCTAAACTTGACAAATCCAGTTCTAAAATAAACTTAGGCATAATAGACACTAAGCAGCCCAAAACAAGAATGACATTAAAATCATTCATGTCTAACATATTTATATTATCCATGGCACTCTTTTGAATTACTTAAACACGATAATCATGATAGGTTATGTGCTAGAATGGACTAGACAACAGGTGTAGAAACAATGAGTTTTTTACTATGTTCCTCAGGAATAATGTCAAAGTTCATGACAAAGAAAGGAGTTACAAAATACAAAGTAGCTCTTGGATCTAGCAATTGATAAAGAGTAAATTCAAAGAATCGAATCATACCCGTGACAACAACTAGGAAATCCTGTTACTCTTGCCCATTGTTGATAGCATATAAGTGTTTTTCTCCTCCCCCAATAACCAAAGTAGCAACCTTAGGTGCATCCCCGTCTGGTGGAGCAACCTATGAAGACTAGGATCTATTTCCCCATTACTAATTCCCTGCATGTTCTTTTGGACACTCACATAAAATGTTCATTCTTACAACACTTGAAACAATTCTTGGAGCCATAACGACAAGCACCAAAACGATTTCTTGCAAACTTTGTGTAAGATCCCAAAAATGACTCAGGTGAACTATAGGGTGACGTGGTTTTAATGATGGTCTAAGGTCATAGCGTGGTATAAAATATGGTTTTGAGGTTGTGTCTAAGATATTAGGTGCATGGGAAGTAAAACGTCAAGGGACAATTAAAACTTTCAAAGACTAAGTCACCTATGTGTCTAAAATGTGGTTTTATGTGTTTATGTGTTATTCATAAGGTAATAAGGCCCTTAATGAAATATTTTTCTCAAGTTTCGTGAAGTTTGAAGGTAAAACATTCAAGAATGTCCATGGCGTTTGAATGTTTTGCCTTAGAAACGACATTGTGTGGTTATGCCTGTTTTTTCATGTTTTACGTGTTTATTGTGGATGATATTTATGTGAGAGGTCCTAAAATCATGTACGAACATTTTTGGGTTTTATAATATGTGAATATATCCCCAAGGACCATCCTAGGGTCCTTCAAGAAGGACCTTTCAAGAGTGACCAAGAGTGCCCAATTCAGCCCACAAACTTATGGAAATCGACGCCCAATTGGTCAGTTGCCGTCTTGTTCGTTGTGTCTCATTGTCCGACACTTAGTGTTTTGAGAGGATAGACCAATGACAATCCTCTGTCCCCAACCACGGACCAATAGGACGGTTCATGTCTCAAGGGACGGGCCGTCGATGGTCCTCCTTCTGTGAGGACTGTCCCTGCGTGGAGTTACTATTATTTTCAAGGGTGAATGTGTAAGTTTACACCATGTCCAAATAAGGTAAAGGGAGTTTAATAAAGGGTCTTTTGGTTATTTTAAATATGTTTATAAGCCTAAAACACTTAGAAGCTTTTATTCTTCAAAATCAAAAACCAAATTCCCTTTGAAATTCCGTAGAACTCGATTGGAGAGAAAACTCAAGGAAGGGATTGGATGGGAGAATTGAGTGGAGTTTCTTAATATAAATAATTAATTACCTTCATTGAGGTATAATTTTTTATCCTTGAAACTCTATTCATCAAGCAACCCAACTTTTAAAAAAGGTTTCTAAAAGTTTTCAAAGATGAATTGAAAAATTTGATGATTTATGCATGGGTTCTTGCAGTAAAGGTTTTTAATAATTGAATATTGATTGACTTTTTATTAATTATATCACTTTAACTCAATTAACCTATGATGTCGTGTCATTGATGAACCCTAGTTTTCTGACTACTCTATGGGTTACTTGATATTAACATAATGCTTATGAATTCTTGTGTAGTTTTCTATGGGTTATTGATTGATGTAATAATTTATTGAATTTATATGTAGGATTTATTAGATTGATGATTCTATATTTAATTGACATAGTTTAATTGTGTATGATAGTTTTTATATTGAATTGATGTTCATGGTAATGCGTAAGGACTTTGTTGTATTGAATTGGATGGTTAAGCATTGGATTGAAGTGTTGAGGATGGAGTAGTGGTACGCTGCTCTAATTCCCTATATTTTATTATCATTATTATATTTAAATTTTGTTGTGATATGTATGGTACACTTATGGTGGCGGTGTTATGTGTTTTACTTGCAATTGGTGTGGCCTTATCAGCGTTACTTTATATATTATGATGATTATGGCCTTGTCGGCAACTACTGGAAGTAATGTGATTATTTGTGTAGTTTATTATGAAAAGTATGATAATAGATACCACAATGATAAGTAATGTGAGAGTATATGTGTTCTTCTATTAATGTTATTTAGGTGATCATTTAGACTATGACTATGGCTTAATGTGTATAGTCTTAGAGTTGATGCATGGTTATTTCTACATGACTATGTGAGTCTATGATGGTCATATTGATTCTGATATAGTAGTATATAGGATTAGTTAAATAGAATAAAGGTTATATTTGTGTGCTTCTAGAATGACATATGATATGTGTTAAAATGAAGTATGTTGAGTCTTGTCTTAGTTGACTTGTGTCCCTTACATGATGCATGTATGAATGTGAATATGAGATGTATTGAATTATAATGCTAAATCCTCTTAGTCTTGTATGTATGTATGACATGACACATTAAATTATGTTAAGAGAATTCTTTATGTGGAACCTTCAACCTAGTGGTAAGGTTTTGATTGTTAAAGTCGAAAGTCCTAATGATATCTTTCAAGTAAAGGAAGGAAAGATTGAAGGTTAGTTCGCTTTAACGGCATCATATCAACCCTTAGGAAAGTCATTATGAGCTTCTTGTTGGAATTGTAAGGTAGCCCTAGTGGACCTTTCCTTGGTTGGGTAAATGTGATTGGGTTATGAACTTGATATGGAACCCCTTTATATGAACCTTAAGTGTAAATTACTCTATGAGAACAAAGGCTATCACCTAGTGAGTATGGTAAGGAAGTAGTTCTATTTAAAGAATGAGACTATATTAAAAAACATGCTCTTCGTATTGCTCAACAATGTGCCAACATGAGATGTGTCTAAGTTCTATCATTGGCAAGTAGAACACCCACATCGGAGTAGGATAGGAAACCAGATTCCATGTCTTTCTATCATTGTCTTTTTCTCTTATTGCCTATTCTTATCGTCTGGGATACGTACTAGCATTTAGGTGGTGGTATGGGACACTATCTAGACATTACACAATAGGTTTTCAAGATGTTAGTTGGAGTTCCTAGGTCTTGTACATGACTATTATTTAATGTCTTTATGTGATGAATGAGTCTTAAATGAACTACTGAATGCAATGACTTATGTGAAGAAAGTATGTTAAATAATTCAGTAAATACCTAGAGTATTTAAGGGTTGTCTAGTTAAGGTGTGAAGGGGGCATAGGAACGTTCACTTGGTATGGTATCTAGACAAGTCTTACGAATGACTTTATATGGGAAAAATGGTTGATTATATAGACATGATCTAGGCCTTAGGTAGTCTTATGGATTATTTAGGTAGTCTTGAAGAGGTCAATCGTGGACATTGTCTTCTTGATTTGATGAAGAAAGTTTTTTGATAGCCTTTGGTAAGAGAATGCCATATTATATATATGTTTTTGTGTTATGTGAGAATTATTATATCATAAATAGTTTATAGGATCTCTTAAGTATGTGTTTAAGGGATTATATGGGCGGTCACATCACAACACATCAAGTGAGACTTAGAATCACTATTGCTCGGAGGATCTCATGTTTATATGTTTGATTTCTTGTAAGTGTGTATGTGTATCATTTGGAGTACTATTGTGGATCATTTAGGAATGCTTAGGGAGGGCGTATGGGCGGTCTCTCTTTGTATTGCTTAAGTGAGTCTTCGGATTGATTTTAGTGGGATAATCACATGCTAGAAGGTGTCTTAGGTGATGACAAGGCACT
This sequence comes from Solanum arcanum, assembly GCA_027789145.1. Taxonomy (NCBI): domain Eukaryota; kingdom Viridiplantae; phylum Streptophyta; class Magnoliopsida; order Solanales; family Solanaceae; genus Solanum; species Solanum arcanum. Next base: position 17,252,247 of record CM050938.1, read on the forward strand.
TCACTGTTAAAGTGAATATATGTCACTGTAATGTTTTCTAAAAAATGTCCTAAATTTCTTAAATGTTATCTTATTTTATTCTAAGGTGTTAAATCTTATTATTATGAATATAAAATGTTTTTTAAATGTAAAGATAGATATTTCTAATAAATGAACGTTTTCATGATTTTATGTATAATATCATACTTAGTACAATTGTTTGTACTAATTTCATAGATTTTGTTATCTTTAATGGTGTGGGTGAAATGTGAGAAGTATCATGAAGGAAAGCTTTGATTCTAGAGTCATTCAAGTGAAGTGAGGTATGTACTCAATTGGTTCGAGGGCATACATATGTTTATGACCTTTATTTCCTTAGATGTATTGTAATAAACTAAGTAATTCAATATTTTTAATTATGGGCCGTGTCCCAAAAGTGTTCTTGTGCCTGTGTTTGATGATATTGAGACTAATTATTTTCTATGATTTCGAATGAAAAATGTTACAAAATGTATTTTAATTCTTTATGAAAATATTTTATTTCACTACTTTTTAGTATCTATATGCAATGAACGATACGGAAAGGTATTGTACAAGACATCCGAGAGGTCAAGTACGCCAATTGCAATCCGAGATTGTCCCTAACTTCTAGCGTGTGGTTTCAGGATGTGAAAACATGGTCTCAGAGCATAGGATATGAAAGTAGTCTTACGAATCAAAAAGTCTCATCAAGTCACATCTAGTAGAGTGTTGACCATCAGTATAAGTCACGACACATATATGGACAAGAGGCTATAGGATGATATAATTTCCCTTCTTTTGTACTCCTATGTCGTGCCGTAGAGTAAAAGTTATAAGTACTCTTTTCTTATGTTTTTTCTTGTGTTTCTAGGAAGATGAATATGAGGACACCGGCTAGGTGAGATGAGGAGAATTATGTGCATGAGGAGATTTCTCCTCATGTTGAGCAAGTTCCTCAAATTTATAAAGTTTCCAAACACGATCAAGTCCCTATTGTGGAAGGAGTTAATGATGTTCCGGTGGTTCCCCTGGAGTTGAGTAATAGTGATATTACAGAGGCTTTGCTTGCTTTAGCCCGAGCCGTAACTACCAAAGTGAAATAGAGTATGGTGCCTAGGATGAATGTTATGGTGAGCACTATTAAGTCTAGGTTAAGATATTTTGTGAGGATGAATCCTCCTATCTTTCTTGGCTCTAATGTGGGAGAGGATCCCCAAGAGTTCGTAGATGGGGTGTACAAGGTGTTGAGTGCCATGGAGGTGACTTCAAGAGAGAAGGAGGAGCTGGCTTCGTACCAATTGAGAGAGGTTGCTAAAGTATGTTACACTCAATGGAAGGATAATCTCACGAAAGGAAATATGAGCGTTGAGGAATAATCTTTCAAGTTCTCTATGTTATCTAGATATACCCCACACCTTGTGTCTATTCCGAGGGATGAGATGAGTTATTTTGTGAGAGGTGTCACCGATCTAGTAAGGAGGAATGTCGGACGGCCAATCTAGGATGCTAAAGCTTCTTAGTATTGTATGTATGAATGACATGAGACCATTAATAATGCTAAGATAATTCTTTATGTGGAACCTTGAACCTAGTTGTATGGTTAGGAATGTTGAAGTCGAAAGTCGTAATGGTATCCTTCAAATAAAGGAATGATAGACATAAGGTTGTTGGCTGGAACGACTGATACTCTCAAATTTACTTCTCAAAAAAAAGTATAAGCGGTCAAATCAATTAAAGAACCCAACTATGTGGTTGGGGTCGATTCCATGAGCAAAATGATTTAGACTTAACTTTAATTTACAATTACTTCTATATTATCAAGTCCTTTCCGAAAACAGGTAATAAAAAGGGGGGTTTTAAATAGCAAAAGGAATTTAATATTTCTAAGTAAACAAGTAGCAAGTAAGAATATTTGATATTTATCAAGTCATGAGAGTAATTAAGGCATAATTGTTCTCCACAGTTCATAACGTGGTACTAGCTATAACAATCCTTTCCTAGTATCTTGCATGCAAAGTGGTAAGTTATGTATCACCTGATTCCTTGGTCCGGCAACTTGGAAATTTGACTCCGCACATTAATCCGGCTATGTGTGAATGCTTTACTTAACCTTACCATTACCTCATATTAAGCATCAAAATTGATGTATGGCTTAGTTGTTACTTTCCACCATTCGACACTAGCCTATTATATAGTGTATATGAAATGTACATTGATAATTCTTTTTTTATTATATACCTCCTTGGTCTGGCAAGTAGTAACAAGGTGAATTCTAACGCGTGCACTCGTTAAAAAGACATTTAAACAAAAGAATTATCAATACATACAACACATTATTCTAGAATTGTTGTTTTAGATAGTTTTTACCTTGTCATTTTACCCATGGTTCCCACAACCCTAGTTATGGATTTAGTTGACCATCTTAAAAATCTCACAATTCATCTTGATTAGACAAGAATTCATGTACTTACTTTGATGAGATTGAAGAAAATCCAGAAAATTACTTCAATTAACAAAGTCCTGCAATAAATAATTCCGAAAAGTAGAATATTTCCCAAAATCTCAAGTTCAACAACTAGGATAATAAAACTCAAAAATAAAAAAGAGTCAAACCCCAAAAAAGTGTTTTTTCAACTATTAATAATAAAGAAGTCCTAACATAAAAAGGAAATATATTTAAGGAAAATCTTCCCAAAAATGCATCTGAATCAACGATCAGATCGATGGACCGTCGAAGGCATGATGGACCGTCGAGGCCTTCTGTCGTTCCACACTTAGAATTTTTTTTAGACACTTTGTTCTCCAACTCACTGTTACAATCGACTGACCAGGATGATGGTTCGTTAAGTGCACGACAGTCCGTTGTTGGCTTCCGTTTCTCTACACTTAGAATCTTTTCAAGACGAGTACTTGGGCTACTTGCTGTTAGCAATGAAGGATGTGCAGGATTTTCTGTCAAGGAGATGGTTGTTCGTTGATAGCTTCCGTATCCCCACACATGGTTAGAATTCCCCGATCTTCCTTAATCAGCATTTTCATTAGATGATGGTTGCAACCTATGGGCCATCGAGGGTCGACGGACTATCGATGTCTCTGTAGGTCATCATTTCTGCAATTTCAGCACAATTCTTCCGTGTTTTGATTCTTGAAAGTTTTACTCAAACAAAGAGAAAAATACATTAAAACTACTACAAAAAGACCTTAGAAACACACTAAGCTTAAGGAAAAGCATTAAAAATACTTTGAGACCACGATACATCAACACCCTCAACTTAATTCGTTATTTGTCCTCAAGCGACGCACTATGACTGATCACAAATCCTTTGTACAAGAGTATCCTTATTTTAGCTTTCACGATGATTTGGCTATCAGTCTCGATTATTTTAATTATGTTTATATATGCTATGACTATTAGGCTTACTCATGTGGATCAGACCATGACATAGGCTCACCAAAACAACGACACCTATCGTCTTCGGTATCTCACCAATGTACGAATATCCCGATATTGCAACTAGTGTCCTCACTTCAAAACAACATCCTCATTTTTCACACAATGATTTCAGTTTGACGATAAGGATTGGTTTTTTCAATACTCTCTATCAGAACAACTTCACACCTTATTTATACTTGTTGCCATAGGCTTGCCCTTATTTTCACTTCTTTAATTTCACCATAATAGTCTCATAGGATCATGATAGGAATTTTGTTAGCTTGTAACTTAGGCTCAGGGTTAGGTAGGGTACATTTGGATGTATATTAGTGTCTTATTGACCTCCTTGACAGAACGGCTAAGTGTTCTTCCTTTTCATCGTTTTATTCTGCCGTATTTCAAAATAAAATATTCTTTCGCCTTACTTTTCTCTTTTCTTTCTATTTTTTATAAGGGATTATTTTTTATAAAAAAACACTTTGCTTTTAACTTTTCTTCAGACACTTCTTTTTGTGCTTTCTCTTTATTTATTCTTTGAACCCCACTTTCTTGAGCATTCCTCAACTAGACACCCTCAACTCATGGTTCAACCATGAGTAAAGGTACACAATATCCAACATTGGGTCATGGCCACGATAATGTTGTTTTCTGCATTATCTGCACTTAACTTTTGCTTTTTGCATATGTTGAGGTGAACATGTCGAAGGTGGGACCAGGTCCAACACATTATTTCGAGAAAAGGTCAGTTGCGTGAAAAACAAAGGTCTAATTTAATCTCAAATCAATTGGATCAAGAAGGGATTAATTTCATGTGGTTTTCTATTATCTAGGCTAAAGATTTACTATATTGAACAAGGGCCTATGATCCTTTCCTAATTGTCTATCACAACTTACTTTTAGCAAGACTCAGGTAAGTTCTAGATCTATACCAATGGTGGACTATTCAAATTTTCGTCACACTCACTTCACATGTCATTACACAACCAGATTATTAGAAACCTAGTTCGAGTTTAAGATTTAGGGTCATGCAGTGGTGGATCTCGATGTCATTCTTAGAGTCACACATACATCAGTTACTATGCCTAGTCATGCATCATTTTCTTTAAATCAAGATATCATTTTGTGTAGCCATCATTCTTGAGATCCCATTTCTATACTATGTACAAAAGATACAAACAAGCCGGTTCGACAAAAAAATAGCAAGTCGTTTGGGGAAAAAGAACACAGGCAAGGAAACCCCAAAAGAAGATCGTGAGTATGGATACTTAGACTTTACCCTAGCACTCACTTTCCATTTATCCCACCCCCAACAAAGAGGCATACAATTGTCCCCAATGCATAACAGTATATAAAATAGGGTGGTAGGTGAAGCAAACCAGAGGCGCAAAGCGCCGACGATTAAAATATTGACCCGTTCGTCGATAGTTCCCTAACTTAGAATAATTTAAAAAATATACTTGGGAACAACGGATCAAACAGACGGTCCGTCGAAGGGATGGCGGTCCGTCGATGGATGCACTAGACCAGTTTTTTGCAGATTTCTAGTGATTTGGTCCCTTCAAATTTAACCCCCATTAAACTAATCTTTTTGTGTTTTTGGGACATTTTTTTTTGGAACACAGACCCTACACTACGCTCTAGAGAACATTTCTAAATAAAAATAAAAGAACATTTTGACTTGACATAAGTAATAAAAGCAAAAATAATGTAACTATGCCTAAAATATCACAAAAAACCTATAGTTGGCTAGAGGATACATATCTGGTTGCCACCCAATCAGTGCTTGTTTTAATGTCGCGGCACAATGGAGGACTTCTTATTACTCATACTTCATAAAGATGATATGCCTTGATCGCTTCATTCGTTGTTTCAGCATGCCCTAGATAGAGTTTGATTCGCTGCCCGTTCACCTTGAACCTTACACCCTCCTTGCTCTCCAACTCAACCGCACCATGAGGGAATAGTTTGGTGATCAAATAGGGACAAGTCCATATGTACTTCAGTTTGCCCAGAAACAAGCGCAACCTAGAATTGAACAAGAGTACCAAATCCCAAACCAAAAAAACGTGCTTCTAAATATTTTGGTCATGGTACTTCTTCATCTTTCCTTTGTAGAGGGATGGACTTGCATATGTATTCAAGTGAATTTCATAAATCTCATTCAACCCGTTTGACCTCTGTTAATCAAGGTGAACTCTTTTTTTTCTTTTCCAGTAATCCATATACACCGTCCATCCAGTAACCGATCTAATCGGTACAAGATCATTTTTCTCATTGGGGACCACAGTCATTCCCCCTTTCTTAGGTACACACTAATACAGCATACCCAACTACTATCGGTGATTGGATATATCACTCCAGCATCAAACCACTTAATAATTTCAATCTTCACCACCTCTTGCATAGGTGATTTTAACATATTTGGTGCTCATTACTTAGCTTATAATCGCGCATGAAGTGGATTTTATGTGAATGAATCCCGGGAGGGATCCCAACAATATCCGCAGAAGTCCACAAAATATGTCTTATGAACATTTTTAACACCTCCACCAAACTCTCAACTTGTGCACATTCAAATCTGATGCAATAATTACCGGCAAAGTGTCACCTTTTCCCAAGAATACATACCTCATATGAGGTGGTAGATCCTTAAGTTCTACTTTTGGAGCCTCGTATATAGATAGTTTTGCAGGTAAAGACTCGTGATGCTTCATATCTAACTCCAATTTTTTTTGTTTAAACAGAACATCACCTCGTTCAAGTGTCGCGACCAATGACGTATGCTCTTCAATGCAATCACTATAAAAATTCATGATCACTTCTGCTAGTGCTTCTACACACAGACACTCTTCTATTTGTACCTCACATGAATTTTCAACCCTATAAGATATGGAAGATATTTATTGGAGCTCACCACAATCCCTCATGGACCCACCACTGTTTAAGGTCACTTCTTTATTGTTCAACAAAAATTTTATTTTCCCTTTCTCTATATCAACCAAGCCTCTACCCGTAGCAGGGAATGGTCTTCCACGAATAATAGGCACCTAAAAATCGACCTCACAATCTACAATCACAAAATTAGCCGAAAATATAAATGAATCCACATTTACTAACGCATCGTTGATTATCCCAATAGGACTTTTCACCGTTCGATTGGCCATCAGTAGCCCCATCACAGTGTGCTTTGGGTCATTCAAACCCAACTTCATGTAAATAAAGATAGACATGAGATTTATGCTTGCTCCAAGATTAAATAATGCTTACGCAAAGTCTAATATGCTGATTGTACATGGAATACTGAAGTCATCCGGATCTTCTTTCTTCATCACTAGAGAACTTGTAGTAGTAGCACTACCATGCTGCATTCTATCATCATCCTCAAAACTAACATATCTTTTCTTAGTGACTAGATCTTTCATGAACTTGGCATAACCGGGCATTTGTTCATGAGCTTCTATCAAAGAGACAATGATGGAAAGGTGTTTGAGCATAGTGATAAAACGTTGATATTTACAATCCTCGGTCTTTTCACTAACCTCTATGGGAATGGAGGTTGTGGTCTAGGCATGGGGGTCACCTTTTGGGGTACCTCACCTTGTTTCCCCGTTTTGTCTCCTTAATTTCCACTAACATCCAGTACCTCATCATGACCTCTGATCATATTTTCTACACAAGAAGGCATCGGTGCGTCAGTGTTTTGCTTACCACCTCGAGTTGTGACTTCCATACAATGTCCATTATTTTTCATATTTTGGAAAGTATTGCTAGAAAAAGTGCCCAGTTGGCGTGGGTTCCCAATCGAAAACAATTGGGCCATTTTCAACTCAAGATGCTTGATCAAGATTGCAGGTGCATTAACTTTTTTCCCAATACTCGCTAAGTCACTCCTCAACTCTTCAGTGTGCTCATGACTAGCATCAAACCTCCTCATCATTTGCTTTAATGTATCCTCAACTCTTGCCATACTACCTCCACCATGGAGGAGCAACTTCACAAATTGGACCTTGAATAGAGGGCCTACTCGTATAATTTTTGTTACCATTGTTACCCCGGTTGAAGTTGTTATCGCGGTTGTAATTCCCATATCGGATATAATGACCCTCTCGGTTGTAATAACCATAGTTTTGACCTTTATTTCCATGGCATTGGCGCCGATTCTCCTGATAAGAGCCTTGGGTGTTTGGTCAGAAATCCTCCGTATGCTTATTTACAGCACAAGAGTCCTCCTTATAGTAATATTCATCAGTCAACAGTAGTCGTTTAGACAAGTTATTAACCACATTTAGGTTTTCTGCAGCCCAGTGACGTGTTTCAACACCAACCCTAGCTCAATTCTCATTTGAGCCATTTCTTCACTAATTTCATTTGTTTCTGGGTTGTGTGTGGAATACACTGATAAAGTGGTTCTCCCAGTATATGACTTCCTATTGCTCCAAGCTTACTATTTTGGGAGATTTTCTCTAACTCTTCAGCAATCTCAACATAAGGACACTACCTATAAGAATAACCCACTATCGTATACAGTACTACTTTATTATTATCATAATGTCCCCGATAGACGTACTCTTTCAGTTACTCATCATTGATGCAGTGTTGGGGACACTTCTCAAGAACGAGGAGAACCTATCCCAAGAACTTCTAACTGATTCTCACAGTAGTGCCACAAAGTTCTTTACTCTATCTTTGTGTTTTATCTTCTTAGACACTAGGTAGTAACGTGCTAAGATCACATCCTTCAATTGATTCCATGTATAGATTGAGTTATAGGGGAGCTCGATAAAGCATATAGCAGCCAGACCCCTCATTGAGAAAGGGAACACTCTTAACCCAATGAGGTCCATGTTCAAATCAGGACTCCACACACAAATTTTATACACCGACCTCACTTTGGCGATGTGAGCATGTGAGTCATCAGAAAATAGTCTCAAAAACTAACCTCTAGCTGTGAGTATATGCATCATACTACTAGTTACCACATAAATATGACCCTGTTGTATAGGAGATAGGACAAGTGGACTGTCAGAGTTACTGATATTTACATTTCTCCTATATTTACCCAGATTTCAGATCATTCTGTATAGTCTACAGTTCAGTTCTAGGTCGGGTGAGAGTATGGTTTCTCCGCTACTCCGTGTACTTGGCATGCACTGAAGTTAGATCTGTAACAAACAAAAACAAAGATTAAAAATAAAATTTTGAACTTGTTGACTAAACATCGGTAATGTGCTTAAAGTTGATCTAAAATCCATTTTCTCCGACAGCGGTGCCAAAATTTAATACGCTCATGTTTACTTTTAAAAAATTAGTATAAGCGGTGGTATAAAGTAAAGAATTCAACTATGATGTTGGGGTCGATCCCACGAGGAAAATGATATAGACTTAACATTAACCTACAATTACTTCTATTTAATGAAGTCCTTTCTGAAAAGGCGTAGTAAAAAGGGGGGTTTTAAATAACAAAAGAATTAACTATTAAGAAGTAGAAAGTTTAAATATTTGATATTTATCAAGTGATAAGAGTAATGAGGGAATTAGTGTTCCACACAGTTTCATAACGTGGTAATTCTATCTATAACAATCCTCTCCTAGTATCTTCCATACAAAGTAGTAAGTTATGTGTCCCTAATTCCTTGATCCAGCAACTAGGGAATTTCACTCAGCACCTTGGTCCGCCTACGTTTGTATGCTTTACTAAACCATATATTTACCTCATATTAAGCATCATAATCGGTATATAGCTTAGTTGTTACTTCTCATTAAATGACACTTGCCTATTAGATAGTGTATACTAAATCTATATTGATAATTATTTTCTTACTATATGCCACTTTGGTCCGGTATGTAGCAAAAAGGTGAATTCTAATGCGTGCACTCGTTAAAAATACTTCTAAACGAATGAATTATCACTAAATGAAAGACAATATTCTAGAACTGTTATTTTAGCTAGTTATTAACTTGTTATTTACCCATGATTCCCACAACCCTAGTTATGGATTTAGTTACCCGTGTTAACAATCTCACGATTCATATTTATTAGACAAGAATTCATGTACTTACTTTGATGATATTGAAAAAAATGCAAAAAATAACTTCAATAAATAAAAGTCTTGCAACAAACAATTCTGTAAAGTAGAATATTTCCGAAAATCTCAAGTTTGACAACTAGGATAATAAACTGAAAAATACAAAAGAGTCTAACCCCAAAAACAAGTTTTTTGAAAGTATTTATTGTAAAGAAGTCCTAACATAAAAAGGAAATCTATTTAAGGAAAATTAACCCAAAAAGGCGTATGACTCGACGACCAGACTGATGGACCGTCGAGCCCTCTCGTCCTTCTACACGTAGAATTTTTTTTAGTTGCTTTCTTCTCCAACTCACTGTTACCATCGACATACTAGGATTACAGTACGTTGAGTTTTTGATGGTCCGTTGATAGCTTCTGTTGCCCACACTTACAATCTTTTCAAAACGGATAATGGGGCTACTTTTTGTTAGCAATGATAAATGTGCAAGAAAGTCCTTCATGGATATGACGGTCAGTAGATAGCTTCCGTAGCACCACACTTTGTCAGGATTCCCGCATCATCCTTCAGCAGCATCTTTGTTAGACGACGATTGCCATTACTTACCATCGACGGGTCAACGGACTGTCGATGTCTCCATAGGTCATCACTTTTGCAATTTCAGCATAGTTCTTTGGTGTTTTCATTCTGGACAGTTTTCCTACAAACAAAGAGAAAAATGCATTAAAATTACTACAAAAAGTCCTTACACACACACTAAACTTAAGGAAAATCATTGAAAGTACCGTGAAACCACTGTATATCAACGACATCATATCTACCCTTAGGAAAGTCATTATGAGCTTTTTGTCTCCATTGTATGGTATTTCTAGTGGACCTTTGTTTTGTAGTTTATATGTGATTGGGTTATGAACTTGAAATTGAACCCATTTATATTAACCTTAAGTGTAAATTAATCCATGAGAACAGAGGCTAGCACCAAGTGAGTATGGTAAGGGAAGTAGTTCTAGTTAAATAATGAGACTAGATTATAAAGCATGCCATTCTTATTCTTTAACCATGTGCCTACATGAGATGTGTATAAGTTCTACCATTGGTAAGTAGAACACCCTCACCGTAGTAGGATAAAGGTCTTGATTCCATGTCTTGCTATCATGGTCTATGTTGGTTAGTGTCTATTCTCATAATATGTAATACCTACTAGCATTTGAGAAGTTCTATAAAGTTTAGGTGGTGGTATGGGACACTATTAAGACATTGTTTGATAGGCTTTGAAGATATTAGTTGGAGTGTAGGTCTCGTCCAAGACCATTACTTGAATGTCTTTATGTGATGAATGAGTCTTAAACAAACTAATGAATGTAATTACTTAAGTTAAAAAAGTATGTAATATGAATAAATACTTACCAAGGGTAGTTAAGGGTTGTCTAGTTAAGCTGTGAATGGGCCATATGAATGGTCACTTCGTATCCTACCTAGTTATGTCATAAGAATGACTCTCATTAGGTAAAATGGTTAATTATGTGGACATGATCTAGGCCTTAGGTAATCTTAAGGATTCTTTAGGTAGTCTTGAAGAATTAAAAAATGGTTGTTATCTTCTTGACTTACCTAAGTAAGTCTCTTGATAGTCTTTTTTAAGAGAATGTCATATTATCTATTGTTTTTGTGTTAAGTAAGAATGATTCTATCATAGGTAGTCTATAAGATCTCTTAAAAGTGTGTGTAAGGGATTGTATGGGTGCTTCACAACTAACTCAAGTGCGACTTAGAATCACCTTTTGTAGGAGCATCTCATGTTCATATGTTTTATGTCTTGTAAGTGTGTATTGTGTCTCATTTAGAGTAGTCTTGAGGATCATTAGTCGTGCTTAGGGAGGGTGCATGGGCGGTCTCTCTTTGTGTTTGTTAGGTGAGTTTTAGGATAGTTTTTAGTGGTATAGTTACATCCTAAAAGGTGACTTAGTTGTAGAGAAGGCACTTCACTGTTAAAGTGAAGTAATTAATTGTATAGTGAATATAAGTCACTATAATGTTTTCTCAAAAATGTCCTAAATTACATAAATATTATGTTTTGTGATTCTAAGCTGTTAAATGTTATTTTTATGATTATAATATTATTTTAAATAAAAATATGCATATTTCTAATGAATGTAAATTTTCATTATTTCATGCATAATCTCATACTTAATACAATTATTTGTACTAATTCCATACATTTTATTATCTATAAAGGTGTAGGTGAAAGGTAAGAAGGATCTTGAAGGATAGCATTGATTCTAGAGTCGTTAAAGTGATGTAAATTATGGCTTCAATTGACTTCAAGGATTACATACATATATGTGTTTTATTTCCTTTGATGTATTGTAATAGACTAAGTCATTCTATGTTTTGACGTATGGGATGTGTCCCAAAAGTATTCTTCTGTCTATGTTTGATGTGATTGAGACTTAGTATTTCCTATGATTTTTATTGAAAGATTTTATTAAACATATTCGAATGTTTTGTGATAAGTTTTAATTCTGCACTAATTTTCATTATGTATATGCGATGAACAATATGGAAAGGGCTTGTACAAGACATCAAAAAGGTCAAATACGCCGGCTGCAATCCCGTATTGATCCTAACTTCTATGGTGTGGTTTCAGGATGTGGCACATTACGCATTCAAGAGGGTTACTACCCTCTTGTGCCACAATCCACTGTACAATTAGATAGGCTTGTTTAACTCTAAAATCATTACCACAATACTCACCCTTGTTCTTAGGTTTAGGTCCACTAGCTATTGATAGATCATGCTCTTTATTATTATGTTGGAAGGAAGACCGGTTGGAATTACTCTTCTTCTGGCTGGATTCATTTCCTCTCTTACTCTTCTTGATCTTGAAGTGCTCTATATATCTTTACTTTTTTTCCTCTACCTGCTGCAAATAGATCATCAACCTGAAAATATCCATGTCCTGAATAAGCATTGTTGCCTGACCCCCTTTTCTTCATAGATGGCCCAAGCCAGCGACAAACATGCTCATTCTACTCCTCGTGTCCTTAATTATATCTAGAGCATAAAAAAGACAATTTGGTGAACTTCAATCCATATTCAAGAACACTTAGAGATTACTGTTTTAGTTTGAGGAACTCAGTCACCTTGCCTCTTTCAGTTCTCGGGGAAAGAAACACCCCAAGAAGGCCTCCTCCATACAAGGACAACTCATCAGTGGTGCATCTTCACCTCCACCATTTTTCCACTAGTCAAACAAAGTTCTAGCAACACCCTTGAGTTGAGAAGAACCTAGCTCAACAATCTTAATTTTAGCAACATGTTTCACCTCAAACACCTTTTTAAGTTCATTGGTGCAGGTCTTGGATCCTCAATAGTGCTTGAACCACTGAAACATGGGGGATTCATCCTCAAGAACACACGAATCCTCAAAGTGTTGACCCCTTCTTGTCGAGCTCCTCTTTCCTGACCAACCTAATTTGCCATAGCCTGACTCAGCATACTAATTCCCTCTCTGTCCTGGGTTGCACTTAAGGCGCATTCGGTACCTCTTGTTCCTAAATGTTTGTTCTAATTTTGAGAAAACATGTGCAAGCAAGAGTTCCAGAGACACTTCATGAGATAAATCTCTCACAAAGTAAGTATTAACTGAACTAAGCAGAAGAGAGTAAATATTATAGTAAACAAAGAAGAAATTATTAAATATTAAAGTAAACTGAACTTAAAGCATGTAATAACTGATAATATTTTTAAAATAGAAACATTAAAACTTGAAAAAATCTCGCAACACAAGTCGTAACAACAATAGATAATACTTAAAAGACTCAAAGGACAAATGTCTTACTGTCTTTTTATGGATCCTTTAATACTGCGATGGATGTTGGTATAAAATCCACAACATCCTAATTACTAAATAAGAAAAAAAGTAATACATGTCCTCTGGAATGCAAGGAGGCTCATAAGCTGACTCTAGAGTTCTCCACTGGGTTAACATTACATTGGTTGCTGATCCTTGTTAGTTGTGTCTCTCATAATACGATGCAAGCCAATTATCATCAATACATTGAATGTACAAGTGCGTAGGTTTGAATTCTAATTTGTACAACATACTCTTGAAAAGAGAATCTGAAGAACTTACCAGGCTAAACTCAACTATATATGTTTGAGCTCATTTTAATATAAAGCAATTTAAAAGAAATATTATATAAAAAGTTGTTTTATAATATTTTTTCCACTCTGTATGTATGCAAAGATACAATATAACTCTATCATGTATGTAAAAATTCAAATAACTCTGTATGTAAAAATACATCTATTATTTGTGAGGGTTTCTCTACTGACAACCATCACTCAAGAAATATAGTGATGATATATTATTTTGCCCTCACGCTGTTAGGGATTTCCCGTACCTTCCTTTCGTATAAAACCTAAACTACTAAGTGATGCACTAGTCTATGCTAAAAAGCTTTAAAGGAACCATATAAGAAGTATGACCATTTTGTTCCCATGGTGGTTACATGGTTTATGTGGGCTAGTAGTTGTCTGAACTCTCCCCCATATCGGCGCCCTATACTAATTTAAAAAATAATATTATTTTAGCTCTTGTATTTTTAAAACATACTTACTTGTCTGGTTTGTTAGAAATCGATGTTTCCCCTGTTTGCTTCATTTAAAAAGCTACTGCTCTTTTCTTAAACTAGCCTTGAGGCTCTTTAGAAATCTCAGTTTTAATTATTTTTTACTTCTTTGAGGATACTTAGTCCCCATATACTACATTGAGGAAAAAGTCTTCACTTTATTCTTAACAAAAATGAAAGTGAAGTTTGAAAATGAATTTAAAACGTTTATGAAAGACTTATGAACCTTCAAATCAAATTCTTCTTCTTCTTTTCACTGTTTTCTCAACTTGATCTTAAAGTATTAAAACAAAGTTAAAAAAATTTGCCAAAGACTTTTTGGAAAGACTCTAAGAACTTTTTAGAGTTGAGTCTTAACTTTCCTTGAATTTGAAGTTATGGATTCAAGGTTGGAATTCATGTTTTAGATGATTTCTATATCTTTAAAAGTCCCTTAGAGTAGTTATAATCAGTACGAAGTGTTAAAACACTTTTGACGGGGTGAAACTGATTGAAGTACGAAGACTATGTAAAGAACTTTGATTCCATTGCGCACCGTGCGGGCCACACCAGCCCTATTTGACAGGGGCTCCATTTTGACGCACTGGTTGCGCCCCTCCCCGAGCCATATTGAGCATTTGGGGGGCTCCTCGCTTGCCTTCCCCCAAGTGATGCCTGATGAACTTTCATCTCTTTTTCTGACCTGATATTATTTCATTTCAATTTATTTTCTCAAATTCACTTTAGATAAGTGTACCCAAGTCACATACATAAAAATCAAATCCAAAGTACTCAATAAACAACACTTTCTACATCAAGATATTCATAAACATTAACTCCTATTAATAAATGAAAACAAATTCAAGAACAACATTCAAGAACATTCAAAATCAAATCTTTTATTGATATCATTATGCTGAATAAAAAATAATTGGTGCGTGGGTGAACAAACCCAACATTGAGATAGACTGACATACCTGATAGAAGAAAATCCTTGGGGAAACCACGATCAATCTAGAATTATCTCCGTGAATCATACCCTTTTCTACTTCTTCTTTCTTCTTAGCCCTAGACTGAAAATGTAACGACCCACCAGAACCCCCTAGAAGAAGGGGCCAACCCTTCGGTCGGAACAATTGCGTACTTGACCTTTCGGATTTCTTGTAAAAGCCATAGTTATAATTTTTTACATAAACCATGAAAAGTATTGTGGAATTAAAACTTTTAACAAAAAATTAATAAAAAAGAAACAGCTTTCATAAAACCTAAGGAGTGATCTCGTCTTTACAAGAAAATATAAAGACACAACATAAATATCTTAGAGACACGACCTTGTAAATTAAATGCATACAAAATACATAATAAGTTTTAATTTTAGAATCTAATAAGTAGAACTCTGTCCTTGAATATAAGAGGACATTCTTATTCTTGAGACGGTAGATTCCCAAGCTTGGACTTCTAAGCTTCTTCTTTGTCTCCAACCTATACTTATAGAGTATAGAAAAGTATGGAGTTAGTACAAGAAAATGTACTAAGTATGACATGCAAAAACATGCGAAAAGGGACATTTTAGTAAAATAAGCTTTCAAGCCAAATAAATAAAACAATCATGCTTTTACAGTTAAAATAGTATAAGAATCATCATTTATCACATAAAATAGAAATATCTCATAATCTTAGAACCATAAGATCAATTTACACTAAACCTTTCGACTTTACGGTGAAACAGTGAAACATTACAATGAACTCAATTCCCTTGAGGTGTCCCTAAAAAACTAAATCTAACATTCACTAAGGTAAGACATGAAGGAACCGCCTATACACCACCATCAATATATAGCTTAGTGAGACTTAAGACTACTAATAATAGGCTTACCTCGTTAAGGAAACATGTTCACAATAGAAACTAGACATTAAAATAACATTCATACAATATGGACTTCATGTATGTACCCTTCTCTAATAGGACTTGTAAGTTACACTAAGTGCAATGTGAGAGTACCATCCCATACTACTACTCCCACTTAGTGATTCCTTGAGGATTCCTTTGGATCAAGTACACTACATGCATCATTCATTAAATCATCATGTAAAACCTTACTTTAACATGCTTCCTTAACATTAGACCTCAAGTCATCTAACCTTATTTACAACACATGATAACTCATACATTCACTTCAAGTAAAAAACACCAAGACTCCCTTTTCGTAGGGTTTACTTAGTTCAATGGATCGATAGTGTCCCATACCACCACCTACCCTAAGTAGTACGTTCTTTTAGGAGACTTATTTTATACACTTAATATAGAACACATCAAAACTCCCCTTTCGAATTGTCTACTTAGTGCAATGAATAGATAGCATGACATATCATCACCTACCCTAAGTAGTACATTCTTTTAGGAGACTTAGTTCATTCATTCTTTTGTAGGGGGATAGCTTCAACCGACATAGAACATGAGATCTAGACATGAAATCCCGATACTACCCTTTTTTGATGAGGGCTCCCCAGCTTCCTAGGGTGGGGTCATTCTCTTAACCTTTACATGGATTTTCCAATAGCCACAGTTATGTGGGAGCATAGGTAAGGGATAAGGAGTTTTCTACTAAGTAACTCACTTACTACTTACGATGAGTACTCATCTCAAGAGGTACATTGGGTACAACATCTCTACTCACAATGTGCACCCACCCCTTTTTCAAATCTACATCAGTGTGAAGCATAACTCCCCAAAAGACTCTTAAAAGTCATTACTTTAGGTGAAGGGATAACTAGTTATCACCACATCTCAACTCACGAAGGGTAATTATCCCTAGAGATCACATTGGAAAACCACATCTAAAGTCACAATGAATATCCGACCTCCAACCTATCATAGAGAGCTCTCAGGAATAGTGAGGTTTCTACTAAACACTTCATCTCAAATCACAATGAGTGCTCACCTAAAAACTCCCATTTTTATGCACATTCTTTAGCTTCATTTATTCTAAGTGTGAGTGTGTGTACATGTTCTAAACATTGAATTCTAAACATATTTAGATGTTCATTCATCACATTTCACACTTAAACATGCTTAATATATTCATGTAGTTCCTTTAAACATTATTTCTAGCATAATTCACATAACAAGCTTCATAAAGAACATAGCCAAGAACAACATCACTATCATAATACTTCACATAATATGCCTTAATGGCCTTATTCACAATTAAAAAGTAGATGAACACTCATATAATTCAAGTAAACACTGCCACCAAAGGTGGACCATACCACTCAAGGGAATTTTATAATAACAGTTAAACAATGTAACTAACATACCATTAATGCATTCTCTCACGACCTAAAATCCCTTCATCAATAATACTTCATAAAATAACCCTTAAGGCAGTAGCTAAGTCACAATATAACCATCAAAAAACACTAACTCTAACATTATCAAATCATGTTCATTACACCAATTTCATAAGTCAAAATTTTATAATAATCAATACATGGTTTCATTAAAGTTTTAGCATTAAAATCACAACCTAACATTACAAATATAATATTTGAATCCTTTAAAAGATTTTCATGCAAGAACCATACTCATAGTTCATGATAGAAGAAGTTAGGGTTTGAAAACCTCTTTAGAAATTCTATGGAAATTTCTCCTTGAATGGAACATAATTAAAGGATGAATACCATAGCTCAATGAGAAGAAAAACCATGAATTTTTGGTGAATAAGTTAACCACAACGGGCCCTCCAAGCCCTTCCTTGAGTCCAAGCTTCCAAGAGGTTTTGAGGTAGTCTTTCTTGAGAGATGTTTTTGGGTTTATGAAAAAGAAGTCTAAACTTAGGTCTTACTGTTTGAACCCTATTTATATACCTAAAAGACCATAAAATATTCATACATGGTCCACAAATTACTTGGGGTGAATTTACAACCATGGCAGAAAATTTACAGCTTTTTGGCAGGCCACCTACGACCTTCACAGGCTGGTTGTATCCCCATCGACGCCCCATAGATGGGGTCCATCGATTTTGTGTGAGTATCTACCTAGTTCAGGATTTTCTAGCCTTGCAGGTCCAGTCGACGCCCAAGGTCGATGGGCAGTTGGTTGACCAACGGTCCGTCCCTTGTGGTCGTCGATGGTAACTAGCTGGCGGCATCCTGCCAAATGGATGGGGTCCTCTTCTAGGGCCCCCTTGTGGGTCCTAGATGTAGACGTAACTGTACATTTAACCTCCATACTAGGTTATCTAGGTATTAGGAACATCCCACATCAATTTCGATTAAGACTAACACATAAAACTCAGTAAAATACATGAAGATACACTAGCACTTTCGGAGGCAGACCTTGTTGGGTTTAATTTGCCCTAAATTTCTTACCATAAATAGGTTTTCCTTGTAGGAAAAGGTTTTGGATTTACTAATCCTTTTCTTGTAGGAAAAGGTTTAGGAATCTATAAATAGAGACATGTTCCTTCTAACTTTATCAGCATTCTTAATGTAGTCTTACGGACTATGAGAGTTTTGGTTAGGGGGAGAATTTATGGGTCACAAGCTTGATATGTTATTACTTGTGTGAACCTCCCATTTATTCCGAGTGAATTGGTTGAGGTTGTTTCTCAATGTATTTTGTACTCTTATATTTATAGTGGATTTCTCATCTCCTTTGTGGACGTAGGTCGATTGACCGAACCATGTTAAATCTTTGTGTCTTTTGGTATATTTCTCGTTGTCTTCTTACTCGTGGTCTTTCGACGTTTGCTTTGCTAGCTTCCATATTTACACCTGCTTATTTTCGGTCCTAACAAGTGGTATCAGAGCCAGATTCAATGCAGAATCAGGTTCAGTGGTTCGATAATTGATTATTTGACCAGGTTAGAGAGAGGTGTTCATCTTGGCGGTGTAGTTCTAGAAGTAACCTTTTTGACAGTAATGAAGATTTTGTTGGAGAAATTGTTTCAGAGAGATTCTTTGTGTTGAGACATAAATTTTGCAAAGGAGATTATGGAGAGGAGAAGCAAGTTGTTGAAGATTAAGTTAAAAAGGTGGACAAATTTATTTTGTCAGAAATTTAGGCCCAGGGGGAGATTTGTTTAGTTTTATTTGCCCTAAATTTCTTACCATAAATAGGTGTTCCTTGTAGGAAAAGGTTTTGGATTGACTAATCTTTTCTTGTAGGAAAAGGTTTAGGACTCTATAAATAGAGGCATGTTCCTTCTAACTTAATCAGCATTCACAATGTAGTCTTAAGGGCTTTGAGAGTTTTGGTTAGGGGGAGAATTTATGGGTCACAAGCTTGATACGTTATCACTTGTGTGAACCTCGCATGTATTCCGAGTGAATTGGTTGAGGTTATTTCTCTCTATATTTTGTACTCTCATATTTATAGTGGATTGCTCATCTTCATTGTGGACGTAGGTCGATTGACCCAACTACGTTAAATCTTTGTGTCTTTTGGTATATTTCTCGTTGTCTTCTTACTCGTGGTCTATCGAGATTTGCTTTGCTAGCTTCCGCATTTACACCTGCTTTTTTTCGGTCCTAACAAGTTGTATCAGAGCCAGATTCAATGACAGACTCAGGTTCAGCGGTTCGATAAGCGATTATTGAACCAGGTTAGAAAGAGGTGTTCATCTTGGCAGTGTAGTTCTAGCAGTAACCTTTTTGACAGTAATGAAGATTTTGTTGGAGAAATTGCTTCAAAAAGATTCTTTGTGTTGAGACATAAATTTTGTAAAGGAGATTATGGAGAGGAGAAGCAAGTTGTTGAAGATTAAGTCAAGAAGGTGGATAAATTTATTTTGTCAGAAATTCAGGCCAAGAGGGAGATTTGTTGGGTTTTATTTGCCCTAAATTTCTTACCATAAATAGGTTTTCCTTGTAGGAAAAGGTTTTGGATTGACTAATCCTTTTCTTGTAGGAAAAGGTTTAGGACTCTATAAATAGAGGCATGTTCCTTCTAACTTAATCAGCATTCACAATGTAGTCTTAAGGGCTTTGAAAGTTTTGGTTAGGGGGAGAATTTATGGGTCACAAGCTTGATACGTTATCACTTGTGTGAACCTCCCATGTATTCCGAGTGAATAGGTTGAGGTTGTTTCTCTCTGTATTTTGTACTCTCATATTTATAGTGGATTGCTCATCTCCTTTGTGGACGTAGGTCGATTTACCGAACTACGTTAAATTATTGTGTCTTTTGGTATATTTCTCGTTGTCTTCTTACTCGTGGTCTTTCGAGGTTTGCTTTGCTGGCTTCCGCATTTATACCTGCTTATTTTCGGTCCTAACACACCTTCCGAACGTCATTGATGTTCTTGGATGTTTGACCTTCAAACGTCACAAAACTTCACACACTTCCTAAGAACATCATCATAAATCATTTTAACACAAAATTAACTCATGAAACATTTATGAATATCTAGTTCACCATAGTTCGTTTGTTGGTGTTACAAAAAATTTCTAACTTCTAGAACTGAATATATTTTTATTTGACCCACATTAAACTCATAAAAATGGATAAAAAGATAATAGGGCAGTGAAAAGACTAAAATACGCTTTAGAGTACCGGATTAGGAATTTTTTTAATCCAACAATCCAACTTCCAAAGGGAATAACTCTCTCAAACAAAGTTGAAATCGTGAAAACTTGGTGGAGTTGAAAAGATCATTGGAAGGGATTTTCAATCATATATGGAATTCACACCTAACTCATCATGAGCTAATAGTTATGGCCATTTGAAGTTGACAAAAAGTCACTTTTTAACTTACTTTAAATTTCAAGATTTTTTTATACTTTTCGAAAATATACTTTTCTTGATTTTGAACTCCTTTCTAATTCTTTCAAGTTGCTAGATGTTACACAAATCTCATTAATATTACAGGTTCAACGTAACCTAGTAACTCTCAACAAAAAGTTATTTTTTAATATATAAAAATTCATCAATAAAAGTTTTGTTACCAACTCAATTGTTAAGTAAAAAGAATTGTGATCCATATATTATAAACTATAAATTCATTGCTTTTGCTGTTGAGAATCTAGGAATAAATTGAAAATAATCTCTCTACCATAATTACATATCTCCAGTTCAACCTTAAGATTACATATTTTAATATTGTAAATTCTTATTAATCGAGTTTCGAGAAAGAATTCTATGGATCAAACCTAAAAAACAATTATAATTATTTAATGAAGAATTCATTTAATTACTCAATCTAATTAAAGAAAAACATCCGAAATTACTTAAAAAAAATTAATTATGTGGCGTAATAACCATCAAGACCACAATAATACACACATGTACAAACAAATTTTCATGCCCCACCAGTTTTACAAAAAAATGAGAAGTAATATTTCATTAAAAAGTTATACCCCATAATAAGCTCATGCCACTGCTATCTATATGGAAATTTTGCTGAAAAATTAATCAAGGGGAAGATGCATAGCTTGTTGGGATAACCAATCAACTACGTATGTTAGTAGCCTTCCTTTGAAAATTTCATGTTAATTATAAAATACGTCAATAATTTCTTTATGATATGGTAAAGTTGACCTTTAAAATCATGGTTACTATCCAATAAACTACAAGATGGTTAGTAAAAAAATAAATTGATAACTTATTTAAAGTGATCAAAGCATATATTGGGATCTCAATATATTAAAACATATTTTATAATATGATAATAATTAATTAATAATATTCAAGGTTGAATCCACTGATAAGGAAACAAGTGGAAACCGCCATAACCTAAGTTCATCATCTCCTCAACCAATGATTGACTACCCATTACGAAATTATAATCACCATCAGTTTGTATGGAAAAACTCAACCTACAAGCACATACATTAAGGCTAATAACACATAATGACATCTCTTTACTTCCTAAAAAAATATATTGAAAAGTAACAAACACCATTAACTTATTTTAAAAAACATGGGTCAACTAATATAAGGTATTAAATAAATTTGAGACATTACCTTAAACTAGAAACATAAATTTGATTATTTAATATTATCTATCAGTTAAATAAATTTAGTTAACGATTAGTCAAATATACCTATTAAGAATCTATAAAAACAGCTATTTGTGAAATAAGAAGCCCTAGTACTCAAAATGATCTATCGGCTCGTTACATGCATAAAATTATATATATGTATGTAGCATATCTTAGTGTATCCTTTCATTATATTTTTATAGCAGTAAAAAAGTTATTTATAATCACTACAAGAAAAACATCTATAAGGAAGGGAAATCTAGTCTCTATCTGGTCCCCACTCGTCCTAGATATATCCGTAGCTAGTGGTCAGTAAGGACGAGGTAGAAAATCTGGTCCCTTAAATGTTTTAGGACGGGACAAACTCAGGTCGTGCACTCCTTTTAGTGAATGCAAATCTGGTCTCAAATAGAGCACTTATATCTTGGTATTCCGGTAGTTAAATTTCTTTTTGCGACCTTCCGCAACCTCGTCTTAGAAAATTTCCGGAGATAGTAACTGGTCCTAGAATCCAATTAGGTCTTTAGAGACCATTATGAATCTGGTCCTAGAGTAGTTTTAAATCCGAACAACAACCTGGTTGTAAAATAGCTTTACCGGCTAGCATGATTACTAGTCGTAGCTTATACATTAAGAGAGCATTAATTCTACTCTTAGATTGATTAGAGACAACCAATAAGTGTGGTGTCTAACAAACCATCATTGATAGTAGAGACATTAACAACACAAAGACTCTATATTTATCGACAAATGTTACATTAGAGAGGGGGAAAGAATAGAGATAAGATTGTGATTGTTACAATAATTTACTTAACATCCCATGATGTTCAATATATGCAAAACTAAAAAACATAGATAACATCCAATGTATTGCAAAACATTCATAGAAAACTAAGAATGAGTTAGTACATCTTCTAAACTTGTATCATCACTAAATAAAGAACAAAAGTCTGGCAGAAAACTTAAAACTTCAATCTTTGTCAAGTGATATCCAAAACATCAACAAATCCGACAAGAAATAAGAAAAATCTATTAGAACATAGATACAATAACAAAAAATCAAACATCTTTTTTGAAGAAGCAGACCTATTAACATTTGGTAGAAAATGGAAATAAATGGACTGAATGAACTGCATAAAAGAGAAGTTGAATTAACGACGCAATTGACGACAAATAGTAAAATAGAGCAGCTAGAAGCAAACTGTTAAACACAAAGCAACTACTGGTTGCAGTGTTGTAGCAGTGAGGAATTTTGAAATAAAAATTTATGCAATGCAACTTTGCAGAAAATAATAAGAAAAAGATGCAGCATAAAAAAAATTAAACAGTTACGAAAAATTTCTACATCCGCCTCATCTCACCTTGTCTCTTTGCCTAAACTACTTCGTTTAACCAAATTGATTGTTTAAATTGAGAGAACTTTGAGGTACATTAACATAGAATCTAACATCTTTTATGACGATTCACAACTAAATAACACATGTTTGAAAATATAAAAAATTGACTGAATTAATCGCATAAAAGACGGGTTTGATTAGCAACACAACTGCAAGAAACAGTAAAAAAGAGTCGCTGAAAGCAAACTCTAAAACAGAGGAGTTGCTGGTTGCAGTGTTACAGCTGTTAGGAATTTTCAAATCAAAATTTATGTCAGTATGCAGCGTTTCAAAAAATAAAAAGAAGAGCTTGCATAAACAAAATTGAACATTTGTGAAAAAGATCTAATGTTGCCTCCTGTTAGCTTGTTTCCTAGCCTAACCTTCTTGTTTAACCAAACTGAGAGTTCAAATTTAGATAACTTTGGGATACATTAACAAAGAATCAAACATTTATTTATGATGAATCACAACTTAATAACATTTGGTATAAAATTTAAATGGGAGTTTAGTTCAACTTAAAATGAAATTATATGATAATTGCAGGCGGTAGGCACTCAAAAATTTTATAATGACTTTAGAATATCCAAAGGACATGAGTTGAAAGACTTAAATATATTGAAGAGGATTTGGGTTGAAAAAATTTAGAACTCAAATACGCACTAATTAGATATTCTAAAGAATTAACATAAAGATTATTTAGGGAGGGTTGTGATCACATAAAAGTCTACTTGAGTTGTGTAGACAGTAGCCTTAGATGCTCTACAAAGTTGAGTAGAGCTTGATATCAGTTCTTATGGTAGTTTTATGCTTTGCTACTTAAGTTTTACCAAAGTTTATGAAAGCCTCGATGTATAAGCTTGATGTGTTTCATGTTTCCTATTTTCAGACATATGCAAATGGTAGAGCAGCATAATTGGTTTTTTTCTTTTTTTGAATAACAAATGATTGCAGAAAACACCTTGATTGTTTTATACAGCCTATATAGAGTATTGAGCGAGAAAAATGATTGTAGGGAGTAGAAAGTTGGACACCTGATGCTCAGAAGAACCTACAAGGGTGAGATGTGTACAAATTCCAACGGAAATACTCTAAAAGTAGAAAACAACATATTGTATCCAACACTCATCAAGTGGGGTTTATATTCATTTATCTATTAGATATACTAATAGAATACAATACAATAAAATAGAGGGAGTGTTGTTACGCATAATTGTACATAGAAGTGTGTGAAAATTGAGTAATAAGAAGATGTGCAACAATGAAAAGAGTTGTAGAAAACATATGAATCCTCTGTTAAGCATATGATTTTTTAAAAATTTAAAGTGCAAGAAACAACAGCATTATGCCTTGCAGTTATGTCGAAAAATGTGAATATAGAGAAAGAAGATATTGTAAAGTAGTAAGACCTTATTTCAACAAATTTTATGATATTTTCTCAAAGAACCTCAAGATATGGTAAGACCTTTACAATACTAAAAAAAGTAAGTAGAGCAAGAAAGCTAGATTAGTTCTCATAGGAAGAGTTTGTTCAAATGGTAGTGAAAAAATCTTATGGTGCAGATGACATATGAAAAAGTTGTGTTCTTATTACTAGTTACTGCTCCCTTAACTTAAGCATTAGGTAACTCTATGCATCATTGTTAATCTACAACACGATAAGAAAAGTTCATGCTACAAACTTTCATATAATTCAAAAACAAGATTATCAACTAGGACTCCCAACACTTCTCTAATTATACACCTATAGAAAACTACTAGTTGGCGATGAAATACTTTAAGAGTAACTCAACAAAACTAATGCTAAGAGAATTAAGAAGAAAAAATCAATGCTTAAAGAAGACATACCTCAAAATGAATTTGATGAAAATCAACTCATTGACGAAGTTCTCTTCATGAGCTACAACACGTTCCTTATTTTGGGAAAGAGACGACGAAATCAAAGAGTATTAGCAAAGTTTTCCCAGAGAGATGCAATTTGCACAGCTGGTGCACATATTTTTGATGAAATAGATTTAGGGCTTTTGTGTCCTATAAAGTATTAAGTGATTCAATTGTCTTGTATTGAAAAAATAGAGAGTTTACATGAATTATATTTAATGGCGTAATTTTTTAGCGCCTGATGAGTTTCTACTAAGATTTAAAAAATTCACTTTTGTCCCGCTTCTAACCACCATATGTAGAATTTGAGACCACATTGTAATTTCTTTAGTCACAAGATTTTGTACCTTCACAATAACATATAACATTAGGGACGGAAATATAATCTCTTCCCACTACATGTATTTTTTGAGATGAGATTATTAACTCGTCGCTAAATGCTGGTCTTAAATAACGATTTTTATTGTAGTGAATTGTGATTTCTAGACCAAGAAATGGGTGAAGATAATTAGAATATTATGTGTAGTAAAGTTGCTTATTGAATTTATAATTAAACATCATGATTATCCTTAGTAAATATATATTTTGAATATACTAATCCACTAGAAAAATAATAAGATCTTTCAGTATTGATTAACATTTTTTCGGACTTGTAACAACTAAATCTAAGAATCAATAAATATTTATGTCGTATAAACAACCAACTCATCCTTGATCTTTTATTGGTAATGTTGAAAATTAGTAGAAAAAAAAAATTGTTTGTACTATTTTTTAGTATTTCCTGTTAAAGTTTAGTTGATAAATATTATCCAAAGAGTAATTACATTTATGAATAATTTTTTTTTCCTTAGGAGGGATTTGCAGGAAAAGATCTAAGATCACAATAAAAAATAATAATTATCTTTTTGGTGGTATTGAAAATTTAAAATGTCTCATTATATTAATACAGGAAATGTGTTTTTACTTACAACGTTTTGTAGCAACATACATAATTGCCAACAAATGTATGGTTTTTGTGGCGGCACAAGATGGTTGCCACAAAACATAATAGTTTTTGTGGCTAACTATATTATCGCTACTAAAATGTGTCATTTCGTTGCGCTTTTCATTAGATTTTCACATTATGTGTCTACAAAAGTATGATTGAAAAAGCATTTGATGGGACTAAAAGGTAGTCGCCACAAAAACATTATTGTGGTGACAAGGTTGCCACTAAAACAAGATCTTTTTCAGAAACTTCCAAGTCATTCCTAATCTTTTGTATGAATATTTTTTTTTATTATTTTGTGTGTGAATTAAAATTTTTATGTAATTATTATTATGATGTATATGGATATTTGGTATTTTTACGATTTTTAAATTAAATTAATACTTTGAAGTACTTATTTAAATCAGTAACCATGTAGTGAAAAGTATTGATGATTATGTTCATTTAAATAAGTATTTTGAGTAATTTTATGTATCTAATAATAATAATGACAAATAAGTAATTATTTATTGATGTTTTTTGTGCATTACAAAAATAATTAATTTTAAAGATATTTTATTATTTTGTCATTTAGAGTGAATATACCTTTATATATATTATGTACATATATTATACAGTTTATGATTATTAGTTTAGACTATATAAATTAATCCTAATTTTTATGTATATTTATTGGTTTGGAAAACAATTTATCCAAAAAATTAATGTTTAGTTATGTATGCATTTTATTTTGTTAAATTAAGTCATTTACATATCAATTATATGTGAAAACATATCAATTTATCGAACCCTTCACAAAAAATAGTCTGTTATTTCATATAAATATCTTATTATGTTAATATGTATAATTTATATCAAAGGAATTATTGGGTTATAACATCACGATTACAAAAAGTATGTTAGATGTAAATTAGGACCACTTTCAACTACTATCCTTTTGATTAATTTAAAATTAGTCTCTTGAAAAATAGGTAGTTAAAAACCTCATTAAATGAATGATAAATAACAAAAAAAGTTCCAACGATTTTATTAATCTTTGAAAAAATCAGTTGTGAAAAAATCTCTATAATTAACTTAATAAGAAAATATAATAAATAATAATTGAAAACATTAATTGATTAATAATTATTGAGTCTTTTTTAATTTTAATTCAATCAATTTTAAATTTACATGGGTTAGATTTGTATTGGAATATGCTACAACATATTTTAATGTCATTTACGATCAATATTTACTCCACTTTCTCTTTTATTAATCCCAATACTAAAAGAGTCGCATAAAAATGAGCCCTAGCCGGACGATGATTGATGAACCATTGTTAGAAGAGAATAGAGGTCGACAAATCCTTAGCTAGCATTCTCTCCAAGAAGTCGTTAAATTCTAATGGTGAACTCCTAAGCTTAGTTTTTTAGATTCCAACAATTTTCATACGGGTTTCGAAGGTGCTTCAGTTCCGCATCTTTAACAAAACGAATTTCAAGCCCTTCCTACGTGCTATTGTTCACAATCTAAGTTTCTAGAACTACCTTTGTTTAGTTTTTTGAATTTTGTCATAGACATAAACTAATGTTTGTTCTTTGGCATTGATTTTTATTTTGTTAGTCTTTAGCATTTTGATTTCTTGTTTCCATTCACAATAATTATCTTTAAAAAAATAATTTAGTAAATCCTCACTCTTTTACCTTCTTTTTATAATTTTTAAATGTTATAGAGTAAAATATTTGTAGATTCATTATGCATCCAATACTGTACAATTTGAGTTAGGTCGCAAGGTTTGTTTGTATGCTCCATACACTACTCCGTCTTCTTCGTTAGTATTATTTGAGAAATTATGTGATTACATGTAAAGCCATGTGTGCAATCTTATTTTATTTTTATCAGTGTTATTGCTTGTTAACAGTAAGGATCAAAACTTGTTTCCATCCTTCCAAATTTACAACGAAATTCTTTAGGGTGCCTAATCTTCAACCATGATTCCCTGCATCCCTGCTTATATTTTTATATTATAGAAGTTTTTGCTTGCCGTCGTTAGCATACTTTCTCTTCCTAAAATGAAAACATATAGCCAGCCAGCTACACTACTGACATACTATCTCTTATGTCTCATCTTCTCAGCTTGCAGTCATCAAACATTATTATACCAACAATCTTCAAAAACTGAGCATGAGAATAATACATTGGGGAATGGAAGTGCAAGAGTCTTGGTAAAATATAAGGAGTATAATGTAGGAGTGTGGTCTCGTGTAATTGGGTTATTTTTCAATTGTACTCCAGGAACCCATTTCACCCAAAGAATATCGTAATTGTCATCTTAATTTAGTGATCTGTTGCATCTAGATAGTTCATCTTAACATACTATTCCACAACCACGAGTAGCGCTCTCCTAATTCTGTGAGGACGTATATTGATACACAACAAGCCCATTATGATAAAATAATCTTCTCATGCTGAAGAAGTAATGAATAAGAATTTAAATTGGGAGAAGAAACGAAATTTACTTAGTTATTGCGCTAATCTGATACCTTTAGTTGTTTAAGAATAAGATAACACTTTGTATTAGCACTTCGTTACTTACATGTTCTGTTATTTCCACATACTATAAAAGAAAAAGTAAGATCGCTTGAATTTTTAATATTATATTGAACTATATATGGTTGTTTGTTCTTTTTCATATGCATTGAGGAAGTTTCTTCTTCTTTTCACTTTCCTCTGTCAATGGGTTTAGCATACACATACATACTACATAAGCCATGAAGCTTGATTATTACCACACACCCCCCCCCCCACTAATAGTAAAGACTTCAATTTAGTGTATACTCTTTACCCGCTCAAACATGTTTTTTATTTATTCACGTCGCTTAATTTATTCTAATATCAATGAATTTTACTAAGCCTGTTATTCTTGTTTGGTTCATTTACTTTGAAAGGTTCTTTATCAATGGTTTGAGCCTCAACCTGATACCTTCTAAAGAGATAATTTAAGCAAATGTCGAGTGAACTCCATTCCCTGGAAAAAGGGTGCGTTTTAAAATGTGTTATTGTTTGTTGAGCTTTGAGGGACAAATTACCCACAAATAATAGGATTTTCAAGATGGAGATTAACCAATCTTCTGGATGTTGGTTGTTGCTCCTCACCTGCTATGGAATGGAACATTTTGTCTATAGTTGTGTGCTTGTCCAGAAACAATAGAAAATCGTACGTACCGTGTTTGGTATACATTGGTAAATTTCCGTACATACAAATTTAGTAACTGATTAAATATTAGGAAGCATGATTATTTGTTTGCTTTGATCCATAAATTATTCCTATCATTACTACTTTAAAAATTTGAAGAGTAAGACGTGGGATAACGTATGGTAGTGAGAAGTTAACCAAAATTTCTTTTAATCTAAATGAAGTAGAAAATAGAAGTTCAAAAAGATCAACTTGGGACACAATTGGGAGTACATAATTTTTAATTTTAAAGACAAATTAGTGCCGGGAAGACTAATTTTGTAAGCTGAATCTGAAGTTCAGGTAGGCATGTCAAAGTAAATGCTAATTGCAATTGTAGAAATGACAAGTGTGGCGGAGGAGGTATTTTCATGGACAAAGATTGTCGACTGATATCTATTTTCTTGTTTGTTTATAACCTCTATTCATTTATCATTAACATAATATCATATATTTTGTTTTTTTTTTCTGGATTCTAAAATGTCTAAGATCACATTTGTGTATCAACGTAGATGAATCTGGTGACTCTTCGTCATTAGATTTTTCAAATATTTACATGAATGAAGTGGGTGGGGGTTAAGAAGGCATGCATATATGGTCTTGGTACGCAAGTAGTATTCAATGAGAACATTGGTTCATCGCCTTCTTCAACTACTCAACTCAAGATTGTAGTTTTGATGCTGGAGTGAATGAATACATTCAAGAAATGAACGAGGAGATGAAGCATCACATGAGTGAACAGCTACATTAAGACTCAAAAGAGGTGGCACAAATTTTTAAATGGGTAAAAATCATGTAAAATTAAAAATAAGGAGCCACAAGCTCAAACATTCCACAAAAAGCAGTAGAATACACCTTTTAAGATAAAAAATTATGTATATAAATATGAAAACAGTCACAAAAAAGGTTACAAAGGTGGACCTCAACCCCACCTAAAAAAAATATCTGGAAATGCAAACATAATGATATCAAAAAGTCAAAAGAAAAGTAAGAAAGAGAGGGAGGTAGAAAGGGGATCCTTTGTACACTCTCTCTCCATTTGTCTAGGCATTAGTTCCATATGCATCACTCTGGTTCTGTGTTACAGTATCCGGTGTCTTCTCAGAATAAACAATATTACTAGATCCACTTGGAGATTTCAAGGGTGTATCCTCCATGAAGGTATGTATGGATATATAGAATCTCTAGGATCATGAAGGAATGTAGGGGCCTGGTGGAGTAGTAGCCATGTTAGAAATGGGCTTCTTTCCCTTGTATTTTCCTTTCCCACAAGATGTGGGGGTTTATTTACTTTTTACTTCAAGATGATGCTGCATGCTCATTTATTCTGATCCCATTTTCTTTTTTTCTAGGTTGAATGTTTCTCCTAGAAAATCCTGGACTAGCCATATGTGCAAATCATTATGAAAATTTCATAAACAACTAAATCTAATTCGTAGAAAACCAGTTGCTGACAGACTATATGAACTAGTCGGCAAGTTGTCAAATTGCATTGGCGAGCTGGATCGGGTTCCCAAAAGTGTTGGATCTTAAATTTTGGGAATTCGGCAATGCAAAAGTCCTTTTAATGGATCGGTGATAACTATCGTCGAGCAATAGTAGCCCTCTTGAACTACACAAAAGGTTCAGCGGTGCAGAAAAAGGGCAATCAAGAAGACTTTTGGAATGTCCATGAGTTCCTTTGGTGAACTCAAGCTTCTCGCCTAATATTACGAAAAATCAAAAAATTAAATTTTACACAAATGGTGAGACTCAACCCACCACAAATAAATACTATTTGTCCTGAAGTGCAAATGATATAAAAATATCCAAAATGTAAATCAAAATACAAGAGAGAGAAAGGTAAAAAGGGGATAATGTTTAAGTAGTTGATCCAACTATTCAAGTTTTAGATCTTGTTGCATTAGCCTAGACTAAGGCCTCAATGACTTGAATCTCTTCTGTAAATCCAGCTCCATTAGCAGAAGGAAAAGTTGAACCTTCCATGGTTGTGTTCACAACGACATTTACCATGATCTTAAAGTCAAAACCCTTGAGCTCTCCCCCTCTTTGTCCCGTGGGTTGATACTCTAGTAGGCATGTAATAAACGGATGCCCGAAGGGGAGTCAACACGTAATATATTGTATGAGTTATCGTGGGATGCAGGGAGGAAGTGGTTATGCCTGCACCATATGAAGCATGGCAGAATTACTTTAATGCCTGGAGTTCGGAGTGGGCAAAGATGCCCTTGTAGGGATCACACCTATATCTACCTCGTGGGATGAACCTACCGGAGCTTCCCTTTTCTTGTAAGACTTATATCTACAATAATCTACCTTAATATGACGAATGTTAGTGGATGATGAAGGTATCACCTCTATGTCTCTTATAGTATGTCGGGGGACCTCAACATGTTGGCGTAACTCCGTGATCAATAATGGAAATTTTAGTGAGGTCTTACTCTATTTGGCCCTCATGGCCATCTCATATGATGATAGAAAAAGTAGACGGTTGCACCATCTAGATATGATGGACCCTAAGCATGCCACTATATAATGGAAGAGGATAAAATTGTTCTGTCATGGAATAATTGGGCTTCTAATAAAGGAAAACCATTATCGCGCAAAAACAATCAAGTCTTTCTTCTCAAAAGGAGATCTAGTCTCAATCCATCTTGAGGTGGTCTTTGCAATAGTTGATGCTAACATTCTTTTCATATCATCCACGGATTAAGCAATATGTAATCCCTTTAGAGTGAAGAGTTATTTCCAGAATTGTGCGGATACAATTACTATTGTACTTGACATCCATTTCTCAAAGTATACTGACTCCACTGGTCTAGACTCTCTACTCTTCTTACTTTCTCTAGGGAACCTTATCACCATAAGATGAGTAAAACTCACTGACCCAAGATTTCATATACTGTTCTCGGGTCCTAATGAATTGCTTGAACAAGTGGAATTTAAGGGTCATCCTCACATCTTAATATTTCACCTCAAAAAATTCGGTAAATAGTAAGTTCTCATCAAGGATAGTTTGTGAGTCATCTCCTTTCAATCATTTTAGAATCATAGGAAGCGCAACGACATGAAGCACACAATTTTTTGAAGGTTCTACAGTTGGGCTTGATTTTGTTGCGAGAGAAGTAACAGTTAAGGGAACTCTGGTATATGTATGTTGAGATCCAGCCCATATCTCATCCCTTCTTGAAATCAAAGGTTACTTGTATTTAGGCTCCGATAAATCAGCTCGGTGTTAACAACCTCTCTCTTAGTTCTGTGCTTCTTTCTTTTGCCTTTTTCTTTGGGTGGGAGTTCTTGCCTTCTCTTCTTTAAAAGACTTGATCCACCTTCTTTTATAGTAATGCCCTGTGCTTCCTTCTTTGGAGCCTGTCTACACTTGCTTGCCATACCAGCAACGTTTTTAGTATAACTTAATCATAGTCATATAAATTAATTTGCTTGCACTGGTGCTCGCCAAGCTACTGGACGATTCACCAAATCTGTTTGGAAAGCGAAGTGAGGTTCGCCGAAATGATTGGCTCAAATATTGTGTCAATTTGGCGAAGTAAAGATCCACTGGTTGGTGGCTTTGAATTGACTCCTAGAATGATAGAATAATCAAGGATGAAATAACCATACCGTATTGAAGATTTATCCAACAAATTTGGACTCAAAAACATGGAGAATTGATTGTTATCCTTGAAACATGAAGGTCTTTCAACGGAGGATTTGTGTAGTGGGAGAATTTAGAGAGAAGGAGAGATTTTTTTATTTCTAATTGGGTGTTGGGTTTTTTATTGGGGAATGTGTGTAAAAGGACTTCAAAACTATACATTTGAAACCCCTAAAAAAAATCCAAAACACCACAACACTAGGTTGACCTTTAAAGAAAGTCCATCTTGACTTATAC
This sequence comes from Solanum arcanum, assembly GCA_027789145.1. Lineage (NCBI taxonomy): Eukaryota > Viridiplantae > Streptophyta > Magnoliopsida > Solanales > Solanaceae > Solanum > Solanum arcanum. Next base: position 17,285,654 of record CM050938.1, read on the forward strand.
TGACGCAGTCACAGTTGAGACATTGATGCAGATTGCAGAGGAACCTCCACTTACTTTTGACTCAAAGAAACACATAAAAACTTCAACAACATACTAGAACACACCAACAAATAAAAGAGTAGTTTTGAAATGTCTTGGTTGTCCGTTGACATTTGACCTCCAAATTCTTTAAAACTTACTTCAAGAACTATTCTACGCTATTTTTAAAAGTTATTAACTTATTAAACTTATGTGAAGCTCTAGTTTGTCCTAGTTAATTATTAGGGTGTTACAAACTCATGAGTAAATACTATTGTTAATTTAACGCACCTAGAAGAAGAGGTAATGAGGAAAGAAACACCACCTTACTATTTATCGCATCCCTTCCCTACAACATTACTCTTATATTCCATGAATATATTTCCATATTTGGGATGTAAAGCTTCACAACATAGTGAGTTATAATAGTGTATATATATTAAGAACCACTCTAGTTTCATTACTCAAACAACTAGGTACATCACTAGAAGTGATTACAGTATGTTCGAATGAGCTATTGTTCTTAAAGTGGGAATCATCAACAAATAGAGAAGAATTAAGACATTACAATTCACCCTCAAAAAGACACATATCAATTTTCAAAGAATTTTCAAGGATATTATCTATATGAGAAAAACAAACAATTGTATCTTCCACAAAAGATATGCTTACCGAGTGACTCCTATAATATGATCAACATTATCATTAGTACAACCAATTTGAGGTTTCTTAATAACACTACAAGAACCTAAAAAGGGGAACTACACTCACAAACAGGTTGATTAAAATAATCATAAAAAATATTATGAGCTACAATTCAAAGCGTAGCAATCAAAACTACGTTTGCATAATTGATCTAACTAGAAGTTAAATTTTTCATCAATAGGATCAACTAGTGTATCCACCCTTTCAACAAGCACATTATACATACACAATAAAGAATAAACAAGCTGACATAAATACAAAATAAGATTTAAACTTTGTTCATTTACACTGGTAAAAGTTCTATGTTTAGCATTTATACCATCATGATCGTAAGAATGATTTATTTACCTTGCATTTTGGGGTATTCCTAAAGTTTATCCATCACACCTATGACTTTAGGCTGTTTGTGTGGAACTTATTCTTCTCCATTCATTATGCTTGTACCTACATAATAATCCTTAAATAGTGAAGGATAAACAAAATGGTTAGATACAGAATTGTTGCACCATCCATGAAGATCATTTGCTCAATTATGATCGCCAATCTCCAACTCACATTAGTAATTCCTCTATTATAGATTTCTAGGTAACCTTTCCGTTAAGTTATAGGGTCTCACTTCTGGTTGCCATTGTACCTTACAGTTAAGAGAAGTCAACCAAAACAACATACCACGTTTGCGTAATCAAAATAAACTCAGAATCTATCACATTCTGAGAGAACAACTTGTAAGAAATGGTAGTCTCGAAGTGCAGCATGGAGTACTTGACTTCTCAATGGTCTTGTACAAGCCTAAAGATATCTTTCATTGCCTAAATGTATGAAAAGTAGAGCAGAATTAATAATTTTCACACGAAATATCTTAAAATATCTTTCATATTAAAATCATAGGAAAACACTAAGTATCAAGATATGTCAATCTTAGACTAAAGAATACTTGGGATACGGCCCATACAATACGAATATAGAAATAATTGGTCTATTACAATACTTTGAATAAGAGAAATATGAAGATAGTTATGTCCTCGAGTCAAGTGAGGACATACTTCAACTTGGTTGATATAATCCTAGTTTCGAAGCTTTTCTGAAGATGCTTGTCACTTTCCGCCTACACCTTTAGATATAAAAAAATATATGGAATTAGTACAATGCATGTACTAAGTTTAGCGTAATGCATAAAATCTTGAAAAAAATGGACATTTATGAGAAACATGCCCTTTTTGATTAAAAGTCCATATTAAAAGTATAAGAACCACATTTAAGAACCACACATCACATTTCGAACACAATACACGTCATAGGAAATTTGTATAAATTTAATACACCTTACACTAAGCTTATAGCTAACTTCACTGTAATTTCCAATTAAATTAACACCTTACAATATGGCATCAACAATATCTACAAAATACATACACATGAGATCCTCTTACCAAAGGTTATTCTAAGGCTCACTTGATTGAGTTATTATATATATATAATATGACATTCTCCTCCCAAAGGATAGTAAAAGAGTTAATAATTCAAGAAGAGAACGCCCATACCCCCTCTTCAAGATTACCTATATAATCCATAAAACTACTTTAAGTTTCCCTATATAGAGTTATTCTTAAGACTTCCCTAGGTAAGGCACGAAATGACCATTCCTATGCCCCCTTCATACCTTAAATATGCAACTCATAAACTACTCTAGGTAAATACTAATTCATTAACATGCTTTCAAACATAAGTCATTGTCTTCATTAGGAGCCATTGAACACATAAGTACATTCAAGTAATGGTCTCACAGAATACCTAGGGACCCACTCAATAACATCTTCAAAGCCTAATCATGCAATATCTTGATAGAGTTCCATATCAACACCTAAACTTCATAAAACTTATCAATTACTAGTAGGTATTTCACATGATGAAAATATGTAATAACCGACATAGCCATACTTGCTATGCATGGAATCCAGAGTCAAAAACCTACTCCAATGGAGGGTGTTCAACTTGCTAATGGAAGAACTAGAACACATCCCATGTAGGCACATTCTTAAGGAAGATGAAGGGTTTAATTGTGGTCTATCCTCATCCTTTACTAGAGCTACATCCCAAACCATACTCACTTGGTGCTAGCCTTTGTTCTCCTAAAGTATTATATAAAGTAGTGTATGAAGAAGTTCCATATCTAGTTCACAACCCAATAATATTACACCTAATGGAAGAGGGTCAACTAAGGCTAACAACAATGGTCAAGAGGATAGCTCAATGACTTTCCTAAGAATTATTTCATGATGTTCCATCCAATCAACCCTAAGTCCACCATTCATACAAGAAGGATACCATTACGACTTTCAACATCAAGAAGGATACCATTACGACTTTCAATCTCAAGAAGGATACCATTACGACTTTCAACATCAAGCGTATCATAACCGTCCAACTAGGTTGAAGGTTTCACATAAAGTACCTTCTTAACTATGTTGAAGGTCTCATGTCAATCATACATACAAGACAAATAATATTTAGCATACTAAGTCATGAAATAATATTCACATTGTACATGTATCAATTAAGGGACACAAGTCTACCAAAACAAGACACACACATACTTCATCATATCACATATAGAATATCATTCAAGAAGAACATGGGTATAACAAATATTCTCTATAGATCATCCTACTCACTACTATAATACCATCAATCTAAGTGTCACAAGTCTCATATAATATATCAAGACACATCATACTTCATCATCAAGTAATGCATTTAATGACTACATTATAGTCTACTAGACACACATATCATTAAGTAGAAGGTCTCATAGTTTGACTTCACATCAGCACATAAATTATCTAAACTGTCACAATAAGCACATATTCAAGTTATTAAATCATAAATCCATAATACCTAATGTAATGCCAACGAGGACACATTGATTCACAATTCATATATCAATGCTGACAAGGCCACATAATTCAAAAGTATAGCACATAAGCACCGTAACCATAAGTGAACCATATCAAGAATCATCATCATCACCATCTAAGAACTACACTATACCACATACATAAAGTTAGGTCGACACCATTATTACAACCTCATCACTCAAATCCATAGCCAACTTTACCAAAACAATACTCAAAGGCCCTTACCAATAGCCATGATCAACAACCCAATCTAATATTACAATATTCAATGAATAAAGGATAATACAACATGAATTTTTGAATGTATGTAAGATTACTAAAAATTGTACCATGATTCTATCGTAATTAAATAGACCTAATAAAACTACATAATAATTAAATGATATTAAGACATAATCAAACCATACACAAAGTAGTCAAACCTAGGGTTTCATGAATTTAATGGTTTCATAGTGTTGTTAGTTTAAAATAATCGAACTAACATCAATAAAATCAATACACACTGATTTAAAATGATTTATGCAAGAAACCATGGGTACATTACTAAATAGGAAAATTTAATCTTTTGAAAGACTTTGAAAATCACTATGATTATTGGATCCTTGAAGAAAAGAGATTCAATGATGAAGACAAAACATGAATAAATGGTTGACCATGAATTTGGCAAAGAATTGATGAAGAATCACCAAACAAATCTTCAATCCAAGCTCGATGTAGAGTAGGTCCACAGACGGGTTGTAATGGCTGGCCGTCAATGGATTAAGACACTTACCTTTGGGATCTTAGCCTCCCTAGTCTTTGTTCTAACCTATGTCTCCCACCTACGGGGCGTCATTCCCACCTATTGGGCGTCGATGCCCTCTGTAGGTGAGGCTTGTCTGGACATACATGACCCAAATGACGGGCCTTCCTGAATGACCCTTGGTTTGTCCTTGGGTAATTTTACCCGGACCTTTTTAACCCGAATATGTTTGTATACTATTTTAGGACCTCGTACATTAATTTCATAAAAAACAAACACTTAAAACTTAATGAAACACAATAAGGCTCGTAAGGACATTTCAAGGCAAACCTTTCGAACACCATGGACTTTCGTTGACAATTTAACTCCAAATACATGAAACTTTAACCACTGCCTCCTAGAATCAATATAACCCATTTTAAGACTTGAAATCATCATGACACAAGTTTTAGACTCATGTTACAACTAATTAATTATAGAGGTGTTACACAATCACTCATATTGACACATGTTGATTGCCTCTAAAATATGTGTGATTAATTTTGAAAATTGCTTATCTAGATAAACAAAATAAAACAGACTCGAGTCAAGAATTTTCTACATAATTTAAAAAACCCAAAAATAAAAGAACCAACTATGAAATCATTTTCAAGAACCTATCGTAAAGAAGTAGGTAATTACAAGTTGAGAATCAATTTAGGAACCTTCGTTTTTAAAAAGAATCAAAAGAAAAAAACTATGAATTTATAACCTATGATTAAAAGGGTCATAACATGAGCTTTCGATCATCAAATGAAATTTTTTCTTTGCCTAACGTGAGGTTCAGATCACCAACGAAAAGATAGGCTGTCAAATCTTGTCAATCATACAAGGCAACTCAACAATCTTTGTGGAAGTCCTGTAGTGAGCTGAGTGGATTCAGCGAGCAGGGTTAGGTCACAGAATTTCACTATAGCACAACCAAAATTAGTGCCAAATCTATGACATAACGTCCCAAAGCGAGAGGTGTTGAGTGGACAGCTAACAAAGTCGATGTCTCCAAATGTCCCTTCGCTACATATAGAGTGCTATTAAATATTAAGTTTGTGGGACCCACCTTCCTTGGCCTTTATTTTTTATGCTTTTATTTAAATTAACTTTTCATAAACACTTGTAATATTTATCTCTCTTTAATTTTTTTAATCATACCCTTATTTTAAAATATTCTACCCTTTGAAGATTTGAATATCTATCAAGTACAACAAAAACAAGATGAAGACCCAAAAATAAACTTCGCATATTTTTAGCTATGAATTTCATGACATTTGAGATAGAAGATATCTTAGATATAGGGAATAAACTACAGTTGTTTTAAGTCTCAATTACTTCACAAAACTTCAAGATTTGAAAACCCACATTGTCTTCTTAAACCAACAATGGTGTATTCTTTATTAGTACACAAAACCATTTCAAATCACACCCCTAGACTTAAAGATTGTTAGGGAAAACTAATACAACCTTTGAAATATAAAAAATAAAATAGACAAATCAACAAACACATTTCAACAATTTCAACAAAAACATTCTGAAATGATTTTTTGTAGCAACAAACTCAAGACTAGTATTGTAGGCAGGATACAATGCTCAGCTCTAATACTAAATGATGTGATTCTCAAAAGAAGAATAGCCAAACTAGAGGAAAACAAGAAAGATTGAAGAAAGAAACAAGATAAGAAAAAAATGATAATTAAAGGATGTATTAATTCAAATAACCTCAAACTTAGATCCTAACAACAACTTAATATAGAAAAATAGATACACAAGAAATGATGAAAGAAAAAGCAACATATAAGTATGTTAAACTTAAAAACCTACTTTGTTATTCCAACAAGAAGAACATAAATTTTACTAAGACTTTAAAGGAGTCGATATCCCAAGAAAACCCAATTTTTGAACAAGGTTCAACAAATGCTTACCAAGCTTTCAAAAACCCACATATGAAATTAAGGCTTGCAACAACAATATAAAAAATCAGTCTTCCCTAAAATGGTTTCTGACAGGCCTATTTATAGTTTTTGGCATTAATACATTGATGGTCCAAAAAGCAAACGGAATGGGCAACTGGGGAGCTATGTCGGGGCTTACCCAATATATTTTGAGAGTCTCCTTCTATCCAGAAATATGAACATAACATTTTCTTCCTCCCTTGATGGCTACTATAAATTTTGGTTGTTTTGGAGTCAATGTGTGATGCGTGAAGTGTCATCCTTTTTGGCTCAATGGTATGCCTCATCTTGCAGCTCATTAGTGATCTTGGAACCATCGCAAAAGATTTTTTTGATGCTCCAAATTTCCCTTAACACGCCGAATGGATTACATTCTTCACTTGCTACTTCTTGCTTTGTTAGGTCTCCCAGGATCTAAGTAATCATCCAAGCAGGGTGTTTCCCAACTAGGAGCTCCTTCAAGGTTTGTATGTGACCATGCAAGTCATGGAATCCCTCTCCGTCATCCGATGTGGTATAAACCCTCAATAATTATGAGAAAACCATCAAAGCATTGAAGTTCATAAATAGATAGACTTGAGGCAATTTGGAATGCGTCAAACCAGAATGTACAGTTCTAAGAAAATGTAGAAAATATAGGTTATAAAAACTAATGTACTAAGTAAGGAAGAAATTCTTCTAATAATTAAATCATGTTAAAAGGGATATTTAGTTTAAATCTTGAACATTGTAAAGTTTAAGAAGCTTCATGCACAGTTAGAGTAATTACATAGTCAAAGCATTTAATAAGTAACCCTAAGATACCATAATAATTCATAACTTACCTTAACCTTATACAAAACAAAAACTCATAGATAAGGACTCATTCATGTTCATATATCTTAATAAGTATAGTAACTCTCAGAACCAATCCATATATTTCAGACATAATTTCATATATCTTCATTGCAAATGGAAAACACACAATAAACCATTTAAAATTCCACTTGTGCAATGTGTATGTGAAGTCCCATAACCGCACTTACTCTTTAAAGATTCACACAATCATCACAAGAGTTTGCATCACTTGGTTAATGGGACCAAAGCGGTAAATTATACGTTTCATTGCACATGGTTCTCATTAAGATCATCACACAAGGTATAAACACAAAAGACAAACACATCTCCACACATCCGCTAGTGTACAATTTTCATACCGAGATAGTTAATTCGATTCTTGGCTAGTCACAACGGGATGCATATAGTTCACATATTATATATGCAACTTTATCAGTCCTCATCTTAAATTGACATTTAATGTCTGTTCAATTATGACCACTATTTAACTCACCTTTAAAAAAGAATATCTACATTAACACTAAAAGTACATAATTTTTTGGATGGGTCGAAAATCATGTAAAATTAAAAAAAGGGGTAGAAGCTGAAATATTCCTCAAAAAGAAATGGAATTCACAATTTAAGCTCATAAACTCATTCTATACAAATTGGATAAAACTGACAAAAAAGGTCACAAAAGGTGGGCATCAAAAAGTCAAAAGAAAAGTAAGACAGAGAGCGATTTAAAAAGGGGATCCTTTGTATACACTCGCTCAAACAACATTAGTGGCCTATGCATCACTCTTGTTCTCTGTGATTGTATCCGGTGTAACCTAAGAAGAAATAACATTACTAGACCCACTTGGAGATTTTAAGGGTGTATCCACCAAATATTTATGTATCACTACATAGAATCTCCACGACCATGAAGGAATATAGGGGACTTGAGGAATAGTATCTATGTCAGAAAAGGGCCTCTTTCCCTTGTATTTTCCTTTTCCACAAGATGTTGTGGTTTATTTACTTTATGCTTTAAGATGCAATTGCATGCTCATTTATTGTGATCCAATTTACATTTCTTCAGGGTTTAATGTTTCTCTGAGAAAATTCCACAATAGCCATATCTACAATGCATTATGAAAAATTTTAAACAACTAATTCTAATTCCAAGAAAACAATTGTAGAAAGACTGCATGAACCAGTCAGCGAGTCTCCAAATTGCTTTGGCGAGCTAGATCCAATTTACCAAAAGAATAAGATATGAAACTTTATGAAGTTGGCGATGCAGAAGGAATTTCAATGGATTGATGACAACTATCGGTGAGCAAGAGTATACCGATGAAAGTTGCACTGCATAAAACGTTTAGGGGTGCAAACAAATGGCATAAAGGAAGACTTTTGGATGTCCCAGAGTGCCTTCTATGAACTCAAGCCTCTCGCCGAATGTTACAAAAAATCAATTAATCTTAATGTACACAAATGGTGAGCCTCAAACAATCACACAAAAATGTTATTTTCCTTAAGTGCAAATTATTTTAAAATATTCAAACAATCAATGAAAATACGAGAGAGAGAAAGGTATAGATGGGATCATGTCTAAGTAGTCTATCACTCTATCCGGGTATACTTTCCTACTGCATCAGCCTGGACATAGGTCTAAATGACTGGAATCTCATCCAAAGAACAAGCTGCACAAAGGGAATCAAAAGATACACATACCATGGTTGCCTTCAAAACGACATCTATCATAATCTTATTTGTCCTACCAAGGTCTCCAAGGTCACTCTCAGTCTCTGTGGGGTGAGGTTGATCTCTCAATATGATATCCTCATGTACAACTATCTACTCTTCGTAAATATAAGTATTTGACTAATAAACTCCAGCCTACACAAATGTAATTCAATCTTTGACTGTTGGGAGGATGTAGTTGTGCCTGCAGCATGTGAATCATGACAAAAGTACCTGAATGCCTTAAGTTTGGAGTAAAAAAAGATGCCTTTGCAGCGATCACACCTATATCTACCTCATGTGACTTACCTAGCAAAGATACCCTATTATTGTAAGCCTCATATATAATATATTCTACCTCAATATCCTAAATTTCATTGGATGATGAGGGTATCACCTCTAAATCTCTTACAGCATCCCGGGGGACCTCAACATGTCAACGCAACTCCATGCCCAATAATGGAAATTGTAGTGAGATCTTCCACTATTTGGCCCTCATGGACATCTCGTTGCACCTTGAATATATGAAGGACCCTAAGCATTCCACCATAAAATGGAAGATTTCATAATTGTTTTGTCATGGCACAATCAATCTTCTAAAAAAGGAAAACGAGAATCGAGCAGAAACTCTAAAATCTCTCTTCTAAAAAGTATCTCTAATGTTAATGCATATTGGGGTGTTTTCTTAAATCGATTGTGCTAACCTGCCTTTAAGATCATCCAATCACTGAGCAATATGTAATCCTTTTATAGAGAAGAGTTCTTTCCAGAACAGTTTTGATGCATTCAATATTGCACTTGACTTTCATTCCTCAAACTATTACCGACCCTACTAGTTTAATCTCACTACTAATCTTACTTACCCTAGGGAAACCTATCACCATAAGATGAGTAAAACTTACAGACCAAAGATTTCATATACGGGTCTCAAGGCCTAATGAATTTCTTAAACATGTTGAATTTGAGGGTCTTCGTCACAACTATATATTTCCCCTCGAAACAATATGTAGATAATAACTTCTCCTGAAGGATGGTTCGTGGGCCTTTCCTTTCTATCATTCTAGAAGCGTGGGAGGAGCAACGAAAGGGATCACTCAGTTTTTTAAGATTCCAAAGTTAGCAATGATTTTGTTGCGGGAGGAGTAACAATTAAGGGGACTCTGGTATATGTAGTTTGAGATCAAACCCATATCTCATCCCTTCTTGAGATCAAAGGTTACTTGTCTTCAAGCTCAGATAAATTATCCTTGAGTTAACAACTACGTTATAGAGGTACGCCTATATGAAACACGACATTGAACCTGAAGGGGTATCATATGAATCATTAGAATAATCATGAACACTAGTAAATAAAAATGATGCATAACTTAAAATCATTACAATGGAAGTCTTTTTCATAGAAGAAATATAAGATTCTAGACCTTATCTCCAAGAAACCATTTAATACAATCAAATATAATCTTTGGGTCATAGAACAACATAGTCATTAAAATAGAAAGTAAAAAAGGAAATTAGAATTAGTAAGTTTTCCTGTGAAAAATGGGGACTAACCACGTTTTGAGAGTAGTCAATCCACGCTTTACATAGAAATAGAAGTTAACCTGAACGAACAGAACCTACCCTTAAAAGAAAATGCAGAAAATATGGGTTAGCACAAATATTGTACAAAGTATGGAAACCATGCATAAAAATCTTTAAATCATGTAAAAAGGGTCATTTAGTGGAATATGTGCACTTTGTGAAGCTTATGAACCATTACAAACATTTAGAATAATTATGTAGTAAACCCATTTCAGAAGAAAACCTAGGCTACCATAATCATGCATAACTTACCTTGACCTCATCTATCGCCAACATTCATAGACAAGGAGTCATTCATGTTCATATGTTATATAAGTAAAGTAACTATTACAAACAATTCATATCTTGCATGTATAGTTTCATATATATATGCATAGCATAAAGAAATCATACTATAAGACCTTGAGAAACCATAGTACATAACTCATGTTATTGTTTCATAACTTACAAAAAATATATATCTTGCCTACATTGTTTCATGTATACTCATAGCATAAGGAAACCACACCATAACCCCTTTAAAAGTCCACTTGTTTAACGTATAAGTGAAGTTACATACATTCACTCACACTAAGCAAAACTCATTGAGAAGACATAAGTACAACTCATATTCATAATACATATTGATTTTTCTTGTTTAAAGTTAATAATTGATGTTATGCAAACATTAAATCATAAAAGAATCATTTAATAAGAGAATACACCATAATAACCCTCAAATTTGTCTTGTGGAATGCGTGAATGAAGTCCCACACCCCATTAATGATATGATGAACCTTTTGCGAAACAGAGTACATTACTTATGTTCTTTCCATAGTTCATTTCTTGTTCATATTCGTGTTCATTTCATGTATGTAAAATAGCCTAAATATATATAGAGCATGTAAGCTTCATGGCATCCGTTATCACGCATCATATGAGCCCTTAGAATAATCATGAACATAAGTAAATCGAAAATATGTGGAATTAATTTTTTTTTACGATGGAAGTATTTTTCAGAAAAGAAATCTAATAGTCTTGAGATTGTCTAAATTAAACAATCAAATACATTTGGGTACATACTTAGGGCTATAGAACTTTTACAACATAGTCTTGATAATAGGAACTACAAAAGGAAACTAAAAATGAATAAGCCTCGTCTTTGAACCTTGAGGACTCACCAAGCTTTGAGAGTAGTCAACCCAAAAGTCACTTGAAAGGAGAAGTAACATCAACGACCATGATGCAATTCTCACAGTAAGAATCACAATAACGTTGGAAAACAAGAGGGATAGAAGAAGAGAAACAAGAAAAGAAACAATTGGCAACAAAAGGATGATTAAATCTAATAACCTCAAATTTTTAGATCCTAACAAGCACCTAATTTTGATAAATAGATTGAAACAAAAAGGAAACAAAGAGAAAACTATGGGTATGTTAAACACAAACACATGACTTCATTAATTCAACAAGGAGCGCATAACACCAAAATGACCTCAAGGGAATTTATATCCTAAGACACTCCTTCTTCTAAACAAGCTTCAACATAAGCAGACAAAGTTTGAATCACTCATAGAATGAGTTTTGGTACATAGGAACACTAATTAAAATGAGTCTTCCCTAAGATGAACTACTCAAGGACTTTTTATCGTTTTAGGTATTTTTACAAAGATTGGACAAAAAATACCCGAAATGGGCTATAAGGCAAGCTAACTCATGGATTGACCAATCCTTATTGCGAGTCACTGACAAGTGAGTGCAATTAACTTCACGTAGGCTCCATTTTTTATGGGTATTGTATCTTTCGACGGTTTTTAAGGTCAAACGGATATGTGTTGATTTTTCTCTTTTGCATCTCATTTGGCTTTCATGAGGTCTTGGAACCTTCACCAAATTTTTTTGGTAATGCTCCAAATGTCCTTAAGCTCACCGAATTGAGAATTTTCTTGAGTTCGTCCTCTTGCATCGTTAGGTCTCCCACGCTCTACTCTGTAATCCAAGCATAGTGATACCCAACTGAGAGATTTTTCAAGGTGCGTATATGACCATGCAAGGCATGGGACTCCCTCCTTTTCATCCATATGTCCCCAACACCCTCCATAATTATGAACAATTCATCAAAGCATTGATGTTCTTGAACGGATGGACTTGAGGAAATGTGGATCGCAACTTTCTCCCTATCTTTAGAAGAATTCTTCATTGAATCTATAAATTTAAAAACTATATAGAGAGACAAAAAAAAATCCTCTAATGGTTAGCGATAGAAATAGATATATCAATTCCCTACAAAGGATGCATAAGTTTAACATATGACAAAGCATCAAAATAATAAACCAAGGGTTTAAAACCCATCAAATGAAGATATACTTTGCTAGATAATCAACACTGAAAAAGGGGTTGAGGGAAGAACTGATACACTTTAGCAAATTCTTATGTAAGCCCTCGTTTGTTCCACATTCAAAAAAGTACAAGGCCTCCTTTATGTCTAGCAGCAAAAGAACACTTATACCTATGTGCAAAGGCATAAGTAGTGTTGACCAAAGTTAAGACCCCTCCCATTGCACTATATAACTTCAAGTGAGTAATTATTCCCTATTCATGAGGAGGATCACATATGTAAGTACTCCCCACCCACATTAGTTAACATACCTCCTTCAAGCACATAAGATCAAGTAATATCACAAAAGAAAATTCATAATAATGAAAGATGGTGTTACAACAACACTGATAACACTTAAAGTCGACACTAGAGTCAAATGGAAACGAATTATATTTGATAAAGTAAAGGAGTCTCTAATTCCCATTTTAGGCCACTACTAACATAAGGTAGGCAACACGCACAAGTTTAAGTGTCATCATATGAAGTAGATAAAAGTGTGTCCTCGAATCCAAACCTTGTAAAACCAATTAGATCATAACAAGGAATCTTATCTTCTTAGCTTAATGTTTAGTACCAAGGTTAGAATTTGGCACATTTAACCGAAGAGACTCAAACTCAAGGAACTACAAAACATTCGTTATTGTCATGGCTATATATTCCACAAATGGAGAATAAGGAAAATGTTTATCCTTATAAACATCATTGAAATACCACAAAAAATATGATACTCCTAGTAGTTCAAATACCTTCACGCATCCACCGTGATCAATCTTATATGATTTCCACAAAACTTAATCATACAAAGAAGTGTAGACCACAATGACACTGTGACGCACATATAGTGCATATTAAATAAAACTAGGGATTTCATTATATGCAAAGAGATATTAATGGAAGGTACATACTTTTCTTCTGTATGAAAATATCTCCTACCCCGATGAGATGCTCACTCAATAAAATTATGCTTATGGTCATACATTGAAATGAGTGTATGAAGCTATTCTTTCCCACACACAATGTAGGCCCGTAAAAGGAATTTTAAGACCTCAATAACGGATTTCCTGCATATGGAATGAAATCAACCATGCTAACCTCCATATACCTTCCATTTCAACAAAGCACTCCCACACAAGTGCTACAATTTAGCTCACTACATGGGTCAAATGAAAAGGAAATCCATGTACTAGGATCAAGTTCCCATCAACTTAAAAGGTTGGCACTCTTCCTTCCAACATCATACTCCACTCAACAACATGAGAATGATCATATGTAATAAAGTAAAAGAGATAGGTGTCTCTTAAGTCTACATCTTGTAGGGTGTTTTCATGTGTATGACTAGTAATACATTCAAACTTTTTTATGACCGGGTAGAACACTCTAGTCATCAGACGGTGTATTCAACCTCTCATAGGTCTTAAAGAATCCCTTAGTGTTCATCCATGACATTGTCATAAAACAGTACATAAATATAACTTAATAAAATAAAATTGTACGACCTATGAGCAACCACTTTAAAAGAAATCTTCATAAATAACTGAAATCTAGGCTCATATAAGCGAACACAGACTCAAAAGTTAGAAATCTCAAACTAGGCACACAACCCGTACATTGAAATGAAACATATGTGGAATACAATGTCTTCAACGAAAGAAACTAGAAACAACTTCCATGTCTTCGAACATGTAAGGACATACCGTGATCTTGAGAGAACAATCTAATTCCCAAGATTCACCTCTAGGGATCCTCACCTGCCAATTAAGTATGGTGAAAATGCAAAAAGTCATGCAAAAAGGGACATTTGACTTGAAATATGCCTTTCATGCCATTTTGTTAAAAATTTATAAACAATGTATAAAGCCATCAGACAAGTACATCACAAACATATAAGATAGCACCCACACATTAATCAAAGAAAGACCATAATCATTAAGTAACCCATTTAACCATTCAAACACTAGACCTAAGGTTATCCCAAGACTTATCTAAGGAAGACATAAAGAGGCCGCCCATTCAACCTTTTCAATAAACACCGAAGTATTCCCCAACAAAACAAAAGATAATTATATTTCTTTTTTTAAAACATAACCAAACAAGACAACAATAATAATAGAGAAACATAAGGGATATGCACTTTAAGAGACTTCATATAATGGTCTTAGAAGACCTAAGAACCTCACTCTAGCATATGCAAGGCCTACTCGTTCCATGTGTAGGTACAATCCAATTCTACTACGTACACATTATACCACCTATAATATAACTAAAATGCACCTCCCACATGATAAGAATAGTTATTAACCTATATACACCATAGTAGCTAGTTATGGAATTCGAAATGTACCCCACCCCATGGAGGGTGCTCTACGTACCATTGGTCAAACTAGGACATATCCCTTTTTGGCACATGGTTTAGGGTATATCAAGGGATTATTGGTACTCTACTCTCATTCTCAAGTATAGCTACTATCACAAGCATATTCATTTAGTGCTTTGCCTTATTTCTCATATATTAAGTTCTATCATATAAGTGTGTTAGAGAAGGTACCATCATTAAGCCGTAGAAACTCATAATACAATTAGTGAGAAGGGATCCACAATGGTCTACCGATCAAGGTTCATTAGGATAGCTCATATGATTCATCTTGAAGGGGTGCCATCGTCCTTCTGGTCCAAGACTCAACGTTAACCTTCTTTTAATATTTATGGATCCATACTATCTTAGATTTCTAAACTACTCTAGAAAACCTCATTTAACATTCATGGAAGGGCACCAACTTTAGGTTTTTCTATCCTAGACTCTCATTTTTTTCATTCATCTAATAGAAAAGGGTGCCTAAGCCTACCTAGTCAAGAGATCGTATTCAAGAAGCTTTCATGTATAGAAAATAGGAACTTAGGCCTACAAAATTAACACACAATATTCATCTTTCTTTGATGTATCAAGTAGGGGACACTTAATCTATCTAATCAAGACACCATATCAATATATAAAGAATTTAAATACTGTAACATTACCACATTAAAAATTTAGGGAAAATACAATTTTAATCACATCATATTCACATTATACATGATGAAAGATATGTCTTAAGGCATAGGAATACACACTTCGTATCTTACCTAGATAAGTCTTAAAAATTACTCTAGTTAGGAAAGATGATTGATTATGTATACATGATCCAAACTTTGGTAGTCTTAAGGATTATTTAGGTAATCTTAGAGAGGTCAATTGTATGCTGTTACATTAAGTGAGAATAATTCTATGTTAGGTAGTATATAAAATCTCATAAGTGTTTGTGAATGGATTTTATGGGCGATCGCTTCACAACTCACTCAAGTGAACCTTAGAATCACCTTTGGTAGGAGGATCTTATGTTTATGTAGTTGGTGTATTGTATGTGTGTATCTCATTATAGGTGGTCTTAAGGATCATTTAGGTGTGCCTACATATGGTGTATGAGTGATTTCTCTCTTTGTCTTTCTTAAGTGAGTCTTAGGATAACTTTTAGTGATAGGATTTCATGCTAGTAAGTGTTCCTTGTGAAGTTGGAAACTTCACTCTAATAGTGAAATAGGTCATTGTAAAGTGATATGAGTTTACTGTCATATTCCTAAATATGTGGTTAAATGTTTATGTAATTTTTAATGTGTTTCTAAGATGTTAAATGGTGTTTTTATGCTTCTGATATGATGTTAAAATCAAAAGAAGCATATTTCTATGAAATGTTATTTTTCATAATTTTATGTATTAATAATACTTAGTACATGTGATTGTACTAATTCCATACATTTTATGATACCTAAAAGTATAGGTGAAAAGAGACAAAGATCGTGAAGGAATTTTTAGATTCTAGATATCATTCAAGTAAATTTGAAGTATGTCCTTGCTTGACTCGAGACCATATATTTCTTTTATTTCAAAGTATTGTAATAGACTAAGTATTTCTATTGTCATATTATATTTGTCGTGTCCTAAGTATACCTGAGTAAAAGAATGGCACATATTGAGATTTAGCGTTTCTATGACTGTACTACGAAATTTTTTTTTAAGATATTCGTGTGAAATTTTTTAATTCCGTGCTACTTTTCATATGTTATATACGATGAACAATACGGAAGGTCATGTATAAGATCTTTGAGAGGTCAAGTACGCCGGTCTACGACTTATAGAATGACCTAACTTGTAGAGTATAGGTGTGGGTCGTGACAGTGTAATCTTGTATCATTGTATATTGTTATTATCGGATTGAATTAGTGATCATTGCAATTTATAGGAGTCTTTGTGTATTGAGTTGGTTGAATTGTCTATGGATTGGAGTTGTTGACGCTGGAATGGTTGTATGTTGACCTAACCTTCCCTATATTGTGTAGTAGAGGTCTTGTATTGTGATGATTGTATGGTCCACTTATGGTAGCGCTTCTTACGTTTTCTACTTGTTAAGAAAGTGGCCTTGTCGACATTACTTTATGAACTGTTAAGAATGTGGCCTTCTAACGATTAATTTATGAATTATGATGTTATCATGTTACAACTTTAATATATAATTATTAACTGTATATATGTGAAGTCCTAGCATGTGTTCTTCTAATATAATATAGGTGATCATAATAGGCTATAATGATGTCATCATATGAGTACACTTGATGTTGAACCTTGGATCTTCCTGTTTCACTATATGTGTCTTATGATTAACTATCAAGACGCTTCTATAGGACTGAGTAGGGTTACTTGTATTATGCTTTGTTTACCCTATGTGCTGCATGAATATGATATCATACTTGTGAAAAGATGTTAATGAAGTGCGTCTTGTTTTTGTAGACCTACGTCCCTTACTTGATACATGAAGAATTTGAACATAAATCCTTGACTTAGTTGTCTATAATTTGTCGTGAAAATTTATGTATTATTGAAATATGACCTAAAACATAGTCATTTTTGTGGAACCTTCAATATAGATAGAAGGTTATGATATCCTTCAAGTTAAATTAGTAATCGTATCCTTCTCGTGTGAATGATGGACTAAGGGATCGGTTGGCTGGAATGACATTAAATAATCCTTGCGAAAGTCATTAAACTATCATATTGATTATTATGTGACATCTATAGTGGACCCCCTTTGGTAAGGTGCATTTTATTTGATTATGACTTTTATATGGTCCCTCTTCCTATTCTCCTTAGATTGAATTAATCTATGAGAACAAAGGCTTGCACCGAGAGAGTGTGCTTGTGTAGGAGCTCTCTTTAAAGGTTATTAGAGTACAAAGAAACAATCCATATTCCTTAACCATGTGCCTACATGGGATGTTTCTTAGTTCTACCATTGACAAGTAAAATACCTTCTATCGGAGTAGGGTTGACTCAAGATTCCATGCCTATCTAATATGGTTTATATCGGTTATTGCCTATTTTCCTAATGTGGGATACATGATAGTGTTGGATAAGTACTACAAAGTTAAGGTAGTGGAAGGGGACGCTATGTAAACATTGCACCAGTAGGCTATGAAGATGTTATTGTGTAGGTTCCCTAGGTATTCTCAAAGACTATTAAGTGGATGTTCTTAAATTTTTAATTTCTATTTAATTGTTTAATGAACATAAAGACATAAGCTAATGAAATGTTAATGAAAAGTTACGTATCTAGAGTACTTTTAAGGATTTTTAGCTATGCTTGGAGAAGGTGCATGGGTGTTCTCTTCATGTCTTACTTAGGTGCGTCTTAGAGTTATATTAGATAGGGAGTAGTTAGAATTGAATAATATTATCTTAGGCATTCTAAAGGATCACTTAGGTTTGTGTAAGGGGGTTGTATGGGCGGTCGTTTCATAAGTCACTCAACAAACCCTTAGAACAACCTTTGGTAGAAGGGTCTTATGTTTATGTGATTTGAAGTTATCTTGAACATATATGATTGAATGTTACTATATATGCTTATGTTGTCTTGTGAGTGACTATTATACTTCTCTTATGAAATTTTATACAAAAAGATAATGTTTTATTCAAATGTCTTTTTAATATGATTTAAGTTACATGTTACCTTATTTAGTGAATTCTAATGTACTAATTCCATTTATTTTATCTTATCTCTAATGTTTTAGGTGGCATTTGATAAGAGTATTGAAGCGGAAGCTTGGATTAGTGTTCATTCAAGCAAAGTTTTGGTATGTCATGAATAGATTAGGGTGTATCATTATATTTAGTTTTCTTTTGATAAAATATTTTAATAGACTTCGATATTTCTATATTTTTATGTATTCTTCGTGTCCTATGATATTCGTGTGTCTAATATGGCTTCTTTGAGACTTATACTTTACTTATGATTTTATATTAAAGATATATTTTGAAGTATTATTAATTTGTGTGAAAAATTTTAATTTCACACTACTCTTCATACATGTATGCAAAGAACTATTGCAAAGGGCTTGTACAGCACCTCCGAAAGGTCAAGTACGTCGTGTTGCAATTCTAGAATACCATTTTTTCTAGCGTATACTCTCGGCTCATGACAATAAAGGGAATTAAATAAATTTATTGTATATACATTCTCTCCATTTGTATGGGCATCAGTGCTTGGTGTAGTGCACTTACTATGCGTATTTGTGCAAAGTATAGTTCTCTTACTCTAGGCATCGGTACCTGAAGTCTTCTTAGACAAAATAACAATTGAACTAGGATATGCGAAAGGCATATCCATCAATGAAACTTGTGAAACTGTGTCTATCATTGCGTCCTCAGTCTCATCAAGGTCATCATATTATGCTTCCTTACTCACCTCAGCCAATTCTATTAGTATCTAACTTAGTCTTGGGATCAACTGTCTCTTCTATTCTAACTTCGTCTCTGGTGTTTGTCGGAGACATCTCTCCCACATAAAAAATCTCTACCATCCCTAAGAAAATGGATATATAGGTGGACTTAAGCAGATCTATATTGCTCCGTTACACAACAATATCAGACTTTAAGTCTACCACCTCCTCGGTGGCCCCTTGGCCACTCTGACACATCACTATCCTTGTAGCAAGGGCGTCAATGGTTTCACCCAATGGTTATAAGCAATCTTCCTGGGTAGTATGAACAATTCCATTAATGGAGGCCTCGAGTCAAGAAAGCCTACGATCAAAATAATGGGAAACCTATCCCATCCGGAGTAATGAGGCTAGGGTAAGTGGGGTCCGAGCATCAACATCAATTAGTCTAGGAGGCAGTGCAATAGAAGAACTTGGAGTGTTAGAAGGTACATCAAAAGAAGTACCTGAATGCCTAGGAGCCGAAGTATGAAAGGATGTCTTTGCAGGTGATGTCTCATCATTGCAAAAGAATTCACAGAGCTGCCTTCTTGTTCTTCTTAGCTTTTTCCTTTAAATATTCTACTTCAATTCTCTATATAACAATATAGGATATGTCAATCACTTCTACATCCTTCTTAGCATCCCAAGGTATTCTAGATCTTCTATATCTTGGTGATCAAAACCGAGAAGGGGAGAAAGGTCTGGAACTGCTTGGAACTCATGTTAATCTTCTCTATAAAGTGATCCCTAGATTTATATCACACCCGAGTCCTAGACCCTAGATGAGACCGGTATCGTAAACCTCTCAGGGGTCGCATACAAGCCTCTTCTTTTCTTTCATCACAATCATACAATTAAATTTAGTGGAAAATTTAAAACTTTTAAACTTTGCTGAAGTCCTCGTATACTTCATATAATTTCTGCATAAGAGCAATATGCTAATAACTCAAAAAAAACCCATCTATTTAAATGATTGAACAATTAAAATGGAGAACATATAATTTCATTAAGAGTTCCCAAAACGTCCTTAACTACGAAAGCTTGAACAAATGTTTTAAAGAAAACGCTAGGTAAAACATCCACTAGCTATGTCTAATCTACTAAAGCTAGTTTTATAAAGAGTAGCCATCCTTGAACTCAAGACCTACCAGAGTCTCGAGGTAATTGTCCAAACCGCTTCAACTGATCTTATAAAAACAGTAATTGTATATTGGTAAGTACACACTTGTACTAAGTATGGGTGTATGCATATAAATACATAAGGACTATGCATGATCAAGGAAAGTTCTACCTATAGCAACATGCCATTTTTGGAAAGTGAAGTCACTTCACTTTTATAATTTGTTATTTATGAATCGTGCTATGAATATGATATATGTTCATATATTTAATTCACACAACTCATTTTCTATATGAACAGAATACCTTGGAGTCATGAACATAATTTTAGAACAACTCGAGCAAAATTTAATAATTTTGCTCTCCTAAGGACGAGAGCTCCCTCTCCCAGCCTTAGTATATTTTTGAGTATTACCTTCTTTTTGTTGTGTAGTTCAATGATCTCCTTTGATCCTATGTTTTATTTACGAGTGCAATGATTCATTGATATCCCATTCCTATAGTGAATCAAGTAAGTAATCCAAAAAAGTAGGAAATTATTTGACTACCCTACTCACAAGTTATTCTTTCAATACTTGTAAAATTTGGCATGAAGTATTTATAAGCCAACCTTTATTAGTTATGTCCATTATTTGATCATTTTTCTAATCGAAAGATGTTGTGTCACATATTCATACTCTAATTGATGAGTCATTATGTTTTTCTCCTTTTAATGGCATAAGCCAATAACAGTTAAAACTTCATTCTTATCAAAGACTGATGATTTGATATACTTATGATTTTGCTTAGTTCACTTTGAATTTGTATCTCTTCTTTTTTGATTTCATGTTAACTTTGAACATACTAAGTTGACTTAGGATATTCTTTTAAGATTTCCATTGGGATATTTCACTGCAATGACTAAGAATGACTTACATCATTACTTAGTCTAACCTTACCCTTAGGTCATCCTATCTGAACACCCCTCATCTTCCTAGTTCTCTATTTCCTTCTTTCTTTATTAATTTCTTAAACAAATTTTTAGCATTAACCTATATAGATCATGTGATCTAACATGAAATCCACTGTCTTTACCACACTAAAAAGAGGTGGTTCACCGTCCAAAGTGAAACCGAATACTTCCTAGCTTTCTTAGGTGCATCCACTAGCAAGCAACCTATGCCGGTTACATAGTTCAAAGACTAGGAGAAATTTTATAAACTTATACACCTCGGTGGTAGTCTCATCTCATGAGACTTCCATGTGCTTGCATAAGCTCATTACTAGTCTATCGGTGCTTTGCTCAATTTATTATACTTTACAATATTTAGAGTTGACTCATTCATTATGGAAGCTTGCTTCTAGTACGACGTATGGTTAGCTCAATGG
This sequence comes from Solanum arcanum, assembly GCA_027789145.1. Classification (NCBI taxonomy): domain Eukaryota; kingdom Viridiplantae; phylum Streptophyta; class Magnoliopsida; order Solanales; family Solanaceae; genus Solanum; species Solanum arcanum. The sequence goes on from CM050938.1 coordinate 17,307,776, forward strand.
ATGACTTTTCATCCCTTTCTATACTTGATGAATGTGAAATAACTGTCACAATAGGAATCTAGACCCAGACGAGACCGGCATCGTTCACCTCTCAGAGGTCGCAGACAAGCCTACATACGTTATTCTTACTTCATCTAGATTAATTTTAGCGGAAAATTTGAATTTTTTTTCTTATTTCATGCTAAACATTTAAAACTTAACATCATAGGCGTTCACAAATCAACCATCTAGGGAAGAGATAATCCAATGAAAGAATTAGTTCTTAATTTTATTAATGGTGTTTTTTCCAAAATGGCACCAATACAAAGTCTGTACAAAATTTGAAAGAAACACTAGTGTAAAATGCTCCACAAGATATAGCCTATATCTAAGATAGATAACAATGGTAGACATCCTCGAAATCATGAGGGCCTACCAAGACCGGATGAAAGCTCCACGTCCGGATATCTACAACGTCAACCTGTGAGCTCTAGCGTCCACCTGTGCCTGCAACTAATAATGTAGAGTTGTATGGGATTAGTACATACTTGTACTAAGTATGGGTACATGCAACCACACACCAGACATGCATGAGTAAGAATATCTCTTTCCTAACAACATGATTTATGTAGAGTCCAGTCATTAGACTTGCCTAATTTGGATCAGTAAAGTCACTGGCTTGACAAATTGGATTACAAAAGTGATGCGATGAGAGTAACATGCATCATCATACGTATCATATTGCATACAACACATAACATCTTACACATAGCACATCACATATTGCATATATAGCATAACATATTGCATATAGAACACAACATAGTGCGTATAACACATAACATCTTTGATATCGTTCATTCATACGCCATGAGACATTGGAAACATTGACTTGACAACAAGACTTCCCAAAAAAGAGGTCTGAAATATGGGACCTTATCTAGGGAGCCTTCTTTAGCAAACAGAGAGTCTTTTTCATTCATTCATACGTACTTCATTTCATTTGTTTCATAGGCTAGTTTGATCACCAACTATACCTAGGATGTGGTTAAATACTTTCGTCAGGTTCGCTGTGCATTGATCAAGAATGACCTAGTGTCAGTACTTAAGTTTAGTTCACCTCTTAATTATCCTATCCTAACACCTTCTGTATCATCCATTTCATTATGTGCATAATTTGAGGTTGTACTCATTTATTAATTGGGTAATTTAACTTTAACCGACATATATCATGTGAGTATCATGAAATCCAGTGTCTCCCTAACCGAAAAAGAGGTGGAATCACCGGGTAAAGTGACCTAAAACATGCTAGCAAACATGAAGAATTGAACCCCGCCAGATCCCTACATTGAATGTATTGGTTCAAAGACTAGGAGATATAAAAAGACCCAAACCCAGCATGCCAGACAGTCTCATCTCATGAGAGTTACGTGAACCTCCGCCCTTCTTGAAAGAAGGCATCAACGATCATAGCTAGTCTATTGGTTCTCAGTATAAAGCTTTATTACAGTCAACTCATACGTCGTGGAATCTGGTTTTTAGTATGAGGACATCATAGCTCAATATATGATTTCTCATCACATTATAAGTATTAAGTGTGTTTGTCTTAATACATTCATTAGAGTGTTCATAAAGACTGGTCTCTTCATTAAATTTACACTCTCGTAGGTGAGTACATTTTGGTAAAATTTACTTAGGCTCATTTGAGATTTCTCTCATCTTTTACATTAGCCTTATATCATGTTGTCACCACAATCATTATTATTAGCACATTTGCTCTTCATAATTATTGACCCTTTTTACGTGAATGTTCATTTCATCATATGCCCATGCACAATATCATTTAGTGTGTTTCACACTCTTACTTAGCCCTTCTAGGGTTTCATCATTTTATTGTTTATATAATCATTTCATTTCATAAATCTTAGTTTTACTCGATTCTAAAGTATGCTAGACTTATGGGTCTATACATACAAGCAATGAGGCTTCAATCATAATTCGTTTAAGTGAATAATATCTTCGTAAGAATATGTGGCACAAGACTTATGCATCTTGTATGTATGCCAAGATCTCGATTTCGATCTATGAGGAAACATTATTCTTGAACATTTCTATCACATATGACTTATGTATCAATACGGAATTTGGGCATGGGAACACGGTTTCGAATCTCTTGGACAACACTCAAATTTATCATTTTTTTTGTCCACAAGGTTTGGGGATCCAAGATCAATCCCCAACGCCTGCATTTTCTTCTAATTTGTTTTCTTTAAATTTTCTCTTTCTTGGCCGAGGGGTTGTGGGATCGAACCCCTACATCCCCTTATATTTTAATTTCTTTTTCCATGAATTTTCCGAGTTTACCATGAGGTTGTGGGATCGAACCCCCACAACGTCACTTTATTTTATTTATTCTCCTTTTCCTCCTAGAGGTCGTGGGTTTGATTCCCACGCCTCACACTTATTTTCTTTTCATTTTCCCATAACCTTGACCGTGAGGTTGTGGGTTTGAATCCCACTCCTCTCATTTCTTATTTTCATAGTATATTTTTCAGCCAGGGGCACGGTTCGATTCCGAATTATTAACGTGGTAACCTCACGCGTTCGACCCTCAGTGACCTCACTTGTTTTTCTTCAATTTTCATATCATTTTAAACAACTTAAATTGGCTGAATTTATTCAACAAGGTGCTGGAAGTTTGAGTTACATTTTCAGCTTCTTTTGGATTCCATTACACGTTTGTTCTTAGGGGAATTTCATAGTGCATTTAGAACATTTTAGGTTCATTTTAATAGATTTGCCTAGCAAAGACATTAACACTCAAATCATCAACATTTTATCTCATATGAATATTACATTTACATAAACATGTGTACATGAAATACAAAGAACAAACATGCCATTTCCATTCCGAAACTGTGACCAATAGACGCAACAACACACCCTATCACCCGTAGTAACATTTTCGCAAAACATCAACATAAGTCACATAATTCCGAACCTACATATAAACATGTAATCATCACAAAAACTCATTTTATCCCTATTTTTGTACCAGCAAATGTAGCCAACCTATGATTCAATGGGAGCTAGTGACAGGGACATTCAACGGGGAAACAACCCTAGTTTTTGGACGAAATATACTAAACCTTAAGGGGTCTCTTGGGAAAGGGACCAACAGAGAAGAGAACCCATACCTTTTATGATGTTCAAAACCTTGAATTTTCTGCTCAAACCTACTCAAACACTCACGTCCAAGTCCAAAGGGTTAGGAGTCTAGTTTAAGACTTAGTCAAATAAGGTTTAGTTAAATATATAAAAAATATGATTTCCATTTTTTTAAAATTTGAAGATAAATAATAAATATTAATTAATTAAATTAATTTACAAACTTAAATAAAAAAACAAATTAAATCATCGCTTCCACCTATGTTCGAACCCGGGTGGAGAAAGACTTCACTCCAAGAGACAATTTTCGGCCCTGTATACCGAAAATGCCCATCAACATTACTAATTTAATAATTAATTATATATTAAGGGTAATTACGATTCTACCCTTAGCCTGGAAAAATACTATTTTACCCCTAGACCCTCCAAACTTAACATTTCTCCTTTTTAATTTTGATAAAGACTCATACGAGTAAATATTCATATTCGGGAGCCCTACATGGGTAAAAAAAACCATTCCTGGGTCAATTTACTTCTTGAGTTAGTTGGGTAGGCATTCGTAAGGGTTCAGAGGTCTGGTTCAACGTGCATTAATCTGTGTGAACCTGATCTATTTGTAGGCATTGTAGACATATTAGGCATTATTTAGCATAGCCATTTTTAGGGTTGTTACAATTACATTATCATTATGGTTTGAATAAGAATTGTCTCACGATTTCTAAAACCGTCTTATTTTAGTTTCTTGAACATAATTGTTTAGGTAGTCTCACATCCTTTAACACTCCATTCTAGGCATACTTCATCCTTCATAAGATTTTCGTTTATTCATTACTCACCTTATATTGTTCAATGTTATTTGGTAATCTTGTACCATTCTTTATGAAAGTTATAAGGGCTTAGTGAATGTGCTACGATGTTCACAAGTTAATTTTGATTGGGTATGTTGGGACTTCTCTGAATCATTGCCAACCCTAGGTTATGAGATCATTAAGTTAGAACATGTCAAGTCAATGTTTAACATAGTTTTGTCCTTACAAGAAATATCAAAATATACATTGGACATATATGATTGGTATGAATTAATGGATGACTTGTCATCCCTTTCTATACTTGATGAATGTGAAATTACATTATCGTTATGTTGTGAATGAGACTTGTCTCACAATTTTTATCACCCTTTTATGTGAGTATCATTAACATAATTATTTAAGTGCAAGTGAGAGTTGTCTCACTTCCTTTAACACCCAATTCTAGGGAAACTTCATGTCTCATAATCTTTTAGTTTTTTCATTACTCACCTTATCTTGTTCAATGTTTTTTTGGTAGTCTTGTACCATTCTTTATGAATGTTATAAGGGCTTATTCAATGTGGTACTATGTTCACAAGTTCATTTAGATAGGGTATGTTGGGACTTGTCCCAATCATTTGCATACCCTAGGTTATGAGTGCATTGAGTAACAACTTATCAAATCAATATTTAACATGTAGTTTTCCTTACAAGAAAAATCATAACATACATCGGACATCTATGATTGGTATGACTTAGTCATTGGCCAATTCTATCTCATATTTTAGAAATAATACTACTCGCCCATTTACTGGGAGAAACGAAACTTTCACTTAAAAATTGTCATGATATTATCACTAGCCAAGTCAATTAACTTCATAAAGTTTGGCCAAGCTATAAAGTTGATTTGGCATTGAAGATTCATTAACTAGCTTTCATTCTCGTTCTTATATTTTTTTTGGAAACATAGCATTCCAAAAACTAACAAACATATCTACTTTAAACACAGAGTAATAAAAACCTTCATTCCTTTCAACAGTAAACTGAATTTCATAAACAACTTATAACAATTTATTCTTCTCGAACACAATTGGGCTTTACAATAATCCATATCTCATTTAAATGATACTCTAATCACACGGATCTAACCTATTAGTCTCATTTGATATTATCAAATCACAGAAACCCACATATAATGATCTGTTAGCACCACATACCAACAAAATTCTCGAGAATAGCATTATATATGGTATAAGGGAGAACTAGAGAGATGAACATTCAACAATTTCATTGGCAACAATCCTAGTTTCGGTTTTCTTGAATTTATAATGTATGAAAAGCCTATTGGGGAAACGAATCGAAGATAGAAAACTCATACCTTACAGTTGAATTGAATATACTATGATCACCCTGTAATTTGCACGAAAATGGTGAAGAATTTGCCTTGAAATCGCCTACGGAGAACCGAGAGTATTTTTCTATTTTTCAATTGTGAGTTTCTAACCTAGTTAAACATGAGTCTAAATCTTACGAACTGAATTTTACTAATTCCACTTAGGCTTATTAACTTAAATAAATAAATCAATTACATAATTATCAAAACGCCTCTCCTAAATTTACTTTAAAAGGATAGCATTTGACTGAGCCAAATTTTGAAAATTTTCTATGGTTTTCGGTTTGACCATAAATTTTAAATTAATTAATTAAGGTGCTAATTTAATTATTTAAGTGACATAGGGTAATTATTAAAGTACCCCTAAGTCACTAAGACCATAACCAACCCCTTCGGACCATCCTGGGTTAGCTACTTGGATGTTTCTTTAGTTAGTTACTCAGGTAGTGTAAGCCGACTAGGTCTTAGGATTTCGGGCACACTAAATTAATTTAAGTTAGTCCTAGGTTATTTATGTAGTTAGGTAATTTAGTTATATCCTAGTATTCTTTAGGAATCTAGGCCACACATGGCTTGACCCGACGCACGCCTGCCCCTAACCGCCCTAACCAAATTAGGTTGGGCTTGGTCATTTGGTCTCTTCGCCGGTAGCACATTTTTTGAACATTTGCTTGCCATGTGTTGATGCTCACTTCTTGTTCCAAGGATCCTCAAAATGTCCTTAAGAACTTTTTCATCTACATGATCAATTTAACTGATCATGTGCTATGGAACATAGGCTTGACACTTATTTTCCTCTAACTAAATGTGTGTAATCTATGAAATTAAATTTTTTAGCTTAGGGTCCTTATTGCAGGTTCAATTTCTAAACAAAGTTAGATTGGAGCATTTTAACATCAAAATATATTTTAAGTTACTTGTTGATACATTGAAATTGGCTAACACACTTAAACCAATATTCTTTAACATGCTCAATGTTACTTAATGTTGGGCATTGGGATTCTTATGTAACCCAATACATATTATTAATAACTAATAGACTCTTCACTAGACAAGTATATTTTCTTGAATTTTATATTATCCCATAGTTAGGAACATTCTTCCCCGTATGACACTACACATCATTTAGAATCAAAGAGGGTATTTTCGAAAAAAAAATCAACATACTTGAAACTTTACTCTTTGTGAATAATATGATACACAATTTACTCTGGATGATGCACATCACTCAAAGCTTATATGAAGATTCATATCTGAGATTGAGGAACTTCCTTCTCAATCTCACTTTAACTCAATGCACATTGCAAGTCATGCGACATAAAAATAATATAAACGATATACAAAAACAACAACCTTAATACATGCATGAACTCATATTAAATCATATAGTGCAAGTATAAAACCCAAATTTATGGACATAAAACACCAAAACCAACTAATGCACAAAATTTAGAGTTTCATAAACAAAATAAGACTTAGGAAGAGTATATCTTACCTCAAGAACTGAACAAGTGAGGGTAACAGATATCTCATGTCGGCATCGGCCTCCCATGTTACTCCCTCAACAAGGTGGTTCCTCCATAACACATTTTTGGTGGAAATCTCCTTATTCCTCAGCTGCTTCACTTGGTGATCTAAAATCTCAAGTGGAACCTCTTCATAAGAAAGGTTCTCATAGACTCCTTACCCCAAAAAAGGAAGGATGGATGTTGGATCACCTATACACTTTTTAAGCATCGATACATGAAACACAAGATGAACATTAGCCAAGTCTTTTGGTAACTTTAGTTTATAGGAACATTCCCTACACGTTGTAAGACCTCATAAGGACCTATATACCTTGAACTCAACTACTATTTTTTACAAAAACTCATCACTCCTTTCATGGGTGATATCTTTAGGTAGACTTGATCACCTACCTCACATTCAAGATCCTTCTTCGTGTTATCAGCATAGGATTTTTGACGTCTGTAAGCTATAGCCAATCTATCCCTTATCATTCTCACCTTTTCCATAGCCTCATGTATTAACTAAGAGCAAAGGATGGAAGACTCTTCTACCTTAAACTACCCATCTGGGGACCTACATCTACTGCCATACGATGCTTCAAAAAGTACCATCCCAATAATTTAATGGTAGCTATTATTATAAGTGAACTCAATAAGTGGCAAGTGATCATCCCAACTCCCCTTGAAGTCAATAGCACATGCTCTCAGCAAGTCTTCAAGGGTATGAATTGTACGCTTAACTTTTCCATCCTCTTAAGGATGAAAAACAGTAGATTCACGTGTGTACCCTAAACTCTTTTTGGAAAATCTCCAAAAGTTACAAGTGAACTGGGCTCCCCTATCCGTAATGATAGATAAAGGGATCCAATGCCACCTCACTATGTCATCAATAAACAACTTAGAATAATCTTCGGCCCTGTAAGTAGAAACTACATTAATGAAGGGAGCAAACTTAGTCATCCTATCAACAATGACCCAAATGGAATGATGTAGTTTCCTGGGACTGGATAGACCAAACACAAAGTCCAGATTTATAGCCTCCCACTTTAATGTTTGGATCACAATCGACTGGGTAAGACCTTCAGGTTTAAGGTATTCGGCCATAACTTGTTGGCAATTAGGGAACTCCTCCACAAACATAGAAATAACATGCTTCATACCTTCTCACCGATTGATCTCCTTGAGATCATGATACATCTTGGTAGAACCTAGATGAATGTAATGCCTAGAGCAATGAGTCTCTGCAATAATATTAGGTCTCAGATTATCAATATTGGGAACACACAATATGCCTTGGTATCTAAGAACCCCCCTAAGGGGAGCATGATTCATTCAGATCACTCAAAGCTGAGTCTTTCAACTCCATGAGTACTGGGTAAAGATACTGCTTAGCATTAACATAAACCACAAATGAGGATTCAGAACTGGAATAAACTGAAACACCCCCACTGGTGTATCTACCAGTTGTACACCTAATATAGACAATTGGTGTACATCTTTAACCAGCTCCTTCTCCTTATCACCAATATGAGGCACACTACCCATGCTCAATCGGCTCAAAGCATCAGCGACTACATTGTCCTTACCTTAGTGATAGTGGACACTCATGTCACAATCATTGAGCAGCTCTAGCCATCTTCTCTAACGAAGATTCAGTTTTCTCAATGTAAAAACATACTGAAGATTTTTATGGTCAGTAAAAACATTAACATGTACATTATATAAGTAATGTCTCCAAAGTTTTAACAGATATACCATAGCAGCTAATTCAAGATTTTGGGTTGGTAAATATTTTTTTGATTATCAACTGTCTTGATTAATATGAAATAACCTTTCCATTCTGCATAGGATTACATCCCAGACTTACTCGGGGAGCATCAAAGTACACCACATACCCTTCGCCACTCCTCGGCAATGTGAGATATGGGGCTGAAGTAAGTCGGTCGATGTGCTCGTAGAAGCTCTTTCAAAAGTTTTAAACCACTTAAACTTCACCTTATTCTTTGTAAAAGCTTTCAATGGAGAAACAATTGAGGAAAAACCCTCAACAAACCCGTGATATTAATTATCCAAACCCAAGAAACTCTGGATATTGGTAGGAGTGAGCGGTCTCGGCAAGTTCTTTACCGACCCAATATTTTTCAGATCAAGCCTCTACACCCTAGTCGGATAGCACATGACCAAGGAAGGTCACTGATCTTTTCCAAAACTCACATTTGCTGAATTTTGCATAAATTAATGTTCCTTGAGTACTTTAAATGTCATTCTCCAAAGCTTTTCACGCTCTTCGATTGTCTTAGAGTATATGAGCATGTAATCTATGAATATTATGTCAAAAGAATCAAGGTATTCACGGAAAACCCTATTCATAAGGTCGATAAACGTGGGTGGTGCATTAGTGAGACTAAATGACATGACAAGATACTCGTAATGATCATACCTAGTATTGAAGGTAGTATAAGGAATGTCCCCTTATGTCACTCTAAGCTGGTGATACCTTGACAGGAGAACTATTTTAGAAAAAAAACTTGAACCTTTGAGCTGATCAAATAGATCATCAATTATGAGAGGAGGGCATTTATTCTTTATAGTGATTTTTTGAGTTGTAGATAATCGATACATATTCTAAGGGCTCCGTCCTTTTTCTTAACGCACAACACTACTTCACCCAATGGGGATATGCTCGGCTGAATGTATCATTTAAAAAGTAGATCTTTTAACTCCAACTTCAACTCTTTGAGTTAAGCTGAACCCATTCTATACGGAGGAATATAAATTGGTTTTGTGATGGAACCTAAGTCAATACCAAACTCAATTTGACGTTCAGTAGGGATTCTTGGTAAATCCTACGAAAAGACATCTTGAAACTCATTCACTATGGACGCGGAGTCTATGGAAGGAACATCATGTTCTAAGTAATTAACTCTGACTAAGTCATATAAATACCCCTTAGATAACTTCTTATTGGCTTTAATATGGGAGACTATTTAACCTATTTGATTTGAAGTACCCCTTAGATTGTACCATAACATTTATGGATCAAATCCATACCAAAAATTATATCAAAGTCAAGCGTTATTAATTCTATTAGGTCAGCATAGGTAAATATAGCAAGAACATATATTGGGAAATCTCTATATACTTTTTCATCTCTAATGATGTCTCCTATGGGAGTACTAACTAGAAAAGGATCATGCAAGATCTCATGAAGCAAGTCAAAATTTAATAGCTACAAAAGGAGTAACAAAAGACAAGTTGGATCCTGGATCTAATAATGCATACAATGGAAAACAAAATACATGCAATGTACCAGTGACCACATCAGCGCACTTCTCTTGTTCCTCTCTACCTTTAAAGGCATAGAACCTATTCCTTTTTTGAGGCTCCGCTGCACCAGTAGGATTAGGCCAAGGCTGAGTATTTGCCTTGGCCTGATTCTTCACATGTGGGTATTTCCTGATCATATGCCCACTCTTGCCGCACCCTTAGAAGGCATCAGAACCTACCATGTACTTAACACCATGCAAACAACCATACTTACAACACGTATTTCGGTCGCGCTGGACATTTCTATCATGGCCCTTCTTGTAGCCAAACTTGTCCCCTTTTGTATTTGGGTTCATGAAAGGAGTAGGATTAACAGAGTGTTGGTACCGCTTCTTGAACTTTGTCCTTTCTTGGACACCAAATGAACTCCTACTAGTTCTACAACCAGCCTAATCTGAGGGCCTTGGCTTCTTTCCTTCTCGGTTTTTATTCCTCAGACCACTCTACTCCACCTGATATGCATGTACCATCAACTTAGCAAGGTCCATGTTCTCATGCAACATGGAGTCCCCACATTCCTCCTCCAGATCCTCCAATACACAAGTCACAAACCTGCTCATCTCATCATTGTTACTGGACACCACGGAAGAAGCATATTTGGAATGTTTAACAAACTTTAAGGAGTATTCCTTAACGGACATACCTTCCCGACATAGGTTGATGGAATCCTCAACCCTAGCCTTTCTCTGTTCTGTGGGAAAGAACCTCTCCATGAATTCAGTCTTGAGAATGTCCAAAGTTTTGAGGACTTCTCCAGGTGCTCATCTATATACCCATATCTTGTACCATCCCTGAGCCACATCTTTGAGCTGGCATGCTGCCAACTCAACCTTCTCCTCTTCATTAACACACATAGCACAGATAATCTTGAGGACCATGTCCACTAACTACTCGGTATCCTCATTAGTTCAAGACTCGATGTAGACTGGAGGAATAATCCTTGTGAAATCTCTCCGTTTGCTAGCCATGGTGCTAGCATGTGGGTTCTCCATCGGAGCACTTCTCTAGTGGCCTGGCCTGTGATAGCCTGTGCCTGACCTGTGATGGATCGGACCCTATGAACCAGTGTTTCTCTCACTTTTCCATCCGTCAACGCAGCTCGTTTAACAGACACTTGCACTCTAGTCGCTGGGGCTTGAGGAGGAGCTTGGTTTCCCCCAACAGTTTCTTCTCCAACTCTCCTACATGTGTTTCTTCTCGGGTTCATTTTTCTACACATATACACAAGAAGGAAGTTAGATTCTAGAATGACACAATTTCAAAGCTCTACACAACACGATAAAGAGTAGAAGAGAGCAAGATTGTCAACATCACTAATTCTCTAAGTCATGGTTGTGGTTCACTTCACAACCATAACCTAGAAACTATGCAACATGATTGTTTTGAGACATTGTTCCTATGTAATTTGACCTCATTATCTGATACCATGTTTGTCACACCCGAGACCTATACCCTTTATGATACTGACATCGTTAACATCTCAGAGGTCGCAGACAAGCCACTTCTTAGCTTTTATCACCCTCATACAGTTAAATTTAGCAAAAAATTTAAAACTTTTTAACTTTTTTGAAGTGTACTTAGGCTTCATATAATTTCTTCATAAGAGTGATATACTAACAGCTCAAAATAAACAGCTATCTATTAACAGATTGAACAATTGAAATGGAGAATTAATAATATCATTAATAATTGCCAAACCGGCCTTAACTACAAATTATTGAGCAAATGTTTGAAAGGAAACGCTAGGGAATACATCCACTAGCTATGTATAATCCACTAAAGCTAGAATATAAAGCGTAGGTATCCTCAAACTCAAGAGGACTTACAATAGTTTGGTGGTCCAAACAGCTTCACATGAACTTCAATCTTCTTCAAGGACCTGCACTTGTAACAATAGTAATTGTATATGCGTTAGTACACACTTGTACAAAGTATGGGTGTTTGCACATAAACGCCTAAAGACTATGTGAGATCAAGGAAAGTTCTTCCTATAGCAACATGCCTTTTCGAAAAAGTGAAGTTAGTTCATTTCCTAATTCGTTATTTATCAATCATGTTATGAATATGACATTTTTTCATGCATTTAAAGAACATAACTATTTTTCTATATAAATATAAGACCTTGGAATCATGAACATAATTTTAGAACATCTCGAGAAAAATTTATTCATTTTGCTATCCTTGGACCAAGAGCTCCCACTCCCAGCCTTAGTTCATTTTTCAGTCTTTTCTTCTCTTTGCTTTGTAGTTCAATAATACCCTTTGATCCTATATTATATATATGGGTGAAATGATTCATTGTATTCCCATTGCTACACTTAATCAAGTAAGTAATCCAAAATACAAAGGAAATACTTTGACTACCCTACTCAAAAGTTATTCATAATATTCTTGTTAAATTGGGGAAGAAGTCTTTATAAGCCAATATTTATTAGCTATTCCCATTATTTGATCATTTGCATGATAGAAAGATGATGGGTCATATATTCATACACCAATTGATGAGTCATTTATGTTTTTCTCCTTTTATTGGTATAAGCCAATAACTGTTAAAACTTCACTCTTATCAAACACTGATGATTCGATATACTTATTGTTTTGCTTACTTAGTTCACTTTGAACATACACTTCTTTTTCTTTGATCTCATGCTCACTTTGAACATGCTAGGTTTACTTAGGATATTCCTTTTAGAATTCCATTGGGATCTTTCTCTGCAATGACTAAGAATTACTTACATCATTACTTTATCTAACCTCACCCTTTTGTCATCCTATGCGAAAACCCCTCAATTTCCTAGTTCTTTATTTATTTGTTTCTTACTTTATTAATGAAATACTTTGCGTTAACCAACATAAATCATGTGAGCTAACATGTAATACATTGTATTTTCCACACTAAAAAGAGGTGGTTCACCGGCCAAAATGAAAGTGAATACTTTGATAACTTTCTTAGGTAAATCCACTAGCTAGTAAACTATCCTAGCAACATAGTTTAAAGAGTAGGAGAATTTCGAGACCCTTATCCACCTTGATGGTAGTCTCATCTCAGTAGGCTCATATGTGCTTGCATAATCTCACTACTACTTTATCGTAGCTTTGCTCAATTTATTATACTTTATACTTGATGAATGTGAAATGACATTATAATTATTGTGTTCATGAGACTTGTATCATGATTTATAACACCCTCTTATGTGAGTATCTTGAACATAGTGGTTTAGGAGCAAGTGAGATTTGTCTCACTTCATTTAACACCCCATTCTAGGTCAACTTCATGACTGATAATCTTTTAGTTTTTTTCATTACTCACCTTATCTTATTCAATGTTATTTGGTAGTCTTGTACCATGCTTTATGAAAGTTATAAGGGCTTATAATGTACTACTATGTTCAAAAGTTCGTTTGGATAGGGTAGGTTGGTACTTGTCCCAATCTTTGTCATACCCTAGGTTATGAGTTCATTGAGTTACAACTTGTCAATTCAATCTTTAACATGCATTTATCCTTACAAGAAACTTAATAATTTAAAATTTTCCATATAAGATTTGTATGACTTAGTCATTAGCCAACTCTATATCATATTTTGGAAATAATATTACTAGCCAATTTATTTGCATAAACCATACTTTAAATAAACACTTGTCATGATATAATCACTAGCAAAGTAAATTAACTTTATGTATATATTATAATACTTTCATCATTTTAAGTAAGACAGTAATTAACATTTGATTAACTCAAAGAAACAATTCAGTGCTTAGTTTGGCAAATCTATTAAGTTGATTTGGCATTAAAGATTCATTAACTGGCATTTATTATCATTCTTATTTCTTGTTGGAAACATTGCATTCATACAAGCTACAAACATATCTAATGTAAAAACATAGTGTAATCAAAACCTTTATTCCTTTCAACAGTAAACTTAATTTCATAAACGACATATAGAAATTTCATCTTCTTGAACACAATTGGGCATTACAACATTCTTTATCTCATGTAAATGATACTCTCTAATCATAGGGATCTAACCTATAGGTCTCATTCGACATTATCAAATCACTAAAACCTACACATAATGAAAAGTTAGTACCACATACCAACAACATGCTCGGGATTTGAATTATACATACTAATCGAAACGGAAATAGAGAGAACTATGGAGATGAACATTCAAAAATTTCATTAGGAACAATTGTTGTTTTGATTTTGTTAAATTCAAAACGTTTCAAAAGACTCCTAGGGCAAGGAATCCATGTTAGAAAACACATACCTTACTATAGAATTGAATCTACGAAGATCACCCTGTACTTTGCACGAAAATCTTGAAGAATTTGCTTTGAAATCACCTAACCTAGTTAACCATGATTCTAAATCTTAGGAAATAAATATATACTAATTGACAACTTAGGTTGATTAACCTAATTATATTAGTGAATTAGCTAATTACCAAAATGCCCCCTCGTAAATTGACAAAAAATAAGAGAGCATTTGACTCGGAAAAATTTTGAAAAATTTTCTAAGGGTTTCATTTGAGAATGAATTTTGAATTAATTAATTATGTTGATTATTTAAATAATAAGTTACTAGGTTAATCACTAAAGTACCCCTAAGTCACTAGGACATAACCAACCCCGTCGGACAATCCTAGGTTAGGTTCTAGGGTGTTTCTTTAGTTAGTTACTCGGCTAGTGTCACCCGGTTAGGTATTACAATTTCGGCACACTAGTTAGTTTATTTTAGTCAATCCCACGTTAGTAAGATAGTTAGGTAAGTTTGTTAGAGCCTAGGATTGGTTAGGAAGCTAGACTTGACGTGCGCCTTCCCTCAAACATCCCTAACCAAATTCGGTAGGGCTTGGTCGTTTGGTCTATTGGCCTGTAGAACATATGCTTGCACATGTTCTTGAACATGGATGTCATATGTGTTTCTGTGCACTTCTTGTCCCAACGATCCTCACTATGTCCTTGGACACTTCTTAATCTACATGATCAATTTAAATGGTCATGTGCTAGGTTCTTCATTGAGGGTACGATTCCTAAACAAGCTTGGATAGGTGAATTTGAACATCCAAGTATAGCTTAAGTTACTTGTTAATACATAGAAATTATCTAACACCCTTAAGCCAATATTCTCTAGCATGCCCAATCTTACTCAATAATCAGGATTGGGTTGCCTATGTACCCCAATAAATATTCTTAAAACCAAATAGACTTTTCACTATACTGCTATATTTTCTGGAATGTTACAATTTATCGTAGTTCCTTTTATGATGCAACCTAGACATGCTTCACTGGCTAAGAGAAGGATTGCGTCGTTCTTGGATGACATGATTGTACTGTTAACGAAGATAAACAAGAACCATTTAGCAATGTTAAGATCATTTTTTTCTATTGGTGCACCAATTTCAAGCCATTGATGCAACAACCAAAAGGAACCCCTTGAAAGTTGCCGGCGAATGGGAAACCAAGAAGTCCAACACAAGCCTCACGTATGAATCATAACGTAATATACTCTAAAAATGAGAAAGAATTTAAATCTTTCTTCACACAAGAAGAATAATTTCATTAATACGCATGTTAAAAACTCCTTAAAACCATCTACCTTTACATTATCTCATTTAAACAATCTAATACTTTGAATGTACAACACTTGGCACTAAGCTCATATAAAACTTAAAAGAAAGACTAAACACATAAAAGGAACATGTAGATCTTAATCTTGAGTCAATGAGGACTCAAAATTCTTTATCTTCAACACATAGGAAATTATCCATATCTATGGAATATCAAGAATTCCAATTCCTTACACTTATGTCAAAAAGGGAAAAAAGAATTTTAGCATCTTGAATGTTGTATTAACCCTAAAAATTGATATGTTAAGTAAAGCTTAATGTGTGCGCGTAGAACAAGACCTCTAAACTTTTGAAACAGACAAGCCAACTAACTTGGTGAGTTGGTTGAGATATCAAAGGTTGGGTATAGCCATGTAGGGCACCCGAATATGAATATTTACCTGGATGAGTCTTTACCGTAGAAAAAAAAGGGGAAATCTTATGTTTGGAGGTTCTAGGAGTAAAATGGTCTTTTTCAGGATAAGGGTAGTATCATAGTTACCTTAAATATTTAATTAATTATTTAATTAATTATTTAATTAGTATGGTAGAGGGGCATTTTTGAGGGAAAGGGGCGAAATTGGCCTTTGATCAAAATCTTTCTCCACCCAAGTTCAAACCTAGGTAATAGCAATGATTTAATATGTTAATTTAATTTGGTTAATTAATTCAATATATTAATAATTAATGGCTTATTTAGGAAAAAGGAAAATCACATTCTTACTATTAAGTATTATTTATTAATTATTTAACCTTACTTGACTATGTCATGCCTAAAGTCCTAGCCCTAAGGAAACACTCTCTCTTACATCTATCAACTCTCACGTTTATGTCCCTCTCGTCAACACTCCGTTTCATGTTCTTTCTGCTTAACAAAATAGAAACAAAAAATTATAACAATAACAAAAACAAAATTTCTTCATACTTGAAGAACTTACATGCAAATTTCAAACGACAAAGTAATCCTAAAACCAAATGCAAAATGTTATATTCTTATCGGGTAAGGTGTCAGATTTGTTGGTGGATGTTTGGTTTGGGGTGGATTTTGCAGCAAGTTCAAGTGTTGAACGACGTGATATCAGGTATGGATATTCTTACTCTTGGTCTTATCCCAAGAGAACCTTAAGTCTTAGATGAATCTACTCCGAAAACTAGGTCGTGTCCCTGTTTCATGCTCTCTGTCACTAGCTCCTTATGATCATAGGTTGGGTATCCTTGCTGATAGAATCTAGGGGTACAGTGTTTTTTGTGATGATCTAGTTTCTAGTATGTGTTCATGATTATGTGCTTATGTTTGTGTCTTTTGGAAATATTAATGTAGGCATGTGTTTATGTGTGCAAGTTTTGATCGTGACATTGAGTTTCGACTTGTTCATGTTAATGGCATGAAGATCACTTGTATTTTATGTGAATAATTGTTTAAGATCGTGATGTTCATGTGAAGATGTTATTTCTGTTTTTGAGTAAAGAACTCTTGACTAAAAGTAACCACAAAGATGTTATTAATTATGTACAAACCAATTGACCAAAAGTATCCTAATATAACATTTAAAAGTTGAAAAAATGCACTTCAAAGAGGGTGAACAAATTTCCAGCATTCTGGAAATTTCTTTTTTTAGCAGCATACTAAAAAAAATAACGTTCAAAAAAAAAATTTAATGCTTGAGGTCAGTGGGGATTGAATCCAAGACCTCACCCTATACAGGTAATAAAAAAATGTCATAAGAGGGATTCGAAATGGCGTAAATATTATATGTAAAATAAAGGGAATAAATGAATAAAAATGAAGTTAGGCGGTGGGGTTTGAACCCACAACCTTTTGGACGGATGAAGCAGAGAGGAGAATAATGAAATAAAGAAATAATATAAATGAGGTATGTTGGATTCGAACCCAAAAAACTCTCGGCAAAATGAGAATGTAAGGAGAAAATGTAAATTAAAATAACGTGAGGCTTTGGGGATTCGAACGCACTATCTCTTGAATAGATGAGAGAGTTAGGAGAAAAATAAACGAGGAAAAATAAATGTAGTGAGTGGGGATTGAAACCACAAACTCTTTGATAGGTTAGAAAGGTAAAGAGATAAATTAAAAGAAAAAGAATGAGGTTGTGGGGGATTGATCCTACAACCTCCTTGCCTTAAATGAAAAGGAGAGGAGAAAGAGAAAATAAAATACTATGGGAGTGATGGGGATCAAATTATGGTACCCCAAATCTGAAAAATGCAATTATCAAGCTCACTATAAGCTTAAGTGTTACTTTAGGGATTCGTAATCGGATTCCCTTAACCAATTTCGTATTGACACATAAGTCATACGTCAACAAATATTTAATGAATGCTGCCTCTAAAGATTGAAATCTATATCTTGGCATACCTACAAGATGCATAAGTCTTGTACCACATAATCTTGGGTACATATAAATCACTTAGACAAACTATGAATGAAGCCTCATGGCTTCTATATGTGGACTAATAAGTCAAGGATACATTTTAAGGTAACTGAACATTAGATGTTATGTGATGAGATAATGAAGCCCCAAAGGGGTTAAGTAAGAGTGTGACACACACTAAAGGGTCAAGTTCATTGGAATACGATTAAATGAACATTCACATAAAGTGGTGAGTAATTACGAAGAGTAAATGTGATAAAGTTAAAGAATGTGGCGACAACATTTTAATAGGATAATTTGAAAGGTGTGAAAAATCTCAAATGATCCTAAGTTAATGTTACTAAGACGTATTCACCTACGAGAGTGTAAAGTTAATAAAGAGACCAGTTTCTAGAACACTCTAATTAAAGTACAAAAGATAATGCATACTCAATACTAATGGTGAGATGAGAATTCATATAATGAGCTATGATGTCCTCATTCTAGAAGAAAACATCCATGATGTATGAATTCAATGTAATGGAACTTTATTGTAAGCACCGATAAGCTAGCTAAGAGTATTAATGCCTTCCTTCGAGAAGGGCGGAGGTTAACCTAAATCTCATTAGATGAGACTGTCCGTCATGCCTTATATGGGTCTCCTTATATCTCCTAGTCTTTTAACCTATAAAGCCAATATAGGGATCTAGCATGATGTTAGGTAGAATATGTTTCATATGAAATAAGTAAACAAAAAAGTTCAAATTTTCTGCTAAAATTAACCTAGATGAAGTGACGATGACGTAAGTAGTATTGTCTCAAACCTTTGAGAGGTCAACGACGTCGTTCTCGTCTAAGGTCTACACTCCGGTCATGAAAACGTTTGTATCAACACCCTAGGTTAAATTATGAGGAAAATAATTTTACATCAAGCACATTGAGTAGTTTCTAAGTCATAGTAGTGAAGTGCACCACTATCGTGAATTAGTGACTCTATGATGCGCAAGAAAAATTCCCTACTTCCAATCTAATCGTAACTCTTTCTAATGTATGATTTCTTGGTGTTATGAGCATGTCTAACTGAAGGAGTGGCCATGGCAGTTAACCTAACAGGGTTTTCTTATGCGGAGATGCGGACCGCTGGGGCTCAGATGGCTCAAACCATCACTATGGAGGCCCAGGCTATGATGGCCAAGGCCAACAGACAAATTGATCAGGGGGAGAACCCACCTGAACGTATCATGGAAGACAAAATATGGGATTTTACGAGGATGAATCCTCTGATTTTCTCAAAGTTCAAGACTTAAGAGGATCCATAGAATTTTAGGGATGAGTTACATAATATCTTTGTGGCCATGGGGCCCACAAATACTGATAAGGATGAGATGGCTTCCTATAAACTCAAGGATGTTGCACAGTCTTTGTGCAAGATATCGCAGGATAGCCGAGCTTTGGGTGGAGTTCTGACGTTGGAGCTGTTAAAGATAACTTTCCTTGAGAGATTATTCTCCTGGAAGATGTGGGAGGCCATGGTTGAGGAGTTTATCAACGTTAAACAGGGATCGATGACAGTGAGGAAGTATTCCCTGAAGTTTTTTAAATTATCCAGGTATGCGCCTTCACTTGTATCTAATAGCAGGGATGAGATGAGTAGGTTCCTCATAGGAATCACAGGAGACCTAGAGGAGTAGTGTCGGGCTGTGATGCTCCACGATAACATGGACCTTTTAAGGTTGATGGTGCATGTCCAGCAGGTAGAGGACATCCGGAAAAAGATGGTCGTCCATGATGTTAGGAGGCCTAAACCTTCTGATGAGGAAGGTAATAGTAATGGTGTAAACAGGAAGAACTTCGGCTTCTATGAGCAGCCTTGATAAAAAAAAGGGGCATTAGAGTTCGGAGAACTCTAAATTTCGGAGGAGTGTAGCATCTATAGGAGGCAGTCACGAGCCTAAGAAAGGCAATGGATGTGATGTGCAATGTCCCAAAAAGGAATGTGGCAAGAGTTGTCGTGCTCACATTGGAGAGTGCAGACAGGGCATTAATGCCTACTTTGGTTTCGGAAAGAACTGGCACATGGTCAAGGACTGCACATAGAAGAGGGGTAAGGGTGGAGGTAATGCTCATTCTAGGACTAATCTATAGGGTGCAGCAGTAGGCGATCCTCGTAAGAGGAATATGTTCTATGCCATGAAGGGATAGGAGAAGCAGCAGAAGTCCGCTGATGTGGTCACAAGTATGCTCAAAGTATTCTCAACTTCTGTTTGTGCCTTACTTGATCAAGGGTCTAGGCTTTCCTTTGTAACTCCTTTGCTTGATCTCACTTTTGAGATACTTCCTAAAGTTTTACATGATCCTATAGTGGTTAGTACACCTTAGGATTAATGTAAGAACAGATAGAGTATACAACGATTGCCCAATAGTTGTATGTGATAAGACTATGTGTGTAGACTTGGTTGAGTTACCAACGATTGATTTTGATGTTATTCTTGTCATTGACTTGCTTCACAGGTTTTATACTTGTATGGATTGCCATAGTAGGGCTGTAATATTTTGTTTCCCTAATGAAGTAGAGCTGGTCTGGAAAGGGTACAATATGAGTCTTCCTAATCCCTTGATTTCGAACCTTAAGGCTATTAAAATGATGTCCAAAGGATTACCGTGTTATCTTGTGAGTGTTAATAATTTAGATCATGATATTCCTTCCATTAACTCAGTGCCTGTAGGGAATGAGTTCCAAGATGTATTTCTTGTTGGTTTGTCTTGAGTTCTTACCCCTTAAGAGATTGACTTTGGTATCGACTTAGAACGCGATTCTAAACTAATTTTGATTCCTCCTTACAGAATGGCTAAGCTTAAGTAAAAGAGTTGAAGTTGCAGTTAAAAGATCTCCTTGATAAGGGTTTCATTCAGCCAAGCATAACCTTTTTGGGTGCTCAAGTGTTGTTTATGAAAAAGAAAGATGGAACCCTTAGAATGTGTATCGATTATTGACAGCTCAACAAAGTCACAATCAAGATTAAGTATCCACTTCTCATAATAGATGACTTGTTCGACCAATTCCAAGGGTCTAGTTTAATCTCAAAGATTGATCTTCGTTTAGGGTACCATTAACTTAGGGTTTGGGATGAAGATGTTCAAAAAACATCCTTTAGTACTCGTTATGCTCATTATGAGTTTCTAGTTATGTCATTTGGCTCACTAATGCACCTGCTGCATTTATGGATCTCATGAACAGAGTCTTACCTTAATACCTTGACTTTTTTGGTCATATTATTCGAATTTTTTCTTTGATTAGTTACTTTCTTAGATCATGTTGTGACCGATAAGGATGTGGAGGTAGATCCCAAGAATACTAAGACTGTTAAGAACTTTCCAAAGTCTCTTGCTCCCACAAATATCATTAGCTTCTTGGGATTCGCTTGTTATTATTGTAGGTTCATGGAGGGTTTTTCTTCCATTGCTTCCCCACTCACAGATTTGACGAAGAATAATTTCAAGTTTAAATGGGTGGAGCCTTATGAGAAGTGTTTCCAAGAGCTTAAGGACAGACTCACTTCAGCCCTGGTGCTTACTTTGCCTAAGTGTGGTGAGAATTACACTATTTATTGTAATGCATCTAGGGTTGGTTTTGGTTGTGTTCTTATGCAGGGTTGTAAGATTGTAGGTTATGCATCCAGAAAGATCAAGGTTAATAAAAAGAATTATCCCACTCAAGACCTGGAGTTTGCAGTTATGGTGTTTGCTCTGAAACTTTGGAGGTACTACTTGTATGGAGTGCATGTGTTCACAGACCACAAAATTCTTTAGTACATGTTCACACAGAGGGAGCTGAATCTACGTCAGCGGAGGTGGTTTTAGCTTATGAAAGACTATGACATGAATTTCTAATACAATCTAGGTAAGGATAATGTTGTAGCTAATTCTTTGAGCAGGATGAGCTTAGGAAGTACAACCAACGTTGAGGATGAGAAGAAGGATTTATTAAAGATGTACACATACTAGGAAGACTGGGTGTGTGGTTGGTTGACTCTACTAGTGGGGGTGTTTCAAATCATCCTAGTTCTGAATCATCCTTAATAGTTGGAGCCTAGAAGGGTCAGCATCTTGATCCGGTGTTGATGTAGTTGAAGGAAACAATTTTGGTAAATATGAATGATTCTTTTGTTTTGGTAGGTGAGGACATACTTAGGTACCAGGAAAGGCTGTGTGTACCAGATGTGGATGATTTGCGGACAAAATTTTTTGCAGAGGCCTATGGTTCCAAATATTTGATAAATCCAGGTTCCACCAAGATGTATCATTAGCTTAAGAAAATCTATTGGTGGGATGGCATGCAGAAGGACATTGCTGAATATGTGGCCAAGTGTCCTAATTGTCAAGGGTTAAGGCAGAACGTCATAAGTCTTGCGGTCTTACTCAAATGATCAAGGTTCCGACATTGACGTTTATGGCAATTAATATGGAAATCGTGGTTGGTATTCCAAAGACTAGAAAACATCATGACTCCATATGGGTTATTGTAGATAGGATGACTAAGTCTGCCCACTTTATCCCTGTGAAGTCTACTTACAGAGCCGAGGATTATGCGTGACTCTACATTGATAAGATTATGAGATGGCATGGGATGCCTTTCTCTATCATTTAATATAGGGGAGCTCAGTTCAGTTCACAATACAATAGATACTTCTAGAAGAACTAAGGCACGCAGGTAAAGCATAATACTGCCTTTCATCCTCAAACTAATGGGCAGGTATAGTGCACCATTCAGACATTGGAGAACATGTTGAGAGAGTGTGTGTTATTCAAAAGGTAGGTGGGACAACCATCTGCCTTTGATAGAGTTCTCATATAATAAAACTTTTTACTCGAGCATTGGGATGATGTCGTTTGAGGCAATGGATGGTAGAAGGTGTAGGTCTCCAGTTGGGTGTCTCGAGGTTGCAAGAGTCATCCATTTTGTGTCCAAAAATCATTCATGAAGCCTTAGAGAAGGTCAGGTTAACTAGGAACAAGTTGTCTAGTGCTTACAATCGGCATAGGTCCTATGCATACAACAGTAAATGGCCATTAGATTTTGATGTTGGTGAACATGTCTATTTGAATATATCACCTATGAAGCAGGTGATGAGGTTTGACAGGATGGGGAAGTAAAATCCGTGGTATGTTGGGCCATATGAGATCCTAGAGTGTGTGGGTGAGGTGGCCTATGAGGTTCTGTTGCATGCAGAGGTAGCTTCTATTCATCAAGTTTTTCATGTCTAAATGTTAAAGAAATGACTTAGTGATCCAGCATTGATTCTTCCTGTTGAAGGTTTGGGAGATCACAAAGACTTGTCTTATGAGGAGGTTTCTGTTGATATTTTAAACCGTCCGGTGAAGCGGCTAAGAAACAAGGATGTTGCCACAGTGAAGGTATTGTGGAGGAACAATCTTGTTAAGGGTGATAAGTGGGAGTCCGAGGACGATATGTGATCCCGCTACTCTCATCTCTTCAGCTCTTGAGGTTAGATTTTCTACTATTAAGTCTTACTTCTTTAACTCCTCCATTCCTTGTTGTTATTGCTTGACTCTGTATAACACCTTTTTTATGATATGACTGGCGTTGTGCTGGATTATAAGAAGTGTAATTCGGGGATGAATGTTCCTAGGGGGTGTGGCATAATAAAACAACGCTAAAAATGGATATGCTAGGTAATGCTTAATGTGTCGAAGATGCCTACGATTAGACCGGGTTCACATGGATTGATGTGCATAGAACCAGACCTCTGAACCTCTGCAACAGCCAAGAAAACGAACTTGGTGAGTTAGTTTATCTAGGAAAGGTTGGATCCATCCATGTAGGGCACCCGAATATGAAGATTTAGTGGATGAGTCTTTCCCAGACTTAAAAAGGGGAAATCCTATGTTTGGAGGGTCTAGGTTTAAAGTGGTGTTTTTCTAGGCTAGGGGTAGTATTTTAATTACCCTAACTATTTAATTAATTATTTAATTACTATGGTGGGGTGACACTTTTGAGGAGAAAGCGAAAAAATTGGCCTTTGAGAATAATCTTGCTCCACCCGGCTTCGAACTTAGGTGGAAGCAATGATTTAATTTGAATTTAATTTGGTGAATAAATTTAATAAATTAACAACTGATGGCTGATTTAATAAAGAGGAAAATCAGATTTTTACCAATAATTAATATTTATTAATAATTTAACCTTATTTTAGTAAGTCTTGCCTAAAGTCGTAGGCCTAAGGAAACACACTCTCTCACATCTATCCACTCTCACATTTATCTCCCTCTGTTCAACACTCCCTTTCATATTCTCTCTACTTGAAAAATAGAAACTAAAAATCAGAATAATAATAAAAACAAAAGTTCTTCATACTTGAAGAACTTACACGCAAATTAAAAATGACAAAAAAATCCGAAAACGTAAAGCAAAACGTTATATTCTCGTCAGATAAGGTGTGAGATTCATTGCTGGACATTTGGTTTGGGGTGGATTTGGAAGAAAGTTGAAGTGTTGAACTACGTGAATCAGTTATGGGTTTTCTTAATCTTGGTACTTTCCCAGAGGCCCTTGAGTCTCAATTGAATCCACTCCGAAAACTAGGGTTGTCCCCCCATTTCATGCTCCCGGTCACTAGCTCCATCTGATCTTAGGTTGGGTATGCGTGCTTATAGAATCTAGGGGTACTATATTTTGTGTGAAGATGTAGTTTCTAGTACGTGTTCATTATTATGTGCTTATGTTTGTGTATTTTTGAAATATTAATGTAGGCATGTGTGTATGTTTGCAAGCGTTGAATAGTGGCTTTGATATTCGGTTTGTTCATGTTAATGGAATGAAGCTGTGTAAAACGATTATGTTCTTGTGAAGATGTTATTGTTTTTTTTTCGTGAAGAACTCATTCTTAAAAGTAATCCTAAAAATTCTATTGAATATGTACAAAACGTTCTACGAAAATTATCCTAAACCTAACATTTAAAAGTTGAAAAATAATGGACTGTAAAGAGGCAGATAAAATTTCCACCATTCTGGAAATATGTTTTTTGGAAGCATACTGTTTAAGAAAACAACCTTAAAAAATATTTTTAATGCTTGAGGTCAATGGGAATTTGAACCCAAGACCTCACCCTATAAATGTTATAAAACAATGTTAAAAGGGGGATTCGAAACGGGGTAAAGTTAAAGTTAAAATATAAGGGGAAAATGAAAGAAAATGAAGTGAGGCGTGTGGGGTACGAAGACACAACCTCTTGGACGGATGAAGGAGAGGGGAGAAAAATGATATAATGAAATAAAGAAAATAATTAAAATGAGGTATCTGGGATTCGAACCCACAACCTATCAGCCAAATAAGAAGGTAAGGAGAAAATGTATATTAAAATAAGGTGAGGCTGTGGGGATTTGAACTCAAAACCTCTTGAACAAATGAGAGAGTTAGGAGAAAAATAAAGGATTTAAAGTAAATGTGGTGAGTGGGGATTCAACCCACAACATCTTTGGATAGGTGAGAAAGTTAAGAGATAAATTAAAAGAAAAAGAATGAGCTTGTGGGGGATAGATCCCACAACCTCCTTGCCTTAAAAGAAAAAGAGAGGATAAAAAGAAACCAAAATATTATGGGAGTGATGGGATCATACTAGGGTCCCCCAAATCTGAAAAATTCAATTATCATGTTTACTATAAGCTTAAGTGTTACTCAATGAATTCAAAATTGGTTTCCCTACCAAAATTCTGTATTGACACATAAGTCACACGTAAACAGATATGTAATGAATGCTTTCTCTAAAGATCGAAATCAATATCTTGGTGTACCTACAAGATGCATAAGTCTTGTACCACATAATCTTGGGTAAATATGAATCACTTAGACAAACTATGAATGAAGCCTCATTGTTTGTATGTGTGGACTCATAAGTCTAGAATACATTTAAAAGTAAGTGAACCTAACATATTATTTGATGAGATAATGAAACCTCAAACGGGTTAAGTAAGAGTATGACATACACAAAATGGCAGAGTGAATTGGCATACGATGAAATTAACATTCACGTAAAATGGTGAGTAATTATGAAGAGTAAATTTTTTAAAGTGTAAGAATGTGGTGAGAACATGATAAGAGGCTAATTCGAAAGGTTAGAGAAATCACAATATGAGCCTAAGTTAATGTTACCAAGACATACTCACCTATGAGAATTTAAAGTTAATGAAGAGACCAGTCTTTATGAACACTCTAATGAAAGTATTGAAGTTAATGCATAGTTAATACAATTGATGAGATGATAAATCATATTATGAGATATGATGTCCTCATGCTAGAAGCCATCTTTCTTGATGTAGGAATTGAATGTAATAGAACTTTATACTAAGCACTAAGGCTTGCTATGATGGGTGATGCCTTCCTTCGGGAATGGAAAAAGGTTCACATACTATCATGAGATGAGAATGTTCGGCATGCCGTGCATGAGTCTCCTTATATCTCCTAGAATTTGAACATATATTTCCAATATAGGGCTCTAGAAGGGGTTTGACTCCTTATATATGCTAGCATGTTCGGGTCACTCTGGCCAGTGATTCCACCTCTTTTCAGTGTGGGGAAGACACTGAATTTCATGATGCTCACATGATCTATGTCGGGTAAGGTAAAAGTTCCCAAAGAAAGAATGAGGCCAGCCTCAAAGAATATACATAATGAAATGAACAATAACAAAAGTTTTTAGGATACAATAATCAAGAGTTAAGCTATATTTATGTAATGAAACTAGGTTATTCTTTGTCATTGCACAGCAAACCGGATATGGGTACTAAAATACATCCTAGGTATGAGTGGTGGTTGCACTAGTATATGAAAGAATGAAAATGAAGTACGTATGAATGAACGAAGAAGACTCTGTGTTTACTAAAGAAGGCTCCCTAGTTGAGGTCTCATATGTTGAGCCCTCAATTTGGGAAGTCCTAATGTCAAGTCCATGATTCCAAGGTCTCATGGCATGACTTTCCTAATCAAAATTTTGAAAGTCCACTGACTTGACTTTCCATAGTTCATATCGTTAGGAGAGATCTCTTCTTAATCATGCATGTCCTTGGTGTGTGCTTGTATATATCCATGCTTAGTACAAGTGTGTACTAATCACATAAAACTCTATACTTTTAGGTGTAGGTGTAGGCAGATGCTAGAGATTACGATACGATGCTGCAGCTACTCGGAAGTGGCGCATTCATACGGACATGGGAGGCCCTTATGCTTTCGAGGATATCTTCTGTTATAATCTAGCTTAGATGTAGGTTTTAGATATTGGAGTATGTTGCACTAGCTTTTCTTTCCCATAATATATCAGACATTGTATTGGTGTTGTTTTTGAATGTTTACGTTTAATGTATTATTTAACTATTTCTTTCATTTGATGATTTTAATATAAGATGGTTGATTGTGAACGCCTATGATGTTAAGTAGAATATGTTTCATATGAAATAAGTAAGCAAAAAGTTCAAAATTTCTGCTAAAATTAACCTAGAGTTGTGACAAATGCGTTATGTATACAAGTCATGCAAAAACCATGGAAAAGGGACATTTATTATAGAAATATGCTTTCATGACATTTTGATAAAAACCTTCATAAAATATTTTACGAGAAATAATCTAAGTCAACAATCACATATATAAAGTTTTAAAGTAATATCAATCTTATATCCATATTAACAGAAACCCTCTACTAATGGTTATCCTAAGACCCATCTAAGTAAGATATGAAGCGGCCGTCTATAAAACCCCTTCAGAAACACACCTAGATGGTCATCAAGGCTATCTAAAGTAAGTAATTGCATTTCATCATGTTAAATTCATTTATCCTCCCTACCATGAAGCTACTCTAATACTTACTTAAGTAAAATATAAAGAGACCGCACATACACCCTTTTCAAGCCCACCCAAGAAATCTTCAAAGCTACCAGAGAAAAGTACCTCTTTAAAAAAGATACTTCATTAAGAATACCATTCTTTCATTAAGACCAATTTGAGAGAAAAAAACATACATTTAGAGAAATTCACATATTCGTCTTCGAACGACCTAGGGAACACTTATCCTAACATCTTAAAATCCTACTCGTGCCATGTATAAATAGCATATTATTTCACTACCTACACGTTGTAGACCTTCTCTAATGCTAGAATGCATCCCACATGATTATCATATGTATTAACCGACATAGAACTTGCTATCTAGGGAAATAATCCGATCTACGCTACTCCGAATGAAGGTGTTCTACTTGCAAAGGGTAGAACTAGGACATATCCGATGTAGTCACATGGTTAAGCAATATAAACGGTTATTTGGTACTCTTGTCTCAACTCAAGTAAAGACACTCCAAAAAAATATTCACTCAGTGCAAGCCATGTTCTTAGTGAGTCTGTTCAATGACATAAGGAGCATATGAGGAGGTACTATATTATAGTCATTACCAAATCATAATACACCTTACCATGGATGGGTCGACTAGGGCTGCCACACAATGGTAAATAAGGATAGCTCAATGACTTTATTAGAGATGGTTTCATGTCATTCCAACCAACATATCCTTAAGTCCATCATTCACATGAGAAGGATAACATTACAACTTTCAACTTCAAGGATATAATAAGCTTTTGTATGTGTTTAAGGTTCTAAGTCATTTACCTTTGTTACCTGTTCAGGGTCATATTTTAATCAATCATAGACATACATGACAAGAATTCTTTAGCCTACCATGTCAAGGGATCACATATTCACATCTCTTTCATGCATCAAGAAGAGGGACATAGTTCTACAAAATCAAGACACAACATTTAACATATCACTTATGTATTAACATTTAAGTACCAAGCAGGGGCACTAAGTGTACCTAAAAGAATACCCTATCAACACATCAAGAAACTCATCATAATATACCATTGTCACATACAATAATCAAAATAACAACATTATTTAACCTCACACTTTAGTACGCAACAATATCACATGCGACACTTCCTAGCCTTCTATCACAATATACATAACTTAAAGAAGAATCATAACATTGGAATTCATACAAGATCACATAAGCATTACAAGAGTACTTCACTTCATACCTTCATATTTCTACAATGTAATACATATATCACATCATACACCACTTTACATAGTTATATAAGACATAAATTCTTCTACACATTTCTTGATATAAGTATCTACACATTACACCTTCATATAAGCCCTCGCATGATACTACTACAACTTACATATATAATGCCAAAAAAAATCATGTTCATCACATCATCACCACATAAACATAACAACCATAAGTTGACCATACCAATGAATAACAATTATATAACAATTATACACAATATAAAGAGATCGAGTCAACTTACCACCTTTCCATCATAATCATTAATATTCCTTGGAAATTTCTATTAATTAAATTCACGAAGGCTCTTACCAATAGCCATAAAAAATATTCTATAATAAAAACACATCATAGTTATAATTAAAAAATATATAATATGAATATAATCAAATTAAGGAAGACTATATACATTTCTATAATGATCTATATACACTTCAATAGCCCCATACAATCTACAGATGAACTCATTAGTAACAAAATATTATCAAATCACCAATATTATAGCCAAATTTAGAGATTAGTAAAGTTCAAGGGTTCATGTATATTTTAATTGGAAACATCAAGTATACATAAATAACATCATATATCATTGTCTTAAAATGTTTAATGCAAAAACACATGACTTAGAGTAGAAATTGAACTTATTCATAAACATGGAAATCTTTAAAATCACTTTTAAATAGGCTCTAAGGTTATAGATACCCATAGATAAAGAACTCACATACCTTATAAAAATAATCCCAAGAGAATTGATAAAGAAAATCCATTGAAATCCATTATCCTAGATTCATCTTCACCTTGAGCTCTCATGGATGTTTTAGGAGAAAAGTTGGGAGGGAAAGGGCATTGATTTTTGTGTTAGGGTCTAAATGAGAGTTAAATCACTTTAATAGTCTTAAAAAACCAAATTACAATTTAAATAACATTGCACCTAATTTATAGACATAGGACAGATGTCTCAAAGCACCCCAAGCCAAGACGTGTTACAAGCATAATACATTTTCAACGACGCCATACCAACGACAGACCGTCGTCCGATTGACGTCCCGTCAATGGTGCTTCATAGTTTTGGTATGAAAAACCAAAATTTTAACATTTGAAGGCTATATTTATGCTCCAATTCAAGAGGTTGTCGTTTGGGGTCGTTGATTACCACTGTATGCCGGTTGCAAGGAAGCTTCAAGCCTTTAGTTTGGGTCCTCCTCTAGGGCCCCTTATTGGTCCTAGGTGGTGTCGTACCTAGACTTAAAATCCTTAAACATGCAATTATAGGTATTAGTAACCTCACTCATCTGTTTATAAACAAAATAAGTCACGAAACATACAAAGGCACACTACAACACATATATGCACATAAGGGACTAGTCGTCGAACGTCTTGGTCATTCATTGACGTTTGACCTAAAAATCAACTGGATTAACTTCAAATTCACATACATATTTATTTATGTAGTTAACAAACGTTAAAACGCAAGTGAAGCTCTACATAGTCCTAGTTCATTTATAATGTCGTCACATATGAGGAGTACCATCTGAAATAAGCAAGGCAACCCATTTTTTCATGTTGTCTAGAGTTTTTGTTCTAATCAGATCTTGACACTCGTTATTAATTTCATCAAGGAAATCTAATAAATCTTTATTAGACTCATTATCGCATGTGACCTTCTTCACGAGGACAACTACATAGTCAACCGGTTTGAATGATGCTGTTGGCCTCTTCCTTTTTGGTCTCAAGGCCTAGGTCGATGCATAGAACTCTCGCACCCAATTATTTATACATGGGCCACATGTTTGGGTGACTACCATAAAACAATGAGCCTTATGAAAACTAATTAATTATTTATTCTGATAAGTTACACAATTATTTAACATGAGTTTTTCCTCAATGATCATCTTCATCCTTCCTGTCTTTAACTATTCATTAATTTTTGAGGAGGACACTATGCATAAGGTAAAACCACCCTTGAATGTTTTTGAACTTAACGAAGAGAAGTGGTATGATGAGGAATCCTATATGTTGCAACAAGCTCATCATCTCAAAAGCTTTTGAGCCTCTTGGTCAAATTCTCACACTTAAAAGTAGTGAAATTTGTAGCGTATATGCCGTGTATTAAAAGTTTTGAACTGGTGGTGCAAAAGCTTTTCCATTACCTTTTCCTTTCCCACCAGATTTTGGAAGTTTTGTTGTTTTAGCGATGGATGAAAAATCTTTATCAACGACTCTATTTTCATTACTTTCCTTAGTGGTGGCATGTTTCTACTTGCTATCTTTCATCTGGTCATATCTGTAAAACATTGGGAAAAATATAGAAACGGCTATATCAAGTTCACAAAAAATAATTAAAAATAGATTCACCAATTCGTATGGCAAAATCACCAAATCACCTTGGCAAGATAAATTTGTCCCGCAAAAAGGATCGACACAAAAATTTTGCAATATGGCAGTCGGAAGGACTTTCGGTGAACTTAAAACAAAATTTGGCAAGCAAGGATTAATTTGCCGAATGATAGAGTGCCAAAAAAATCCAACTGCGCAGTAAAAGAAAAATCAAGAAGACTTTTGGCAAGTCACTAAGTATCTTCACTAACCTCAAGCTTCCCATAGAAAGTAACATAACCCTACTACAAGTAGAACAAGAAATTAAAGGAAAAATGGCGAACTTTGGCGAACAAATTAGTCGTTCGGCGAGCTCGACCCAACTAGGCAAAAAATCTGACGTGCCTAATTTCAATCAAACTTCTCCAATTAAACCCCTCCACCCGGAAAATGAAAACAAAACATTCATTGGTCAAATTTAAAAAATACCCCCAACACCTATTACCATTAGAAACTCAGAATTCTCTCATTGTTTTCCTTTTTGGTCGTTTGATGAAATTTACTCTTAAGCATGGCATCACCCATTCAATAATACGGTAAATCACATCATTTGACATAATTATAAGCTAATGAAGATTCATCTAAGCAATCACTTTTTACATGAAAGCATAACCCCACAAATTCTAATCCATTTAAAAGTACAAAAATACTGGATTTCTATAATATACACAGTAAGGGCAAGATGGTTGAATTAAATAATGAAAATCAAACAAATTAATAAAATTAGAGAGTCCAACCATATGACAACAAGATAATATCATTTGACAATGATAAGAGCGATAATAATATACACTAGGTTCTGAAAACCAACTTTTTTATGCCAACCAATATAAAATTGAAATGCTAGAGAACAAAATATTCCAACTCCGAGCAAATCTCAATTATAAAAGCACTTAGAGGAAAAAAAGATTGAAAATAAAGAACGCGTGTTAGTATGTAAAAACTAAAAGTGAGGGACAATGACAGAGATTGAAACTTTAAATCCTTTAGCCTTTGAAATTTGATTTTCACTTTCAGTGACATTAGTCGGGCTCGTCAATCCACTTGATAACACTCCAAGTAGTAACCTTCCATACCATGTTTCATAGAACCACCTGGTCATTTAGAGATCCAAAAGGCGGACAAGATCGGGATCGCTAACCCACTCGGCGATTCAAATGTAATTTTATGGGGTATATAAGTTTTACTAACTCCAATAAAACATTTTCTTGAGTTTACCAGAGGTGTAGGTCGGGTTCACAACATACTTTGGTGATTTGTCAATCGGATAATTTCCTCTCCCACATGCACTTTCTTAAAACTTTAACGTGTGCAAACAACACACCATTTATTTTAATACTAAAATCAAGGAGTAAGAGGGTAAAGGTTGTCTCCCAAGGAGCACCTTAAGTAGTTAACGTCACGACACAACACAATTTCACTTTGAAGTTCCATTAGTGGGGTTGTCCTCATTTTAATCATCCAACACCTCTTACGATTTGGGTAGAGCTCATTTAGCAATTTTACCATTTATTATCCTAGTACTTGAATAAGCATGGAATGGGAGGTTGTCATATGGTTCAATATAAATAAATTTTTCCTTAACTCCTCCAGTACCCTACCCTGCATATAGGTTTTTAAGAGTAGAAACATGAGCATTGCCTTAGTTGGTCCATCCTCTATCTATATAAGTTTTCTTCATTCATGAGGAGGCACATTATAGTCCATTTTGATGCACTGGAAGTCAATCTCTCTAACATTCTTGGTTAACTATTCCAACTGATCTTACAAGGTTGCTCAGCTGAAGTCCCTTTCAACTTCTTGGTAAGACTCTGTCACATGGTCAACCGGTTGGGTTGCTATCACATATGGTTGTCTTCCTAGAAAACTAGGGATAAGTTGATGAACCAAAACTTTGTTCCATATACCAAGGCATTTGTAAAAACATTCAATACAAACTATAACTAGAATTTCATGAGTTGGGCATTAAATCAGAAATATTTTAAACCTCAATCGCGTCTCATTATGTTGTTCACCTTTAAATTGGTAGAAGGTTAAAATACCATCATAAAACATCATCACTTCTAATGGCATAAAATAAATCCATTTAACTCTTCGTAATTAAACACACAAACCATAGAAACAAAACAAAAAAAAATCAGTACAACTATAACTAACCAGAACAAAATTAAACGTAACTAAAAATATTAAAATGACATCACTACTCAGGAGCATGACCATTTTGATTTCACGTATTAGGACACTACATCAAGTTCAAGTGCCAACAATTGCGAGTAGTATTATACCCCAACAAACAGTAGGTATCATTGCTATAGAGAGTGTTTTTAAGAATTAGGTGAAGTGCGAATCAGTTCAAATATGTTATAGTTAAACGACATAGACGAATAAAAACATATACAATTAAGAATGACAAAAGTGTCAAAACAAGAAAAGGAGGTTTTTATAGCTATTTATCATGTAAAAACAGTAAATACACGAAAAATTCAAGAATGGAGATGGGATTCTTGTGTTGTGACACGATTATGGGATAGGATAAACAACTGGGTAAATTGCAATTAATAGTTAACAACTACATAGTAGTGATTAATTTATACATAAGTGGGATAAGCGCTCTCTTGGTAAATTTACCCTTATTAAAATTGGTTACTCTCGAATACTAATTAGCAACAATTAAGAACATTTTCCGGCTTAATGAATTGATTATCTTGAGTTGAATTTGTGTTAGTGGATTTAAGATTCAATATCATGGGACGAACCTATCACAATCCACTACCTAGAGGCCATGGATTCAGTAATGTTGGTTTCAGAACCACTCCATCGAGCAAGTAAAAAAACACTAAGCTATGATTGTATTTGAAAGTAAAATTCATTAAGTTAGACCACAACTACTGATCAGAATAACCATTAAATAGCAAAGAAAATATTAATTAGAAACTTCACAATTATATGATCACATAATCAAACTCTATGAATTAGGGTTTTAGCTAGACATAGTAAAAATCAAGAAATCCTTACCAATTAGTGTTTTGCATAAACTGCTTACACTTGATATGTTCTTTATAAATTTTTATGATGAAGAGTATGCAATATCCATTTAAAATTTCTTGGAATTAGAAATCTTCAAATCATCAAAATATAAGGAGAAATGTATCTAAACTTGAAAACTAAAAAAATGTGCAAAGCTAGAATAATAGTTCTCTATCTAATTATTCAATGTCTAGATGGTAAACTAAGAATTCAAATTAAAATTTTATAGGTGTAAAAATTATGTCTACGAAGTATCTGTAACGACCTGTTTAGTCGTTTTAGAGCAGCAGAACAAATTCTGGAAAAACGGGCTGGAACCACGGACCCAACGACGGACCGTCGCAGGCTCGACGGACCGTCGTGGGTGTTCCGTCCCATGACACTTAGAATTTTTAATTTGGGTACTGAAAATCGACTCTCTGAACTTCGTAACGAAATGGCAGAACGTAACGTGACACCCACGACGAACCGTCGTGAGTACCCGTTGCAAAACACTTCAACTTTTGAGAATTTGGTACGAGAAACGAGTTCCTGACCGCCATGACGGAGGAACAGGACGGACCGTCACCACTGTGACGGGCCGTCACAGGCCACGTGAGTCGAGGGAGCTGCGACGACCTGGGTGACGGACCGTCGCAGGCATGACGGCCCGTCACGAGTTGCGCAGTCCCAGGCAGTTTAGGATTTCTTTCCTCATTTTAAGGGACGTTTTGGACTATTCTTTCCTTAATTATAAAGTTTGAGGGTTATTATTAATAAGTCTAATTACTTAGGGGTTAAAAGAGGTAACCTTAAGTTAATTAGGGGGTTTTATTGTCCTCTTTTATTCTTAATTATACAATAATTAGGGTAAAGGAAAGAGGGTTTGAATAAAACAAAGAGAAAGAACAAGAGAGAAAAGGGAGAAACGAATTGAGAGAGCAGTCGATCAAAGGGAAAAAAGGGTGTCAACGCTTGGAATTCTTGCTTGTTGATTTCAATTCTTCGGTGGAGGTAGGTTATGGTTTATGTTACGATATTCGTAGTGAACTCTTAATAGTGAATATTATGTGTTGATATTATTGTAAACCCTACTATGTGCTTAAGTTGTATGCTTGCATGAATATGAATGTGAAATTGTGATGAATTAACAAAGCATGATGAAGCTATTGAATCCCAAATCTTGAAAGAACCCTAATTCGCTTGATATATTATATAATGAGAATGATGATGCCTTAGTGTAAAAGAAGGCTTGATATATTATATAATGAGAATGATGATGCCTTAGTGTAAAAGAAGGCTTGATGAATTAGGGGATCGGGTGCCACGTTCCGGTACCAGGATAGAATGAATATGAGGATCGGGTGCCACGTTCCGGTACCAGTATAGAATGAATATGAGGATCGGGTGCCACGTTCCGGTACCAGGATAGAATGAATATGAGGATCGGGTGCCACGTTCCGGTACCAGGATAGAATGAATATGAGGATCGGGTGCCACGTTCCGGTACCAGGATAGAATGAATATGAGGATCGGGTGCCACGTTCCGGTACCAGGATAGAATGAATATGAGGATCGGGTGCCACGTTCCGGTACCAGGATAGAATGAATATGAGGATCGGGTGCCACGTTCCGGTACCAGGATAGAATGAATATGAGGATCGGGTGCCACGTTCCGGTACCAGGATAGTATATGAGGATCGGGTGCCACGTTCCGGTACCAGGATAGAAATAGAGGAGCGGAGTGTCACGTACCGACACAAGAGGAAGAAAGATAATGAAATCTTGAAAGATAATGAATATACTCAATCTAATGAACTTAATTCCCAAATGAGTATGGTATTGAGGCTTGAGTCCTCATGTGTGAACTCGGTTGTAATTATTGATGAACTCATGTTGTTATTGCTACATGTTGAGTATTGTAGTTGATTTGCATTATTATTGATATATACTGTTCCCTATTTTGAGTTAGCCGATGATATCTACTCAGTACGTGTGGTTGTACTGACCCCCTACTTTTATGTTTTTCTTCTTTGTTATTTGTGTAATGCAGCAATCGTTCCGTCAACTTCAACTCAACAGTAGATCTAGCAGTCTTCACTTCATCGGAAGTCGGGGTGAGCTAATGCGTCTAGCTTGGGTAGGTCTTCTTCTTCAAGTCTTGATGCCTTGAACTTCCGGCATGGACTAGCTAGTATTTGTTTTAGCTTCTTAGACATTCCTAGTTTAGTAATTTGAGATAGATGTTCTTGTGATGATGACTTCCAGATTTTGGGGATAATAATAATAGTTTTGAATTGTTTTATTAATGAGTTTAAGTCTTCCGCATTACTTTCTGTTGTTATATATTGAAATGATAAGGGTTAAATTGGTTGGTTCGCTCACATAGGAGGGTAAATGTGGGTGCCAGTCGCGGCCCGGATTTGGGTCGTGACAAACTTGGTATCAGAGCATTAGGTTCGTTGGTCTCATCACACAAGAACAGGTCTAGTAGAGTCTTAAGGAACGGTAGGGGGACGCCTTTACTTTTCCTTGAGAGGCTATAAGACATTAGGAAAATTTCACTCTTTCATTCTTTCTTTCGTCCTACTACTTGAGTCCAATTGGTATCTAGGCGTCTGAATTGGTATCGACCATCTTCACTCTATTTCGCAGATGGTTAGAACTAGAGCAACGACCGCACCAGCGAACAATGGCACAAAGAAGAAATATCTGAGCCAGCCACCGGGCCGTGGCTCGAGGAGAACAACGGCAAGAGGCCGTGGTAGAGGTCGTGGGAGGGCGTCCTCTAGAGGAAGAGGGCGAGCACCTAGCCCATCCGATACTAGAGGCGTTGACTCCTCCACCGACTGAAGAGGTGATAAGAGAAGGGGAGGATGGGGTGAATGAGCAAGTACAGAATGAGGAAATGCCACCTCAACCTACCCCAGATATGATCAATCAGGTTCTCGCTTATCTTAGCGGATTATCTGATCACGGTAAGGCACCTCCAGGGGTTTCTGCACCAACACCTCCGGTTTCAGAGGTACGACATGCGGCTACTATGGCTCCCCGCATGGGTGCACCATTGGGAATGGGCACATTTCCACGTCTGACTACTGGGCCTATTATGACAAACGATCAACATGAACTTTTCAGTAAGTTCTTGAAATTGAAACCTCCAGTCTTTAAAGTGCGAGAATCGAGGAGGATGCCTACGATTTTCTGGTTGATTGTCATGAGCTACTACACAAGATGGGTATAGTAGAGAGGTTTGGTGTCGAGTTCGTGAGCTATCAGTTTCAAGGGAACGCCAAAATGTGGTGGCGTTCACATGTTGAGTGTCAACCAACAGAGGCACCACCTATGACTTGGGAATCATTCTCGAGTTTGTTCATGGAAAAGTATATCCTGGGGATCTTGAGGGATAGGAAGAGGGATGAGTTCTTGAGTCTGGAGCAACGTAGAATGACGGTTAATGCATACGAGGCTAAATTTAGCGCACTATCCAGATCGCCACCCAACTCTGTTTGAGTCCACAAGAACGGATCCGCCGTTTTGTGAAGGGATTGAGGGCGAGTGCGGATTTCAGCCTTGCAGATAGCGGCAACAGCAACATCCTTCCAAGAGGTGGTAGACTTTGTGATAGAGGTGGAAGGAGTGAAACCGGATGACTTCACCACCACGTCTACATCGAAGAGGTTTGAAGGGAGGTGAGTTTAATGGTTCTTATTCTAGAGGCGAACTCAGGAGGTCACTCCAATCGACCAATACAGTCTTCACTCTGGATCGTAGTTGGGGTCCACCTCGAGCAGTCAACACTTCTCTGAGAGCCCGATGCGTGAACCCAGAGAATGTTATGTTTGTGTAGAGATTGCACACATTAAAAGGCATTGTCCAAGCGAAAGTTACAGAACCCCACCGCCTAGAGGTAGGGTGGTAATGGTAGAGGTCGTTATTACGGAGGGCGTGGTGGCGAGGTAATGGTGGTCACCAAAGCGGCAGAGGTGAAGGGCAAAGCGGAGCCACTACTACGCAACATGGTAGGGGCAATGGACGGACAAGCGATAGGGCCCATTGTTACGCTTTCCTGGGAGATCTGAAGCGGAGCGTCGATCTTTGTTATCACGGGTAATCTTTTGGTTTGTGATTGCATGGCATCTATATTATTTGACCCTGGCTCCACGTTTTCATATGTATCTTCATCATTTGCTAATGGTCTAAATCTACATTGTGAATTACTTGATATGCCTATTCGTGTTTCTACTCCGGTGGGTGAGTCTGTGGTAGTTGAAAAAGTGTATAGGTCTTGTTTGGTGAATTTTGTGGGGAGCAACACTTACGTAGATTTGGTTATCTTATAAATGGGTGATTTTGATGTAATTCTGGGTATGACTTGGCTCTCTTCAAATTTTGCAATTTTGGATTCTAATGCTAAAGCGGTGGCGTTAGCCAAGCACAGGCAGATCCGTTAGTGTGGGAGGGCGACTACACTTCCAATCCGGTGCGTATTATCTCCTTTCTTGGTGCTCAGAAGATGGTTAGTAAGGGTTGTTTAGCTTTCTTAGCACATCTTAAGGATGACACTATTCAAGTACCTTCGATTGAGTCGGTTTCGGTAGTCCGTGAGTTTTTGGATGTGTTCCCTGCAGATCTTCCTGGTATGCCACCAGATAGGGATATTGACTTCTGCATTGATCTTGAACCGGGTACTCGCCCCATTTCTATACCCCCTTATAGAATGGCTCAGCGAGTTAAGAGAGTTAAAGGCACAACTTCAAGAGTTATTGAACAAAGGCTTCATTAGACCAAGTGCATCCCCTTGGGGTGCTCCGGTTTTGTTTGTGAAGAAGAAGGATGGGAGTTTTCGGATGTGCATAGACTACAGACAACTAAACAAGGTAACCATAAAGAACAAGTATCCTCTTCCTCGCATAGATGACTTGTTCGATCAGTTACAAGGTGCTTGTGTCTTCTCTAAGATTGACTTGAGATCCGGTTATCATCAATTGAAAATACGAGCAATAGATGTGCCAAAGACTGCTTTTCGAACAAGGTATGGGCATTACGAATTTGTGGTGATGTCTTTTGGTCTTACGAATGCCCCTGCTGCGTTCATGAGCTTGATGAACGGGATTTTTAAGCCATATTTGGACCTCTTCGTAATCGTATTTATTGATGATATATTGGTATACTCGAAGAGCAAGAAGGAACATGAAGAGCATTTGAGAATGGTATTGGAAATGTTGAGGGAGAAAAAGCTTTATGCCAAGTTCTCTAAGTGTGAGTTTTGGCTAGATGCGGTGTCCTTCTTGGGGCACGTAGTTTCTAAGGATGGAGTGATGGTAGATCCATCTAAGATTGAGACAGTGAAGAATTGGGTAAGACCCACTAATGTATCAGAAATAAGGAGCTTTGTTGGGTTAGCTAGCTACTACCGCAGATTTGTCAAGGGATTCTCTTCTATTGCTTCCCAATTGTGAACTTGACTAAGCGAGAATGTTCCATTTGTATGGTCAGATGAATGTGAGGAAAGCTTTCAGAAGCTTAAGACTTTGTTGACTACCGCACCAATTCTTACCTTGCCAATAGAGGGTAAAGACTTCATTGTTTACTGTGATGCATCCTATTCTGGGTTGGGTGCAGTGTTAATGCAAGAGAAAAATGTGATTGCTTATGCTTCGAGGCAATTAAAGGTGCATGAACGTAACTATCTGACCCATGATTTGGAGTTGGCCGCGGTAGTATTTGCACTAAAACAATGGAGACACTATTTGTATGGGGTTAAGTGTGAAGTCTACACGGATCATCGTAGCCTTCAGTACGTCTTTACTCAGAAAATTTTGAACTTGAGACAAAGGAGATGGATGGAACTAC
This sequence comes from Solanum arcanum, assembly GCA_027789145.1. Classification (NCBI taxonomy): domain Eukaryota; kingdom Viridiplantae; phylum Streptophyta; class Magnoliopsida; order Solanales; family Solanaceae; genus Solanum; species Solanum arcanum. Next base: position 17,348,296 of record CM050938.1, read on the forward strand.
TAAAGGACTACGATATCACTATCTTGTATCATCCGGGGAAGGCGAATGTTGTAGCGGATGCTTTAAGTAGAAAGGCGGGAAGCATGGGAAGTCTAGCTCATTTGCAAGCTTCTAGGCGCCCATTGGCTAGAGAAGTGCAGATTTTGGCTAACGATTTGATGAGGTTAGAAGTAAATGAGAAGGGAGGATTGTTAGCTAGTGTGGAGTCGAGATCTTCTTTTCTTGACAAGATTAAGGGAAAACAGTTTGATGATGAGAAACTAAGGCGAATCCGAGACAAAGTGTTGCAAGGAGAGGCTAAAGAAGCAACAATTGATGAGGAAGGTGTTTTGAGGATTAAGGGAAGGGTATGTGTACCGAGTTGATGATTTGATCAACACTATTACGGCGAAGCTCATAGCTCAAGGTATTCTATACATCCGGGTGCAACCAAGATGTACCGTGACCTAAAGCAACACTTTTGGTGGAGTAGAATGAAGCGTGATATTGTTGACTTTATTGCCAAGTGTCCAAACTGTCAACAAGTGAAATATGAACACCAAAGGCCCGGAGGAACACTTCAGAGAATGCCCATTCCTGAATGGAAGTGGGAGAGAATCGCAATGGACTTCGTGGTTGGTCTTCCAAAGACATTGGGTAAGTATGACTCCATTTGGGTGATTGTTGATAGGTTAACTAAGTCTGCTCATTTTATTCCGGTCAAGGTAACTTACAACGCAAAGAAGTTAGCCAAGATCTATATCTCAGAGATTGTTCGATTGCATGGAGTTCCACTCTCCATCATATCGGATAGAGGTACACAGTTTACTTCTAAGTTTTGGAAAAAATTGCAGGCGGAATTGGGTACTAGGTTGGACCTTAGTACTGCGTTCCATCCTCAGACCGATGGTCAGTCTGAGAGGACGATTCAAGTGTTGGAGGATATGCTTCGTGCATGTGTGATAGAGTTTGGTGGCCATTGGGATAGCTTCTTACCCTTAGCGGAGTTTTCATACAATAATAGCTATCACTCAAGCATTGACATGGCTCCATTTGAAGCATTGTATGGTAGGAGATGTAGGTCTCCCGTTGGTTGGTTTGATGCATTCGAGGTTAGACCTTGGGGTACTGATCTCTTGAGGGAGTCAATAGAGAAAGTGAAGTCTATTCAAGAAAAGCTTTTAGCGGCGCAAAGTAGACAAAAAGAATATGCAGATCGAAAGGTTAGAGACTTGGAGTTCATGGAGGGTGAACAAGTCTTGTTGAAGGTTTCACCTATGAAAGGGGTGATGCGGTTTGGTAAAAGAGGTAAGTTAAGTCCAAGGTATATTGGACCATTTGAAGTGCTTAAGCGAATAGGGGAGGTGGCTTATGAGTTAGCCTTGCCCGGGGCTGTCCGAGTACATCCGGTATTCCATGTGTCCATGTTGAAAGATACCATGGAGATGGAAACTACATCATCCGTTGGGATTCAGTTTTGTTGGATGAGAACTTGACTTATGAAGAGGAACCGGTTGCTATATTAGATAGAGAGGTTCGCAAGTTGAGGTCGAGAGAAATTGCATCCATCAAAGTTCAATGGAAGAATCGACCGGTTGAAGAGGCTACTTGGGAGAAGGAGGCGGATATGCAAGAAAAATACCCACATCTGTTCTGATTCGTACTCCTTTTCGCCACCGTCCTTCTTCTTTTGATCGTTCAGGGGACGAGCGATGGGTAAATTGGTATCTATTGTAACGACTGTTTAGTCGTTTTAGAGCGTGGAACAAATTACGGAAAAGCGGGCTGGAACCACGGACTGACGACGGACCGTCGCAGGCTCGACGGACCGTCGTGGGTGTTCCGATCCCATGACACTTAGAATTTTTAATTTGGGTACTGAAAATCGACTCTCGAACCGTGAACGAAATGGCGAGCGGACCGTGACACCCACGACGAACCGTCGTGAGTACCGTTGCAAAACACTTCAACTTTTGAGAATTTGGTACGACAAGCGAGTTCACGACCGCCATGACGGAGGAACAGGACGGACCGTCACCAGCGGACGGGCCGCCACAGCCACGTGAGTCGAGGAGGCTGCGACGACCTGGGTGACGGACCGTCGCAGGCATGACGGCCCGTCACGGGTTGCGCAGTCCCAGGCAGTTTAGGATTTCTTTCCTCGTTTTAAGGGACGTTTTGGACTATTCTTTCCTTAATTATAAAGTTTGAGGGTTATTATTAATAAGTCTAATTACTTAGGGGTTAAAAGAGGTAACCTTAAGTTAATTAGGGGGTTTTATTGTCCTCTTTTATTCTTAATTATACAATAATTAGGGTAAAGGAAAGAGGGTTTGAATAAAACAAAGAGAAAGAACAAGAGAGAAAAGGGAGAAACGAATTGAGAGAGCAGTCGATCAAAGGGAAAAAAGGGTGTCAACGCTTGGAATTCTTGCTTGTTGATTTCAATTATTCGGTGGAGGTAGGTTATGGTTTATGTTACGATATTCGTAGTGAACTCTTAATAGTGAATATTATGTGTTGATATTATTGTAAACCCTACTATGTGCTTAAGTTGTATGCTTGCATGAATATGAATGTGAAATTGTGATGAATTAACAAAGCATGATGAAGCTATTGAATCCCAAATCTTGAAAGAACCCTAATTCGCTTGATATATTATATAATGAGAATGATGATGCCTTAGTGTAAAAGAAGGCTTGATATATTATATAATGAGAATGATGATGCCTTAGTGTAAAAGAAGGCTTGATGAATTAGGGATCGGGTGCCACGTTCGGTACCAGGATAGAATGAATATGAGGATCGGGTGCCACGTTAGGTACCAGGATAGAATGAATATGAGGATCGGGTGCCACGTTCGGTACCAGGATAGAATGAGTATGAGGATCGGGTGCCACGTTCGGTACCAGGATAGAATGAATATGAGGATCGGGTGCCACGTTCGGTACCAGGATAGAATGAATATAAGGATCGGGTGCCACGTTCCGGTACCAGGATAGAATGAATATGAGGATCGGGTGCCACGTTGCGGTACCAGGATAGAATGAAGAAGAGGAGCGGGTGCCACGTTCCGGGACCAGGATAGTATATGAGGATCGGGTGCCACGTTCCGGTACCAGGATAGAAATAGAGGAGCGGAGTGTCACGTACCGACACAAGAGGAAGAAAGATAATGAAATCTTGAAAGATAATGAATATACTCAATCTAATGAACTTAATTCCCAAATGAGTATGGTATTGAGGCTTGAGTCCTCATGTGTGAACTCGGTTGTAATTATTGATGAACTCATGTTGTTATTGCTACATGTTGAGTATTGTAGTTGATTTGCATTATTATTGATATATACTGTTCCCTATTTTGAGTTAGCCGATGATATCTACTCAGTACGTGTGGTTGTACTGACCCCCTACTTTATGTTTTTCTTCTTTGTTATTTGTGTAATGCAGCAAACGTTCCGTCAACTTCAACTCAACAGTAGATCTAGCCAGTCTTCACTTCATCGGAAATTCAGGGTGAGCTAATGCGTCTAGCTTGGACTGGGTCTTCTTCTTCAAGTCTTGATGCCTTGAACTTCCGGCATGGACTAGCTAGTATTTGTTTTAGCTTCTTAGACATTCCTAGTTTAGTAATTTGAGATAGATGTTCTTGTGATGATGACTTCCAGATTTTGGGGATAATAATAATAGTTTTGAATTGTTTTATTAATGAGTTTAAGTCTTCCGCATTACTTTCTGTTGTTATATATTGAAATGATAAGGGTTAAATTGGTTGGTTCGCTCACATAGGAGGGTAAATGTGGGTGCCAGTCGCGGCCCCGATTTGGGTCGTGACAGTATCAGTTGGTGCAATAAGTCGAGATTGCTTATACATTTATCAATCTTCATTTTGTAATTTATATTGCCGTTTTTCTCTTGACAATAGCATCCTTACGTGTTGTGTAACTTTGGGCGATATAGTACTACATCATGGAACTATTCGGCGACTTGCCTGCTACTCTTTTCAATCTCTTACTTTATTTGTCCCTTCAGAGATTAGAACACTTGACTATATGGCAAGACAAAGGCCATTCGGCGACATGTATAATATGTAAGTAGTGTATGTTCCCTCTTTTCTTTGTTCCTTTAACTGCCTTATCCTTTTTTGCTTTTTAGTGTCCTTGCTTCATTATTTCATTAAATCCCTTAATATCAAGGGCATGTATTAGTTATACAGACTAAATTTGCATTTGAAAACACCAAATCTACAAACATAATTCCCTAATCAGTCCAAATTGTGGACTCATCACATGACCCCTCTAAGGACAAACAAAAGGGTCCTTGGGGACAACTTTTGTTTAAAGCAAAAAAGTTGCCCGAAGGAACCCTCTCACAAAATGTGCACCCAAGAGGTGTGGGTGTAATCACTTTACATAGGTGGGGATCCTAATCAAAGATAAGACTCCTCCAAATCTCCAATGTATATAAAGCAAACTATGAATATACAATATAGTTTGTGGACCCCTCATTCCTCATTATTGGGGTCTCGGTACTGAGGGATGGACCTTCTCTAAAATGAAGAGTTACAGGCCCAACCCATTAGTTTATAGTAGGGTCCTTTGATCCATCTACGCCCAATTGATGGTGGGTGATTGATAGGGTCTGCGAAAATGCCTCAAAGTCAGCCTAAGGTGAGTGTAACTATGAAATTCCAAAAACAATTATTAAAGAGTGCGAATGGTATCCATGTTTTATTTAGTCATATATAAGTACTTGGGGACAACCTTTGTTTAATGCAACATTTGAAAACACTAAATCTACTAACATAATTCCCTAATCAGTCCAAATTGTGTACTAATCATATGATCCCTTCAAGGACAAACAAAAGGGTCCTTGGGGACAACCTTTGTTTGATGCAAAAAAGTTGCCCGAAGGAACCCTCCCACAAAATAGGCACCCAATAAATAAGTTTTGATCTCTTTCATGAAGAATACATGAATATCTCTTTTCCCCTAACCCTAAAGTTTGAAACAGTACACTTGGTGGCTAGTGGTAATTAAATTAAGGGTTTTCTTTTATAATTTGTTGTTCTGTAATGAGGATAATGGGTTGAGGGGTGAATACATAGGTATATCATTGATTTGGAAAGGGGGTCTTTTAACGTTTTTAATGGAAGTCTTTGGTAAGACCTTATAGGTTATGATTTGGTACTGCTCTAAAGTTATTTGTGGCTTATCTTAGGTAATGTTGCCTATTTTGGTGTTTGGTTAGAAAATTCTCCAATAGAAGGTTTTATTGTTCATCATAATTCCTAGTCATCTTTAGTGGTTGAGTTAAAGTCTAAGATAAATCTTCATTCTCTATTGATGGAGTTGAAGTAATCGGTTCTTCATAACCACAATTAGTCATTCTCTCAAGGTCGGATAGTAAATTGGGTACCAAGGAAGGTTTTGTGTACTAGATGTGAAAAACATAAGGAGACAAATAATTAAGGAATCTCATGGTACCCGATATTTCCTTCATCTTGGTGCCACAAATATGTATCTCGATCTACAAGAGGTTTATTGGTGGAATGAGTTGAAGAAGGATATAGCAATGATTTGTGTCAAAATATCCTATTTTTTTAACAAGTCAAGACCAAGCATAAAATACAAGGAATGTTAACTTAAGATATTGGTGTCCCTACTTGGAATTTGGAAAACATTAATATGGATTTTTTTGTGAGTTTTCCCCGTACATGGAGAAAAAATGATTCATTATGGGTGATTGTTGATAGATTGACAAAATATGGCCATTTTATCCACATCAAAAGTACTTATTCAAGAAGGACTATGTTAGGTTTTAATTTAATGAGATTGTGAGTTTTAATGGAGTTACCTTTTCAATCATCTCTAATAGGGGTCCCAATTCACTTTTGGTTTTTGAAGGCATTCTAAAGTAGTCTATGTACCAAGGTAAAACATTATACCACATTTCTTCCACAAACAGATGGTTTCATAGAACAAACTATCATAACCTTGGAGGGAAATGTTGACAGCATGTATTATTGAATTAAAGGGGAATATGGATGACCATCTACCATTGATTTGCCTACAATTATATTTACCATTTATGGAAGGAGATATAGATCTCCAATTGGATGATTTGAAGTATGTGAGTTTTCTCTAAACAGGTAGTATGCATTTTAAGGTATCATTTGAATATGGCCTAAAGTCGACAAAAATCTTATACCGACCATAGGAAAAGGGACTTTGAGTTTATGATAGGTGACTTGGTATATTTTAATATATCAACTATTTATTGGGTGATGAGTTTTTTTCAAAAGGAAAAACTTAGTCCCCAGTATGTGGGTCCTTATGATTTTGTAAAAGACATCGTTGGGGTTGCCAATGAGTTGGTAACAGTCCGTAAGTTCCATGACTTATTTTAAAGCCTCAGTTGATGAACTAAGCCATAAAACATTGTTTCTATGCATAAATGAAGGCAATAAACTCACATAGGAAGTGTTAGAATAAAAATGTCAAGAAATGATCACAACATCCGGAGACTAGTAAAATAGAGCTACTGGGCCTTGATGTATTTCAAGGGGGTTTAAGCGTAGGCATTTTGTCAAAATTTTGATAAAATGTTTAAAATACATGTTAGAATATGTTTAGGGTCGAAACATCTTGGTGTGATTCCCAAGGACCACGCTATGTGTCATTGAAGAGGACCCAACCATTGCCCCTCAAAAGCTGTGAATTATAGTGTGTAACAACGAGGCCAAATGGGAAGTCGTCATTTCGATGATGATCCATCGTTGGTGCTCATTGGTTCAAACTAATACAACTGACAAAATGCACCAAATAACCAGTTTATGATCGAAACAACGTTTAACCAATATGGTCAGTAGTTGGATCTACGACATTGATGTGGTTCCTTCGTTTGGACCCCTGCTTACTGCCATGTTTTTTTAAAGGTTCTGGAATTTAGTTAATCAGTTAATTAGGGGTTAAGAATGGTTAAAGTAGGTTAGTTTGGGACTATAAAAGGATTCCAACAATTAAACTAACGTAACTCCTATCAAATTTTAGAAACCCCCTTAGCTCAAACTTCTATATAGTTTTTCTCTCCTCGACTAAACCCTCCTTTGAAGAAACACTAGAACTTCAAGAAGAGGCGGAATTCACCAAATAATTAGCATCAAATTCGTGGTTATCATTCCCTAAGTTGTGCTTTCTCTCACTCTTGGATTTCTTTCCCAAAGAGTCCCTTCAAAAAGGCTATTTCGAAATCCCCCCAAAGTAGGCGCTTCATGGTCCTCTTATTAAAGGAGAAGATCACCTCAAGCTCTATAACTTTTATATGGGATTTGCTTGGGATTGGTTGAAACTTTCATTTGAAATACCTCCTGACATCCTTGATAAGGCCTCAAAAATTAGCCTCACTCACAAAATTGGATTCTTCGAAACTCCTTATTGGATTTCATACTACCAATGGTATCTTTTCTACCCATTGGGTAAGACAATTTCTCGCTTTTAAATCTTCAAGATCCTTTCCATTCATTTTATATGGCTCTTGTCAACGCCTGAAAAAATAAATTTCTTCCTTTGGCTCTGTGCACACGGACGACTCCCAACAAAGACATACCTACAATACATATCAATATTGTGCCAGACATGATTTGTTAAGGTTGTCACATTGAAAATGAAACTATTATTCACATTTTCATCGATTAGTATATAGCAACAAAATTCTATTAGGATATGGGTATTAATATCAATAATATTGGTTGTTAAACCTGGGAACACTAGCTACATAACCTACAAACTCCTATCTTACCTATGTAGTGATATACCCTACGAGTGGATTGATCTTCTTCCTCACGACATTTGGCACCATTGGAATAACAGAAACTACAACATCCATAATGGAAAATCTATGTTTCTTTCACAATCCCTAGTCAATAGCAAAACTTTGGAATATATTCATTACACTTCATCTCCTTCTTGTTGACACCAAATTTTGACCCGCTTCGGGATCAATTAATTATCGAGCTTCGTGAGTTTTCCAAATTAATTAAGTTAATTAGTTTTATAAATCTTTCAAAAATTAATATATATATATATATATATATATATATATATATATATATATATATATATATATATATATATATATATATATATATATATATTTTATCATCATATAAACATTTAGGAACAAAATAATTTTTTGTATATAAAATATAGTCATTAGTATATATTAGTATATTTTTGATAATATATTTCTTTAATTATGCATATAATTAGTATATTTTATGATTATTAAAAATACATATACATATATATATATATATATATATATATATTATATATATATATATCTACGTATATGTATATATGTATATCTTATGTTTAGAGAGTATTCTATTAAACTAGTTTACTTTAAATCACAACTATATTTTGAATCATTATTTTATAATTTAAATAGTTATGTTACTAAATAAATAGGCTCGTTAATAAATTTTATACCAAATTTGTTTTTAGATCAATTGGCTATTATATAAATTGAACTCTTTTTCCATTTAATTTGGAAGAGCCGAATTTGGGCCTTCTCCCAAATTACCAGCCCACCCCCTTTCCAATCCAATACCACAAGCCCAACCCCTCTAAATTTTTTAGCCCAACACCTCTCTAATCCAACCCGCCTAACTTAAAACCTTAACTCGCCCAGTCCTTGACCCGATCCGACCCAAATCCCCTCTCCCCCTTCTTCTCCCACGCGACCACAACAAAATTAATTCCCAGAAAAGACAGAAAACAACCCTCACGCGATTCCCAGCCCCAAACCACCCGCGTCTCTCTCCCACGCTCTGTCCCTCGTCTCTTCCCCACGTTCTCTCTTTCTCTCCCTCATGCGTTCCACTCTCCCAAACCCCAGACGCGAAACTCTGCAAAATCCCCAGATAACCTTCCCTCACGCGCGCTGGTATCGCGAGAGAATCGAACAGTAGGTGGTTAGCTGTCCGTTTTGTCGTTCTCTCGCAACAGCTCTTTCCCCCTCTTTCTGCGTTTCGTATAAATTTCAGCAGGGCTACAATGAAGATCTTCCTTGGTAGCACGAGATTGAGCCACGTTGCTTGCCAAGGACGAAGAACTCATCTCCACCCTCCACCTCGCTCTCAATCCGTTGGAATGGGTTAAAATTTGGAGCATCTTCGGAGCATATTCGTTTTGTTGGATAAGATTCGAAATTTTGAATTCGAAATGGGTCGAATTCGGTTTTACCCCCCTTCACTTGGAACCCCAATTGTTTTCCTATTTAAACCCCATCTTCCTTCAATCAGAAGGTTGGACGTTTGGGGTTGGAAAAATTTTCGAAAGATTCGGCTTCTTTTTTTGTGAGTTAGCAATTTTAGATTGAAAATTCTCGGTTGAATATTCTTTCGCCTCTTCTGTTTACTTAACGAAAATTTCTCTTTGGCTTTTCTGGTTCTGTTTTCAGAAGAGTTCAAATTTCAGAGGTTTGAAATTCTGAGGATTTAGAAATTTGTGGTTTGTGTTTCTTAATAGAGCACAGAAGGGGTTTAGTTAAAGGGAGGCCTTTATTTTGAGAATCACGCCTACATTAAGAACCAAAGTGCTAAGGAATTCAAGAAAATACGGTGTACACTTTGCAAAGATTAACGGACAGAAGAATCGTTAGTGTCCCGCGCCGGAGCATAGGTTCTCGAATAGTTTCTGTTTCTTCGCCGGAACCCTGAGCTCCGTTCGTGTTTGAGTGGTTTTGGATTGGTTGAAGTCTCGCTATTCCTTGCTCGACGTCGTCTCAGCCGCTGCTCCGAAACAGGTATATTTTTTTATATATCAACTTTCTTTATGAAGTTCGAATCGTGGTTCATGTTGATGCGAATATGAGACGCTACATCTCGTTTGTTGGTTTGGTTTTTGCAAGACGTCTCGCATAATGATTCTGTTCTACAGTTTTATTCGTCATGCATGCATGCTTGTTGTTGTTGCTGTTCTGATTCTGTTTTGGCTCTCATTTTGATCATTTACGCTTTCACTCGACTGAATATTAGCATTTCGGTCTAGTTAGGCTGTTCGTAGACAGCATGCTCTGTTGTGGTTGTGATCGACTGTCACTTTTTGTTTGTTTTCTTCTGAACATGAGAGGAGGTATATTACAGTTGTGTCTGTCGAATGACTCTTTTACTTGATTGCCTTAAGCGTAATGTCTTGCGGATTGTCTACTACATGTTTTCCTTTCAATACTTTGAACCTACTGTTGGCCTAGGATTGGGAGGAGGGTTTCTTAAATCCAAAATGTTTTGAGGAATAGGTTACTGTTTAGAGTTAGTTTTGTTTACAAACATGGACTTTTTTTTTTAGTTTGGAGATATACATATACTTTGGCTGTTACTTTCGATATAGTTAAGTCCTGTTGTAGATCATTGAATGTATGCAACCATGATTATGATTATAGCTAGTAGCGTGTGCATTTTTCTATTTATCCTTTTTCGCTTTTTGATATACGGAAGGTGCCATTTTTTGATACTCGGGTTCCCGCTTAAACTGGATTTTCTTGCTCATTGTTTATTGCTTAATGGTTTGAAAGTTTGTTTAGTTCAAAACATGTTTCCTTCGCTATTAGTTTATCGTCTTAAACGCTAATTCATTTTCGTTTGGTTTGCATGTAAAATTCCTTTCGAGCCTTCGGGACTCCATTTTCTCTGTGCCTTCGAAAGAGTCGTTAATCCTATTCATTTCCTCTCATCGAGTCAAGCCTTGAAACCGACGTGCAAATTCGGAATCGCGAAGATTGAAGAACTTGAAGAAATCAATTAGAAATTTCTTTATTTTACATTCTTTGTATGTTGTTTTGTAATGGGCATAAGCCCTTGTTGCTTTTACTTTCTCGTATTATTTTTGTATGTTTACACTAAGACAGGTGAAAAAATGGGTCAAAAACTCCCAAAACAGGTGGGTCCAAAACTCGGTCAAGGCACACAGAACCCGAGTTTGGACCCAAATCTCTCTCTCTCTCTCTATTTCTCTCTCTTTACTATTCGCTTGCGTATTTGCTCATATTTCGTTAGTTTGAGGACTAGAAAACTCCAAATCCCTTTGAAGCGCCTTTCTATTTTATCAAGTTAAAACTAAAAACAATAAGTATTTCAAAATTCGTAAAGTCTGTCTAGATAAAATCTTAACTTTGACAGGTTCGGAAATTACAAGATAAGCAACATATTTAAAACTTGTCAAATTTGCCTGGATAAAAATCAATAAGTTCAAAATTGCAAAAGTTAAAACAAAAATAGTCAAATAGTTGTCACCGGAAAACCGTGTTTAACGGAGTGTCTTAGGTGCCTTAAACACCTTCCTAAGACACTAATATGAATCCCGAACCCCCTTAAAAATGTTTCAAAAACAATTTTTCCTGTTTAAGTTGATTAGACACAAGTTTTCTTAATTTTCCTTGAAAATTAAGTGGCGACTCCTAAAAGTCGAAAATATCCTTTAAAATCAACAAACTCTTTTCGAAATATATTTTTTCGATAAAACAGAAATGGCGACTCCGCAGGGGAGTATTTGGAGGATTCTAACCTTAAGACTAACTTGTTTGACTAATTGCGATAACTGTTTCCTTGCTTAAATACTTTTAGTTTTCGAAAATTGCATTTCATGGCATAACTTCCGCCAAACGGCAAATAGTTTGCATTAGGAAACGGAAGTTACGCGGCTTACCGCGACTTCTTTCAGAAATACCCCAAAAAGTCATTTGGGAGTATCGAATAAATAGTCGGAATGCGGTCATCCGGCGTTGTTCGATAACTCCACCCCAATTTTTGTCCAACTCGGGTTACCGTCAATTTCAAAACAATTCTAGTAAACCTAGGATGAACTAAACCAAATCCTGAAATAGCGCATTTGCCTAAGATCACCCAATACCCATGGCGTGTTGGGCCCATTAGAAGACCGCCTTGAGTCCAAAACGGCCCACGGCCTAAATGGACGTTCATACTTATGTGTTTAAATTTGAAGGATGTATACGGTTTTCAAATGACGTATATATCCCTCAAATCGCTAGGCCCACCCTTGGCACAAAAGGGTCACATATCTGTTTAGAACGCCTAATATTTGTTTACGTGAATATGTTGTTTTATCTGGAGATGGTCTAGCTCATTCTAATTCAAATATGTTTAGATACCCTAAGCACAAATATCAAGTCACTATCAAAAGTGCGTCCAAATACTCCTCGAGTCTTTAGTTTCAAAAAAAAAACCAACATCATTTTTCTTTATTATTACTCTCGTACCAAAAAATGATTCATCATTTCAAAACAAAAGAATTTTAAGAAATTTTATCTTTTCCGACTCTTACCAGGAAATTGGAGTTACATCTCAATCAAAATTCAAAGTACGGTAATGAAAGATACCGCCAACTTTGTCTCGACTCAAGTCGACATTTTTTATTCACTAATCCCAAAGTCGAGTACACAAATTCCGGTCTATTTAACCATTTTTTTTAATATATATATTGGTTTCTCCCTATTCTGAGGCAGTTTATCTCCAAATAAAGCAACTTTTATGTGTTTACACCTATATGTGATATCTTGTATTATTTATCACTTCCAGACACTAACATATTGATCTTTTGGGTTTTTTCATTAGACAGGTATTTAAAACTAATTTGTGTTGATAAGTTGCTTGATCGTTCGTATTTCACAAGTTTATACAACAGATTGCCGAAATAAGGGTCGAAATGCAAAGAATGCAAGGAGCCGTTGGACATCACACAGAGAATTGTTCGACTCTGAAGCACAAGATACAAAGCATGATCAACAACAACTTGATCAATATTTAGGAAACTACCTGAATGGATGACATGTTGGATACTCAAGAGTGAGTACAAGACGTTTTCGAATTGAGTCGTTTGAAGACATTCATCATCAACGGTCGAGAAGAAGAAAGCCCAACATTGGCCAAATTTTGCATATGAAGTTTTTTTACCTTTCTTTTGATGTTGGAATTACGTTCGACCTGAATTCTCAAGAATGAGATACGTAGGCGGCCTATGTCGGCCTCGGTCGTTTCATTATCAAAACTTCCTATTTTGGTTAACCCTTGAGAGGGGAACTACGTTTGACCTAATTCCTGCCTCGACGGGATACGTAGGCGCCACAACGGCTCGGTCATAATACCCAGTAAGATTTCCATTTCTTTTCATAATGGAAACTGGGAAAGAATTTTGAGAGGATCTCAAAAATTCATTGGAAGTTGGACTTCTTTAACAAAGTTAAAAAAGAAGACAAAAATTCTACGAAGATTGGCCTTGGGTGGATCTCAAAAATTACGACAATCTAGCTTGCAACTGGGACAGAATTTTTGAGATGATTTCAAAAATTCCACAAATGTCATTTGTTACTTATTGAGGTAAACTGGGACAAACTTTTGAGGAGGGGCCTCAAAATTCCAGAATGAGCAACCTCAGAGTTAACAGAGCAAGTTATGAGAGTTCTTATATATTTTAGACCGGACAAATTTTTGAGGAGGGTCCTCAAAAAATACCATCAAATATGTCATATAAAGAATGGGAGAGCGTGCAATCCAACTGCAAGAAAGATCATGGACACAAAACCAACACAAATCAGTCTTTCAAACTAAGAATTTTTCTTTGGATGCAGGAACATTGAAGTCAAAAAAATGACTATATAAAGCTGTCAAGAATGACAAAAGGCGTCACTTGCACCCACCGTGGACTCCTCAAAAAAACCTAGAAAATCTTCCACCTTATTTATCTCTATTCTTTTATATTGCCTCAAGTTATTTCTAAACAAGTTTATTTTTATCTTGCTGGAATATTATTGAGCCGTCCACCTCGTTACACTTGGACTATTATCGAGCCATCCACCTCGTTACAGTTGAATTATTATCGAGCCGTCCACCTCGTTACAGCTGGACTATTATCGAGACATCCACATCGTTACAGTTGGAATATTATCGAGACATCCACCTCGTTACAGTGGAATATTATCGAGACATCCACCTCGTTACAGTTGGAATATTATTGAGACATCCACATCGTTACAGTGGAACATTATCGATCCATCCACCTCGTTATAGTTGGAACATTATCGAGCCATCCACCTCGTTACAGTTGGAACATTATCGAGCTATCCACCTCGTTACAGTGGAACATTATCGAGCCATCCACCTCGTTACAGTTGGAACATTATCGAGTCATCCAACTCGTTACAATTGGAACATTATCGAGACATTCACCTTGTTACAGTGGAACATTATCGAGCCATCCACCTCGTTACACTTGGAACATTATCGAGACATCCACCTCGTTACAGTTGGAACATTATCGAGCCATCCACCACGTTACACTTGGAACATTATCGAGACATCCACCTCGTTACAGTTGGAACATTATCGAGCCATCCACCTCGTTACAGTTGGAACAGTATCGAGTCATCCACCTTGTTACAGTTCTAACATTATTGAGCTATCCACCTCGTTACAGTTGGAACATTATCGATCCATCCAGGCCACGTTAAAAATCATGCATTGTGAAAAATCATGCATCGTAAAAATCATGCGTCGCGAAAATCATGCATTGCGGAAATCATGCATGGCGGAAAATCATGCATCGCGCAAAAGCATGCATCACAAAAATCATGCATTGCAGAAAAACATCCATCGCAAAAATCATGCATCGCGAAAATCATGCATTGCGAAATCATACATTGCGGAAAATCATGCATCACGGCAAATCATGCATTGCAAAAAGTCATGCATCGGGAAAATCATGCATCGCAAATTTGAAATTTACACATCGCGAGAATACTTTATACCTCGCTGAAATTTGTGCTCGACGAGAAAACTTCATGCCTCGTCAAATTTATATATCGCGAGAAGACATTATACCTCGCTTGAATTTATGCACGACGAGAAGATTTTATGCGTTGTCAAATTTATATATCGCGAGAAGACTTTATACCTCACTTGAATTTATGCACGACGAGCAGATTTCATGCCTCATCAAATTTATATATCGCGAGAAGGCTTTTTACCTCGCTGGAGTTAATGCATCACGAGAAGAATCCAAGCCTCGTTGAAAATCATGCATCGCGAATTTGAATTTTATCGCGAGAAGATTTCGTACCTCGCTGAAAATTAGACATCGCGAGAAGAGTTCATACCTCGCCCAAATTTATGCATCACGAGAAGAATCCATGCCGCATTGAAATGTTCACAGCGCGAGAAGATTTCATGCCTCGCTGAAAGTTATGCATTGCGAGAGGATTTCATACCTCGCAGGAATTTAAGTATCCCGGGACGATATTCATGCCCCGCAATACATGGATAAAGAAAGGGAAATCGTGTATCCCAAGAGAAATATTTATCAATCGGCCTCAACTGCATCCTTTATTTTTGAAAAAAAAACAAAAAAAAACAAAAAAAAAATAACATCAAGGAGAGCATCGAATAAAGATGACGACAAAAGAGACATCAATATCGCATCAGCATTTATTTATTTATTTCGATATCAATTAGAGAGTACATTGAAGATTATATCGCAAAACACAAGGCCTAAGCTTTATTTGCTGGACGTCAGACCGATCGAGTCGACGTCGAATATTGAAGAGAACAATAAAGTGTCGACATGGTAAAAAGACACTGTTTCCCATCCTAATTGCATTTTTTTAAGCTGACGAGTTTTATCTCAGTCTTTGTCGAGAGCATCCAAAAGGATGAATTCTCCAAAAAAAAGGTCACAGGTGCGGACGACATCAAAAAGGATGCAGCACAACGTGGAACTTTTTCTTAGCAGCGAACTGGGACACAGTCCAAAGAGGAATGTCAATCTCTTAGGACGCGAGCAGAGGAGCGACTTCCACCACAATCGAACCACCCCTCTCGAGACATGCAGGTTTTTCTTTAAGTTCTGTCAGTTTCTGTCTCGCATCCGGAAGTTTTGTTTTATCGGAAGCAAGTTTCCAATCTGAGTGACAATGCGTCAAGAGCTTTTATGTCCGTATAAGTTCTCAAAAACGGGTATGAAGCGCGCCACATTCATGGCTAAAGAGGTTACAAGCCTCCTTTTCATACTCGTTAATTTGTCACTTGTCCAAAACCAAAGGTTATCTAGCATAATAGATTTCCTTTTCCACCGATCTAGTCGAACTACACACAGCCTGATCACAAAGGTTTAAGGGTATGTAGGCGGATTCAATGTTGAAAACTCGGCTGTATTCCTACATTCTCTCTCGAATCCTATTCTCAAGCATCTTGGTACCTTCATAATTCGGTATCGAGGTGGCTTTAGATTCTTTCAAAATCGTGCGATAAATCGAGCTTATAGAACTACAAGTGGCCTAAATTCTCATATAGCCTGAGATATGTAGGAAACCCGTTTCAAGGGCTCAGCCATAATTCCTAGACCCATTGTCGAATCCTTCCTTAAAAGAAGCGAATGGAGTTGGTCAAAATTGGTTCGGTCAATTTCATTTTCCTCGAGTTGCTTGCATCAGCCCAAGTAAAATGAGGGACAGTTGTTGACACCCAATTTTGACCCCCGTCGGGATCAATTAGTTATCGAGCTTCGTGAGTTTTCCAAATTATTTAAGTTAATTAGTTTAATAAATCTTGCAAAAATTTAAAAAAATAATAAAATATATATATATATATATGTTACTTCGAATGTGCTTTGACATAATTTTCGATAATATATTTCTTTAATTATGTATATAATTAGTATATTTTATGATTATTCAAAATATATATATATATATATATATATATATATATATATATATATATATATATATATATATATATATATATATATATATATATATATATATATATATATATATATGTATATATATATATATATATATATATATATATACGTATATGTATATCTATATATATCTTAAGTTTAGAGAGTTTTCTATTAAACTAGTTTACTTTAAATCACAACAATATTTTGAATCATTATTTTATAATTTAAATAGTTATGTTACTAAAGAAATAGGCTCGTTAATAAATTTTATAACAAATTTGGTTTTAAATCAATCGGCTATTATATAAATTGAACTCTTTTTCCATTTAATTTGGAAGAGCCGAATTTGGGCCTTCTCCCAAATTACCAGCCCACTCCCTTTCCAATCCAATACCACAGGCCCAACCCCTCTTAATTTTTCAGCCCAACACCTCTCTAATCCAACCCGCCTAACTTAAAACCTTAACCCGCCCAGTCCTTGACCCGATCCGACCCAAATCCCCACTCCCCCTTCTTCTCCCACGCGACCACAACAAAATTAATTCCCAGAAAAGACAGAAAACAACCCTTACGCAATTCCCAGCCCCAAACCACCCGCGTCTCTCTCCCACGCTCTCTCCCTCATCTCTTCTCCACGTTCTCTCTTTCCCTCCCTCACGCGTTCCTCTCTCCCAAACCCCAGACGCGAAACTCAGCAAAATCCCTAGAAAACCTTCCCTCACGCGCGCTGGTATCGCGAGAGAATCGACCAGTAGGTGGTTAGCTGTCTGTTTTGTCGTTCTCTCGCAACAGCTTTTTCCCTCCCTTTCTGCTTTTGGTATAAATTTCAGCAGGGCTACAGCGACGATCGTCCTTTGTAGCACGAGATTGAGCCACGTTGCTTGCCAAGGACGAAGAACTCATCTCCACCCTCCACCTCGCTCTCAATTTGTTGGAATGGGTTAAAATTTGGAGCATCTTTGGAGCATATTCGTTTTGTTGGATAAGATTCGAAATTTCAAATTTGAAATGGGTCAAATTTGGTTTTACCCACCTTCACTTTGAACCCCAATTGTTTTCCTATTTAAACCCCATCTTCCTTAAAACAGAAGGTTGGACGTTTGGGGTTGGAAAAATTTTCGAAAGATTCGGCTTCTTTTTTTGTGTGTTAGCGATTTTAGATTGAAAATTCTGGGTTGAATATTCTTTTGCCTCTTCTGTTTACTTAACGAAAATTTCTCTTTGGCTTTTCTGGTTCTGTTTTCAGAAGAGATCAAATTTCAGAGGTTTGAAATTCTGAGGAGTTAGAAATTTGTGGTTTGTGTTTCTTATTAGAGCACATAAGGGGTTTAGTTAAAGGGAGGCCTTTATTATGAGAAAAACGCCTACATTAAGAACCAAAGTGGTAAGGAATTCAAGAAAATACGAGTGTACACTTTGCAAAGATTAACGGATGAAAGAATCGTTAGTGTCCCACGCCGGAGAATAGGTTCTCGAATAGTTTCTGCTTCTTCGCCGGAAGCCTGAGCTCCGTTCGTGTTTGAGTGGTTTTGGATTGGTTGAAGTCTCGCTATTCCTTGCTCGACGTCGTCTCAGCCACTGCTCCGAAACAGGTATATTTTTTTATATATCAACTTACTTTATGAAGTTCGAATCGTGGTTCATGTTGATGCGAATATGTGACGCTACATCTCGTTTGTTGGTTTGGGTTTTGCAAGACGTCTCGCATAATGATTCTGTTCTACAGTTTTATTCGTCATGCATGCTTGCTTGTTGTTGTTGCTTTTCTGATTCTGTTTTGGCTCTCGTTTTGATCATTTACACTTTCACTCGACTGAATATTAGCGTTTCGGTATAGTTAGGCTGTTCGTACACAGCATGCTCTGTTGTGGTTGTGATAGACTGTCACTTTTTGTTTGTTTTCTTCTTAACATGAGAGTAGGTATATTACAGTTGTGTCTGTCGAATGACTCTTTTACTCGATTGCCTTAAGTGTAATGTCTTGCGGATTGTCTACTACATGTTTTCCTTTCAATAATTTGAACCTACTGTTGGCCTAGGATTGGGAGGGGGGTTTCTGAATTCCAAAATGTTTTGAGGAATAGGTTACTGTTTAGAGTTAGTTTTGTTTACAAACTTGGACTTTTTTTTTAGTTTGGAGATATCCATATACTTTGGCTGTTACTTTCGATATTGTTAAGTCTTGTTGTAGATCATTGAATTTATGCAACCATGATTATGATTATAGCTAGTAGCGTGTGCATTTTTCTATTTATCTTTTTTCGCTTTTTGATATACGGAAGGTGCCATTTTTTGATACTCGGGTTCCCTCTTAAACTGGATTTTCTTGCCTATTGTTTATTGCTTAATGGTTTGAAATTTTGTTTAGTTCAAAACATGTTTCGTTCGCTATTAGTTTATCGTCTTAAACGCTAATTCATTTTCGTTTGGTTTGCATGTAAAATTCCTTTCGAGCCTTCGGGACTCCATTTTCTCTATGTCTTCGAAAGAGTTGTTAAGACTCATTATTTCCTTTCATCGAGTCAAGCCTTGAAACCGACGTGCAAATTCGGAATCGTGAAGATTGAAGAACTTGAAGAAATCAATTAGAAATTTCTTTATTTTACATTCTTTGTATTTTGTTTTGTAATGGGCATAAGCCCTTGTTGCTTTTACTTTCTCGTATTATTTTTGTATGTTTAGACTAGGACAGGTGAAAAAATGGGTCGAAAACTCCCAAAACAGGTGGGTCCAAAACTCGGTCAAGGCGCACAGAACCCGAGTTTGGACCCAAATCTTTCTTTCTCTCTCTCTCTCTCTCTCTCTTTCTCTCTCTTCACTATTCGCTTGCGTATTTGCTCATATTTCATTAGTTTTAGGACTACAAAACTCCAAATCCCTTTGAAGCGCCTTTCTATTTTATCAAGTTAAAACTAAAAACAATAAGTATTTCAAAATTCGTAAAATCTGTCTAGATAAAATCTTAACTTTGACAGGTTCGCAAAATACAAGATAAGCAACATATTTCAAAACTTGTCAAATTTGCCTAGATAAAAATCAGTAAGTTAAAAATTGCAAAAGTTAAAACAAAAATAGACAAATAGTTAGTCGCCGAAAAACCGTGTTTAACGGAGTGTCTTAGGTGCCTTAAACACCTTCCTAAAACACTAATATGAATCCCGAACCCCCTTAAAAATGTTTCAAAAACAATTTTTTCTGTTTAAGTTTTTTAGAAACAAGTTTTCTTAATTTTCCTTAAAAATTAAGTGGCGACTCCTAAAAGTCGAAAATATCCTTTAAAATCAGCAAACTCTTTTCGAAATACATTTTTTCGATAAAACACTTCTAACCCCGATGCCTCTATCAACATTCATATTCAGTGGTTTGTTCCCCCTTCTGGAAATTTTAAGCTAAATATTGAAAGCTCCATCATAATGAAACACAAGTTCTAGCGGTATTAGTGGAGTCATCGGAGATGACAATCTCTTATGAGACAGTTTTGATGTTATAATAGCTATGTCTTAAATCTTGTACTCCTATGTTAGATGGTCATGTATGAGAAAGATGTAGACTATTTCAATAAATGTGAAGTCTTAGTAAACTTCATATGTCAATTTTGATTTTTCTGCATTTTACGTACCTATTAAATGTATTGATGTATGCTAACGGTTTGTCTAAAGCCTCTTCGACGACGAAGACGCCAGCTACGTCTAGGAGGTGCTCCTCGTTTGTGGTAAACCTTTTATCAGAACATGAGGTTAAATAATCATAGTAATGATAGCTCACTAAACCACGTCTATGTAGAGTCTTGTTCATTATTGTGAAGCTCCCCACACTTATGAATAAGAGGGTGTATTATGCTTAGGAAATTCTATGTTCTTTTGTATTCTTAAGTCGTGCGTCAAGAGTCTTAACTCTATGTTCCATTTTCTTTTAAATATTTCTATTGGTTGTAGTATATGACTAATAGAAGATCAGCCACAAGAAGGGTTGAAAAGGAGAGAGCTAATGTGGGAATTCCTCCCCAACACAACAACTCTCCTTCTCAAGAGCTAATTCCTCTAGGTGGCCAAGTTCGGAAAAATTCTCCAGTTGTGTTGGATGGAAATATTAGGGAGATTTCCGAAACTTGAACAAAGTAATGGGTATTCAAGATCAAGATGTAACTACTCAAGATCAAGCTATCATGCCTCAAGCAAAACAGGATGTTTCACCCCGTGTGAATAGAAATGCTAGTACCATGGCTTCTCGTTTTAGAGACTTCATGAGGATGAATTCTTAAACATTCTTTGGTTCCAAAAAGAATTAATATCCTCAAGATTTTATATATGAGGTTAATAAGATCTTGTATTTCATGGGAATGATTTCAAATTAGAAGGAATAGTTAGCCGATTGCCAACTCAAGGATGTGGCTCAAAATTGGCACACTAAATGGAAGGATACTTGTGAATTGAGAGCGGGTCACATAAGTTAGGATCTTTTATGGAAGGAATTTCTTGATAGGTTCTTTTCATGAGACAAAAGCGTGGAAAAAGTGCAAGAGTTTATCAAACATTATCAAGGAGGTATGAGTGTTCAATAATACTCTTTGAAATTCATCAAGTTGTCCAAGTATTCTTCTTTTTTGGTGTGTAATCCCAGATATGAGATGAGAAATTTTGTTACGCGTGTGTTTGATAATCTTGTGGAAGAGTGTTATGCGGCAATTCTTCATGACAGAATGGTAACTTATCGTTTTATAGAGCATGATCAAAAAGTTAAGGATATTAGACTCAAGAGGAAAATAAGCATGCAAAGAGGGCATGGCCCTGCGATGGAGGTACTTCGAAGGATAAGTTTTAAATCCAAGGAAAACCAATGTTTAAAAATATATTCTCCAAATAATTTCCTTATAATATTCCAAGGGATAGCAAGGATATGGTGTCTAACTTTAAGCTGTAAGGAGGAAATGTTGGTGCTTCACTAGGTGAGAAACCTAGTTATGCCATATGTTGCAAGAAGCATGTCGATAAATTTCTCATTGATATGGATACTTTCTTTGGTTGGAAAAAGAGTGGAAACATTGTGAAGGATTGTCCCATGGACAATATTCGACGAAGGGAGAATAATCAAGTACAAGAAAGTGGTGTTAGTTTCGATGCTCCTAAGAAGAACCACTTCCTTGATCTCAAGTATATGGGTGATCAAGAGAATTCTCTCGATATTACTAGCGATATGTTCAAAGTATTTTTAATTGATGGTTATGCATTTCTTGATCAAGGTGACACTTAAGCTTTTTTAAACTATGAAATTAGATGTACTCCTTGATGTCTTAGTTAAACCTTTTCAATTTCTATCTAGTGGGTGACTCCGTTGTTTCTACAAGAGTCTATAGGAGTTGTTCCACGTTAGTGTCCAATAGAGTGTTCAGAAATTATCTTGAATGATTTGTATTGTCATTTTTAATGATATCTTTGTATATTCTAACAGTGAGGATAAACACATGGGTAATTTGAGGATAGTATTGCAAGTCCTCATGAAAGATCAAATCTTCTCTAAATATAGTAAGTGTTAATTTTTGTTGATATCAGTTGCTTTTCTTGGTCATATTGTTTCAGGTTATGGTATTGAGTTTGATATGAAGAAAATGGAGGCGGATAAGAAATGGCCTAGACCTTTGATTCCAATTATTATTTAGAGTTTCTTTAGTTTAGCAAGGTATTATGGGAGATTTGATGATAGGTTCACATCTATAACTTCTCCTTCGACAACCATAACCCAAAATAATGTTAGGTCTGAATGGTTGGAAGCTTGTGAAAGAGGTTTTCAAGAGTTGAAAAATAATCTTACCTCTGCTCTGGTTTTGACTTTCCCGGAGAGTACGAAAGGGTTTATTGTTTATTATAACTCTTTTTCAGTAGGTTTTTGTTGTGTCCTTATAAAACATGGTAAGGTGGTAGAATATGCTTTTAAACAACTCAAGGTACATGAGAAGAACTATCCAACACATGATCTTGAATTAGCGGCCGTAGTGTTTGCTTTGAAGATTTGGAGACATTATCTATAAGGGGTGCATGTGGATATTGTCACAAACCATAAGAGTAGTCACTCAAAAAGAGATAAATATCCTTCAAATAAAGTTGTAACAGTTTTTCAAAACCTATGATATGAGTGGCCGATACCTCCAAGAAAAAGCCAATGTAGTTGTGGATGCATTGAGTAGAATGTCTATGGGTAGTTTAGCTCATGTTGAAGATTGTAAGAAAGAGTTAGTAAATGATGTGCATAGTGTGGCGTAATTTGGTGTTTGGTTAGAAAATTCTCAACTAGGAGGTTTCATTGTTCATCATAAGTCCTAGTCATCTCTAATGGTTGAGTTGAAGTCTAATATACATCTTCATTATCTATTGATGTATTTGAAGGAATCGGTTCTTCATAAACACAATTAGTCATTCTCCCAAGGTCGGATGGTAATATTAGGTACCAAGGAAAGGTTTTGTGTAATAGATGTGCACAACATAAGGAGACAAATTATAAAGGAAGATCATGGTACCCAATATTTCATTTATCTTGGTGCCACAAATATGCATCGCTATCTACAAGAGGTCTATTGATGGAACGGGTTGAAGAAGGATATGGCAATGTTTTTGTCAAAATATCCTATTTTTTGAACAAGTCAAGGCCAAGCATAAAATAAATGGAATGTTAATTTAAGAGATGGGTTTCCCTACTTGGAAATTCGAAGACATTAATATGGATTTTGTTGTAGGTTTGCCCCGTACATGGAGAAAAAATGATTCAATATGGGTGATTGCTGATAAATTGACAAAATCTGCCCATTTTATTCACATCAAAGGTACTAATTCGACGGAGGACTATGTTTAGGTTGTAACTTAATGAGATTGTGAGTTTTCATGGAGTTACCTTTTCAATAATCTCTGATAGGGGTCCCAAATTCATTTTTGGTTTTTGAAGGCATTCTAAAGTGGTCTATGTACCAAGGTAAAACATTATATTACATTTCATCCACTAACCGATGTTTTGCTAGAACAAACCATCCAAACCTTGGAGGAAATGTTGAGAGCATGTATTATTGACTTAAAGGGGAATGAGGATGACTATCTACACATGATTGAATTTTCCTGCAATAATAACTACCATTTATGGTAGAAGATGTAGATCTCCAATTCTGTGGTTTGTAATATGTGTGTTTTCTCTAATAGGTAGTATGTCATATAAGGGATCATTTGAATACGACCTAAAGGCGACAAAAATTGTATACCGACCATAGGAAAAGGGACTTTGAGTTTATCGTAGGTGATTCGGTACATTTTAATATATCACCCATTGATTGGGTGATGAGTTTTTTTCAAAAGGAAAAACAGAGTCTCTGGTATATGGGTCCTTATGAGGTTGTGAAACACATCGGTGGGGTTGCCAGTGAGTTGGTAAAAGTCGATATGTTCCATGACTTATTCTAAAGCCTCAGTTGATGAACTAAGCCTTAAAACAGTGTTTCTACGCTAAAAGGAAGGCAATAAACTCACTTAGGAAGTGCTAGAATAAATATATCAAGAAATGATCACATCGTCCGGAGACTAGTGAAATTGAGATAGCGTGCCTCGATGTATTAGAAGGGTTTTTTAGAGTGGGCATTTAGTAAAATTTTGATAAACAGTTTAGAATACATGTTAGAATATGGTAATGGTCGAAACATCTTGGTGTAATTCCCAAGGACCACCCTATGTGCAATTGAAGAGGACCCATCCATTGCCCCTCAAAAGCTGTGAATTATAGTGTGCAACCACGAGGCCAATCGATGAGTAATCATTTGGATGATGCTCCATCATTGGTGCTCGTTGGTTCAAACTAATACGACTGACAAAATGCATCAAATAACTAGCCTATGATCTAAACAATGTTTAACGAATATGGTCAGTAGTTGGATCTACGACATCAATGTGGTTCCGTCTTTTGGTCCCCTGTTCACTGCCAAGTTTTTGTATAAAATTTATGGAATTTAGTTAATCAGTTAATTAGGGGTCAAGAATGGTTAAAGTAGGTTGGTTAGGGACTATAAAAAGATTCCAACTCATTCAAATAATGTAACTCCTATCAAAATTTCAAAAACCCCTTAGCCCCAACATCTATATAGTTTCTCTCTCCTCAACTAAAACCTCCATTGAACATACACTAGAACTTAAAGAAGAGGAGGAATTAACAAAATAATTAGAATCAAATTCGTGATTATCTCGATGTCATTTAACCGTGTGTGCTTCCCAATGGCCATGTGGGCATGCAACGCCCTACGTTGTCCAATCGTGTGTGCTGTTAAGGGGCAATGATAACATGCCACGCCTGATGTCATCCTATCGTGTATGCTTTCAAAGGGTGATGATAGCATGGCACGCACGACATCGTACGATCGTATGAGCTTTCAAACGGAGATGATTGCATGTCATGCCCGACGTCGTCCTATTGTGTTTGCTGCACAAGGGTGATAATGGCATGCCACGCCCAATGTCATCAAACCGTGTGTGCTGCCCAAAAGCCATGGGGGCATGCAAATCCCTGCGTTTTTCAATCGTGTGTGCTATTCATGGGCGAGGATAACATGTCACGCCCGACGTCATTCGATCTTGTATTCTTTCCAAGGGCGATAATGGGATGCCATGCCCGACTTTGTCGAACCGTGTATGATGTCCAAGGGCGATGATGGCATACCACACCCGACGTCGTCCACCCTGTGTATGTTGTCTAAGGGCGATGATGGTCCGCCACGCCCGATGTTGTCTGACCATGTGTGCTGGCCAAGGGCCATGATGGCATGCCACAACCAGAGTAGTCTAGTTGTGTATTATTTCAAATGGCGATGATGGCATACCACGCTCGATGTCATCCCACCATCTGTGTTGTCTAAGGAAAAAATGGCATATCAAGCCCGTTGTCATCTGACCGCGTGTGCTTCCTAATGGGGATTATGGTATTGCAACGTCCAACATTATCTGACCGTGTTGGCTGCCCAAGGGCCATCCAGCCATGACACGCTCGAGGTCGTACTATCGTGTGTGCTGTCCAAGGGCAAAGATAGCATCGTCTGACCCTGTGTTGTATGTAATGGCTATGATAACATGCCGCACCCAACGCCGTCTGATTGTGTAAGCGGCCTAATTGCGACGATGGCATTCCACGCTCGATGTAGTTCGATTGTGTATGTTTTCAAAGGGCGATGATGGAATGCCACACCCAAATTTGTCCGACCCTGTGTGCTTCCCAAGGGCAATAATGATATGTCACGCCTGACATCAATCGAACGTGTGTGCTGCACAAGGGTGATAATGGCATACCACGCCCAACATAGTCCGACCATGTTTTCTATCCTATGGCGGTGATGTCATGCCATGCTCAATGTTGTCCCACCATTTCTGTTGTCCAATGGCAAAGATGGCTTGTGACGCCCAATGTTGTCCTACTACGTGTGTTGCCTAATATCAATGATGTCATTGCCATGCCCGACGTTGTCCTAATACTGTGTGTGATACCGAAGAGCCATGCAGGCATACCATGCCCGAGGTCATCCGAACATGTATGCTATACAAGGGAGATAATAATATGCCACGTCCGACGTCATCTGATCGTCTATGCTTTCCAAGAACCATGATGGCATGCCATGTCTGACGTTGCCCTATTGTGTGTGCATTCCAAGCGCGATGCTGGCATTTCCACGGCCGACATCATCCGACCGTGTGTGTTTTACAAGGGCGATGATTGTATGCCACACCCGACGTCGTCTGTCATTGTATGTTTTCCAAAGGCGATGATTGCATGCCATGTCGACATCGTCCGACCATGTGTGAATTCCAAAGGGCAATAATGGCATTTAAGGGCCTACGTCATTCGACCATGTGTACTGCCCAAGGGCTATGATAAAATTTCAACGCCCAATGTTGTCCAACTATGCCTGCAGTCCAAGGGCAATGATAACATGCCACGCCCGATGTCGTTTGATCGTGTATGCTATCCAAAGGCGATAATGGCATAACACACCCGACGTCATCCGATCGTGTATGCTTTCGAAGGGCTATGATGGAATGCCACACCCAATGTCGTCCAACCGTGTATGCTGTTAAAGGGCGATCCAAGGTCGAAGATTACACATCACACCCAAAGTCGTCTGACCACGTGTGCTACCCAATGGCAATGATTTCATGCCACACCCGACGTCATCTGACCGTGTGTACTTCATAAGGGCCATGCGTGCATGCCATGCTAGACGTCTGTTCATGTGTGCTATCCAAGGGCGATGATAACATGCCACGATGATATCGTTCGATCATGTATGCTCTCAATGGACGATGTTAACATGCCACATCCAACGTAGTCCGACCGTAAATGCTTTCCAACGACGATGATAGCATTTAACGCATGACATCGTCCGACCGTGTGTGCGTCCCAAGGGCGATTATAGTATTTCCATGACCTATGTAGTCTCGATTGTCTATGTTGTCTATAGGATATAATAACATGTCATGCCCGACGTTCTCCGACCATGTATGTTGTCTAAGGGACATAATAGCATGCCACTCCCGACGTATTTTGACCATGTATTCTGTCCAAGGGCGATGATGGCTTACCACGCCCGACATCGTCTCACTGTGTGTGTTGTCCAAGGTCGAAGATGGCATGTCATGTCTGACGTCGTCCGACCACGTGTGCTGCCCAATGGCAATAAAGGCATGCTATGCTCGACGTTATCCAACCGTATGTGCTGCCAAAGGGACATGCGGCCATGCAACGCACTACGTGGTCAAATCATGTGTGCTATTGAGGGGCAATGATAACATGCCACTCCCGACATCGTCCAATCATGTATGCTTTGCAAGGGCGATAATGGGATGCCATGCCCGATTTTGTCCAACCATGTATGATGTCCAAGGGCGATGATGGCATGCCACACCTAACGTCAACTTACCGTGTATTCTGTCCAAGAAAGATGATGGAATGCAATGTTCAACATTGTCTGACCATGTGTGATGCCCAAGGGAGATGATCGCGTGTAACGCTAGACGTCGTTACAACGTGTGTGCTGCACAAGGCCGATAATCGCATGCCTTGCCCGATGTCATCCAACCGTGTCTTCTGCCCAAGGGCCATGCAGGCATGCAATGCCCTACGTGGTCCAATCGTGTCTGTTGTTCATGAGCGATGGTAACATGCCACGCCGGATATCGTCCGATCGAGTATGCTTTCCAAGGGTGGTGATGGCATGTCACGCACGTCATCATTCGATCGTGTGTGACTTTCAAGGGCGATGATTGCATGTCATGCCTAACGTCGTCCGAATGTGTGTGCTTTACAAGGGCGATAATGGCATGCCACACCCAATGTCAGCACACTGTATGTGCTTCCCAAGGGCCATGTGGGCATGCAAAGCCCTACGTGGTCCAATCTTGTGTGCTGTTGAAGAGCGATAATAAAATGCCACTCCCGACATCATCCGATCGTGTATGCTTTCAAAGGGCAATAATGGGATGCCACACTCGATGTAGTCTGATCGTGGGTGCTCTCTTAGGGCGATGATGGCATGACATGCTCGACGTCTTCCAACTGTGTGTTCTACCCAAGGACCATTCTTGCATGACACACCTATGTCGTCCGACTGCGTGTTCTAATGGCATCGAATGCCCGATGTCGTTTGATTGTGTGCTCTAGACAAGGGCGATGATGGAGTGCCACTCACGACGTCGTCCTTACGTGTGTTCAATCCAAAAGAGATGATGACATGCCACATCGACGTCATCTGACCATATGTGTTGTCCTAAGGGCAAAGATGGAATTACCGTCTGACGTTGTTCGACCGTGTATGTTGCATAAAGGAAATGATAGCATTTCCATGCCCAACAACATTCAATTTTGTGTGCAGTCCAAGGGAGATTATAACATGCCACGCCTGACATCGCCCGACATTGTCTGATCGTGTGTATGCTGTCCAAGGGAGATAATGGAGTGCCACGCCTGACATCCTACAACCGCGTGTGCTTGCCAAGGACCATGATAGAATTCCACACCTTACGTAGTCTGACCGTGTATGCTGCCCAAGGGCGATGATGGCATGCCACGCCCTATGACGTCCTACCGTGTGTGGTGTTTCAAGGCGAAGATGCCATGTCACACCCGATGTAATCCAATCGCGTGTGTAGCCTAATTGCGATGATGCCATGCCATGCTCGATGTTATACGACCGTTTGTGATTCCCAAGGTCCATGCGGGCATGCCAAGCCCGACGTCAACCGACCGTGTGTGCTGCCCAAGGGCAATTATTGCAATTAAATGCGCGACGTCGTATGGTCGTGTGTGCTGTCCAAGAGATATGATAACATGCCATGCTCGACGTCGCCCTACCGTGTATGATGTCCATTGTCGATGATGGCATGCCACGCTCGACATCATCCGACCCTGTTTGTGCTGTCCAAGGGCGACATAGACTTACCGTGTGTTCTGCCAAGGGTCATGATGGCATGACGCGCTCGACGTCGTCCAACCGTGTATACTGTCCAACGGAGATGATGGCATGACACGATCGACGTCCAACCACCGTGTGTTTTGTCCAAGAATGAAGATGTCATGTAATGCGTTACGTCCACGGACAGCGTGTGCTGCCGAAAGTCCTTCGATCGTGTGTTCTGTGAAAGGGCGATAATAGCATACCACACAAGATGTCATCAGATCATGTATGCTTTCCCAGGGCGGTAATAACATGCCACACCTGACGAAGTCCGACAATGTATGCTATCCATGGGAAACAATGGCATTTAACGCCAGACATCATCCGACCGTGTTTACTGCCCAAGGGTGATGATAGCATTGTCACGTCCAACATTGTCCTACATTGGTTGCATTGCAAAGGCGATGATAACATGGCATGCACTACGTCTTCCGACCGTCTATGTTGTCCAAGGGCTATGTAGATGCCACGCTCGACATTGTCCGACCGTGTGTATGCTGTCCAAGGGCGATGATGGTTAGTCACGCCTGATGGAGTGTGATTGTGTGTGCTTGCCAAAATATATGATGGCATGCCAAGCCCGACCTAGTACGATCGTGTATTCTATCCAAGGACGATAGTTGGATGCCGCACCACACCTGACGACGTCCCACCGTGTGTGTTGTTTAACTGAGAAGATGGCATTTCACACCCGATGTTGTCCGACGGTGTATACTATCCAATAGAGATGATGGCATGCCACTCCCGATGTCATGTGTCCGTGTTTGCATTCCAAAGGCGAAGATGGTGTGCCATGTCGACGTCGTTCGACCATGTGTGCAGTCAAAGGGCGATGATAACATGCCATGCCCGACGTCTTCCAATCGTGTATGCTTTCCAAGGGCGATGATAACATGCCACACCCAGTATAGTCCGACCGTGTATGTCATCCAAGGGAAATGATGGCATTTAACCCCTGATAGCATTCGACCATGTGTGCATTCCAAAGGAAAATAATGGCATTCAATGCACTACGTCGTTAAACCATGTGTGCTGCCCAAGGGCTATGATAAAATTCCAACGCCCAATGTCGTCCGACTGGGTCGGCATTCCAAGGGCGATGATAACATACCACGATCGATGTCGTCTAATCTTGTATGCTGTCCAAGGGAGATGATGGCATGCCACGCCCGACGTGTTTTGACCCAATGTGTGTTGTGTAAGAGGGATGATGTCCTTGCCAAGCCTGACATCGTCTGACCGTTTATCCTAGCCAAGGGCAATGATGGCATGCCACGCCTGACGCACTCCACCTGTGTATGCTGTCCAAGGGCGATGATGCCATGCCACACCCGACCTCCTCCCACCGTGTGTGTTGTCCAAGGGTGAATATGACATGTCACGACTGTCGTCGTCCGACCTTGTGTGCTACCAATGGCAATGATGGCGTTTCACGCCCGAAGTCATCAAACCGTGTGTGGTGCGCAAGGGCCATGCATGCATATCATACCCGACGTCATCTGCTCGTGTGTCCAGTCCAAGGGCGATGATAACATGCCATGCTCAACGTTGTCTGATCGTGTTTGCTTTCAAGGGGCGATGATAATATGCCACATCCAACATACTCTGGCCATAAATGTTGTCCAAGGGCAATGATGACATTTCACTTCTGACGTCGTTCAACCGTTTGTGTTGCTCAAGGGCGATTATTGTATTTCTACGCCTGATGTAGTTCGATCGTGTGTGATTTCCAAAGGCAATGAAAAGATGCCATGCTCGACGTCGACCCTCCTGTGTATGCTCTCCAAGGGGGATGCTTGCCTGCCATGCGCAACGTTGTCTTACCGTTTGTGCTGTCCAAGCCCCATGATTTCATGCCACGCTCGATGTCATCCGACCATGTATTCTATCCAAGGGCGATGAAGGCATGCCATGCCCGACGTTGTCCCACCGTGTTTGTTTTCCAAGGGAAAATATGGCATGTCACACCTCACGTCGTCCGACTATGTGTGCTCCTTAATGGAGATGATGGCATGCCAGGCCCGACGCCATTCGACTGCGTGTGCTGCCTAATGGCGATTGTGGCATGCCACACCTGACGTCATCCGACCATGTATGCTTTCCGAGGGCTATGATGGCATTCCACACCCAACGTCGTCCAACCGTATATGCTATCTAAGGGCAATCCCTGGTCAAAGATAAAATATCACACCTGAAATTGTCCGACCACGTGTGCTACCGAATGGCGATGATGTCATGCCACGCCCTTATGCCATCGGACCGTGTTTGTTGCCTAATGGCGATGATGGCATTCCACACCCAACGTCATTTGATTTTATGTGCTGCCCAAGGGATATGAGGGCATGACACGCCGGACGTCATTCGATCGTGTGTGATGTCCAAGGGCGATTATAGCATACCACACCAGACGTCATCCGATCATGTATGCTTTTCCACGATTGTAATAACATGCCACACCTGACGTAGACCGACCGTGTATGTTGTCCGAGGGCAATGATGGCATTTAATGCCCGACATCATCCGACCGTGTGAACGACTCAAGCGAGATGATACCATTGAAACATCCAACATCTTCCTACCATGTGTGCATTCCAATGGCGATGATAACATACCATACCCGACATCTTACAACCGTGTATATTATCCAAACGCGATGATATATTTCATGCTCGATATTGTCAGACTGTGTGTATGGTGTCCAAGGACGATGATGGTCTTTCACGCCCGATGATGTCTGACCGTGTGTGCTGGCCAAGATCTATGATGGAATGCAAAGCTCGACGTAGTCTACTCGTGTATTCTATCCAAGGGAAATAATGACATTCCACACCATACCCGATGACGTCCCACTGTGTGTGTTGTCTAAGGGAGAAGATGGCATGTCACACCTGATGTCGTACGACGGCGTGTGCTTCCCAATGGAGATGATTCCATGACACTCTCGATGTCATATATCTATGTTTGCAGTCCAAAGGCGAAGATGGCGTGCCATGTCGATGTCGTCCGACCATGTGTGTAGTCAAAGGGCAATGATAACAAGCCACAAACGACGTTTTCCTGTCGTGTATGCTTTCCAAGGGCGATGATAACATGACACACCCAACAGAGTCCGACCGTGTATGTCGTCCAAGGGCAATGATGGCATTTAACACCCGATAGCATTTTACCATGTGTGCATTCAAAAGGGCAATAATGGTATTTAACGCCCTACATCGTTCGACCATAACTGCTACCTAAGGGCTATGATAAAATTCCAATGCCCAATGTTGTCCGACTGTGTCTTCGGTCAAAGGCGATGATAACATGCCATGCCTGACGTACTCCACCCGTGTACGCAGTCCAAGGGCAATGAGGGCTTGCCATACCCGACGTCCTCCCACCGTGTGTGAGTTCCAAGGGTGAATATGGCATGTCACGACCGTCATCGTTCAACCTTGTGTGCTGCCAAATGGAAATGATGGCATTTTACTCCCGACGTCATCAAAACGTGTGTGGTGCCCAAGGGCCATGCGTGCATGCCATGCCCGACGTCGTCCATTCGTGTGTGCTGTCCTAAGGCGATGATAATATGCCACGCCCGACGTCGTCTAATCGTGTATGCTTTCAAAGGGTGATGATAACATGCCACATATGACGTTGTCCGGCCATAAATGTTGTCCAAGGGCAATGATGGCATGCCACGCCTCACGCCGTTCGACCGCATGTGCTTCCTAATGGCAACGATGGCATAACACACCCGACGTCATCCTATCGTGTATGCTTTCCAAGTGCGAAGATGGAATACCACACCCAACATCGTCCAATTGTGTATGCTGTCCAAGGGCAATCCAAGGTCAAAGATTACATGTCACACCCAAATTTGTCCAACCGCATGTGCTACCTAATGGCGATGATGTCATGCCATGCCCGATGTCATTCAATCGTGTGTGCTGCCCAGAAGCCATGTGGGCATGCCATGCTCATCGTTTTTTCATGTGTGCTATCAGAGGGCGATGATAACATGCCATGCTTGACGTCGTCCGATCGTGTATGCTATCAAAGGGAGATGATAACATGCCACACCCGACGTAGTCCGACCGTAAATGCTGTCCAACGGCAATGATGGAATTTAACACACGACATTGTCTAATCGTTTATGCTACCCAAGGGCGATTATTGCATTTTCGTGACCTATGTAGTCCAATCATGTGTGCTTTCCTAGGGTAATGATAACATGCCATGCTCTACGTCTCCCTACTATGTTTGCTCTCCTAGGGCGATGATGTCCTTCCATGCCCGACGTAGTCTTAGCATTTTTGCTATCTAAGGACCATGATGTCATGCCACGCTCGATGTCATCCTACCATGTGTTCTATCAAAGGGCGATGCTGGCATGCCATGCCCGACGTTGTCCCACCGTGTGTGTTGTCCAAGGAAAAAGATGGCATGTCACACTGACGTTGTCCGATCGCGTGCGCTCCTCAATAGAAAAGATGGCATTCCACGCCTGACGCCGTTCGACCGCATGTGCTGCCTAATGGCAACGATGGCATAACACATACGATGTCATCCGATCGTGTATGCTTTCAAAGGGCTATGATGGAATGCCACACCAAACATCGTCCAACCGTGTATGCTGTCCAAGGGCAATACAAGGTCAAAGATTACATGTCACACCCGAAGTTGTCTGACCGCATGTGCTGCCCAATGGCGATGATGTCATTCCACGCCCGATGTCATTCGACAATGTGTGCTGCCCAGGAGCCATGCGGGCATGCCATGCTCATCATTTTTTCATGTGTGCTATCCAAGGGCGATGAAAACATGCCACGCTTGACGTCGTTCAATCGTGTATGCTATCAAAGGGAGATTATAATATGCCACACCTAACGTAGTTCGACTGTGAATGCTGTCTAACGACAATGATGGAATTTAACACACCACATCGTCTAATTGTGTGTGCTACCCAAGGGCGATAATAGCATTTCCATGACCTATGTTGTCCGATCGTGTGTGTTGCCCAAGGGACATGCAGGCACGCAAAACATTACGTGGTCAAAACATTTGTGCAGTTCAGGGACAATGATAACATGCCATGCCTGACGTCGTCTTATCATGTATGCTTTCCAAGGCAGATGATGGGATCCCATGGACGATTTTGTACAACCGTGTATGATGTCCAAGGGCGATGGTGGCATGCCATACCCCACGTCGTCTGACCGTGTATGCTGTCCAAGAGCGATGATGGAATGCCATGCTCGACATTGTCCAACTGTGTGTGCTGCCAAAGGGAGATGACAGTCTGTCATGCTGGACGTTGTTTTAGCGTGTGTGCTGTAGAAGGGCAATAATGGCATGCCTCGCCCGATGTCATCCAACTGTGTGTGCTGCCCAATTGCTATGTGGGCATGCAACGCCCTACGTTGTCCAATCGTGTGTGCTGTTAAGGGGCAAGGATAACATGCCACGCTCGAGGTCGTCCGATCATGTGTGCTTTCCAAGGGTGATGATAACATACCATGCCTACTGTTGTCCGACCATGTGTGCAGTCAAAGGGCAATGATAACAAGCCACAAACAATGTTTTCCAGTCGTGTATGCTTTCCAAGGGCGATGATAACATGCCACACCCAACGTAGTCCGACCGTGTATGTCGTCCAAGGGCAATGATGGCATTTAACACCCGATTGCATTTTACCATGTGTGCATTCTAAAGGGCAATAATGGTATTTAACGCCCTACATCGTTCGACCATATGTGCTGCCTAAGGGCTATGATAAAATTCCAATGCCCAATGTTGGCCGACTGTTTCTGCGGTCAAAGGGCGATGATAACATGCCATGCCTGACGTACTCCACCCGTGTACGCTATCCAAGGGCAATGATGACATGCCATACCCGACGTCCTCCCACTGTGTGTGAGTTCCAAGGGTGAATATGGCATGTCACGACCGTCATTGTTCGACCTTGTGTGCTGCCAAATGGCAATGATGGCATTTTACTCCCGACGTCATCAAACCGTGTGTGGTGCCCAAGGGCCATGCGTGCATGCAATGCCCGACGTCGTCCATTCGTGTGTGCTATCCTAAGGCGATGATAATATGCCACGCCCGACGTCGTCTAATAGTGTATGCTTTCAAAGGGTGATGATAACATGCCACATATGACGTTGTCCGGCCATAAATTTTGTCAAAGGGCAATGATGGCATGCCACGCCTGACGCCGTTAGACCGCATGTGCTTCCTAATAGCAATGATGGCATAACACACCCGACGTCATCCTATCGTGTATGCTTTCCAAGGGCTAAGATGGAATGCCACACCCAACGCGTCCAACTGTGTATGTTGTCCAAGGGCAATCCAAGGTCAAAGATTACATGTCACACCCGAATTTGTCCAACCGCATGTGCTACCTTATGGCAATGATGTCATGCCATGCCCGATGTCATTCAAATGTGTGTGCTGCCCAGGAGCCATGTGGGCATGCCATGCTCATCATTTTTTCATGTGTGCTATCCAAGGGCGATGATAACATGCCACGCTTGAAGTCATCCGATCGTGTATGCTATCAAAGGGAGATGATAACATGCCACACCCGACGTAGTCCGACCGTAAATGCTGTCCAACGGTAATGATGGAATTTAACACACGACATTGTCTAATCGTGTGTGCTACCCAAGGGAGATTATAGCATTTCTGTGACCTACGTAGTCCGATCGTGTGTGCTTTCCTAGGGTAATGATAACATGCCATGCTCGACGTCTCCCTACTATGTTTGCTCTCCTAGGGCGATGATGCCCTTTCATGACCAACGTAGTCTTACCATTTTTTGCTATCTAAGGACCATGATGTCATGCCACGCTCGATGTCATCCTACCATGTGTTCTATCAAAGGGTGATGCTGGCATGCCATGCCCGACGTTGTCCCACCGTGTGTGCTGTCCAATGGAAAAGATGGCATGTCACGCTGACGTTGTCCGATCGCGTGTGCTCCTCAATGGCAAAGATGGCATGCCACGCCTAACGCCGTTCGGCCGCATGTGCTGCCTAATGGCAACGATGGCATAACACACCCGACGTCATCCGATCGTGTATGCTTTCCAAGGGCTATGATGGAATGCCACACCAAACGTCGTCCAACTGTGTATTCTGTCTAAGGGCAATACAAGGTCAAAGATTACATGTCACAACCGAAGTTGTCCGATCGCATGTGATGCCCAATGGAGATGATGTCATGCCACACCCGATGTCATTCGACCGTGTGTGCTGCCCAGGAGCCATGCGGGCATCCCATGCTCGTCATTTTTTCATGTGTGCTATCAAGGGGCGATGATAACATGCCACGCTTGACGTCGTTCGATCGTGTATGCTATCAAAGGGAGATGATAACATGCCACACCTAACGTAGTCCGACTGTAAATGCTGTCGAACGGCAATGGTGGAATTTAACACACGACATCGTCTAATTGTGTGTGCTACCCAAGGGCGATAATAGCATTTCCATGACCTATGTAGTCCGATCGTGTGTGTTTTCCAAGGGCGAAGATTGCATGTCATAGCTGACGTTGCTGACCTCTTGTGCTTCCCTGTGGCGATGATGACATGCCACACATGATGTTATTCAACCATGTGTGCCGCCCAAGGGACATGCAGGCATGCAACACATTACGTGGTCAAATCATTTGTGCTGTTCAGAGACAATAATAACATTACACGCCCGACGTCGTCTTATCATGTATGCTTTCCAAGGGAGATGATGGGATCCCATGGACGATTTTGTACAACCGTGTATGATGTCCAAGGGCAATGGTGGCATGCCACACCCCACGTCGTCTGACCGTGTATGCTGTCCAAGAGCGATGATGGAATGCCATGCTCGACATTGTCCAACTGTGTGTGCTGCCGAAGGGAGATGATTGCCTATCACGCTGGACGTTGTTTTAACATGTGTGCTGTAGAAGGGAGATAATGGCATGCCTCGCCCAATGTCATCCAATCGTGTGTGCTGCCCTATGGCCATGTGGGCATGCAACGCCCTACGTTGTCCAATCATGTGTGCTGTTAAGGGGCAATGATAACATGCCATGCCCTAGGTCGTCCGATCATGTGTGCTTTCCAAGGGCGATGATAACATGCCATGCCTACTGTCGTCCGATCGTGCGTGCATTCGAAGGGCGATGATGTTATAACCACGGCAGACATCGTCCGATCGTGTGTGCTGCACAAGTGTGATGATGCAATCTTGACGTCATCCATCTGTGTGTGGAGTCCAAAGGCGATAATGGTATGCCATTTCAACATCATTCGACCATGTGTGTTGTCCAAAGGGAAACGATGAAATTTAATGCCTGACATCGTCCGACCATGTGTGTTTCCTAAGGAGATGATAACATTGACACACCCAACATTGTCCGACCGTGTGTGCAGTCCAAAGGCAATGATAATATGCCATGCCCTACGTCGTTCAATAGTGTATGTTGTCCAAGGAGAATGTTTGCATGCCACGCCCTAAGTTGTACAACTTTATGTATGCTGTCCAAGGGTGATGATGGCGGTCGACGCCCGATGTCGTTCGACCGTGTGTGCTAGCCAAGGGTGAATATGGTATGTCACGACCGTCGTCGTCCGACCTTGTGTGCTGCCAAATGTCAATGATGACATTTCACACTCGACGTCTTCCAACCGTGTGGTGTGCCCAAGGGCCATGCGTGCATGCCATGCCCAACGTCATTCGTTCGTGTGTGTTGTGCAAGGGCGATGGTAACATGCAACGCTCGACATCGTCTGATCGTGTATGCTTTCAAAGGGTGATGATAACATGCCACATCCGATGTAGTCTAGCCATAAATGTTGTCCAAGGGAAATAATGGCATTTAACGCCTGAAGTCTTTCAACCGTTTGTGCTGCCGAAGGGCGATTATAGAATTTCCACGCCATATGTAGGGCAAGCGTGTGTGATTTCCAAGGGCAATAATAACATGTAATGCTAGACGTCGCCCTGCTGTGTATGCTCTCCAAGGGCGATGATGGTTTGCCATGCCTGACCTTGTCTTACTGTTTCTGCTGTCCAAGGACCATGATGCCATGCCACGCTCGACGTTGTCCCACCGTGTGTGTTGTCCAACTGAAAAGATGGTAATTAACACCTGACGTCGGCCGATCGCTTGTGCTACTCAATGCCGATGATGTCATGCCACGCTTGACGCCATTCGACAGCATGGCTACCTAATGGCGATGATGGCATGCCACACACGACGTCATCCGACTGTGTATGCTTTCCAAGGGCTATGATGGCATGCCAGACATAACGTCATCAAACTTTGTATGACGTCCAAGGGCGATCCAAGGTCTATGATTACATGTCACACCCTAAGTTGTCCGACCACATGTGCTACCCAATGGAGATAATGACATGCCACGCGCGACATCATCTGACCGTGTGTGCTGCCTAATGGCGATGATGGCATGCCACACCCGATGTCATTCAACCGTATGTGCTGCTCACGGGCCATAAGGGCATGACACGCCCTACGTCATTCGATCTTGTGTGATTTCCAAGGGCGATAATAGCATACCATACCAGACGTCATCCGCTCATGTATGTTTTCCCAGGGCAGTAATAACATGCCACACCAGACGTAGTCCGACCGTGTATGGTTTCCAAGGGCAATGATGGCATTAATCGCCCGACATCATCTGATCTTTTGTACTGCCCAAGGGCGATGATAACATTGCTACGTCAAACATCGTCCTACCGTGTGTGCATTCCTAAAGAGATGATAACATGCAATGCCCGACATCTTCCGACCGTGTATATTGTTCAAGGGCTATGATAGAGCCACGCTCCACATTGTCCGACCACGTGTATGCTGTCCAAGGGTGATGATGGTCTGTCACACTTGATGAAGTCCGACCGTGTGTGCTGGCCAAGATCTATGACGGCATGCGAAGCCCGACATAGTCTGATCGTGTATTCTGTCAAAGGGCGATAATTGCATCCACACCACACCCGATGATGTCCCACCATGTGTGCTGTCTAATGGAGATGATGGCATGCGCCTCCCGATGTCATATGTCCGTGTTTGCAGTCCAAAGGCGAAGATGGCGTGCCATGTCGACGTCTTCGGACCATGTGTCCATTCAAAGAGCGATGATAACAAGCCACGCTCGACGTCTTCCTGTCGTGTATGCTTTCCAAAGACGATGATAACATGACACACTTACCGTAGAACGACTGTGTGTGCCTTCCAAAGGCAATGATGGCATTTAACACCTGATAGAATTCGACCATGTGTGCATTCCAAAGGGCAATAATGACATTTAACGCCCTACGTCGTTCGACCATGTGTGCTGCTCAAGGGCTATGATAAAATTCAATCTCCAAATGTTGTCCGACTGTGTCTCCAGTCCAAGGGCGATAATAACATGCCCCGCCCGATGTTTTCTGATCGTGTGTGTTGTCGAAGGTCGATGATGACATGCCACGCCCGATGTGTTTCGACCAAATGTATGATGTCTAAGGAAGATGATGTCCTGCCACGCGTGACGTCATCCGACCGTGTGTATTTGCCAAGGGAAATGATGGCATGCCACGCCTAGAGTACTCCACCCGTGCATGCTGTCCAAGGGTGATGTTAGTATGCCATACCCGACGTCCTCAACTCTGTGTGTTGTCCAAGGGTGAATATGGCATGTCACGACCACCATTATCCGACCTTATGTGTTGCCAAATAGCAATGATGTCATTTCATGCCCGACGTCATCAAACCGTGTGTGGTGCCCCAGGGCCATGCGTGCATGCCAGGTCCGGCGTGGTCTGCTCATGTGTGTTGTCCAAAGGAGATGAGAACATGCCATATCCGACGTAGTCTGGCCATAAATGTTGTCCAAGGGTAATAATGAAATTTAACGCCTGACGTCGTTCAACCGTTTGTGCTGCCCAATGGAGATTATAGTATTGCCACGCCTGATGTAGTATGATCGTGTGAGCTTTCCAAGGGCAATGATAACATGCCATGCTCGACGTCGCCCTACTATGTATGCTCACCAAGGGAGATGTTGGGTAGCCATGCCCGACGTAGTCTTACCGTTTGTGCTATCAAAGGACCATGATGTCATGCCACTCCCGACATCATTTGATCGTGTGTGCTGTCCATGGCGATAATAACATACCACACCAGACGTCGTGCGATCATGTATGCTTTCCCAGGGCGATAATAACGTGCCAAACCTTACGTAGTCCGACAGTGTATAGTGTAAAAGGGCAATGATGGCATTTAAGCTCGACATTATCTGACGGTGTGTACTGCCCAAGGGCAATGCTAACATTGCCACGTCCAACATCATCATACCGTGTGGTCATTCCAAAGGCGATGATAACATGCCGTGCCCGATGTCTTCCGACCATAAATATTGTCCAAGGGCAATGATGGATGTCACCCTCGACTTTGTCCGACCGTGTGTATTTTATCCATGGGCGATGATGGTCTGTTACGTACAATGATGTCCGACCGTGTTTGCTGAAAAAAGTCAATGATGGCATGCCAAGCCTTACGTAGTCTGATTATGTATTCTGTCCAAGGGTGATAATGGCATGCCACACCACACCCGACGACGTCTGATGGCGTGTTTTTCCCAATGAAGATGATTGTTTGCCACTCCTGACGTCATACGTACGTGTTTGCAGTCGAAAGGCAAAGATGGCATGCCACGTCCACGTCATTCGACCATCTATGCAGTCAAAGAGAGATGATAACATGACACGCCCGACGTCTTCCACTTGGGTATGCTTTCCATGGGCGATGATAACATGCCACACCCACCGTAGTCCGACCGTGTATGCCATCCAAGGGTAATGATGGAATTTAACACCCGATAGGATTCGAACATGTGTGCATTCCAAAGGGCAATAATGGCATTTAACGCCGTACGTCGTTCGACCATGTGTGCTGCCCAAGGGCTATGATAAAATTCCAACGCCCAATGTTGTCCGACTGTGTATGCAGTCCAAGGGCGATGCTAACATGTCACGCCTGATGTCCTCTTATCATGTGTGATGTCCAAGGGCGATGATGACATGCCATGCCTGATGTGTTTCGACCCAATGTATGATGTCTAAGGGGGATGATGTCCTGCCACGCCTGACGTCGTCTGACCGTGTGTACTAGCGAAGGGCAATGATGGCATGCCACTCCTGGCGTACTCCACCCGTGTTTTCTGTCCAAGGGCGATTATGGCATG
Organism: Solanum arcanum; assembly: GCA_027789145.1. NCBI lineage: Eukaryota > Viridiplantae > Streptophyta > Magnoliopsida > Solanales > Solanaceae > Solanum > Solanum arcanum. Next base: position 17,389,711 of record CM050938.1, read on the forward strand.
CCATACCCGACGTCCTCCCACCGTGTGTGTTGTGCAATGGTGAATATGGCATGTCACGACCGTCATCGTCCGACCTTGTGTGCTGCCAAATGGCAATGATGGCATTTCACGCCGATTTCATCCAACCGTTTGTGGTGACCAACGGTCATCCGTGCATGCCATGCCCGACGCCGCCTGTTCGTGTGTGTAGACCAAAGATGATGATAAATGCCACATCCGACGTAGTCTTGCCATAAATGTTGTCCAAGGGCTATGATGGCACTTAACGCCCAACGTCGTTCAACCGTTTCTGTTACCCAATAGAGATTACAGTATTTACACGCCTGATGTAGTATGATCGTGTGAGCTTTCCAAGGGCAATGATAACATGCCATGCTCGATGTCTCCCTACTGTGTATTCTCTCCAAGGGCAATGATGGCCTTCCATGCCTGACGTAGTCTTACGTTTGTGCTATCCAAGGACCATGATGTTATCCCACGCCTGGCGTCATTCGATCGTGTGTGGTGTCGAAGGGCGATAATAACATACCACAGCATACATCATATGATCATGTATGCTTGCCCAGGGCAGTATTAACATGCCACACCTAACGTAGTCTGACCGTGTATAGTGTCCAACGGCAATGATGGCATTTAACACCCGACATCATCTGACAGTGTGTACTATCTAAGGGAAATGATAGCATTGCAACGTCCAACATCGTCCTACCATGTGTGCATTCAAAAAAATATGATAACATGCCATTCCCGACGTCTTCCGACTGTGTATGTTGTCCAAGGGCGATGATGGATGCCATGCTCGACATTGTCCGACCATGTGTATGTTGTCAAAGGGCGATGATGGTCTGTCACGCCCGATGAAGTCTTACTGTGTGTGCTGGACAAGGTCCATGATGGCATGCCAAGCCTGACGTAGTTCGATTGTGTATTCTATCCAAGGGGGATAATGGCATGCCACACTACACCTGACGACGTCCCACCGTGTATGTTGTATAAGGGAGAAGATAGCATGTCACACCCGATGTCGTCCGATGGCGTGTTTTGCCCAATGGAAATGATTTTTGGCCACTCCCGATGTCATACGTCAGTGTTTGCAGTCCAAAGGCGAAGATGGCGTGCCACGTTGATGTCGTACGTCCATCTGTGCAGTCAAAGAGAGATGATAACATGCCACGCCTAATGTCTTCCAATCGTGTATGCTTTCCAAGGGGGATGATAACATGCCAAACCCAACGTAGTCCGACCATGTATGCCGTCCAAGGGCAATGATGGCATTTAACTCCAGATAGCATTCGAGCGTGTGTGTTGCCTAATGGCGATTATAGCATAGCAACGCCCGATGTAGTACGATCGTGTGTGTTTTTCAATGGAGATGATATAATTTTATGCTCAACGTCACCCTACCGTGTATGATGTCCAAGGTTGATGATGGCATGCCACGCCCGACGTTATCCAACGTTATGTGTGCTGTCTAAGGGCAATGATAACGTGCCACGCCCGCATATGCTTACCATTTATGGTGTGCAAGTTCCATTAGGGCATGCCATGCTCGATATCATCCGACTGTATATGCTGTCCAAAAGCTATGATGGCATCTCATGCCCGACGTCGTCCCTCCGTGTTTGCAGTCCAAAGGCGATGATCGCGTGCAACGTCGACGTCGTCTGACCCGTGTGCTGCACTATGGTGATGATTGCATGCTACGCCCAACATCATATGACCATATGTGCTGCCCAAAGGCCATGCAAGTGTGCCATGTCATATGTCATCCGATCGTGTGTGCTGTCCTTTGGTGATGTTAACATGCCACACCCGATGTCATCCGATAGTTTATGCTTTCTCAGAGTGATGATAACATGTTACACTCGACTTAGTTCGATTGTGCATGTTGTCTATGGGAAATAATGACATTTAATGCCCGACCTCATCCGACCGTGTGTGCTGCACAAGGGAGATAATAGCATTGCCACACCCAATGTAGTTCGACTGTGTGTGCTATAAAAGAGCGATGATAACATTCCCTGCTCGACATCATCCTACCATGTATGCTGTCCAAGGTTGATTATGGCATGCCACGCACAAAATCGTTCAGTCCTGTGTATGCTTACCAAGTGCGAGGATGGCCTACCACGCCCGACGTAGTTCGACCGTGTGTGTTTTTCAAGGGCCATGATGGCATACCACACTCGATGTCGTTTTTCCGTGTATGTTGTCCAACGAAGATGATGGCATTCAACTCCCAATGTCGTCCCACCTTTTGTTTTGTCCATTGAAAAATATGGCATGTCGCACCTGACGTCGTCCGACTGCGTGTGCTCTGCAATGGAGATGATGGCATGCCATGCACGACATCGTCCTACCGCGTGTGCTGCCTAATGGAAATGATGGTATGAAACGCCCGACGTGATCAAACCTTGTGTGCTGCCCAAGGGCCATGCGGGGATGCTACGCCCGACGTCATTAGATCGTGTGTGCTTTCCAAGGGCGATGATATCATACCACACCCGATGGTGTCCGATATTGTATTATTTCCAAGAGCGATGATAACATGAAACACATTACATAGTCTGACCGTGTATGCTGTCCAAGGGTAATGATGGCATTTAACACCCTACATCGTCCGACCGTGTGTGCTGCCCAAGGGAAATAAAAGCATTATCAGGCCCAAAATTGTCGGATCGTGTGTGCAGTCCTAGGGCGATGATAACATTCCAGGACCAATGTCTTCCAACTAGGTATGATGACGATGATGGCGTGCCACGCTTGACGTCGTTCTACCCTATGTAGATTGTCCAAGGGTAGTGATGGCCTGCAACGCCCGATGTCGTTCGACCGTGTGTGCTTGCCAAGGGCCATGATGGCATGCCACAGCCAATATAGTCTGTCCGTGTTTTTTATCCTACGGTGATTATGTAATGCCATGCTCAACGTTGTCCCACAATTTGTGTTGTGCAATAGAAAAGTTGGCTTTTCACGCCCAAAATCGTCATACTACGTGTGCTGCCTAATCACGATGATGTCATTACCACTCCCAACGTTATCCGACTGTGTTTGATGCCCTAGGGCCATACAGGCATGCCATGCCCAAGGTCGTCCAACTATGAATGCTTTCCAAGGGCGATAATAACGTGACATGCTCGACGTCATCCGATCGTCTATGCTTTCCAAGAACCATGATTGCATGACAAGCCTGCGTTGCCCAATTGTGTGTGCATTCCAAGGGCGATGATGCCATTTCCACGGCCAACGTCGTCCAACCATGTGTGTTGCACAAGGGCAGTGATCGCATGCCACGCCCGACGTCGTCCGTCTGTGTATGTTGTCCAAAGGCGATGATGGCATGCTATGTCGACATCGTCCGATCATGTGTGCATTCCAAAGAACAAAAATGTTACTTAATGCCTTACGTCGTTTGACCATGTGTGCTGCCCAAGGGCTATGATAAAATTCCAACGCCCAATGTCGTCTGACTATGTCTGTATTCCAAGGGAGATGATAACATGCCACGTCCAATGTAATCTGATCGTGAATGCTATCTAAGGGCGATAATGGCATGCCACACCCGACGTCATTCGACCGTGTATGCTTTTCAATGGCTATAATGGCATGCCACACCCAACGTCGTCCAACCGTTTATGTTCTCCAAGTGCGATCAAAGGTCGAAGATTACGTTTCACACCTAAAGTTGTCCGACCGCGTATGCTACCCAATGGCGATGTTTTCATGCCACGCTCGATGTTATCCGACCATGTCTACTGCCCAGGAGCCGTGCGGGCATCCCATGCTGGTTGTCCATTCGTGTGTGATATCCAAGGGCGATGATAACATGCCACACCTGATGTCATCCGATCGTGTATGATATCAAAGGGAGATGATAACATGCCACACCCGACGTATTCCGACCGTAAATGATGTCCAACGGCAATGATGGCATTTAACCCACGACATCATCCAATCGTGTGCTACCCAAGGGTGATTATAGCATTTCCATGACCTATGCAGTCAGATCGTGTGTGTTGTCTTTAGAAAATAATAATATGTCATGCCGGACGTTGTCCGATAGTGTATGTTGTATAATGTCCATAATGGCATGCAACGTCTGACATTATCTCACCATGTGCTTTGTCCAAGGGGGAAGATGGCATGTCATACCTGACGTCGTACGACCGCATGTGCTTCCCAATGGCGATGATAACAAGCCACGCCCGACGTCGTCCGATCATGTATGTTTTCCAAGGGCTTTGATGGGATGCCATGCCCGATATTTTACAACCGTGTATAATGTCCAAGGGTGATGATGGCATGCCACACCCGACGGCTTCTGACCGTGTATACTCTCCAATAGCGATGATGGAATGCCATGCTCGACATTGTCCAACCGTGTGTGCTCCCTAAGGGATATAATTGCATGTCATGTTGGATGTCGTATTAACATGTGTGCTGTACAAGGGCGATAATGGCATGCCTTGACCGAGTCATCCAACCGTGTGTGCTGCTAATGGCCATGCGGGCATGCAACACCCTACGTTGTCCAATCGTCTGTGCTGTTAAGGGGCGATTATAACATGCCACGTTCGAAGTCGTTCGATCGTGTATGCTTTCCAAGGGTGATGATGGCATGTCACGCACGACATCGTCCGACCGTGTGTGCTTTCCAAGGGTGATGATTGCAGTTCATGCCTGACATAGTCCGATTGTGTATTCTTTCCTAGGGAGATAATTGCATGCCACACCACACCCGACGACCTCCCACCGTGTGTGCTGTCTAAGGGAGAATATAGCATGTCACACCCGATGTCGTCCGATGGCGTGTGTTGCCCAATGGAGATGACTGTTTGCCACTTTCGACGTCATACGTCCGTGTTTAGAGACCAAAGGCAAAGATGGCGTGACACGTTGATGTCGTTCGACCATATGTGCAGTCAAAGGGAGATGATAACATGTCACGCCCAAAGTCTTCCAATCGGGTATGCTTTCCAAGGGCGCTGATAGCATGGCACACCCAACTTGGTCCGAGCGTGTATGCCGTCGAAGGGCAATGATGGCACTTAACACCCGATAGCATTCAACCATGTGTGCATTCGAAATGTCAATAATGGTATTTAACGCCCAACGTCGTTCGACCATGTGTGCTGCCCAAGGGCTATGATAAAATTCCAACGCCCAATGTTGTCCGACTGGGTATGCAGTCCAAGGGCGATGATACATTGCCACACCTGATGTCCTCTGATCATGTTTTATGTCCAAGGGCGATGATGGCATGCCATGCCTTATGTGTTTCGACCCAATGTATGATGTCTAAGGAGGATGATGTCCTGTCACGCTTGACGTCGTCTGACCGTGTGTACTAGCCAAGGGCAATGATGGCATGCCAATCCTGGCGTACTCCACCCGTGTTTGTTGTCCAAGGGAGATTATGGCTTGCCATACCCGACGTCCTCCCACCGTGTGTGTTGTCCAAGGGTGAATATGGCATGTCACCACATTCATCGTCCGACCTTGTGTGTTGCCAAATGGCAATGATGGCATTTCACGCCGACGTTATCCAACAGTTTGTGGTGCCCAACGGCGATCCGTTCATGCCATGCCCGACGCCGTCCATTCGTGTGTGCAAACCAAAGGCGATGATAACATGCCACATCCGACGTAGTCCGGCCATAAATGTTGTCCAAGGGCTATGATGGCATTTAATGCCTGACGTCGTTCAACAGTTTGTGTTACCCAATAGAGATTACAGTATTTCAACGCCTGATGTAGTATGATCGTGCAAGCTTTCCAAGGGCAATGATAACATGCCATGCTCGGTGTCTCCCTACTGTGTATTCTCTCCAAGGGCGATGATGGCCTGTCATGCCTGACGTAGTCTTACGTTTGTGCTATCCAAGGACCATGATGTTATCCCACGCCAAACGTCATTCGATCGTGTGTGGTGTCAAAGGGCGATAATGACATACCACACCATACATCGTCCGATCATTTATGCTTTCCCAGGGCGGTAATAACATGACACACCTGATGTAGTCCGACCGCGTATAGTGTCCAACGGCAATGATGGCATTTAACGACCGACATCATCTAACGGTGTGTACTGTCTAAGGGAAATGATAGCATTGCAACGTCCAACATCTGCCTATCGTGTGTGCATTCAAAAAGAGATGATAACATGCCATGCCCGACGTCTTCCGACTGTGTATGTTGTCCAAGGGTGATGATGGATGCCACACTCGACATTGTCTGACCGTGTGTATGCTGTCAAAGGGCGATGATGGTCTGTCACGCCCGATGAAGTCCGACTGTGTGTGTTGGACGAGGTCCATGATGGCATGCAAAGCCTGATGTAGTCCGATTGTGTATTCTGTCCCAGGGGGATAATGGCATGCAACACTACACCTAACGACATCCCACCGTGTATGTTGTATAAGGGAGAAGATAGCATGTCACACCCGATGTCGTCCGATGGCATGTTTTGCCCAATGGAAATGATTGTTTGCCACTCCCGACGTCATACGTCCGTGTTTGCAGTCCAAAGGCGAAGATGGCGTGCCACGTCTATGTCGTCAGTCTCTTTGTGCTGTCAAAGAGAGATGATAACATGCCACGCCTAATGTCTTCCAATCGTGTATGCTTTCCAAGGGCGATGATAACATGCCACACCCAACATTGTCCGACCATGTATGCCGTCTAAGGGCAATGATGGCATTTAACTCTAGATAGCATTCGAGCGTGTGTGTTGCCTAATGGCGATTATAGCATTGCAACGCCCGACATAGTACGATCGTGTGTGTTTTCCAACAGCGATGATATAATTTTATGCTCAACGTCAACCTACCGTGTATGATGTCCAAGGTCGATGATGGCATGCCACGCCCGATGTTATCCAACGTTATGTCTGCTGTCCGAGGGCAATGATAACATGCCACGCCCGACATAGACTTACCGTGTGTGGTGTGCAAGGTCCATTACGGCATGGCATTCTCGATATCGTCCGACTGTATATGCTGTCAAAGGGCTATGATGGCATCCCATGCCTGATGTCGTCCCTCCGTGTTTGCAGTCCAAAGGCGATGATCGCGTACAACGTCGACGTCGTCCGACCCGTGTGCTGCTTTATGGTGATGATTGCATGCTACGCCCAACATCATATGACCATATGTGTTGCCCAAAGGCCATGCAGGTGTGCCATGCCCGATGTCATCCAATCGTGTGTGCTGTCCATTGGCGATGTTATCATACCACACCCGATGTCGTCCGATAGTGTATGTTTTCTCAGAGTGATGATAACATGTTACACTCGACATAATTCGATCGTGCATGTTGTCTAAGGGATATAATGACGTCGTCCGACCACGTGTGCTCTGCAATAGAGATGATGGAATTCCATGGACGACATTGTCCTACCGCGTGTGCTGCCTAATGGCAATGATGGTATGAAACGCCCGACGTGATCAAATCGTGTGTGCTGCCCAAGGGCCATGCGGGCATGCTACGCCTGACGTTATTTGATCGTGTGTGCTTTCCAAGGGCAATGATATCATACCACACACAATGGTGTCCGATATTGTATTATTTCCAAGAGCGATAATAACATGAAACACCTTACATAGTCTGACCGTGTATGCTGTCCAAGGGTAATGATGGCATTTAACACCCTACATCGTCCGACCGTGTGTGTTTCCCAAGGGAAATGATAGAATTGTCAGGCCCAAAATTGTCGGATCGTGTGTGCAGTCCTAGGGCGATGATTACATTCCAGGACCAACGTCTTCCAACCGGGTATGATGACGATGATGGCATGCCACGCCCGACGTCGTTCGACCCTATGTATTTTGTCCAAGGGCAGTGATGATGGCATGTCACGCATGACATCGTTTGAATGTGTGTGCTTTCCTAGGGAGATGATTGCATGTAATGCCTGACGTCGTCCGAATGATTATGCTTCACAACGGTGATAATGGCATGCTACGCCCAATGTCATCTAACCGTGTGTTCTTCCCAAGAGCTATGCGGGCAAGCAAAGCCCTACGTTGTTCAATCGTGTGTGCTCTTCAGGGGCGATGATAACATGCCACACCCGACGTCGTTCGATCGTGTATGCTTTGCAAGGGCGATGATGGGATACCATGCCCGACTTTGTCCAATGGTGTATGATGTCCAAGGGCAATGGTGGCATACCACGCCCGATGACGTCCGACCCTGTTTATGTTGTCCAAGGGCGATAATGGTCCGCCATGCCCGATGTTGTCCGATTATGTGTGCTGGCTAAGGGCCATTATGGCATGTAACAACTAACGTAGTCTAGCTGTGTATTATTTCCAATGGCGATGATGGCATACCACGCCCGATTTCGTCCCACCATCTGTATTGTCTAAAGAAGAAGATGCCATATCAAGCCCGATGTCATCTGACCGCGTGTGCTTCCTAATGTGGATTATGGTATTGCAGTTTCCGACTTTATCTAGCCTTGTGTGCTACCAAAGGTCCATCGAGGCATGCCACGCTTGAGGTCATACGATCGTGTGTGCTGTCCAAGGGAAAATATGGAATCGTCCAACCCTATGTGGTGCGTAATGGCGATGATGGCATGCCACACAAGACGCCATCTGATTTTGTGTGCAGCCTAATGGCAACGATGGCATGCCACGCTCGACGTCGTTCGACCGTGTATGTTTTTAAAGGGTGATGATGGCATGCCACTCCCAAATTCATCCGACCCTGTGTGCTTCCCAAGGTCGAAATGATATGTCACGCCCGACATCGTTTGAACGTGTGTGCTGCACAAGGGCGATAATGGCATGCCTCGCCCTACGTTGTCCAGTCCTGTGTTTTGTTCAAAGGCGATGACAACATGTCATGCACGACATTATCCGATCGTGTATGCTTTCCAAGGTCGATGATGGGATGCCACACCCGACGTTGTCCGACCATATGTGCTGCTTAAGGGCGATGATGGCACGCCACACCAGACATAGTCTAATAGTGTGTGCTATCCAAGGGGGATAATGGCATGCCACGCTCGTCGTTGTCCGACCGTGTGTGCAGCTAAAGGACAATGATAACATGCCACGGTCGACGTCGTCATATCGTGTATGGTTTCTAAAGGTGATGTTAGCATGCCACGCCTGACGTTGTCTGGCCTTATGTATTTTGTTCAAGGGTGATGATAGCATGCCACGCCTGACATCATCCGACCGTGTATGCTTGCCAAGGGCCATGATGGAATGCCACGCCTGACATAGTCCGACCTGTATTCCATTCAAGGGAGATGATTGCATGCCACGCTCAACGTCATCCCACCGTGTGTGCTGTCTAAGGGCGAAGATGGACTGTCATGCTCCACATCGTCCGATATCTTTCGACCGCGTGTGCTGCCCAATTGAATTTATGTCATTCTACGCGCGACGTTATCTAATCGTGTGTGCTTCCCAAGGGCAATGCGGGCATGCCACACCTGAGGTCGTCCGATCGTGTGTGCTGTCTTAGTGCAATGATAACATGCCACGCCCGACGTCGTCCGATCATGTATGCTTTCCAAATGCGATGATGCCATGTTACGCCTGATGTCGCCCAATCGTGTGTGCATTCCAAGGGCGATAATGGCATTAATAGGGCCGACATCGTCCAACTGTGTACTTTACAAGCGCGATGATGGCATGCCACTTCCAATATAATCTATCCGTGTTTGCAGTCAAAAGGCGATGATGCCATGCCACTTCGAGGTCATCCGACTATGTGTACGGTCAAAAGGTCAACGATGGCATTTAACCCGTGACGTCATCTGACCGTGTGTACTTGCCCAAGGGCAATGATAAGATTGCCACTCCCAATGTAGTCCTACCATGTTTTTAGTCAAAGGTCAATGATAACATGCCACAACCGACGTCGTTCGATCGTGTATGGTTTCTAAAGATGATGTTGGCATGCGACGTCTGACATTGTTTGGCCTTATTTATGCTGTCCAAGGGCGATGATGGTATGCCACGCCTGACATCGTCCTACAGTGTCTGCTTGCCAAGGGTCATGATGGCATGCACCGCCTGACGTAGTCCAACCTGTATTCTATCAAAGGGTGATGATTGCATACCACACTCAATGTCATCCGTCCGTGTGTGCTGTCCAAGGGCGAAGATGGCCTTACATGCTCGACATTGTCCGACCGCGTGTGCTGCCTTATGGCAATGATGGCATGCCACGCCTTACATCATCCAATCGTGTGTGCGGCCCAAGGGCATTGCAGGCATTCCATGCCCTACGTCATCTGATTGTGTGTGTTTTCCATTAGCGATGAATACATGACAAGCACGAAGTCGTCCAATCTTGTATTCTTTCCAAGGGAGATGATAACATCTCACACATGATATAGTCTGACCATTTATGCTGTCCAATGACAATGATGGCATCTAACACCCGACGTCGTTCGACCGTGTGTGCTGCAGAAAGGCGATAATATCATTGCCACACCCGATGTAGTACGATAGTGTGTGATGTCCAAGGGCGATGATAACATGCCATACTCGACAACGTCCTACCATTTATGCTGTCACAGTTCGATGATGGCATGCCACTCCCGATATCGTTTGCCCCTATGTTTACTGCCCTAGGGTGAAGATGGCCTTCCACGCCCGATGTATGCTAACCGTTTGTGTTGTCAAAGGTCAAAGATGGCATGACACACTCGACCTCGTTCGACCGTGTATACTTTCCAGGGGCGATGATGACATGCCACGCCCGAGTAATCCCACCATGTGTGTTGTCCAAGGGAAAAATGTCATGGAACACCTAACGTTATCCGACCGCGTGTGTTGCGCAATGGCGATGATGGCATGCCAGGCAAAAGATTGTTCGACCGCGAGTGCTGCCTTATGGCGATGATGGCATGCCACGCACGATATCATCCGACCATGTGTGCTGCCTAAGGGCAATGCAATCATGCTATGCTCGACGTCATTCGATCTTTTGTGCTGTCCAAGGGTAATTATATTATACCACACCCGACGCCGTCCGATCTTGTATGCTTTCCAAGATCGATGATAACATTCAACACATGACATAATCCGATCATGTATGTTGTCCAAGGGCCATGATGGCCTTTAACGCCCCATATTCTTGGACCGTGTGTGCTTCACAAGAGAGATAGCATTGCCACGCCCAACATCGTCTGACCGTGGGTGCAGTCCAAGAGAGTTTTATCATGCCACGCTCGACGTCTTCCGACCGTGTATGATGTCCCAGGGTGATGATGGCATGCCAAGTCCGACGTCATCCAACCATGTGTAAGCTTCCCAAGGGAGATGAAGGCCTGCCACGCCCGATGTTGTCCGACTATGTGTGCTGCCAAGGAGCATGATGGTATGCAACGCCCGACGTAGTCCGACTGTGTATTTTGTCAAAGGGTGATAATGGCATGCCTAGCCCTACAGCATCCCTCTATGTGTGACGTCATCCGACCGTGTTTGCTGCCCAAGGGCCATTCGGGCATGCCACGCTTGAGGTCGTCTAATCGTGCGTGATGTCCAAGGGAGATGATAATATGTCGCACCCTTTTTCGTCCGATCGTGTATGCTTTCACAGAACGAGGATAGCATACCACACCTAACGTCGCCCGATCGTGTGTGAATTCCAAGGGTGATGATGGCATTTCCACGCCTGACATCATCCTTTCGTGTATGCAGTCCAATTGTGATGATTGTATGCCACGTCGACATCGTCTGACCGTCTGTGCAGTACAAAGGGCAATGATGGATTTTAACAACCGACGTTTTTTGATCGTGTGTGGTGCCCAGAGGCGATGATATCATTCCCATGCGCAACGTCTTTTGACCGTGTGTGAAGTCTAACGGCAATGATAACATGCCACACCCGACGTTGTTTGATCGTGTATGTTGTCCAAGCGCAATGATGGCATGTCATGCAAGACGTTGTACAACCATATGCATGTTGTCCAAGGGGAATGATGCCCTGCAACGTTCGACGTCGTCCGACGGTGTGTGCTGGACAAGGTCTATGATGGCATTCCACGCATGATGTAGTCTTACCATGTATGCTATCCTGGTGCGATGATGGCATGCCATGCCTGACGTCCTCCCACCGTGTGTGCTGTCCAATGGAAAAAATGGCATGTCCTGCCAGAAGTCGTCTACACCACGTGTGCTTCCCAATGGCTATGAAGGCATTCCACGCCCGACATTGTTTGACCATGTGTGCTGCCTAAGGTCCATGCAGGCATGTCATGCCCGACGTCGTTCATTTGTGTGTGATGTCCAACGGTGATGATAAAATGCCATTCCCAACGTCATCCGATCATATATTCTTTCAAAGGGGGATGATAATATGCCACACCCAACGTAGTCTGACCTTGAATGATGTCCAAGGGAGATTATAACATTTAACGATCGACGTAGTCTTACCATGTATTTCTGTATAGATTTTTCCATATTTTATCTATCTAAGGGCGATGATGGCATGCCACGCCCAATGTAGTCCCACCGTGTGTGTTGTCCAAGGGTAAAGATTGCATGGCACGCCTGACTTTGTCCGCCGCGAGTACTTCCAAATGACGATGTTGGCATGCAATGCCCGATGCTTTTCTACCGCGTGTGCTGCCTAATGACGATGATGTCATGCCACACCCGACGTTTTCCGACAGTGTATGTTGTCCAAGGGAGATGATAACATGCCACACCCGACGTCGTCAGACGGTGTATGCATTCTAAGGGCGATGATGGTATGTCACGTACGACATGTCCAACCACGTGCGCTTTCAAAGGACGATGAGTGAATGTCACGCCCGACGCTCTCCGAACATGTGTGCTACAAAATATTGATAATAGCATTGCACGCCCGATGTCATCGAACCATGTGTGCTGCCCAAGGGCCATGCGGGCATGCAAAGCCCTACGTTTTAAAATCGTGTGTGTTGTTCAAGGGAGATGATAACATGCCACGCCGAACGTCGTCTGATCATGTATGCTTTCCAAGGGCAATGATAGGATGCCATACCTGACTTTGTCCAACAATGTATGATTTCCAAAGGCAATGATGGCATGCCACGCCCGACGTCGTCTGACCCTGTCTATGCAGTCAAAGGGCTATGATGGTCTGCCACACCCGATGTTGTCCGATCGTGTGTGCTGGCCAAGGTCCATGATGGCATTCCACGTTCCACATAGTCCGACTGTGTATTTTTTCCAAGGGAGATGATGGCATTCCAAGCCTCATGTTGTTCCACAATCTTTGTTGTCCAAAGGAGAAGATGACATATCACGCGCTACATCTTCTGGCCCTGTGTGCTTCCTTATGGCAATGATGGAATTACCAAGCCCAACTTTATCTAACCGTGTGTGCTTCCAAAGGGTCATCCCGGCATGCCATGTCCACGGTCGTCCGATCATGTGTACTGTCAAAGGATGAAAATGGCATGTCATGCCTGATGTCGTCTGACCCCGTGTTCTACCCAATGGCGATGAGGGCATGCGACGCCCTAAGCCGTCCGATCTTGTGTGCTACCTAATGGCAATGATGGCATGCCACGCTTGACGTCCTCCGACCGTGTATGTTGTCCAAGGCCGATGATGGCATGCCACACCAAAATTTATCTGACCATGTTTGCTGCCCAAGCAAAATAATGACATGTCACTCCCGACATTGTCCTAACGTGTGTGCTGCACAAGGGCGATAATAGCAGTCCATGACCGACGTGATCCGACTGTGTTTGATGCCCAAGGTCCATGCGGGCATGCCACGCCCTCCATTGTCAAGTCCTCTGTGGTGTTCAAAGGCGATGATAACATGCCATGCATGACATTATACGATCATATATACTTTCCAAGGTAGATCATGGGTTACCACACCCGACGTTTTCCAACCATTTGTGCTTCCCATGGGTGATGATGGCATGCCACAATTGACTTAGTCCGATCGTCTTTGCTGTCAAGGGAGAGAATGGCATGCCACGCTCGTCGTCGTCTGGCTGTGTGTGCTGCCCAAGGACCATATTGTCATGTCACGCCTAACGTCGTCTGACCATGTTTGCTATCCAAGAGAAATGATTGCATGAAATACCCGTCGTCATCCGACCATGTGTGCTGCACAAGGGTGATGATGGCATGCCACGCCCGATATCGTCTGTCCATGTGTGCTCTCCAAACGCGATGATGGCATGCCACGTCGACGTTTTGCAACCGTATGTCCTGACCAAGGGCGATTATAGCATTGCATGTCCAACATCATCCGACTGTGTGTGCAGTCCAAGGTCCATCATAACATGCCCCGCCCGATGTCGTCCAATTATGTATTTGTCCAAGGGTGATTCTGATGCTATGCCCGATGTTGTTCGAGCGTGTGTATGCTTTTGAAAGGCGATGATGGCGTGCCATGCCCTATATTGTTCGACCGCGTGTGCTGGCCAAGGGCCATGATCGCATGCCAGGACTAACGTAGTCCGATCATGTATGCTGTCCAAGGGCGATGATGGCATGCTACACCCGACTTTGTCCCACCGTGTGTGCTGCCTAAAAGAGAAGATGGCATGTCCGACCATATGTACTGCCCAAGGCCGATGATAACATTGCCACACCCAACATCGTCAAACGGTGTGGGCATTCCAAAGGCAATGATAACATGCTACGCTAGACGTGTTCCAATCGTGTGTGCTGTCCAAATGCGATGATGGTATGCCACGCCCAACGCTGTCCGACCCTGTGTAGCTATCCACGTGCGATAATGGCCTGCCACGCTCGATGTGGTCCGACCATGCGTGTAGTCCTAGTGCCATGATGGAATGCGAAGCCTGATGTAGTTCGGTCGTGTATTCATTCCATGGGAGATGATGGCATGCCACTCCCGACATCATCCTACCATATGTGCAGTACAAGTGCAAAAATGGCATGTCACATCCGATATCTTCCCACCGTGTGTGCTTTTTAATGACGATGATGGTATTCCACTCCCGACGTCATCTAATCGTGCGTGCTGCCTAAAGGCTATACGGGCATGCCACGCCTGAGGTCGTCCAATCGTGTGTGCTGTCCAAGAGCGATGATAAAATTCCACGCCTAATGTCGTTCAATCGTGTGTGCATTCAAAGGGAGATGAATTTATAAGCACGACCAACATCATATGATCGTGTGTGCTGCACAAGTTTGATAATGCACTCCTGATGTCATCTGTCTGTGTGTGCAGTCCAAAGGCGATAATTGTATGCCATTTCAATATCATTCGACCATGTGTGCGGTCCAAAGGTCAACGATGAAAATTAATGCCTAACGTCGTCCGACCATGTGTGATGCCAAAGGAAATGATAGCATTGCCACACCCAACATTATCCTACCATGTGTACAGTCTAAGGGCGATGATAATATGCTATGCCCTGCGTCGTTCGTCTGTGTATGTTGTCCAAGGGCGATGTTTGCATGCCACGCCCGACGTTGTTCTATCATGTATTCTGTCCAAGGGAGATGATGGTGTGCCACACCCGACATCGCCCCAGCCTGTGAGTTATGCAATGGCGAAGATGGCATGTCACGCCCGCCGTCGTTCGACCACGTGTGCTTCCTAATGGCGATGATGGCATGCCACGCCCGATGTTATCCGAATGTGTGTGCTGCCGAAGGTCCATGCAGGCATGCCATACCCAACTTTATCCTATTGTGTGTGCTATCAAAGGAAAATGATAACATGCCACACCCGACTTTGTTCGAACGTGTATACATTCCAAGGGCGATGATAACATGCAACACCAGACGTGTTCCGGCCGTGTATTTTATCCAAAGGCGATGACAACATGACATGCCTGACGTCGTCTAATCGTTTGTGGCACACAAGCAAGATGATGGTATGCCAGGCCCGACGTCGTCCGTCCGTGTGAGCACTCTAAAAGCAATGATGGTATGCCTTGTCAACTCCAATCTACCATGTGCGCTTTCCAAATGGCAATTATTGAATTTAACGCCCAAAGTCATCTGACCGTATGTGCTGCCGAAGGGCGATGATAGCATTCCCACGACCAATATCGTTTGACTGTGTGTGCTGTCCAAGGGGAATGATAACATGCCACGCCTGACGTCGTCTAACCGTGAATGTTGTCCAAGGACGATGATGGATGCCACGCCTGACGTTGTTCAACCATGTGTATACTGTCCGAGGGCGATAATGGCGTGCCACGCCCGACGTCATCCTACCGTCCCAAGGGCGATTATAACATGTCATGCTCGACGTCGTCCTACCGTGTATGCTGTCCAGGAGAGATTATAACATGCCACGCTTGACATCGTCCGACCCTGTGTATTATGTCCAAGGGCGATGATGGTATGCCTTGTCCGATGTCGTCCCATTTGTGTGTTGTAAAAGGGAGATAATGGCATGTCACGCCTAATGTCGTCCGACCACGAGTGCTGCCCAATGGAAATGATGGCATGCAATGCCCGATGCCATTTGACCGCCTGTGCTGCCTAGTGGAGATGATGGCATGCCACACGCGACATCATCTTACCGTGTATGTTGTCCAACGGCGATGATGGCGTTCCACGCCCTACGACATCCGACGGGGTACTCTTTGCAAGTTCGGTGATGGTATGCAACGCCCGACATCGACAGACCGTGTGTGCTTCCCAAGGGCGATGATGGCATGTCATGCCCGACGTCGTCCAAACATGTGTGTTGCCCAATGGTGATATTGGCATTCTACACCTGACATCATCCAACTTTGTGTAATGCCTATGGGTCATGCGGGTATGCCAGGCCCTACGTGGTCCAATCGTGTGTGCTGTGGAAGAGCGATTATGACATGCCATGATCGACATCGTCTGATTGTGTATGCTTTCCAAGGGCAATGATGGGATGCCACGCCTGACGTTGTCCGATCGTGTGTGCTGCCCAAGGGAGATTGTGGCATTCCTTGCACGACGTAGTCTGATCATGTGTGCTGTGTAATGTCGATGATGGTATGCCACGCCCGATGTCGTCTGATCGTGTGTGCTGTCAAAAGGCGATGATGGCATGCCATGCCCGACGTGTTACGACCTAATGTATGCTGTCTAAGGGGGATGATGTCCTACCACGCCTGATGTTGTTCGACCGTGTGTACTAGCCAAGGGATTTGATGGCATGCCACGCTTGACGTACTCCTCCTGTGTATGCTGTCCAAGGGCGATGATGGCATGCAATACCTGACGTCCTCCCACCGTGTGTGCTATCCAAGGTTGAATATGGCATGTCACGACCGTCATTGTCCGACCTTGTGTCTAAGGGCGATGATATGCTTTCCAAGGGAGATGATGGCATGCCACACGCGACGTCATCTTACCGTGTATGTTATCCAACGGCCATGATGGCGTTCCACGCCAAACGACATCCAACGGGGTACTCTTTGCATGAGCGGTTATGGGATGCAACGCCCGACATCGACGGACCGTGTGTGCTTCCCAAGGGCGATGATGGGATGCCATGCCCGACGTCGTCCAAACATGTGTGTTGCACAAGGGTGATATTGGCATTCTACACCCGACATCATCCGACTTTGTGTAATGCCTATGGGTCATGCGGGTATGCCACGCCCTACGTGGTCCAATCGTGTGTGCTATGGAAGAGCGATTATGAAATGCCATGACCGACATCGTCTGATTGTGTAAGCTTTCCAAGGGAAATGATGGGATGCCACGCCTGACGTTGTCCGACCGTGTGTGCTGCCCAAGGGAGATTATGGCATTCCTTGCACGACATAGTATGATCATATGTGCTGTGTAATGTCGATGATGGTATGCCACGCCCGATGTCATCTGATCGTGTGTGCTGTCAAAAGGCGATGATAGCATGCCATGCCCGACGTGTTACGACCTAATGTATGGTGTCTAAGGGGGGTGATGTTTTAACACGCCTGATGTTGTTCGACCGTGTGTACTAGCCAAGGGATTTGATGGCATGCCACTCTTGACGTACTCCTCCCGTGTATGCTGTCCAAGGGCGATGATGGCATGCAATACCCGACGTCCTCCCACCGTGTGTGTTATCCAAGGTTGAATATGGCATGTCACGACCGTCATTGTCCGACCTTGTGTCTAAGGGCGATGATATGCTTTCCAAGGGAGATGATGGGATGTCATGCCCGACTTTGTCCAACCGTGTATTAAGTCCAAGGGCGATGACGGCATACCGCACCCGACGTCGTCTGACCCTGTGTATGTTGTCAAAGGGTGATGATATTCCGCCACGCCCGATGTTGTCCAACCATGTGTGCTGGCAAAGGGCCATGATGGCATGCCACAACCAACGTAGTCTAGCTGCGTATTATTTCCAATGGGGATGATGGCATACCATGCTCGATGTCGTCCCATCATCTGTGTTATCAAAGGGAGAAGATGGCATATCAAGCCCGATGTCATCTGACCGCGTGTGCTTCCTAATGGGGATTATGGTATTGCAACGTCCAACATTATCTGACCGTGTTGGCTGCCCAAGGGCCATCCGGGCATGCCACACTCGAGGTCGTACTATCGTGTGTGCTATCAAAGGGCAAAGATAGCATCTTCTGACCCTGTGTGCTGTGAAATGGCGATAATGGCATGCTACACCCGATGCCGTTTGATTGTGTATGCGGCCTAATGGGGACGATGGCATTCCACGCTCGATGTAGTCTGATCGTGTATGTTGTGAAAGGGTGATGATGGAATGCCACACCAAAATTTGTCTGACCATGTGTGCTTCCCAAGGGAGATAATGATATGTCACGACCGACATCGTTCGAACGTGTGTGTTGCAGAAGGGCGATAATGGCATGCCACGCCCAACATAGTCCGATCTAGTTTCCTATCCTACGGCGATGATGTCATGCCATGCTCAACGTTGTCCCACCATTTGTGTTATCCAATGGCAAAGATGGCTTTTCACGCCCAACGTTTTCCTACTACGTATGCTGCCTAATATCGATGATGTCATTGCAACGCCCAACGTTATCCGACTGTGTGTGATACCAAAGGGCCATGAAGGCATACAATGCCCGAGGTCGTCCGACCCTCTATGCTGTCCAAGGGCGATAATAACATGCCACGCCCAACATCGTCCGATCGTCTACGCATTCCAAGAACCATGATGGCATGCCATGCCTGACGTTGCCCGATTGTGTGTGCATTCCAAGCGCGATGATGGCATTTCCACGGAAGACATCATCCGACCGTGTGTGTTTCACAAGGGCGATGATGGCATGCCACGCCTGATGTCGTCCGTCCTTGAATGTTGTCCAAAGGCGATGATAGCATGCAATGTCGACATCGTCCGACCATGTGTGAATTCCAAAGGGCAATAAGGGCATTTAAGGGCCTACGTCATTCGACATTGTGTGCTCTCCTGGTGCTATGAAAAAATTCCAACGCCCAATGTCGTCCGACTATGTCTTCATTCAAATGGAGATGATAACATGCAACGCCCGATGTCGTCTGATTGTGTATGCTATCCAAGGACGATAATGGCATGCCACACCTGATGTCATCCGACTATGTATGCTTTCCAAGGGCTATGATGACATGTCACACCCAACGTCTTCCAACCGTATATGCTGTTGAAGGGCGATCTAAGGTCGAAGATTACACGTCACACCCAAAGTCGTCTAACCGCGTGTTCTACCCAATGGCGATGATTTCATGCCACACCCGATGTCATCTGACCGTGTTTGCTTTCCAAGGGCCATGCGTGCATGCCATTCTCTTCGTCTATTCGTGTGTGCTATCCAAGGGCGATGATAACATGCCACACTAACATCGTTTGATCGTGTATGCTCTCAAAGGGCAATGATAACATGCCACATCCGACGTAGTCCGACTGTAAATGCTTTCCACCGATGATGACAGCATTTAACGAACGAACCGTGTGTGCTGACCAAGGGAGATTATAGTATTTCCATGACCTATGTAGTCTCGATTGTGTGTGTTGTCTATAGGAATTAATAACATGCCATGCCTAATGTTCTCCGACCATGTATGTTGTCTAAGGGCCATAATGGCATACCACGCCCGACATAGCTCGACCATGTATTCTGTCCAAGGGCTATGATGGCATGCCACACCTAACGTCATCAAACCGTGTATGTTGTCCAAGTGCGATGCAAGGTCGAAGATTACATGTAACACCCAAAGTTGTCCGACTGCATGTGCTACCCAATGGGGATGATATCATGCCACGCTAGATGTTATCCGACTATGTGTGCTGCCCAGGAGCCGTGCGGGCATGCCATAATTGTCGTCCGATTGTGTGTGCTATCCAAGGGCGATAATAACATGCCACACCTTAAGTTTTCCGATCGTGTATGTTATCAAAGGGCGATGATAAAATGCCACACCCAACGTAGTCCGACCGTAAATGTTGTCCAACGGCAATGATAATATTTAACACATGACATCTTCTAATCGTGTGTACTACATAAGGACGATTATAGCATTTACATAACCTATGTAGTCCAATCATGTGTGTTGTCTATTGTAAATGATAACATGTCATGCCCGACATTGTCTGACCGTGTATGTTGTCTAAGGTCCATAATGGCATGCCATGCCTAATGTAGTTTGACCATCTATTCTTTCCAAGGGAGATTATGGCATTCCTTGCACGACATAGTCTGATCATGTGTGCTGTGTAATGTCGATGATGGTATGCCACGCCCGATGTCATCTGATCGTGTGTGCTGTCAAAAGGCGATGATGGCATGCCATGCCCGACGTGTTACGACCTAATGTATGCTGTCTAACGGGGATGATGTTTTACCACGCCTGATGTTGTTCGACCGTGTGTACTAGCCAAGGGATTTGATGGCATGCCACGCTTGACGTACTTCTCCCGTGTATGCTGTCCAAGGGCGATGATGGCATGCAATACCCGACGTCCTCCCACCGTGTGTGTTATCCAAGGTTGAATATGGCATGTCATGACCGTCATTGTCCGACCTTGTGTCTAAGGGTGATGATATGCTTTCCAAGGGAGATGATGGGATGTCATGCCCGACTTTGTTCAACCGTGTATTATGTCCAAGGGCGATGACGACATACCGCACCCGACGTCGTCTGACCCTGTGTATGTTGTCAAAGGGCGATGATATTCCGCCATGCCCGATGTTGTCCGACCATGTGTGCTGGCAAAGGGCCATGATGGCATGCCACAACCAATGTAGTCTAGCTGCGTATTATTTCCAATGGGGATGATGGCATACCACGCTCGATGTCGTCCCACCATCTGTGTTATCAAAGGGAGAAGATGGCATATCAAGCCCGATGTCATCTGACTGCGTGTGCTTCCTACTGGGGATTACGGTATTGCAACGTCCAACATTATCTGACCGTGTTGGCTGCCCAAGGGCCATCCAGGCATGCCACGCTCGAGGTCGTACTATCGTGTGTGCTATCAAAGGGCAAAGATAGCATCTTCTGACCCTGTGTGCTGTGAAATGGCGATGATGGCATGCTACACCCGATGCCGTTTGATTGTGTATGCGGCCTAATGGGGACGATGGCATTCCACGCTCGATGTAGTCTGATCGTGTATGTTGTGAAAGGGTGATGATGGAATGCCACACCAAAATTTGTCCGACCATGTGTGCTTCCCAAGGGCGATAATGATATGTCACGACCATCATCGTTCGAACGTGTGTGTTGCAGAAGGGCGATAATGACATGCCACGCCCAACATAGTCCGATCTAGTTTTCTATCCTACGGCGATGATGTCATGCCATGCTCAACGTTGTCCCACCATTTGTGTTATCCAATGGCAAAGATGGCTTTTCACGCCAAACGTTGTCCTACTACGTATGCTACCTAATATCGATGATGTCATTGCAATGCCCGACGTTATCCGACTGTGTGTGATACCCAAGGGCCATGAAGGCATACAATGCCCGAGGTCGTCCGACCCTCTATGCTGTCCAAGGGCGATAATAACATGCCACGCCCAACATCGTCCGATCGTCTATGCATTCCAAGAACCATGATGGCATGCCATGCCTGACGTTGCCCGATTGTGTGTGCATTCCAAGCGCGATGATGGCATTTCCACGGACGACATCATCCGACCGTGTGTGTTTCACAAGGGCAATGATGGCATGCCACGCCTGATGTCGTCTGTTCTTGTATGTTGTCCAAAGGAAATGATAGCATGCCATGTCGACATCGTCCGACCATGTGTGAATTCCAAAGGGCAATAAGGGCATTTAAGGGCCTACATCATTCGACATTGTGTGCTCTCCAGGTGCTATGAAAAAATTCCAACGCCCAATGTCGTTCGATTATGTCTTCATTCAAAGGGCGATGATAACATGCAACGCCCGATGTCGTCTGATTGTGTATGCTATCCAAGGACGATAATGGCATGCCACACCCGATGTCATCCGACTATGTATGCTTTCCAAGGGCTATGATGACATGTCACACCAAACGTCTTCCAACCGTATATGGTGTTGAAGGAAGATCCAAGGTCGAAGATTACAACTCACACCCAAAGTCGTCTAACCGCATGTGCTACCCAATGGCGATGCTTTCATGCCATACCCGACGTCATCTGACAGTGTGTGCTTCCCATGGTCCATGTGTGCATGCCATGCTCGTCACCTGTTCGTGTGTTCTATCCAAGGGCGATGATAATATGCCACGCTGACATCGTTTGATCGTGTATGCTATCAAAGGATGATGATAACATGCCACATCCGACGTAGTCAGACTTCAAATACTTTCAAATGACGATGATAGCATTTAACGAACAACGTCGTACGACCGTTTGTGCTTCCCAAGAGCGGTTATAGTATTTCCATGACCTATGTAGTCTCGATCGTGTGTGTTGTCTATAGGAATTAATAACATGTCATGCCCGAAGTTGTCTGACCATATATGTTGTCTAAGGGCCACAATGGCATGCCACGCCCGACGTAGTTCGACCATGTATTCTGTCCAAGGGCGATGATGGCTTACCACGCCCGACATCGTCTCACCGTGTGAGTTGTCCAAGGGCGATGATGGCATGTCATGCCTGATGTCCTCCGAGCGCGTGTGCTACCCAATGTGTATGTTGCCATGCCATGCTCGATGTCTTGTAATCGTCTATGCTTTCAAAGGGTGATGATAACATGCCACATCTTACTTAGTTCGGCCATAAATGTTGTCCAAGGGCAATGATGGCATTTAACGCCTGACATCGTTCAACTGTCTGTGCTGCCCAATGGCGATTATAATATTTCCATGCATGATGTAGTACGATCGTGTGTGCTTTCCTAGGGCAATGATAACATGCCATGCTCGACGTCGCCTATTGTGTATGCTCTCCAAGGGCGATGATGGTCTGCCATGTCCGACGTAGTCTTACAATTTTTGCTATCCAAGGACCATGATGTCATGCCACGCTCGACGTCTCCGACCATGTATTCTCTCTAAAGGCAATTATGGCATGCCATGCCCGAAATTGTGCCACCGTGTGTGTTGTCCAAGGGAAAAGATGGAATGTCACACTGATGTTTCTCGATCGCGTGTGCTCGTCAATGGCGATGATGGCATTTCACTCCTGACGTCGTTCGACCGCATGTGATGCCTAATGGCTATAATTGCATGACACACCCGACGTCATCCGACCGTGTATGCTTTTAAAGGTCGATGATTGCATGCCACACCCAACGTCATCCAACCGTGTATGCTGTCCAAGTGCGATGCAAGGTCGAAGATTACATGTCACACCCGAAGTTCTCCGACCACATGTGCTACCCAATGGCGATGATGTCATGCCACGCCCGATGTCATCCGACTGTGTGTGCTGCCCTGGAGCCATGTAGGTATTCCATACTCGTCGTCCATTCGTCTGTGCCATCCAAGGGCGATGATAAAATACCACGCCTTATGTCATCCGATCGTGTATGCTATCAAAGGGCGCTGATAACATGCCACACCCGACGTAGTCCAAACGTAAATATTGTCCGACTGCAATAATGGAAATTAACACATGACATCGTCCGATCATGTGTGCTACACTAGGGCGATTATAGAATTTCCATTACCTATGTAGTCTGATCGTGTGTGTTTTCTATAGGAAATGATAACATGTCATGCCCGACGTTGTCCGACCGTGTATGTTGTCTAAGGTCCAAAATGGCATGCCACGCCTGACGTAGTTTGACCATCTATTCTTTCATAGGGCGATTATGGCATGCAACGCCCGACATAGTCTCACCGTATGAGTTGTCCAAGGGCGAAGATTGCATGTCATAGCTGACTTCGTCTTATCGTGTACGCTCTCCAAAAATGATGATGGCATGCCACACTGTAGTGGTCTAACCGTAAATGCTGTCAAGGGTGATGATAGCATTTAACGCCCAACGTCATCCGACCATGTATGTTTTCCGAGGTCTATGATGGCATGCCACACCCAACGTCGTCCAACCGTGTATGTTGTCCAAGGGCGATCCATGGTCGAAGATTACATGTTACACCCGAAGTTGTCCGACCGCGTGTTCTACCCAATGGCGATGATGTTATTCCACGCCGGATGTCATCCGTCCGTGTGTGCTACCTTATGGCGATGATGACATGCTACACTAGACGTCATTCAACCTTATGTGCTGCCCAAGGGACGTGAGGGCATGACACACCCGACGTCATTTGGCCGTGTGTGCTGTCAAAGGGCGATAATACCATACCACACCCGACGTCGTCCGATCATGTATGCTTTCCCATGGCGGTAATTACATGCTACACCTGATGTAGACCGACCGTGTATGTTGTCCAAGGGCAATGATGGCATTTAAAACCTAACATCATCCGACTGTGTGTACTGCTCAACGGCGATGATAGCATTGCCACGACCAACATCTTCCTACCGTGTGTGAATTTAAAAGGCGATCATAACATGCCATGCCCGACATCTTCCGATCGTGTATGTTGTCCAAGGCTGATGATAGATGCCACACTCGATACTGTCTGACCGTGTGTATGCTATCCAATAGATATGATGGTCTATCACGCCTGATGAAGTCCGATCGTGTGTGCTGGCCAAGATATATGATGGCATTCCAAGCCCATCGTAGTCTGCACGTGTATTCTATCAAAGGGCGATAATGGCATGCCACACCCGACGACGTACCACCGTATGTGTTGTCTAAGGGAGAAGGTGGCATGTCAAACCTGATGTCGGCCGACGGCGTGTGCTGCCCAATTGAACTAATGGCATGAATCTCCCAATGTCTTATGTCCGTGTATGCAGTCCAAAGGCGATGATGGCGTGCCATGTCGATGTCGTCTGACCATGATTTTAGTCAAAGGGCAATGATAACAAGCCACCCACGACGTCTTCCAATCGTGTATGCTTTCCAAGGGCGATGATAACATGCCACACCCAACGTAGTCTGACCGTGTATGCCGTACAAGGGCAATGATGACATTTAACATCGGATAGCATTCGACCATGTGTGCATTCCAAAGGGCAAAAATGGTGTTTAACGGCCTACGTCATTTGACCATGTGGGCTGCCCAAGGGTTATGATAAAATTCAAATTCCCAATCTTGTCCGACTGTGTCTTCAGTCCATGGGCGATGATAACATGCCATGTCCGAAGTCGTTTGATCGTGTGTGCTGTCCAAGGGAGATGATGGTATGCCACACCCGACGTCTTTTGACCCAATGTATGCTGTCTAAGGGGGATGATGTCCTGCCATGCCTGACGTCGTCTGACAGTGTGTACTAGCCAAGGGCAATAATGGCATGCCGCGCCCGACGTACTCCACCTGTGTATGCTGTGAAATGGCAATAATGTCATGTCATACCCGACGTCCTCCTACCGTGTGTGTGGTCCATGGGTGAATATGGCATGTCACAGTCGTCATCTTCCGACCTTGTGTGCTGCCAAATGGCAATGATGTCATATCACTGCTGACTACATCCAACCGTATGTGGTTCCCAAGGGCCATGCGTGCATGCCATGCCCGACTTTGTCATTTGTTGTGTGTTGTACAAAGGCGTTGATAACATTCCACGCTCGACGTTGTCTATTCGTCTATGCTTTCAAAGGGTGATGATAACATGCCACATTCGACGAAGTCCCGCCATAAATGTTGTCCAAGGCCAATGATGGCATTTAACGCCTGACGTCATTAAACTGTTTGTGTTGTGCAATGGCGATTATAGTATTTCCACGCATGATGTAGTATGATCGTGTGTGCTTTCCTAGGGCAATAAAAACATTCCATGCTCGACGTCGGCCTATTGTGTATGTTCTCCAAGGGCGGTTATGGCCCTCCATGCCTGACGTAGTCTTACTGTTTGTGCTATCCAAGGATCATGATGTCATGCCACGCTCAACGTCATCCGACCATGTATTCTAACCAAGGGAGATGATGGCATGCCATGCCCGACGTTGTCCCGCCGTGTGTGTTGTCCAAGGGAAAAGATGGCATGTCACACCTGACATCGTCCGATCGCGTGTGCTCCTCAATGGTGATGATGGCACGCCACGCCTAACGATGTTCGACCGCATGTGCTGTCTTATGGTGATGATGGCATGCTACACCCGACTTCATCCAACCGTGGATGCTTTCCAAGTGCTATGATGGAATGACAAGCCCAACGTCGTCCAACTTTTTATGTTGTCCAAGGGCGATTCAAGGTCGAATATTATATGTCACACCCGAAGTTGTCTGACCATATGTGCTACCCAATGGCGATGATCTCATCCCACGCCCGATGTTATCCGATCGTGTGTGCTGCCCAGGAGCCATGTAGGCGTGCCATACTTGTCGTCCGTTCGTGTGTGCTATCCAAGGGCGATGATAACATGCCACGCCTTAAGTTGTCCGATCGTGTATATTATCAAAGGGCGATGAAAACATTCCACACCCGACGTAGTCCGACCGTAAATGTTGTCCAATGAAATGATGAAATTTAACACATGACATCGTCTGATCGTGTGTGCTACACAAGGGCGATTATAGTATTTTCATGACCTATGTAGTCCGATCGTGTGTTTTTTCTATAGGAAATGATAACATGTCATGCCCGACGTTGTCTGACCAAGTATGTTGTCAAAGGTCCATAATGGCATGTCAGGCCTGACGTAGTTTGACAATTTATTCTTTCCAAGGGAGATTATGGCATGTAACGCCCGACATCGTCTCACCGTGTGTGTTGTCCAAGGGAAAAGATTGCATATCAGAGGAGACGTAGTCCGACCGCGTGTGCTTCCCAATGGCGATGATGGCATTCCACGCTCGACGTTATTCAATCGTGTGTGCTGCCCAAGGGACATGGAGTCATGCAACACATTACGTGGTCAAATCATTTGTGCTGTTCAGGGAAAATGATAACATGCCAAGCCCGACGTCGTCTTATCATGTATGCTTTCCAAAAATGATGATGGGATCCCATGGCCAATTTTGTACAACCGTGTATGAAGTCCAAGGGCGATTGTGGCATGCCACACCCCACGTCGTCTGACCGTGTATGTTGTCCAAGAGTGATGATGGAATGCTATGCTCGACATTGTCCAACTGTGTGTGCTACCCAAGGGAGATAATTACGTGTCACGATGGACGTTGTTTTAACGTGTGTGCTATAGAAGGGCGATAATGGCATGCCTCTCTCGATGTCATTCAACCGTGTGTGCTTCCCAATGGTCATGTGGGCATGCAACGCCCTACGTTGTCCAATCGTGTGTGCTGTTAAGGGGCAATGATAACATGCCACGCCTGATGTCATCCGATCGTGTATGCTTTCAAAGGGTGATGATAGCATGGCACGGACGACATCGTACGACCGTATGAGCTTTCAAACGGAGATGATTGCATGTAATGCCCGACGTCGTCCTAATGTGTTTGCTGCACAAGGGTGATAATAGCATGCCACGCCCAATGTCATCAAACCGTGTGTGCTGCCCAAAAGCCATGGGGGTATGCAAATCCCTGCGTTTTTCAATCGTGTGTGCTATTCAGGTGCGATGATAACATGCCTAGCCCGACGTCATTCGATCTTGTATGCTTTCCAAGGGAGATAATGGGATGCCATGCCCGACTTTGTCGAACCGTGTATGATGTCCAAGGGCGATGATGGCATACCACACCCGACGTCGTCCACCCTGTGTATGTTGTCTAAGGGCGATGATGGTCCGCCACGCCCGATGTTGTCTGACCATGTGTGCTGGCCAAGGGCCATGATGGCATGCAACAACCAGAATAGTCTAGCTGTGTATTATTTCCAATGGCGATGATGGCATACCACGCTCGATGTAATCCCACCATCTGTGTTATCTAAGGAAAAAATGGCATACCAAGCTCGTTGTCATCTGACCGCGTGTGTTTCCTAATGGGGATTATGGTATTGCAACATCCAACATTATCTGACTGTGTTGGTTGCCCAAGGGCCATCCAGCCATGCCACGCTCGAGGTCGTACTATCGTGTGTGCTGTCCAAGGGCAAAGATAGCGTCGTCCGACCCTGTGTTGTATGTAATGGCGATGATAACATGCCACACCCAATGCCGTCTGATTGTGTAAGCGGCCTAATGGCGACGATGGCATTCCACGCTCCATGTCGTCCGATTGTGTATGTTTTCAAAGGGCGATGATGGAATGCCACACCCAAATTTGTCTGACCCTGTGTGCTTCCCAAGGGCGATAATGATATGTCACGCCTGACATCAATCGAACGTGTGTGCTGCACAAGGGCGATAATGGCATACCACGCCCAACATAGTCTGACCATGTTTTCTATCCTACGGCGATGATGTCATGCCATGCTTAATGTTTTTCCACCATTTGTGTTGTCCAATGGAAAAGATGGCTTGTCACGCCCAACGTTGTCCTACTACGTGTGCTGCCTAATATCAATGATGTCATTGCCATGCCCGACGTTGTCCTAATACTGTGTGTGATACCCAAGGGCCATGCAGGCATACCATGCCCGAGGTCGTCCGACCATGTATGCTATACAAGGGAGATAATAATATGCCACGTCCGACGTCGTCCGATCGTCTATGCTTTCAAAGAACCATGATGGCATGCCATGTCTGACGTTGCCCTATTGTGTGTGCATTCCAAGCGCGATGCTGTCATTTCAACGGCCGACATCATCCGACCGTGTGTGTTGCACAAGGGCGATGATTGCATGCCACACCCGACGTCGTCTATCCTTGTATGTTGTCCAAAGGCGATGATTGCATGCCATGTCGACATCGTCCGACCATGTGTGAATTACAAAGGGCAATAATGGCATTTAAGGGTCTACGTCATTCGACCATGTGTACTGCCCAAGGGCAATGATAAAATTTCAACGCCCAATGTAGTCCGACTATGCCTGCAGTCCAAGGGCAATGATAACATGCCACGCTTGATGTCGTTTGATCGTGTATGCTATCCAAGGGCGATAATGGCATAACACACCCGACATCATCCCATCGTGTATGCTTTCCAAGGGCTATGATGGAATGCCACACCCAATGTCGTCCAACCGTGTATGGTGTTAAAGGGCGATCCAAGGTCGAAGATTACACGTCACACCCAAAGTCGTCTGACCGCGTGTGCTACCCAATAGAAATGATTTCATGCCACACCCGACGTCATCTGACCGTGTGTGCTTCATAAGGGCCATGCGTGCATGCCATGCTAGACGTCTTTTCGTGTGTGCTATCCAAGGGCGATGATAACATGCCACTATGATATCGTTCGATCATGTATGCTTTCAATGGGCGATGATAACATGCCACATCCAACGTAGTCAGACCGTAAATGCTTTCCAACGACGATGATAGCACGACATCGTCCAACCGTGTGTGCGTCCCAAGGGCGATTATAGTATTTCCATGACCTATGTAGTCTCGATTGTCTATGTTGTCTATAGGATATAATAACATGTCATGCCCGACGTTCTCCGACCATGTATGTTGTCTAAGGGACATAATGGCATGCCACTCCCGACATATTTCGACCATGTATTCTGTCCAAGGGCGATGATGGCTTACCACGCCCGATATCGTCTCACTGTGTGTGTTGTCCAAGGTCGAAGATGGCATGTCATGCCTGACGTCGTCCGACCACGTGTGCTGCCCAATGGCGTTGAAGGCATTCTATGCTCGATGTTATCCAACCATATGTGCTGCCAAAGGGACATGCGGCCATGCAACGCACTACGTGGTCAAATCATGTGTGCTATTGAGGGGCGATGATAACATGCCACTCCCGACATCGTCCAATCATGTATGCTTTGCAAGGGCGATAATGGGATGCCATGCCCGATTTTGTCCAACCATGTATGATGTCCAAGGGCGATGATGGCATGCCACGCCCGACGTGTTTTGACCCAATGTGTGCTGTGTAAGGGGGATGATGTCCTTGCCAAGCGTGACATCGTCTGACCGTGTATCCTAGCCAAGGGCAATGATGGCATGCCACGCCTGACGCACTCCACCTGTGTATGCTGTCCAAGGGCGATGATACCATGCCACCCTGACCTCCTCCCACCGTGTGTGTTGTCCAAGGGTGAATATGACATGTCACAACCGTCGTCGTCCGACCTTGTGTGCTACCAATGGCAATGATGGCATTTGACACCCGAAGTCATCAAACCGTGTGTGGTGCCCAAGGGCCATGCATGCATGTCATGCCCGACGTCATCTGTTCGTGTGTCCTGTCCAAGGGCGATGATAGCATGCCATGCTCAACGTTGTCTGATCGTGTTTGATTTCAAAGGGCGATGATAATATGCCACATCCAACATAGTCTGGCCATAAATGTTGTCCAAGGGTAATGATGACATTTCACTTCTGACGTCGTTTAACCATTTGTGTTGCCCAAGGGCGATTATAGTATTTCTACGCCTGATGTAGTTCGATCGTGTGTGATTTCCAAAGGCAATGAAAAGATTCCATGCTCGACGTCGACCCTCCTGTGTATGCTCTCCAAGGGGGATGCTCGTCTGCCATGCCCAATGTTGTCTTACCGTTTGTGCTGTCCAAGCACCATGATGTCATGCCACGCTCGATGTCATCTGACCATGTATTCTATCCAAGGGCGATGAAGGCATGCCATGCCCGACGTTGTCCCACCGTGTTTGTTTTCCAAGGGAAAATATGGAATGTCACACCTCACGTCATCCGACTGTGTGTGCTCCTTAATGAAGATGATGGCATGCCAGGCCCGACACCATTCGACCACGTGTGCTTCCTAATGGTGATTGTGGCATGCCACACCCGACGTCATCCGACCATGTATGCTTTCCAAGGGCTATGATGGCATTCCACACCCAACATCGTCAAACCGTATATGCTGTCCAAGGGCAATCCAATGTCAAAGATAACATATCACACCTGAAGTTGTCCGACCACGTGTGCTACCAAATGGCGATGATGTCATGCCACGCCCTGATGTCATCGGACCGTGTTTGTTGCCTAATGGCGATGATGGCATTCCACACCCAACGTCATCCGATTGTATGTGCTGCCCCAGGTATATGAGGGCATGACACGTCGGACGTCATTCGATCGTGTGTGATGTCCAAGGGCGATCATAGCATACCACACCAGACGTCATCCGATCATGTATGCTTTTCCACGATTGTAATAACATGCCACACCTGACGTAGACCGACCGTGTATGCTGTTCGAGGGCAATGATGGCATTTAATGCCCGACATCATCCGACCGTGTGAACGACTCAAGCGAGATGATACCATTGAAACATCCAACATCTTCCTACCATGTGTGCATTCCAATGGCGATGATAACATACCATACCCGACATCTTCCAACCGTGTATATTGTCCAAGCGCGATGATAGATTTCATGCTCGATATTGCCAGACTGTGTGTATGGTGTCCAAGGACGATGATGGTCTTTCACACCCGATGATGTTCGACCGTGTGTGCTGGCCAAGATCTATGATGGAATGCAAAGCTCGACGTAGTCTGCTCGTGTATTCTATCTAAGGGAAATAATGACATTTCACACCACACCCGATGACGTCCCACTGTGTGTGCTGTCTAAGGGAGAAGATGGCATGTCACACCTGATGTCGTACGACGGCGTGTGATTCCCAATGGAGATGATTCCATGACACTCTCGATGTCATATATCTATGTTTGTAGTCTAAAGGCGAAGATGGCGTGCCATGTCGATGTCGTCCGACCATGTGTGTAGTCAAAGGGCAATGATAACAAGCCAGAAACGACGTTTTCCAGTCGTGTATGCTTTCCAAGGGCAATGATAACATGCCACACCCAACAGAGTCCGACCGTGTAAGCCGTCCAAGGGCAACGATGGCATTTAACACCCGATAGCATTTTACCATGTGTGCATTCAAAAGGGCAATAATGGTATTTAACGCCCTACATCGTTCGACCATATGTGCTACCTAAGGGCTATGATAAAATTCCAATGCCCAATGTTGTCCGACTGTGTCTGCGGTCAAAGGGCGATGATAACATGCCATGCCTGACGTACTCCACCCGTGTACGCTGTCCAAGGGCATTGATTGCATGCCATACCCGACGTCCTCCCACCGTGTGTGAGTTCCAAGGGTGAATATGGCATGTCACGACCGTCATCGTTCAACCTTGTGTGCTGCCAAATGGCAATGATGGCATTTTACTCCCGACGTCATCAAACCATGTGTTGTGCCCAAGGGCCATGCTTGCATGCCATGCCCGACGTCGTCCATTCGTGTGTGCTGTCCTAAGGCGATGATAATATGCCACGCCCGACGTCGTCTAATCGTGTATGCTTTCAAAGGGTGATGATAACATGCCACATATGACCTTGTCCGGCCATAAAGTTTGTCCAAGGGCAATGATGGCATGCCACGCCTCACGCCGTTCGACCGCATGTGCTTTCTAATGACAACGATGGCATAACACACCCGACGTCATCCTATCGTGTATGCTTTCCAAAGGCTAAGATGGAATACCACACCCAACATCGTCCAACTGTGTATGCTGTCCAAGGGCAATCCAAGGTCAAAGATTACATGTCACACCCGAATTTGTCCAACCGCATGTGCTACCTAATGGCGATTATGTCATGCCATGCCCGATGTCATTCAATCGTGTGTGCTGCCCAGGAGCCATGTGGGCATGCCATGCTCATTCTTTTTTCATGTGTGCTATCCAAGGGCGATGATAACATGCCACGCTTGACGTCGTCCGATCGTGTATGCTATCAAAGGGAGATTATAACATGCCACACCCGACGTAGTCCGACCGTAAATACTGTCCAACGGCAATGATGGAATTTAACACACGACATTGTCTAATCGTTTGTGCTACCCAAGGGCGATTATAGCATTTCCGTGACCTATGTAGTCCGATCGTGTGTGATTTCCTAGGGTAATGATAACATGCCATGCTCGACGTCTCCCTACTATGTTTGCTCTCCTAGGGCGATGATGTCCTTCCATGCCCGACGTAGTCATAGCATTTTTGCTATCTAAGGACCATGATGTCATGCCACGCTCGATGTCATCCTACCATGTGTTCTATCAAAGAGCGATGCTAGCATGCCATGCCCGACGTTGTCCCACGGTGTGTGTTGTCCAAGGGAAAAGATGGCATGTCACACTGACGTTTTCCGATCGCGTGCGCTCCTTAATGGCAAAGATTGAATGCCACGCCTGACGCCGTTCGACCGCATGTGCTGCCTAATGGCAACGATGGCATAACATATCCGACGTCATTCGATCGTGTATGCTTTCCAAGGGCTATGATGGAATGCCACACCAAACGTCGTCCAACCGTGTGTGCTGTCCAAAGGCAATACAAGGTCAAAGATTACATGTCACACCAGAAGTTGTCCGACCGCATGTGCTGCCCAATGGCGATGATGTCATGCCACGCCCGATGTCATTCGACCGTGTGTGCTGCCTAGGAGCCATGCGGGCATGCCATGCTCGTCATTTTTTCATGTGTGCTATCCAAGGGCGATGATAACATGCCACGCTTGACGTCGTTCAATCGTGTATGCTATCAAAGGGAGATGATAACATGCCACACCTAACGTAGTCTGACTGTAAATGCTGTCCAGCGGCAATGATGGAATTTAACACATGACATCGTCTAATTGTGTGTGCTACCCAAGGGCGATAATAGCATTTCCATGACCTATGTAGTCCGATCGTGTGTGCTGCCCAAGGGACATGCAGGCATGCAACACATTACGTGGTCAAATCATTTGTGCAGTTCAGGGAGAATGATAACATGTCACGCCTGACGTCGTCTTATCATGTATACTTTCCAAGAGAGATGATGGGATCCAATGGACGATTTTGTACAACCGTGTATGATGTCCAAGGGCGATGGTGACATGCCACAACCCACGTAGTCTGACCGTGTATGCTGTCCAAGAGCGATGATGGAATGCCATGCTCGACATTGTCCAAGTGTGTGTGCTGCCAAAGGGAGATGACTGTCTGTTATGCTGGACGTTGTTTTAACGTGTGTGCTGTAGAAGGGCAATAATGGCATGCCTCGCCCGATGTCATCCAACTATGTGTGCTGCCCAATGGCTATGTGGGCATGCAACATCCTACGTTGTCCAATCGTGTGTGCCCTTAAGGGGCAATGATAACATGCCACGCCCGAGGTCGTCCGATCATGTGTGCTTTCCAAGGGTGATGATAACATGCCACGCCTACTGTCGTCCGATCCTGCGTGCATTCGAAGGGCGATGATGTTATAACCACGGCAGACATCATCCGATCGTCTGTGCTGCACAACTGTGATGATGCAATCCTGACGTCATCCTTCTGTGTGTGGTTTCCAAAGGCGATAATGGTATGGCACTTCAACATCATTCGACCATGTGTGGTGTCCAAAGGGCAACGATGAAATTAAACGCCTGACGTCGTCCAACCATGTGTGTTGCAAAAGGCGATGATAGCATTGCCACACCCAACATTGTCTGACCGTGTGTGCAGTCCAAAGGCAATGATAATATGCCATGCCCTACGTCGTTCGATTGTGTATGTTGTCCAAGGAGAATGTTTGCATGACACGCCCCAAGTTTTTCGACCTTGTGTATCCTGTCCAAGGGTGATGATGGCGGTCCACGCCCGATGTCGTTCGACCGTGTCTGCTAGCCAAGGGTGATTATGGTATGTCATGACCGTCGTCGTCCGACCTTGTGTGCTGCCAAATGGCAATGATGACATTTCATACTCGAAGTCTTCCAACCGTGTGATGTGCCCTAGGGCCATGCGTGCATGCCATGCCCGACGTCGTTCGTTAGTGTGTGTTGTGCAAGGGCGATGGTAACATGCCACGCTCGACGTCGTCTGATCGTGTATGCTTTCAAAGGGTGATGATAACATGCCACATCCAACGTAGTACGGACATAAATGTTGTCCAAGGGAAATGATTGCATTTAACGCCTGACGTCTTTCAACCGTCTGTGCTGCCCAAGGGTGATTATAGAATTTCCACGCCTGATGTAGGGCAATCGTGTGTGATTTCCAAGGGCAATGATAACATGTAATTCTAGACGTCGCCCTACTGTGTATGCTCTCCAAAGGCGACGATGGTTTGCCATGCCTGACGTTGTCTTACTGTTTTTGCTGTCCAAGGACCATGATGTCATGCCACGCTCGACGTTTTCCCACCGTGTGTGGTTTCCAAGGGAAAAAATGGCAATTCACACCTGACGTCGTCCGATCGCTTGTGCTCCTCAATGGCAATGATGTCATGCCACGCTTGACGCCGTTCGATAATATGGCTGCCTAATGGCGATGATGGCATGCCACACCCGACGTCATCCGACCGTGTATGCTTTCCAAGGGCTATAATGGCATGCCACACATAGCGTCGTCCAACCTTGTATGATGTCCAAGGGCGATCCAAGGTCGATGATTACATGTCACACCCTAAGTTGTCTGACCACATGTGCTACCCAATGGCGATAATGACATGCCATGTGCGACGTCATCCGACCGTGTGTGCTGGCTTATGGCGATGATGGCATGCCACACCCGATGTCATTCAACCGTATGTGCTACCCAAGGGCCATGAGGGCATGACACGCCCTACGTCATTCGATCTTGTGTGATTTCCAAGGGCGATAATAGCATACCATACCAGACGTCATCCGCTCATGTATGCTTTCCTAGGGCAGTAATAACATGCCAAAGCAGACGTAGTCCGAGCATGTATGCTTTGCAAGGGAAATGATGGCATTAAACACCCGACATCATCTGATATTTTGTACTGCCGAAGGGCGATGATAGCAATGCCACGTCAAACATCGTCATACCGTGTGTGCATTCCTAAGGCGATGATAACATGCAATGCCCAACAACTTCAGACCATGTATGTTGTTCAAGGGCTATGATGGAGCCACGCTCGACATTGTCTGACCGTGTGTATGCTGTTCAAGGGCGATGATACCAATGCCACGCTCGATGTCTTCCAGTCGTGTATGCTTTCCAAAGATGATGATAACATGCCACACCCACCGTAGACTGATTGTGTGTGCCTTCCAAGGGCAATGATGGCATTTAACACCCGATAGAATTCGACCATGTGTGCATTCCAAAGGGAAATAATGGCATTTAACGCCCTACGTCGTTCGGCCATGTGTGCTGCTCAATGGCTATGATAAAATTCAAACGCCAAATGTTGTCCGACTGTGTCTGCAGTCCAAGGACGATGATAACATGCCCCGCCCTATGTTGTTTGATCATGTGTGTTTTCCAAGGGAGATGATGACATACCACGCCCGACGTATTGCGACAAAATGTATGATGTCTAAGGGGGATCATGTCCTGCCACGCCTGACGTTGTCCGACCGTGTGTACTAGCCAAGGGAAATGATGGCATGCCACGCCTGGAGTACTCCACCCGTGCATGCTGTCCAAGGGTGATGATGGTATGCCATACCCGACGTCCTCAATCGTGTGTGTTGTCCAAGGGTTAATATGGCATGTCACGACCATCATTGTCCGACCTTATGTGTTGCCAAATAGCAATGATGTCATTTCATGCCTGACGTCATTCAACCGTGTGTGGTGCCCCAGGGCCAAGCGTGCATGCTATGCCCGATGTCGTTCATTCGTGTGTGTTGTCCAAAGGCGATGAGAACATGCCACATCCGACGTAGTCCGGCCGTAAATGTTTTCCAAGGGCAATAATGACATTTAACGCCTGATGTCATTCAACTGTTTGTGCTGTCCAATGGAGATTATTGTATTTCCACGCCTGATGTAGTATGATCGTGTGAGCTTTCCAAGGGCAATGATAACATTCCATGCTCGACGTCGCCCTACTGTTTATGCTCACCAAGGGAGATATTGGCCAGCCATGCTCGACGTAGTCTTACCGTTTGTGCTATCCAAGGACCTTGATGTCATGCTACTCCCGACATCATTTAATCGTGTGTGCTGTCCAGGGCGATAATAACATACCACACCCGACGTCTTCCGATCATGTATGCTTTCCCAGGGCGGTAATAACATGCCACACCTTACGTAGTCCGACAGTGTATAGAGTCGAAGGGCAATGATGGCATTTAATCCCGACATCATCTAACGGTGTGTACTGCCCAAGGGCAATGATTACATTGCCATGTCCAACAACGTCCTACCGTGTGTGCATTCTAAAGGCGATGATAACATGCCATTCCCGACGTCTTCCGACCGTGTATATTGTCCAAGGGCGATGATGGTCTGTTACGCCCAATGATGTCCGACCGTGTTTGCTGACAAAAGACAATGATGGCATGCCAAGACTTACATAGTCCGATTATGTATTCTGTCCAAGGGTGATAATGGCATGCCACACAACACCCGACGACGTCCGATGGCGTGTTTTTCCCAATACAGATGATTGTTTGCCACTCCCAAAGTCATACGTACGTGTTTGCAGTCCAAAGGCAAAGATGGTGTGCCACGTCGACGTCGTTCGACCATCTATGCAGTCAAAGGGAGATGAAAACATGCCACGCCTGACGTGTTCCAATGGGGTATGCTTTCCAATGGCGATGATAACATGCCACACCCAGTGTAGTCCGACTGTGTATGCCGTCCGAGGGCAATGATGGAATTTAACACCCGATAGGATTCGAACATGTGTGCATTCCAAAGGGCAATAATAGCATTTAACGCCCTACATCGTTCGACCATGTGTGCTGCCCAAGGGCTATGATAAAATTCCAATGCCCAATGTTGTCCGACAGTGTATGCAGTCCAAGAGCGATGATAACATGCCACGCCTGATGTCCTCTGATCATGTGTGATTTCCAAGGGCGATGACGGCATGCCATGCCTTATATGTTTCGACCCAATGTATGATGCCTAAGGGGGATGATTTCCTTCCACGCCTGACATCGTCTGACCTGTGTACTAGCCAAGGGTAATGATGGCATGCCACTCCTGGACTAATCCACTCGTGTTTGCTGACCAAGGGCGATTATGGCATGCCATACCCGACGTCCTACCACCGTGTGTATTGTCCAAGGGTGAATATGGCATGTCACGACCGTCATTGTCCGACTTTGTGTGCTGCCAAATGGCAATTATGGCATTTCACGCCCGACATCATCCAACCATTTGTGGTGCCCAAGGGCCATCCGTACATGCAATGCCCGACGCCATCTGTTCGTGTGTGCAGTCCAAAGGGGATGATAACATTCCACATCCAACGTAGTCCGGTAGTAAATGTTGTCCAAGGGCAATGATGGCATTTAACGCCTGTCTTCGTTCAATCGTTTGTGCTGCCCAATTGAGATTATAGTATTTCCACGCCTGATGTAGTACGATTGTGTGAGCATTCCAAGGGCAATGATAATATGCCATGCTCGACTTCCCCCTACTGTGTATGCTCTCCAATGGTGATGATGGCCTGCCATGCCCGACGTAGTCTTACAGTTTGTGCTATCCAAGGACCATGATGTCATGCCACGCCTGACGTCATTCGATCGTGTGTGTTGTCCAAGGGCGATAATACCATGCCACACCATATGTCGTCCGATCATGTATGCTTTCCCTGGGCGGTAATAACATGCCACACCTGACGTAGTCCGACCGTGTATAGTGTCCAAGGACAATGATGGCATTTAATGCCCGACATCATCCGATGGTGTGTACTTCCTAAGTGCAATGATAGCATTACCACGTCAAACAACGTCCTACCATTTGTGCATTCAAAAGGAGTTGATAACATGCCATGCCCGACGTCTTCCAACCGTGTATGTTGTCCAAGGGCGACGATGGATGCCACACTCAACATTATCAGACCGCGTGTATGTTGTCCAAGGGCAATGATGGTCTGTCATGCCCAATGAAGTCCGATCGTGTGTGCTGGACAAGGTCCATGATGGCATGCCAAGCCTGACGTAGTCCGATTGTGTATTCTGTTCTAGGGTTATTATGGCACGCCACACCACACCCGACGACCTCCCACCGTGTGTGCTGTCTCAGGGAGAAGATAGCATGTCACACCCGATGTCGTCTGATGGCATGTAATTCCCAATGGAGAGGATTGTTTGCCACTTTCGACGTCATACGTTTGTGTTTAGAGTCCCAAGGCAAATATGGAGTGCCACGTTGACGTCGTTCGACCATATGTGCAGTCAAAGGGAGATGATAACATGTCACGCCCGAAGTCTTCCAATCAGGTATGCTTTCCAAGGGCGCTGATAGCATGGCACACCCAACGTGGTCCGAACGTGTATGTCGTCCAAGGACAATGATGGCATTTAACACCCGATAGAATTCGACCATGTGTGCATTCCAAAGGGAAATAATGGTATTTAACGCCCTACGTCGTTCGACCATGTGTGCTGCCCAAGGGCTTTGATAAAATTCCAACGCCCAATGTTGTCCAACTATGTATGCAGTCCAAGGGAGATGATAACATGCCACGCCTGATGTCCTCTGATCATGTGTGATGTCCAAGGGCGATGATGGCATGCCATGCCTGATGTGTTTCGACCCAATGTATGATGTCTATGGGGATTATGTCCTGCCACGCCTGACGTCGTCCGACTGTGTGTACTAGCCAAGGGCAATGATGGCATGACACTCCTGGCGTACTCCACCAGTGTTTGTTGTCAAAGGGCGATTATGGCATGCCATACCCGACGTCCTCCCACCGTGTGTGTTGTCCAAGGGTGAATATGGCATTTCACGACCGTCATCGTCCGACCTTTTGTGCTGCGAAATGGCAATGATGGCATTTTACACCGACGTCATCCAACCGTTTGTGGTGCCCAACGGCCATCCATGCATGCCATGCCCAACGCCGTCCGTTCGTGTGTGCAGACCAAAGACGATGATAAATTCCACATCCGACATAGATCGGCTATAAATGTTGTCCTAGGGCTATTATGGCATTTAACGCCTGACGTCGTTCGACCGTTTGTGTTACCCAATAGAGATTACAGTATTTCCACGCCTAATGTAGTATGATCGTGTGAGATTTCCTAGGGCAATGATAACATGCCATGCTTGATGTTTCCCTACTGTGTATTCTCTCCAAGGGCGATGATGGCCTGCCATGCCTGACGTAGTCTTTTGTTTGTGCTATCCAAGGACCATGATGTCATCCCACGCCCGACGTCATTCGATCGTGTGTGGTGTCGAAGGGCGATAATAACATACCACACCATACATCGTCCGATCATGTATGCTTTCTCAGGGCGGTATTAAAATGCCACACCAGACGTAGTCCGACCGTGTATAGTGTCCAACGGCAGTGATGGCATTTATCACCCGACATCATCTGACGGTGTGTACTGTCTAAAGGAAATGATAGCATTTCAACGTCCAACATCGTCCTACCATGTGTGGATTCAAAAAGAGATGATAAATTGACATACCCGACGTCTTCCGACCGTGTATGTTGTCCAAGGGCGATGATGGATGCCACGCTCGACATTGTCCGACCATGTGTATGTTGTCAAAGGGCGATGATGGTCTGCCACGCCCGATGAAGTCTTACTGTGTGTGCTGGACAAGGTCCATGATGGCATGCTAAGCCTGACGTAGTCCTATTGTGTATTCTGTCCAAGGGGGATAATGGCATGCCACACTACACCTAACGACGTCCCACCGTGTGTGTTGTATAAGGGAGAAGATAGCATGTCACACACGATGTCGTCCGATGGCGTGTTTTCCCCAATGTAAATGATTGTTTGCCACTCCCGATGTCATACGTCCATGTTTGCAGTCCAAAGGCGAAGATGGCGTGCCACATCGATGTCGTCCGTCCATCTGTGCAGTCAAAGAGAGATGATAACATGCCACGCCTAATGTCTTTCAATCGTGTATGCTTTCCAAGGGCGATTATAACATGCCACACCCAACGTAGTCCGACCATGTATGTCGTCCAAGGGCAATGATGGCATTTAACACCAGATAGAATTTGAGCGTGTGTGTTTCCTAAGGGAGATTATAGCATAGCATTGCCCGACGTAGTACGATCGTGTGTGTTTTCCAACGGCGATGATATAATTTTATGCTCAACGTCACCCTACCGTGTATGATGTCCAAGGTTGATGATGGCATGCCACGCCCGACGTTATCCAACGTTATGTGTGCTGTCCAAGGGCAATGATAACATGCCACGCCCGACATATACTTACCGTGTATGGTGTGCAAGTTCCATTACGGCATGCCATGCTCGATATCGTACGACAATATATGCTGTCCAAGGGCTATGATGGAATCCCATGCCCGACGTCATCCCTCCGTGTTTGCAGTCTAAAGGCGATGATCGCGTGCAACGTCGACGTTGTCCGACCCGTGTGCTTCACTATGGTGATGATTGCATGCTAGACCCAACATCATATGACCATATGTGCTGCACAAAGGCCATGCAGGTGTGCCATGTCAGATGTCATCCGATCGTGTGTGCTATCCATTGGCGATGTTAACATGCCACACCCGATGTGATTCGATAGTTTATGCTTTCTCAGAGTGATGATAACATGTTACACTGGACGTAGTTCTATCGTGCATGTTGTCTAAGGGAAATAATGACATTTAACGCCTGACCTCATCTGACCGTGTGTGCCGCATAAGGGAGATAATAGCATTGCCACACCCAATGTAGTTCGATTATGTGTGCTATAAAAGAGCGATGATAACATGCCATGCTCGACATCATCCTACCATGTATGCTGTCCAAGGTTTATTATGGCATGCCACGCACGAAATCGTTCAGTCCTGTGTATTCTTACCAAGTGCGAGGATGGCCTACCACGCCCGACGTAGTTCGATCGTGTGTGTTTTTTAAGGGGCATAATGGCATGCCACGCTCGATGTCGTTCTACCGTGTATGTTGTCCAACCAAGATGATGGCATTCAACTCCCGATGTCATCCCACCTTGTGTGTTGTCCATGGAAAAATATGGCATGTCACGCCTGACGTCGTCCGACCGCGTGTGCTCTACAATGGAGATGATGGCATGCCATGCACGACATCGTCCTACCGCGTGTGGTGCCTAATGGCAATGATGGTATGAAACGCCCGTCGTGATCAAACCTTATGTGCTGCCAAGGGCCATGCGGGCATGCTACGCCGGACGTCATTAGATCGTGTTTTCTTTCCAAGGGCGATGATATCATACCACACCCGATGGTGTCCGATATTGTATTATTTCCAAGAGCGATGATAACATGAAACACATTACATAGTCTAACCGTGTATGTTGTTCAAGGGTAATGATGGCATTTAACACCCTACATCGTCCGACCGTGTGTGCTGCCCAAGGGAAATAAAAGCATTGTCAGGCGCAAAATTGTCGGATCGTGTGTGCAGTCCTAGGGCGATGATAACATTCCAGGACCAACATCTTCCAACCGGGTATGATGACGATGATGGCATGCCACGCCCGACGTCGTTCGACCCTATGTATATTGTCCAAGAGCAGTGATGGCCTGCAACGCCCGATGTCGTTCGACCGTGTGTGCTTGCCAAGGGCCATGATGGCATGCCATGGCCAATATAGTCCGTCCGTGTTTTTTTTCATACGGTGATTATGTAATGCCATGCTCAACGTTGTCCCACAATTTGTGTTGTGCAATAGAAAAGATGGCTTGTCACGCCCAAAATCGTCATACTACATGTGCTGCCTAATCACGATGATGTCATTGCCACTCCCAATGTTATCTGACTGTGTGTGATGCCCAAGGGCCATATAGGCATGTCATGCCCGAGGTCGTCCGACTATGCATGCTGTTTAAGGGCGATAATAACGGGACATGATCGACGTCGTCCGATCGTCTATGCTTTCCAAGAACCATGATGGCATGATATGCCTGACGTTGCCCAATTGTGTGTGAATTCCAAGGGCGATGATGGCATTTCCACGGCTAACGTCGTCCAACCGTGTGTGTTGCACAAGGTCGGTGATGGCATGCCACACCCAACGTCGTCCGTCCGTGTATGTTGTCCAAAGGCGATGATGGCATTCCATGTCGACATCGTTCGATCATGTGTGCATTCCAAAGGGCAAAATTATTACTTAATGCCCTACGTCGTTTGACCATGTGTGCTGCCCAAGGGCTACGATAAAATTCCAACGCCCAATGTCGTTTGAATATGTTTGTATTCCAAGGGAGATGATAACATGCCACGTCCAATGTCATCTGATCGTGTATGCTATCTAAGGGCGATAATGGCATGCAACCCCCGACGTCATCCGACCGTGTATGCTTTTCAAAGGCTATGATGGCATGCCACACACAATGTCGTCCAACCGTGTATGCTGTCAAAGGGCGATCCAAGGTCGAAGATTATGTGTCACACCTGAAGTTGTCGGAACGCGTGTGCTACCCAATGGCGATGTTGTCATGCCACGCTCGATGTCATCCGACCGTGTCTGCTGCCTAGGAGCCGTGCGGGCATGCCATGCTGGTTGTCCGTTCGTGTGTGATACCCAAGGGCGATGATAACATACCACACCTGATGTCGTTTGATCGTGTATGATATCAAAGGGAGATGATAACATGCCACACCCGACGTAGTCCGAACATAAATGATGTCCAATGGTTATGATGGCATTTAACCCATGACATCATCTGATCGTGTTCTACCCAAGGGTGATTATAGCATTTCCATGACCTATGCAGTCAGATCGTGTGTGTTGTCTTTAGGAAATAATAATATTTCATGCCCGACGTTAGTGTATGTTGTATAAGGTCCACAATGGCATACAACGTGTGACATTATCTCACCATGTGCTTTGTCCAAGGGGTAAGATGGCATGTCATGCCTGACGTTGTACGACCGCGTGTGCTTCCCAATGGCAATGATAATATGCCACGCCTGACGTCGTCCGATCATGTATGCTTTCCAAGGGCATTGATGGCATTCCACACCCGACAAGGTCTGACCGTGTATACTGTCCAAGAGCGATGATGGAATGCCATGCTCGACATTGTCCAACCGTGTGTGCTCCCTAAGCAAGATAATTGCATGTCACGTTGGACGTCGTATTAACATGTGTGCTGTACAAGGGCGATAATGGCATGCCTCGCCCGACGTCATCCAACCGTGTGTGCTGCCAATGGCCACGCGAGCATGCAACGCCCTATGTGGTGCAATCATCTGTGCTGTTAAGGGGCGATGATAACATGCCACGCCCGATGTCGTTTGGTCGTGTATGCTTTCCTAGGGTGATGATGGGATGTCACGCACGACATCGTCCGACCGTGTGTGCTTTCCAAGGGCGATGATTGCATGTCATGCCTGATGTAGTTCGATTGTGTATTATGTCCTAGGGCGATAATGGCATGCCACACCACACCCGACGACCTCCCACCGTGTGTGCTGTCTAAGGGAGAATATAGCATGTCACACCCGATGTCGTCCGATGGCATGTGTAGCCAAATGGAGATGATTGTTTGCCACTTTCGACGTCATACGTCCATGTTTGGAGTCCAAAGGCAAAGATGGCGTGCCACGTTGACGTCGTTCAACCAT
Source organism: Solanum arcanum (assembly GCA_027789145.1). Taxonomy (NCBI): domain Eukaryota; kingdom Viridiplantae; phylum Streptophyta; class Magnoliopsida; order Solanales; family Solanaceae; genus Solanum; species Solanum arcanum. The sequence goes on from CM050938.1 coordinate 17,434,607, forward strand.
ATGTGCAGTCAAAGGGAGATGATAACATGTCACACCCAAAGTCTTCCTATCGGGTATGCTTTCCAAGGGCGCTAATAGCATGGCACACCCAACGTGGTCCGAGCATGTATGTCGTCCAAGGGCAATAATGACATTTAACACTCGATAGCATTCAACCATGTGTGCATTCCAAAGGGAAATAAGGGTATTTAACGCCCTACGTCGTTCGACCATGTGTGCGGCCCAAGGGCTATGATAAAATTCCAATGCCCAATGTTGTCCGACTGCGTATGCAGTCCAAGGGCGATGATAACATGCCACACCTGATGTCGACTGATCATGTGTGATGTCCAAGGGAGATGATGGCATGCCATGCCTTATGTGTTTCGACCCAATGTTTGGTGTCTAAGGGGGATGATGTCCTGCCACACCTGACATCGTCCGACCGTGTGTACTAGCCAAGGGCAATGATGGCATGCCACTCCTGGCGTACTCCACCGGTGTTTGCTGTCCAAGGGCGATTATGGCTTGCCATACCCGACGTCCTCCCACCGTGTGTGTTGTCCAAGGGTGAATATGGCATGTCACCACCTTCATCGTCCGACCTTGTGTGCTGCTAAATGGCAATAATGGCATTTCACGCCGACGTCATCCAACCGTTTGTGATGCCCAACGGCCATCCGTTCATTCCATGCCTGACGCCGTCCGTTCGTGTGTGCAGACCAAAGGCGATGATAACATACCACATCCGACGTAGTCCGGCCATAAATGTTGTCCAAGGGCTATGATGGCATTTAACGCCTGACGTCATTCAAAAGTTTGTGTTACCCAATAGAGATTACAGTATTTCAACGCCTGATGTAGTATGATCATGTGAGCTTTCCAAGGTCAATGATAACATGCCATGCTCGATGTCTCCCTACTTTGTATTCTTTCCAAGGGCGATGATGGCCTGCCATGCTTGAGGTAGTCTTACATTTGTGCTATCCAAGGACCATGATGTCATCCCACACCCAACATCATTCGATCGTGTGTGGTGTCGAAGGGAGATAATGACATACCACACCATACATCGTCCGATCATGTATGCTTTCCCAGGGCGGTAATAACATGACACACCTGATGTAGTCCGACCGTGTATAGTGTACAACAGCAATGATGGCATTTAACGATCGACATCATCCGACAGTGTGTACTGTCTAAGGGAAATGATAGCATTGCAACGTCCAACATCGTCCTACCGTGTGTGCATTCAAGGAGAGATGATAACATGCCATGCCCGACGTCTTCTAACCATGTATGTTGTCCAAGGGTGATGTTGGATTCCACACTCGACATTGTCCGACCGTGTGTATGTTGTCAAAGGGCGATGATGGTCTGTCACGCCCGATGAAGTCCGACTGTGTGTGGTCGACGAGGTCCATGATGGCATGCAAAGCCTGACGTAGTCCGATTGTGTATTCTGTCCAAGGGGGATAATGGCATGCCACACTACACCTGACGACGTCCCACCGTGTATGTTGTATAAGGGAGAAGATAGCATGTCACACCCGATGTCGTCCGATGGCATGTTTTGCCCAATGGAAATGATTGTTTGCCACTCCCGACGTAGTCCGACCATGAATGCCGTCCAAGGGCAATGATGGCATTTAATACCACATATCATTCGAGCGTGTGTGTTGCCTAAGGGCGATTATAGCATTGCAACGCCCGACATAGTACGATCGTGTGTGTTTTCCAACAGCAATGATATAATTTTATGCTCAACGTCACCCTACCGTGTATGATGTCCAAGGTCGATGATGGCATGCCACGCCCGACGTTATCCAACATTATGTGTGATGTCCAAGGGCAATGATAACATGCCACACGCGACATAGACTTACCGTGTGTGGTGTGCAAGGTCCATTAGGGCATGCCATGTTCGATATCGTCCGACTGTATATGCTGTCAAAGGGCTATGATGGCATCCCATGCCCGACGTCGTCCCTCCGTGTTTGCAGTGCAAAGGCGATGTTCGCATGCAACGTCGACGTCGTCCGACCCGTGTGCTGCACTATGGTGATGATTGCATGCTACGCCCAACATCATATGACCATATGTGCTGCCCAAAGGCCATGCAGGTGTGCCATGCCCGATGTCATTCGATCGTGTGTGCTGTCCATTGGCGATGTTAACATGCCACACCCGATGTCGTCCGATAGAGTATGTTTTCTCAGAGTGATGATAACATGTTACACTCGACGTAATTCGATCGTGCATGTTGTCTAAGGGAAATATTGACGTCGTCTGACCGCGTGTGCTCTGCAATGGAGATGATGGCATGCCATGGACGACATCGTCCTACCGCGTGTGCTACCTTATGGCAATGATGGTATGAAACGCCTGACGTGATCAAACCGTGTGTGCTGCCCAAGGGCCATGCGGGCATGCTACGCCCGACATCATTTTATCGTGTGTGCTTTCCAAGGGCGATGATATCATACCAAACCCGATGGTGTCTGATATTGTATTATTTCCAAGAGCGATAATAACATGAAACACCTTACATAGTCTGACCGTGTATGTTGTCCAAGGGTAATGATGGCATTTAACACCCCACATCGTCCGACCGTGTGTGTTGCCCAAGGGAAATGATAGCATTGTCTGGCCCAAAATTATCGGATCGTGTGTGCAGTCCTAGGGCGATGATAACATTCCAGGACCAATGTCTTCCACTCGGGTATGATGACGATGATGGCATGCCACGTCCGACGTTGTTCGACCCTATGTATTTTGTCCAAGGGAAGTGTTGGCCTACAACGCCTGAGGTCGTTACACCGTGTGTGCTTACCAAGGGCCATGATGGCATGCCACGACCAATATAGTCCGTCCGTGTTTTTTATCCTACGGTGATTATGTAATGCCATGCTCAACGTTGTCCCATATTTTTGTTGTGCAATGGAAAAGATGGCTTGTCACGGCCAATGTCGTCATACTACATGTGCTGCCTAATCAGGATGATGTCATTGCCACGCCCGACGTTATCCGACTGTGTGTGATGCCCAAAGGCAATACAGGCATTCCATGCCCGAGGTCGTCCGACTATGTATGTTGTCCAAGGGCAATAATAACGTGACATGCCCGACGTCATCCGATCGTCTATGCTTTCCAAGAACCATGATTGCATGACATGCCTGATGTTGCCCAATTGTGTGTGCATTCCAAGGGCGATGATGGCATTTCAGCGGCCAACGTCGTCCAATCGTGTGTGTTGCACAAGGGTGGTGGCGGCATGCCACACCCGACGTCGTCCGTCCGTGTATGTTGTCCAAAGGTGATGATGGCATTCCATGTCGACATCGTCCGATCATGTGTGCATTCCAAAGGGCAAAAATGTTACTTAATGCCCTACGTAGTTTGACCATGTGTGCTGCCCAAGGGCTATGATAAAATTCCAACGCCCAATGTCGTCCGACTATGTCTGCATTCCAAGGGCGATTATAACATGCCACGTCCAATGTCATCTGATTGTGTATGCTATCTAAGGGCGATAATTGCATGCCACACCCGACGTCATCCGACCGTGTATGCTTTCCAAAGGCTATGATGGCATGCAACACTCAACCTCATCCAACCGTGTATGTTGTCCAAGGGCGATCCAAGGTCGAAGATTATGTGTCACACCCAAAGTTGTCCGACCGCGTGTGTTACCCAATGGCGATGATGTCATGCCACGCTCGATGTCATCCGACCGTGTCTGCTGCCCAGGAGCCGTGTGGGCATGCCATGCTGGTCGTCCGTTCGTGTGTGATATCCAAGGGCGATCATAACATGCCACACCTGATGTCGTCCGATCGTGTATGATATCAAAGGGAGATGATAACATGCCACACCCGACGTAGTCCGATCGTAAATGATGTCCAACGGCAATGATTGCATTTAACCCACGACATCATCCGATCGTGTGCTACCCAAGGGCGCTTATAGCATTTCCATGACCTATGCATTCCGATCATGTGTGTTGTTTTTAGGAAATGATAATATGTCATGCCCAACGTTGTCCGATAGTGTATGTTGTCTAAGGGCCATAATGGCATGCCACGCTCGACGTAGTTTGACCATGTATTCTGTCCAAGGGCAATTATTGCATGCCACGCCCGACATGATCTCACCATGTTCTTTGTCCAAGGGGGAAGATGGCATGACATGCCTGACGTCGTCCGACCGTGTGTGCTTCCAAATGGCGATGATAACATGCCACGCCCGACGTCGTCCGATCGTCTATGGTTTCTAAAGGTGATGTTTGCATACGATGCCTGACGTTGTTCGTCCTGATGAATGCTGTCCAAGGGCGATGATGGCATGCCACGCCTGACATCGTCCTACCGTGTCTACTTGCCGAGGTCCATGATGGCATGCCATGCCTGACGTAGTCCAACCTGTATTCTCTCCAAGGGTGATGATTGCGTGCCACGCTCAACATTATCCCACCGTGTGTGTTGTCCAAGGGCGAAGATGGCCTTTCATGATCAAGATCGTCCGACCGCGTGTGCTTCGTTATGACAATGATGGCATGCCACGTCCAACATCATCCGATTGTGTGTGCGGCCAAAGGGAATTGCGGGCATTCCATGTCCTACGTCATCTGACTGTGTGTTTTGTCCATTGGCGATGAATACATGACATGCACGACGTCGTCCATTCTTGTATTCATTCCAAGACCGATGAAAACATCACACACCTGACATAGTCTTACCGTTTATAGTATCTAATGACAATGATGGCATTTAACGCCCGACGTCGTTCGACCGTGTGTGCTGCTGAAGGGAGATAATATCATTGCCACGCCCGATGTAGTTCAATAGTGTGTGATGTCCAAGGGAAATTATAACATGCCATGCTCGATGTCGTCCTACCGTGTATGCTTTCAATGTTTGATGATGGCATGCCACTCCCGACATCGTTTGCCCCTATTTTTCCAACCCAAGTGTGAAGATGGCCTTCCACGCCGGATGTATGCTAACCGTTTGTGTTGTCCAAGGTCCATGATTGCATTCCACACTCGACTTCGTTGGACCATGTATGCTGTCCAAGGGCGATGATGACATGCCACTCCCGATGTCATCCCACCATGTGTGTTGTCCAAGGGAGAAAATGGCATGTCATGCCTAACGTCATCCGAATGCGTCTGTTGCGCAATGGCGATGATGGCATGCCACGCACAACATCATCCGACCACGAGTGCTGCCTAATGGCGATTATGGAATGCCACTCAAGATATCATCCGACCATGTGAGCTACCCAAGGGCAATGCAGACATTCCATGCTCGACGTCATTCGATCTTTTGTGATTTCCAAGGGCAATCATATTATACCACACCCGACGGCGTTAAATCTTGTATGTTTTCCAAGATCGATGATTACATTCCACACTTGACGTAATCCGATCATGTATGTTGTCCAAGAGCAATTATGGCATTTAACGCTTGATGTTCTTGGACCGTGTGTGATGCACAAGAGAGATAGCATTGCCACACCCAACATCATCTGACCGTGGGTGCAGTCCAAGAGAGATGATCTCACGCCACGCCCGACGTCTTCCGATCGTGTATGTTGTCCTAGCGCGATGATGGCATGTTAAGCCCGACATCATCCGACCATGTGTAAGCTGTCCAATGGAGATGATGTCCTGCTACGCCCGATGTCGTCCGATTGTGTGTGCTAGCCAAGCACCATGATTGTATGCAATGCCTGACGTAGTCCGACTGTGTATTTTGTCACAGGGTGATAATGGCATACCTAGGCCGACAGCATCCCACCATGTTTGACGTCATCAGACCGTGTGTGCTGTCCAAGGGCCATGCGGGCATGCCACACATTAGGTCGTCTGATCATTTGTGTTGTCCATGGGCGATGATAATATGCCGCTCCAAGCATCGTCCGATCATGAATGCTTTCCCAGAATGCTGATAGCATACCACACCTAACGTCACCTGATAATGTTTGCATTCCAAGGGTGATGATGGCATTGCGACACGCGATATTATCTGTCCGTGTATGTAGTTCAATGGTAATGATTGCATGCCACGTCGACGTCATCTGACCGTGTGTGCAATACAAAAATGATGGAATTTAACAATCGACGTTGTTCGATTGTATATAATTCCCATAGGTGATGATATCATTCCCATGCCCAACGTCGTCCGACCGTGTGTGAAGTCCAAGGGCAATAGTAACATGCCACGCCCGACATTGTTCGATCGTGTATGTTGTCCAAGCGCAATGGTGGCATGTCATGCCAGACGTTGTACGACCATATCTATGTTGCCCAAGGGGAATGATGGTTGTCCATGGTCAATGATTGCATTTAACACCCGACATCGTTCGACCGTGTGTGTTGGCCAAGGGCGATTATAGCATTGCCACGCCCGATGTAGTTCGATCGTGTGTGCTTTGCTAGGGCAGTGATAATATGCAATGCTCAACGTCATCCTACTGTGCATAGTGTCCAAGGTCGATGATGGCATGCCACGCCCGACATCGTCCCACTATATGTGTTGTCCAAGGAAAAAGATTGCATGTCCCGACGTCATCCGACCGTGTGTGCTAACCAAGGGCAATGATAACATGCAATGCTCGACGTTGTCCTAACTTATATGATGTCTAGGGGAGATTATTGCATGCCATGCTGGACATCGTCCGACCCTGTGTATGATGTCCAAGGGCGATGATGGCATGCCATGTCCGATGTCGTCCCATTGGTGTGTTGTCCAAGAGCAATGATGGCATGTCACGCCTAGCGTCGTGCGACCGCGAGTGCTGCCCAATAGAAATGATGGCTTGCAACACCCGATGTTGTTCGATCGCCTATGCTGCCTAATGAAGATGATGGCATGCCACGCGCGACGTCATCCGACTATGTATGTTGTCTAAGGGTGATGATGGTGTGCCACGTCCAACGTCGTCCGACCTTGTACGCTTTGCAAGGGCGGTGATGGGTTGCCATGCCCGACATCGACCGACCGTGTGTGCTTCCCAAGGGTGATGAAGTCATGTCATACTTGACATCATCCAAACGTGTGTGCTGCCCAAGGGTGATATTCGCATTCGACGCCCGACGTCATCTGATTGTGTGTAATGCCCATGGGTCATGCGCGTATGCCACGCTCTAGGTTGTCCAATCGTGTGTGCTTTGGAAGAGCAATTATGACATGCCACGTTCGACATCGTTTGATTGTGTATGCTTTCCAAGGGCAATGATGGGATGCCACGCCTGACGTTGTCCGACCGTGTGTGCTGCCCAAGAGCGATGATGGCATGCTTTGCATAATGTAGTCTGATCGTGTGTGCTGTGTAAGGGCGTTGATGGCATGCCACGCCCGATGTCATCTGATCGTGTGTGCTGTCCAAGGGCGATGATGGAATGACACGCCCGACGTGTTTCGGTGTAATGTATTATTTCTAAGGGGGATGATGTCTTGCCACGCCTGACATCGTCCGACCGTGTGTACTAGCCAAGGGCAATGATGGCATGCCACGCCTAATGTACTCCACCCGTGTATGCTATCCAAGGGCGATGATGGCATGTCATACTCGACGTCCTTCCGCCGTGTGTGTTGTCTAAGGGTGAATATGGCATGTCACGACCGTCATCGTCCGACCTTGTGTGATGCCAAATGGCAATGATGGCATTTCACGCCCGGTGTCATCCAACCGTTCATGGTGCTCAAGGTCCATGCGTGCATGCCATGCCCGATGTCGTCCCTTCGTGTGTGTTTTCCAAAGGCGATGCTAACATGCCACGCCCGACTTCGTCTGATCGTGTATGCTTTCAAAGGGTGATGCTAACATGCCACATCTGTCGTAGTCCGGCCATAAATGTTTTCCAAGGGCAATGATGTAAGTTAACGCCTGACGTCGTTCAACTGTTTGTGTTGCCCTATGGCGATTATAGTATTACCACGCATAATGTAGTATGATTGTGTATGGTTTTCTAGGGCAATGATAACATGCCATGCTCGACGTCTCCCTACTATGTATGCTCTCAAAGAGCGGTGATGGCCCTCCATGCCTGACGTAGTCTTACCGTTTGCGCTATCCAAGGATCATGATTCATGCCACGCTCGACGTCATCTGACCATGTATTCTATCCAAGGGCGATGATGGCATTCCATGCCCGACGTTTTCCCACCGTGTATGTTGTCCAAGGGAAACGAGGGCATGTCACACCTGACATCCTCCGATCGTGTGCGCTCCTCGATAGTGATGATGGAACGCCACGCCTGACGACGTTCGACCGCATATGCTGCCTAATGGCGACGATGGCATGCCACACCCGATGTCATCCGACCGTGTATGCTTTCCAAGGCCTATGATGGAATGACAAACCCAACGTTGTCCAACTTTTTATGTTGTCCAAGGGCGATCCAAGGTTGAAGATTACATGTCACACCCAAAGTTGTTCGGCCGCATGTGCTACCCAATGGCAATGATGCCATCCCACGCTCGATGTCATCCAACCGTGTGTGCTGCCCAAGAGCAATGCAAGCATGCCATGCTCGTCGTCGATTTGTGTGTGCTATCCAATGGCGGTGATAACATGCCACGCCTGACATTGTCCGATCGTGTATGCTATCAGAGGGCGATAATAATATGCCACACCCGACGTAGTCCAACAGTAAATGCTGTCCAACGGCAATGATGGCATTTAACACACGACATCGTCCGATCGTGTGTGCTATCCAAGGGCGATTATACCATTTCCATGACCTATGTTGTCTGATAGTGTGTGTTGTCTATAGGAAATGATAAAATGTCAAGCCCGACGTTGTGCGACCGTGTATGTTGTCTTAGGGCCATAATGGCATGCCACGCCTAACGTAGTTTGACCATGTATTCTGTCCAAGGACGATTTTGGCACGCAACGCACGAAATCGTCTCACCGTGTGTGATGTCCAAGGGCAAAGATGGTATGTCATGCTTGACGTTGTACGACCACATATTCATCCCAATAGCGATGATGGCATGTCACGCTCGACGTTATCCAGCCGTGTGTGCTTCCCAAGGGACATGAAGGCATGCAACGCATTACGTGGTGAAATCATTTATTCTTTTCAAGGGTGATGATAACATGTTACGCCCGACGTCTTCCGATCATGTATGCTTTCCAAAGGCGATGATGGGATGCCATGCTTAATTTTTTACAACCATTTATGATGCCCAAGGGCGATGATGGCATGCAACGCTCGACGTTATCCAACCGTGTGTGCTGCCCAAGGGACATCCGGGTATGCCACGCTTGAGGTCGTTCGATCGTTTGTGCTATCCAAATTAGATGATAACATGCCACGCTCGACGTCGTCCAATCTTGTATGCTCTCCAAGAACGATGATTGTATGCCATGCCTTACATCGCTTGATCGTGTGTGCATTCCAAGGGCGATGATTGCATTACAATGGTCGACGTCATTCGAAAGTGTGTGTTTCACAAGGGCGATGATGTAATTGGCACGCCCGATGTTGTTTGTCCTTTTATGCATTCTAAAGGCGATGATTGCATGCCATGTCAATGTCATCAAATCATGTGTGCAGTCCAAAGGGCAATGATGGCATTTAACGCCCGACGTCGTTCGACCGTGTGTGCTGCCCAAATATGATGATAGCATTCACATTCCCAACGTCGTCCGACCGTCTGTGCAATCCAAGGGCATTGATTACATGCGACGCCACATGTTGTCTGACCGTGTATTTTGTCCAAGGGCGATGATGGCGTGCCACTCCTGACGCTATCCGACCCTATGTATGTTGTTCAAGGGGGATGATGTCCTTCCATGCCCGACATCGACCGATCGTGTTTGTTGGCTAAGGGCCATAATGGCATGCCATACCTGACGTAGTCCTATCGTGTATGCTGTCCAAAGCCGATGATGTCATGCCATTCCCGACGTCCTCCCACCGTGTGTGTTGTCCATAGGAAAAGATGACATGTCACACCCGACGTTATACGACCCTGTGTGCTGCCCAATGGCGATGAGGGCATGCCACGCCCGACGTCATCCGACCGTGTTGGGAGCCCAAGTTCCATGCGGGTATGCCATGCCCGATGTCATCCGTTCGTGTGTGCTATACAAGGGCGATGATAACATGCCACCCCTGAAGTCGTCTGATCGTGTATGCTCTCAAAGAACTATGATGGCATGCCACACTGTAGTAGTCTTATCGTAAATATTGTCCATGGGCGATGATGGCATTTAACAACCAACATCGTCCGACCATTTGTGCTGCACAAGGGCGCATATAGCATTTCCATTCCCTACGTAGGCCGATCGTGTGTGTTGTCAAAGGGCGATGATAATATGCCATGCCCGATGTCGTCTGACCGCGCATGTTGTCTAAGCGCCAGGATGGAATGACACGCCCGACGTAGACATAACATGTATTCTATCTAAGGGCGATGATAGCATGCCACGCCCAATGTCATCCCACCGTGTGTGTTGTCAAAGGTTAAAGATGGCATGGCACGCCTGACTTCATCCGACCGCGAGTACTTCCATATGGCGATGATGGCATGCAATGCCCGATTCTGTTCGACCGCGTGTGCTGCCTAAAAACGATGATGGCATGCCACACCCGACGTCATCCGACAGTGTATGCTGTCCAAGGGAGATGATGGCATGCCTCACCCGATGTCGTCATACCGTGTATTCTTTCCAAGGGAGATGATGGTTTGCCACGCCCGACATGTCCAACTGTTTGCGCTTTCCAAGGGTGATGATTGCCTCTCACACCCGACGCTGTCCAAACATGTGTTCTACAAAATGGTGATAATGGCATTGCACGCCAGATGAAATCCAATCGTGTGTGCTGCCGAAGGGCCGTGCAGGTATGCAACGCCCTACGTGGTGCAATCATGTGTGCTGTTCAAAGTAGATGACAACATGCCACACCGAACTTCATCCGATCATGTATGCTTTTCAAGGGCAATGATGGGATGCCATGCCTGACTTTGTCCAACGGTGTATGATTTCCAAAGGCGATTATGGCATTCCACGCCCGACGTCGGTCGACCCTGTGTATGCTGTCAAATGGCTTTGATGGTCTTCCATGCACGATGTTGTCCGATCGTGTGTGCTAGCAAAGGGACATGCTAGAATTCCACGACCCAAATACTCCGGATGTGTATTCTTTCCAAGAGAGTTGATGGCATACCATGCCTGACGTTGTTCCACAATCTTTGTTGTCCAAGGGAGAAAATGGCATATAACACCCGATGTTGTCTGACCGCGTGTGCTTCCTTATGGCGATGATGGCATTGCCACACCCGACTTTATCTTACCTTGTGTGCTACCAAAGGGTCATCCGGGCATGCCATGTCCATGATCGTGCGATCATGTGTGCTGTCCAAGGGCAAAAATGGCATGTCACACCTGATATAGTCCGACCCCATGTGCTGCCCAATGGCGATGAGGGCATGCCACGCCAGACGTCCGATATCGTGTGCTGCCTAATGGCGATGATGGCATGCCACGCTCGACGTCGTCCGACCGTGTATGTTGTCCAAGGGCGATGAAGGCATGGCACACCCAAATTTTTCTGACCCTGTTTGCTGCCCAAGAGTTATAATGGCACGTCACGCCCGACATTGTCCGAATGTGTTTGCGGCACAAGGGCGATATAGCATGCCATGCACAATGTCATCCGCTTGTGTGTGCTGTTCAAAGGTGATGATAACATGCCACGCAGGACATTGTCTGATTGTATATGCTTTCGAAGGGCGTTTATGGGATGCCACACCCGACGTTGTCCAACAGTGTGTGCTGCCCAAGGGAGATGATGGCATACCAAACTTACGTAGTCCGATCCTCTTTGCTGTCAAGGGTAATTTTGGCATGCCATGCTTGTCGTCGTCCGACTGTGTGTTCTTCCCAAGGACCATGTTGGAATGTCACGCCTAACGTCGTCCGACCGTGTGTGTTATCCAAGGGAAATGATGGCATCAAATTCTTGTCGTCATCTAATCGTGTGTGCTGCACAAATGCGATGATGGAATGTCACGCCAGACATCGTCCGTCCATGTGTGCAGTCTAAAAGTGATGATGGCATTCCACGTCGACGTTGTGTAACCGTATGTGCTGACCAAGGGCGATTATAGCATTGCATGCCCACCATCATCCGACCGTGTGTGCAGTCCAAGGTCTATGATAACAGGCCCCGCCCAATGTAGTCCTATCGTGTATTTGTCCAAGGGCGATTTTGATGCTATGCCCTATGTTGTCTGACTGTGTGTATGCTGTCAAAAAGCAATGATGGCGTGCCATTCCCGACATTTGTCCGACCGCATGTGCTGGCCAATGGACATGATGGCATTCTATCATTGACGTAGTCCGATCGTGTATATTGTCTAACGGGCGATGATGGCATGCTACGCCCGACCTTGTCCCACCGTGTGGGCTTTCTAAGGGAGAAAATGGCATGTCATGCCTCATGTCATCCGACTTTCTGTGCTGCCCTATGGAAATGATGGCATGCCATGCCCGACGTTTTCAGACTGTGTGTTCTAACCAAGAACATGAGGGCATTTCAAAGTCGACGTTATTCGATCATGTGTGCTGTCTAAGGGCGATGATATCATGTCACGCCCTAAATAGTCTGATTGTGATTTTTTTCCAAGGGCGATGATAACATGCAACACCCGACGTAGTCCAATCATGTAGGTTTTCCAATGGCAATGATAGCATTTAACACCCGACATCGACCGATCGTGTGTGTTGGCCAAGGGCGATTATAGCATTGCCACGCCCGATGTAGTACGATCGTGTGTGCTGTTCTAGGGCAATGATAACATGTAATGCTTGACATCGTCCTACCGTGTATGCTATCCAAGGTAGATGATGGCATGCCACTCCCGACGTCGTCCCACTATGTGTTTTCCAAGGAAAAAGATGGCATGTCACGCCTGACGTCATTCGACCGCTTGTGCTGACCAATGGCAATGATGAAATTCCACGCATGACGTTGTACGAACGCTTGTGTTGCCTAATGGAGATGATGGGCCATGCGGGCATGCCACGCCTGATGTCATTCATTTGTGTGTGCTCCCCAAGGAAAATGATAACATACAATGTCCGACATCATCCGATCTTGTATGCTTTCCAAGGGTGATAATAATATGCCACAGCTGACGTAGTACAATCGTGTGTGCTTTCCAAGGGCAATGATGACAATTCACGCCCGACGTCATCCGACCATATGTATTTCCCAAGGCCGATGATAACATTGCCACACCCAACATCGTCAAACCGTGTGAGCATTCCCAGGGAAATGATAACATGCTACGCTCGATGTCTTCAAACCGTGTATGCTTCCAAGGGCGATGATGGCATGCCACGCCCAATGCTGTTCGACCTTGTGTATTCTATCCAAGTGCGATGATGGTCTGCCACACCCGATGCCATCCGACCGTGTGTGTAGTCCAAGTGCCATGATGAAATGCGAGGCCTGATGTACTCCGGCCGTGTATTCTGTCCATGGGAGATGATGGCATGCCATGCCCGACGTCATTCTACCATGTGTGCAGTCCAAGTGCGAAAATGGCATCTCACGTCTGATGTCTTCCGTCCGCGTGTGATTCCCAATGACGATGATGGCATTCCACTCCCAATGTCATCCGATCGTGCGTGCTGCCCAAGGGATATGCGGGCATGCCAAGCCCAAGGTCGTCCAATCGTGTGTTTTATCCAAGGGCGATGATAACATTCCACACCTAATGTCGTTCGATCGTGTGTGCATTCAAAGGGAGATGATGTTATAACCATGGCCGACATCTTCCGATCGTGTGTGCTGCACAAGTGTGATGATGCACTCCCTATATCATTCATCTGTGTCTGCAGTCCAAAGGCGATAATGGGATGCCACTTCAACATCATTTGACAATGTGTGCTGTCCAAAGGACAACGATGAAATTTGATTCCTGACGTCGTCCGACCATGTGTGTTGCAAATGGAGATGATATCATTGCCACACCCAACATTGTCCGACCGTGTGTGCAGTCTTAGGGCTATGATAATATGCCATGACCGACATTGTTCAATTGTGTATGTTATCCAAGGGCGATGTTTGCATGACACTCCCGACATTGTTCGACAATGTGTATGCTGTCCAAGGGCGATGATGGCGTTCCACGCCCGACGTCGTCCGACCGTTTGTGCTAGCCAAGGGCCAAGACGAAATGCCACGCCTGACATAGTTCGATCGTGTATTCCGTCCAATGGCGATGATGGCGTGCCACGCCCGACGTCGTCCCAGCGTGTGTGTTATCCAATGGCGAATTCGACATGTCACGCCCGACGTCGTTCGACCACGTGGGCTTCCCAATGGCAATCGTGGCATGCCACGCCGACGTTATCCGACCGTGTGTGCTGTCGAAGGGCCATGCAGGCATGCCATGCCCAACTTCATCCATTGTGTGTGTTATCCAAGGGAGATAATAACATGACACAACAGATATTGTTCGAACGTGTATGTTTTCCAAGGGCGAAGATAACATGCCACACCCAATGTATTCCGACTGTGTATTTTATTCAAAGGAGATGATAACATGACACGCCAGAAGTCGTCCAATCGTGTGTGACACACAAAGAAGATGATGGTATGCCAAGCCCGATGTCGTTCGTCCGTGTGAGCAGTCTTAAAGCGATGTTGGCATGCCTCGTCAAATTCATTCGTCCATGTTTCTTGTCCAAATGGAAATGATGGAATTTAACGCCCAATTTCATCCGACCGTATGTGCTGCCGAAGGCCGATGATAGCATTCCCACGCCCAACATCATTTGAGCATGTGTGCAGTCTAAGGGCGATGATAACATGCCACGCCTGACGTCGTCTTACCGTGAATGTTATCCAAGAACTATTATGGATGCCACGCCCGACGTTGTCCAACCATGTGTATACTGGCAAAGGCCGATAATGGCGTGCCACGCCCGACGTCATCCGACCGTGTGTGCAGTCCAAGGGCGATGATAACATGCCATGCTCGATGTCGTCCTACCGTATATGTCGTCCAGGGGAGATTATTGCACACCACACTTTATATCGTCCGACCATGTGTATAATGTAAAAGGGCGATGATGGCATGCCATGTCCGGCGTCGTCCCAGTGGTGTGTTGTCCAAGGGAGATGATGGCATGTCATGCCTCACGTCGTTCGACCGCGAGTGATGCCCAATGGAAATGATGGCATGCAATACCCGATGTCGTTCGACCGCCTGTGCTGCCTAATAGAGATGATGGCACGCCACACGTGACCTCCTCTGACCGTATATGTTTTCCAAGGGCGATGATGGCGTGCTACGCCCAACGTCATCCGACGGTGTACGCATTGCAAGGGCGTTGATGGGATGCCACGCCTTTCATTGACTGACCGTGTGTCCTTCCCAAGGGAGATGATGGCATGTCATGCCCGACGTCGTCCAAACATGTGTGCTGCTTAAGGGTGATATTGGCATTCTACGCCCGACATCATCCGACTGTGTGTAATGCCCATGGGTCATGTGGGTATGCCACGCCCTACGTGGTCCAATCGTGTGTGCTATTGAAGAGCAATTATGACATGCCATGCTCGACATTGTCTGATCGTGTATGCTTTCCAAAGGAAATGATGGGATGACACGATTGATGTTGTCCGACCGTGTGTGCTGTCCAAGGGCGATGATGGCATGCCTTCCATGATGTAGTGTGATAGTGTGTGCTGTGTAAGGGCGATGATGGCATGCCACACTCGACGTCGTCCGACCGTGTGTGCTACCCAAGGACCATGATGGCATGACATGCCTAACGTCGTCCGAACGCGTGTGCTGATTGCATATAATGATTGATGTCATTTGATCGTGTGTGTTACACAAGGGTGATGATGTAAAGCCACTCACGACGTCATCCTTACGTGTATTCAATCCAAAAAAATGATGGCATGCCAAGTAGACGTCATCTGACCATTTGTGCTATCCAAAGGGCAATGATGGAATTTAAGGCCCAACGTCGTCCGACCGTGTACACTGCCAAATGGCAATAATAGCATTTTCATGCCCAAAGACATCCAAACGTGTGTGCAGTCCAAGGGCTATGATAACAAGCTACGCCCGACGTCTCCCGATCGTGTTTTTGTCCAAGGGCGATGATGGATGCCATGCTCGACATTTTTCGACCGTGTGTATGCTATCAAAGGGTAATGGTGATGTGCCACGCCCGACATCATACAACCATGTGTGCTGGCCAAGGACCATGATTGCATGCCACGCTTGACGTACTCCGATCGTGTATGCTATCAAGGGAGATGATGGCATGCCACAACTGACGACGTCTGCTTGTGTGTGGTGTTGAAGGGCGAAGATGCCATGTCATACTCGATGTCATCCGACCCCGTGTGTAGCCTTATGGCGATTATGTTATGCCACGCTGGACGTCATCCGACCGTGTGTGCTGCCCAAAGGCCATGCGGGCATGCCACACCCGACGTCAACCAACCGTGTGTTCTGTCAAAGTGCGATGATAACATGCCACGCCCGACGTCTTCTATTTGTGTATGCTTTCAAAGGGAGACGATAACATGCCACACATAACATAGTCCGATCGTGTATGTCGTTCAAGGGCAATGATGGCATTTAACAATCGACATCGTACCACCGTCTATGCTGCCGAAGGGCGAATATAGCATTGCAACATGCGACGTAGTACATTCGTGTGTGCTGTCCAAGGGCAAGAAAAACGTCAATGGTCGACGTCCCCGTACCGTATATGCTGTCCAATGGAGATGATGGCATGCAACGCTCGACGTGTATGCTGCCACGCCCCATATAGACTTACTGTGTGTTCTGTCCAAGGGTCATAATGGCAAGACACCCTTGACGTCGTTTGACCGTGTATGTTGTCCAAGGGCGACGATTGCATGACACGACCGACGTCCTCCCACCGTGTGTGTTGTCCAAGGAATAAGATGGGATGTCATGCCTTACGTAATCTGACAGCGATTGTTGTCTAATAACGAAGATGTCATACCACGCACGACATCCTTCGATAGCACGTGCTACCTAATGGCAATAATGGCATGCCAGACCCGACGTCATTCGACCGTATGTGCTGACCAAGGACTATGAGGGCATGACACGCCTAACGTCCTTCGATCATGTGTGCTTTCCAAGGGCGATAATTACATACCACACCAGACGTCGTCCGATTATGTATGCTTTCCCAGCGCGGTAATAACATGCCACTCCTGACAGAATTCGACCATGTATAGTGTCCAAGGGAAATGATGGCATTTAACGCGAGACATCATTCGAAAGTGTGTACTACCCTAGGCCAATGATAGCATTGCCACATCCAACATCGTCCTCCCGTGTGTGCATTCCAAAGGCGATGATAATATGACATGCCCGACGTCTTCCGACCGTATATGTTGTCCAAGGGCGATGATGGATACCACACTCGACATTGTTCGACCGTGTGCTGACCAAGGTCCATAATGGCATGCCAAGCCTGACGTAGTCTGATCGTGTATTCTTTCTAAGGGAGATATTGGCATGCCACACCAAACCCGACAACGTCCCACCGTGTGTGTTGTCTAATGGAGAAGATAGCATGCCACACCCGATGTCATCTGATGGCGTGTGCTGCCTAATGGAGATGATTGTTGTCCACTTTCGACGTTATTCGTCCGTGTTTTCAGTCCAAAGGAGAAGATGGCATGCCACGTCGATGTCGTCCGACCATCTGTGCAGTCAAAGGGAGATGATAACATGCCACGCCCGAAGTCTTCCAATTGTGTATGGTTTCAAAGGGCGATGATATCATGCAACACCAAACGTAGTCCGACCGTGTATGCCATCCATGGGCAATGATGGCATTTAACTCCCGATAACATTCGACCGTGTGTGCTGCCTTAGGGCGATTATAGCATTGCAACGCGCGACGTAGTACGCTCTTGTGTTTTTTCCAACAGCGATGATAAAATGCAATCCTCGACGTCGCCCTACCGTGTATGCTGTCCAAGGCCGATGATTGCATGCCACTCCCGACGTCATCTGACCTTGTGTGTGCTGCCAAATGGCAATGATGGCATTTCACTCCTGACGACATCCAACCATGTGTGGTTCCCAAGTGCCATGTGTGCATTCCATGCACAACATTGTTCGTTCATGTGTGTTGTTCAAAGGTGATGATAATATGCCACGCTCGACGTCGTCTAATCGTCTATGCTTTCAAAGGGTAATGATAACATGCCACATCTGACGTAGTCCACGCATAAATATTGTCCAAGGGAAATAATGGCATTTAATGTCTGACGTTGTTCAACTAATTGTGCTGTCCAATGGCGATAATAGTATTTCCACGAATGATGTAGTACGATCATGTGAGCTTTCCTAGGGCAATGATAAAATGCCATGCTCGACGTTGCCCTACTGTGTATTCTCTCCAAGGGCGATGACGGCCTTCCATGCCCGACGTAGTCTTACCATTTGTGCTATCCAAGGACCATGATGTCATGCCACGCTCGACGTCATCCGACCATGTATTCTCTCCAAGGGCGATGATGGCATGCAACACTTGACGTCATCCGACCGTGTATACTTTCCAAGGGCTATGATGGCATGCCACACCTAACGTCATCCAACCGTGTATGCTGTCCAAGTGCGGTGCAAGGTCGAAGATTACATGTAACACCCAAAGTTGTCCGACCGCATGTGCTACCCAATGGGGATGATTTCATGCCACGCTAGATGTCATCAGACTATGTGCGCTACCCAGGAGCCATGCGGGCATGCAATACTCGTTGTCCGTTTGTGTGTGCTATCCAAGGGCGATGATAACATGCCACACCCTAAGTTGTCCGATCGTGTATATTATCAATGGGCGATGATAACATGCCACACCCAACGTAGTCCGACCGTAAATGCTATCCAACAGCAATGATAAAATTTAACACATGACATCTTCTAATCGTGTGTACAACACAAGGGCGATTATAGCATTTACATGACCTGTGTAGTCCAATCATGTGTGTTGTCTATTGAAAAAGATAACATGTCATGCTCGACGTTGTCTGAACGTGTATGTTGTCTAAGGTCCATAATGGCATGCCACGCCTAATGTAGTTTGACCATCTATTCTTTCCAATGGCGATTATGGCATGTAACGCCCGACAGCGTCTAACCGTGTGTGTTGTCCAAGGGCGAAGATTGCATGTGATACCTAACGTCGTCCAATCGTGTGTGCTTCCCAATGGCGATGATGACATGCCAAGCTTGATGTTATCTAACCGTGTGTGTTGCCCAAGGGACATGCAGGCATGCAACACATTACGTGGTCAAATCATTTGTGCTGTTCAGGGGCAATGATAACATGCCACGCCCGATATCGTCTTATCATGTATGCTTTCCAAGGGCGATGATGGGATCCCATGACCGATTTTGTACAACCATGTATAATGTCCAAGGGCGATGGTTGCATGCCACACCCGACGTCGTCTATCCCTGTATGTTGTCCAAGAGTTATAATGGCATGCCTCGCCCGATGTCATGCAACCGTGTGTGCTGCCCAATGGCCATGTGGGCATGCAACGCCCTACGTGGTCCAATCGTGTGTGCTGTTAAGGGGAAATGATAACATGCCACTCCTGATGTCGTCTGATCGTTTATGCTTTCCAAGGGTGATGATAGCACGTCACGCACGAAATCTTTCGACCATTTGTGCTTGCCAAGGGCTATGATGGTATGCCACAACCAACGTAGTCTAGTCGTGTATTATTTCCAATGGCGATGATGGCATACCAAGCTCGATGTCATCCCACCATCTGTGTTGTCTAAGGGAGAAAATGACATATCAAGCCCGATGTCATCTTACCGCGTGTTCTTCCTAATGGGGATTATGGTATTGCAACGTCCAACATGATCTGACCGTGTTGGCTGCCCAAGGGCCATCCGGGCATGCCATGCTCCAATTCGTACTATCGTGTGTGTTGTCCAAGGGCAAAGATAGCTTCGTCTTACCCTGTGTGCTGTGTAATAGCGATGATGGCATGCCACACCCGATGCCGTCTGATTGTGTATGCGGCCTAATGGCGGCAATGGCATTCCACGCTCGACGTCATTCGATCGTGTATGTTGTGAAAGGGTGATGATGGAATATCACACCCAAATTTGTCCGACCATGTGTGCTTCCCAAGGGCGATAATGATATGTCACGACTGACATCGTTCGAACGTGTGTGTTGTATAAGGGAGATCATGGCATGCCACGCCCAACATAGTCCGACTGTGTTTTCTATCCTTCGGTGATGATGTCATGACATGCTAAACATTGTCCCACCATTTGTGTTGTCCAATGGCAAAGATGGCTTTTCACGCCCAACGTTGTCCTACTACGTATGCTGCCTAATACCGATGATGTCATTGCAACGCCCGACATTATCCGCCTTTATGTGATACCCAAGGGCCATGCAGGCATACAATGCCCGAGGTTCGTCCGACCTTGTATGTTGTCAAAGGGCGATAATAACATGCCACACCCGACGTCATCCGATGGTCTATGAATTCCAAGAACCATGATGGCATGCCATGCGTGACGTTTCCTGATTGTGTGTGCATTTCAAGCGCGATGATGGCATTTCCACAGCCGACATCATCCAACCGTGTGTGTTGCACAAGCGCGATGATGGCATGCCACGCCCGACGTCATCCGTCCTTGTATGTTGTCCAAAGGCGATGATAGCATGCAATGTCGATATCGTCAGACCATGTGTGAATTCCAAAGGGCAATAATGGTATTTAAGGGCATACGTCATTCCACCATGTGTGCTCCCCAAGTGCTATGATAAAATTCCAACGCCCAATGTCGTCCGACTATATCTGCATTCAAAGGGCGATGATAACATGCCACGCCTGATGTCGTCTAATCGTGTATGCTATCCAAGGGCGATAATGACATGCCACACCCGATGTCATCCGACTGTGTATGCTTTCCAAGGGCTATGATGATATGTCACACCCAACGTCGTCCAAACGTGTATGGTGTTGAAGGAAAATGCAAGGTCGAAGATTATACATCACACCCAAAGTCGTCTAACCGCCTGTGCTACCCAATGGCGATGATGTCATGCCATACCCGACGTCATCTGACAGTTTGTGCTTCCCATGGTCCATGCGTTCATGCCATTCTCGTCATCTGTTCCTGTGTGCTATCCAAGGGCAATGATAACATGCCACGCTGACATCGTTTGATCGTGTATGCTATCAAAGGGCGATGATAACATGCCACATCTGATGTAGTCCGACTGTAAATGCTTTCCAACGACGATGATAGCATTTAACGAATGATGTCGTACGACCGTGTGTGCTGCCTAAGGGCGGTTATAGTATTTCCATGACCTATGTAGTCTCGATCATGTGTGTTGTCTATAGTAATTAATAACATGTCATGCCTGAAGTTGTCCGACCATGTATGTTGTCTAAGGGACATAATGGCATGCCACGCCCGACGTAGTTCGACCATGTATTCTGTTCAAGGGCGATGACGGCTTACCACGCCCGACATCGTCTCACCGTGTGTGTTGTCCAAGGGCGAAGATGGCATGTCATGCCTGATGTCATCTGAGCGCGTGTGCTACCCAATGTGTATGTTTCCATGCCATGCTCGACGTCGTGTAATCGTCTATGCTTTCAAAGGGTGATGATAACATGCCACATCTGACTTAGTTCAACCATAAATGTTGTCCAAGGGCAATGATGGCATTTAACGCCTGACATCGTTAAACTGTTTGTGCTGCCCAATGGCGATTATAGTATTTCCACGCATGATGTATTACGATCGTGTGTGGTTTCCTAGGGCAATGATAACATGCCATGCTCGACATCGCCTACTGTGTATGCTCTCCAAGGGCGATGATGGCCTTCCATGCCCGATGTAGTCTTACCATTTTTGCTATCCAAGGACCATGATGTCATGCCACGCTCGACGTCATCCGACCATGTATTCTCTCTAAAGGCAATTATGGCATGCCATGCCCGACATTGTGCCACCGTGTGTTTTGTCCAAGGGAAAAGATGGCATGTCACACTGACGTCGCCCGATCGCGTGTGCTCCTCAATGGCGATGATGGAATTCCACTCCTGACGTCGTTCGACCACATGTGATGCCTAATGGCGACGATGGCATGCCACACCCGACGTCATCCGATCGTGTATGCTTTTTAAGGTCGATGATTGCATGCCACACCCAACGTCATCCAACTGTGTATGCTGTCCAAGTGCGATGCAAGGTCGAAGATTACATGTCACACCCAAAGTTCTCCGACCACATGTGCTACCCAATGGCGATGATGACATGTCAATCTCGATGTCATCCAACTGTGTGTGCTGCCCTGCAGCCATGTGGGTATTCCATACTCGTCGTCCATTCGTCTATGCTATCCAAGAGCGATGATAGAATACCACGCCTTATGTCGTCTGATCGTGCATGCTATCAAAGGGCGATGATAACATGCCACACCTGACGTAGTCCGACCGTAAACGCTGTCCGACGGCATTGATGGAATTTAACACATGACATCGTCCGATCGTGTGTGCTACACAAGGTCAATTATAGAATTTCCATGACCTATGTAGTCCGATCGTGTGTGTTGTCTATAAGAAATGATAAAATTTCATGCCCGACGTTGTCCGGCCGTGTATGTTGTCTAAGGTCCAAAATTGCATGCCACGCCTGACGTAGTTTGACCATCTATTCTTTCCAAGGGCGATTATGGCATGCAACGCCCGACATAGTCTCACCGTGTGTGTTGTCCAAAGGCGAAGATTGCATGTTATAGCTGATGTATTCTTATCGTGTACGCTCTCCAAAAACGATTATGGCATGCAACACTGTAGTAGTCTAACCGTAAATGCTGTCAAGGGCGATGATAGCATTTAACGCCCAACATCATCCGACCGTGTATGTTTTCCGAGGTCTATGATGTCATGCCACACCCAACGTCGTCCAATCGTGTATGTTGTCCAAGGGCGATCCAAGGTCGAAGATTACATGTTACACCCGAAGTTGTCCGACCGCGTGTTCTACCAAATGGCGATGATGTCATGCCACGCCAGATGTCATCCGACCGTGTGCACTACCTTATGGCGATGATGGCATGCTACACCAGACGTCATTCGACCTTATGTGATTTCAAGGGACGTGAGGGCATGACACGCCCGACGTCATTCGGCCGTGTGTGCTGTTAAACGGCGATAATAGCATACCACACCCGACGTCGTCCGATCATGTTTGCTTTTCCAGGGCGGTAATTACATGCTACACCTGATGTAGACCGACCGTGTATGCTGTCCAAGGGCAATGATAGCATTTAACGTCCGACATCATCCGACTTTGTGTACTGCTCAAGGGCGATGATAGCATTGCAACGTCAAACATCTTCCTACCGTGTGTGAATTTCAAAGGCGATGATAACATGCCATGCCTGACATATTCCGACCGTGTATGTTGTCCAAGGGTGATTATAGATGCCACACTTGATACTGTCCAACCGTGTGTATGCTGTCCAAGGGCGATGATGGTCTATCACGCCTGATGAAGTCCGATCGTGTGTGCTGGCCAAGATATATGATGGCATGCCAAGCCCGACGTAGTCTGCACGTGTATTCTATCAAAAGGCGATAATGGCATGCAACACTCGACGACGTCCCACCGTATGTGCTGTCTAAGGGAGAAGGTGGCATGTCACACCCGATGTCGGCCGACGGCGTGTGCTGCCCAATTGAGATAATGGCATGAATCTCCCGATGTCTTATGTCCGTGTATGCAGTCCAAAGGCGATGATGGCGTGCCATGTCGACGTTGTCCGACCATGATTGTGGTCAAAGGGAAATGATAACAAGCCACCCACGACGTCTTCCAGACCTGTATGCTTTCCAAGGGCGATGATAACATGCCACACCCAACGTAGTTTGACCGTGTATGTCGTACAAGGGCAATGATGACATTTAACACCGGATAGAATTCAACCATCTGTGCATTCCAAAGGGCAATAATGGCACTAAACGCCCTACGTCGTTCGACCATGTGTGCTGCCCAAGGGCTATGATAAAATTCAAATGCCCAATGTTGTCCGACTTTGTCTTCAGTCCATGGGCGATGACAACATGCCATGCCCGATGTCGTTTGATCGTGTGTGCTATCCAAGGGCGATGATGGCATGCCACGCCCGACGACTATTAAACCAATGTATGCTGTCTAAGGGGGATGATGTCGTGCCACGCCTGACGTTGTTTGACAGTGTGTACTAGCCAAGGGCAATAATGGCATGTCGCGCCCGAGGTACTCCACCTGTGTATGCTGTCAAATGGAGATGATGGCATGTCATACCCGACGTCCTCCTACCGTGTGTGTGGTCCATGGGTGAATATGGCATGTCACAATCGTCATCTTCCGACCTTGTGTGCTGCCAAATGGCAATGTTGGAATTTCACTACTGACGACATCCAACCGTATGTGGTTCCCAAGGGCCATGCGTGCATGCCATGCCCGACTTCGTCATTTCGTGTGTGTTGTCCAAAGGCGTTGATAACATGCCACGCTCGACGTCGTCTATTCGTCTCTGCTTTCAAAGGGTGATGATAACATGCCACATCCGACGTAGTCCCACCATAAATGTTGTCCAAGGCCAATGATGACATTTAACGCATGACGTCGTTAAACTGTTTGTGTTGCGTAATGGCGATTATATTTTTTCTACGCATGATGTAGTACGATCGTGTGTGCTTTCGTAGGGCAATAAAAACATTCTATGCTCGACGTCGCCCTATTGTGTATGCTCTCCAAAGGCGGTGATGGCCCTCCATGCCTGACGTAGTCTTACCGTTTGTGCTATCCAAGGATCATGATGTCATGGCACGCTCAACGTAATCCGACCATGTATTCTATCCAAGGGCGATGATGGCATGCCATGCCAGACTTGTCCCATCGTGTGTGTTGTCTAAGGGAAAAGATGGCATGTCACACCTGACATCGTCTGATCGCGTGTGCTCCTCAATGTTAATGATAGCGCGCCACGCCTAACAACGTTCGACCGCATGTGCTCCCTAATGGCGACGATGGCATGCTACACTAGACGTCATCCAACAGTGTATGCTTTCCAAGGGCTATGATGGAATGACAAGCCCTACGTTGTTCAAATTTTTATGTTTTCCAAGGGCGATTCAAGGTCAAAGATTTTATGTCACACCCGAAGTTGTCTGACCACATGTGCTACCTAATGGCGATGATGTCAACCCACGCCCGATGTCATCCGAGCGTGTGTGCTGCCAAGGAGCCATGCAGGCATGCCATACTTGTTGTCCGTTCGTGTGCGCTATCCAAGGGCGATGATAACATGCCACGCCTTAAGTTGTCCGATCGTGTATATTATCAAAGGGCGATGATAACATTCCACACCCGACGTAGTCCAACCGTAAATTTTGTCCAACGGAAATGATTAAATTTAACACATGACATCGTCGGATCGTGTGTGCGACACAAGGGCGATTATAGCATTTCTATGACCTATGTAGTCCGATCGTGTGTTTTATCTATAGGAAATGATAACATGTCATGCCCGACGTTGTCTGACCATGTATGTTGTCTAAGGTCCATAATGGCATGCCACGCCTGACGTAGTTTGACAATCTATTCTTTCCAAGGGCGATTATGGCATGTAACACCCGACATCGTCCCACCGTGTGTGTTGTCCTAGGGCGAAGATTGCATGTCAGAGCTGACGTAGTCCGACCGCGTGTGCTTCCCAATGGCGATGATGGCATGCCACGCTCGACATTATTCAACCGTGTGTGCTGCCCAAGGGACATGCAGTCATGCAACACATTACGTGGTCAAATCATTTGTGTTGTTAAGGGATAATGATAACATGCCACGCCCGACGTCGTCTTATCATGTATGCTTTCCAAGGGAGATGATGGGATCCCATCGCCGATTTTGTACAACCGTGTATGATGTCCAAGGGCGATGGTGGCATGCCACACCCCACGTCGTCTGACCGTGTATGCTGTCCAAGAGCGATGATGGAATGCAATGCTCGACATTGTCCAACCGTGTGTGCTACCCAAGGGAGATGATTGCCTGTCACGATGGACGTTGCTTTAACGTGTGTGCTGTAGAAGGGCGATAATGGCATGCCTTGCCCGATGTCATCCAACCGTGTGTGCTTCAGAATGGCCATGTGGGCATGCAACGCTCTACGTTGTCCAATCGTGTGTACTCTTAAGGGGCAATGATAACATGCCACGCCTGATGTCATCTGATCGTGTATGCTTTCCAAGGGTGATGATAGCATTTCACGCACGACATCGTCCGACCGTATGAGCTTTCAAACAGAGATGATTGCATGTCATGACCGACGTCGTCCTAATGTGTGTGCTGCACAAGAGTGATAATGGCATGCCACGCCCAATGTCATCAAACCGTGTGTGCTGCCCAAAAGCCATGCGGGCATGCAAAGCCCTGCGTTTTTCAATCGTGTGTGCTATTCAGGGGCGATGATAACATGCCAAGCCCGACGTCATTCGATCGTGTATGCTTTCCAAGGGCGATAATTGGATGCCATGCCCGACATTGTCGAACCGTGTATGATGTCCGATCGTGTATGCTTTCAAAGGGCAATGATGGGATGCCACGCTCGATGTAGTCTGATTGTTGGTGCTCTCTAAGGTCGATGATGGCATGACATGCTCGACGTTGTTCGGTTGGGTGTTCTGATGGCATCGAATTCCCGATGTCGTTTGATTGTGTGCTCTAGACAAGGGCGATGATGGAGTGCCACTCACGACGTCGTCCTTACGTGTGTTCAATCCAAACAAGATGATGACATGTCACATCGACGTCATCTGACCATGTGTGCTGTCCTAAGGGCAAAGATGGAATTACCGTCTGACGTCGTTCGACCGTGTATGCTGGCCAAAGGAAATGATAGCATTTCCATGCCCAACAACATTCAATCCTGTGTGCAGTCCAAGGGAGATTATAACATGCCACGCCTGACATTGCCCAATCATGTATGTTGTCCAAGGGCGATGATGGATGCAATGCTCGACGTTGTCCGATCGTGTGTATGCTGTCCAAGGGCGATAATGGAGTGCCACGCCTGACATCGTACAACCGTTTGTGCTGTCCAAGGACAATAATAGCATGCCACACCTTACGTAGTCTGACCGTGTATGCTACCCAAGGGCGATGATGGTATGCCACTCCCTATGACGTCCTACCGTGTGTGGTGTTTCAAGTCGAAGATGCCATGTCACACCCAATATAATCCGATCGCGTGTGTAGCCCAATGGCAATGTTATCCGACCGTGTGTGCTGCCCAAGGTCCATGAGGGCATGCTAAGCCCGACGTCAACCGACCGTGTGTGCTGCCCAAGGGCGATTATTGCATTGCAACGCGCGACGTAGTACGGTCGTGTGTGCTGTCCAAGAGCTATGATAACATGCCATGCTCGACGTCGCCCTACCGTGTATGATGTCCAATGTCGATGATGGCATGCCACGCTCGACATCATCTGACCCTGTGTGTGCTGTCCAAGGGCGACATAGACTTACCGTGTGTTCTGCCTAGGATCTTGATGGCATGACGCGCTCGACGTCGTCCAACCGTGTAAGCTGTGCAAGGGAGATGATGGCATGACACGATCGACGTCCTACCGCTGTTTGTTTTGTCCAAGGATGAAGATATCATGTAATGCGTTACGTCCACGGACAGCGTGTACTGCCCAACGTCCTTCGATCATGTGTTCTGTGAAAGGGCGATAATAGCATACCACACAAGATGTCGTCAGATCCTGTATGGTCTCCCGGGGCGGTACTAACATGCCACACCTGACGTAGTCCGACAATGTATGCTATCCATGGGAAACAATGGTATTTAACGCCAGACATCATCCGACCGTTTTAACTGCCCAAGGGTGATGATAGCATTGATACGTCCAACATTGTCCTACAATGTTTGCATTGCAAAGGCGATGATAACATGGCATGCACGACGTCTTCCGACCGTGAATGTTGTCCAAGGGCGATGATGGTCTGTTACGCCCAATGATGTCCGACCGTGTTTGCTGACAAAAGTCAATGATGGCATGCCAAGCCTTATGTATTCCGATTATGTATTCTATCCAAGGGTGATAATGGCATGCCACACCACACCCGACGATGTCCAATGGCATGTTTTTCCTAATAGAGATGATTGTTTGCCACTCCTAAAGTCATACGTACGTGTTTGCAGTCCAAAGGCAAAGATGGCATGCCACGTCGATGTCGTTCGACGATCTATGCAGTCAAAGGGAGATGATAACATGCCACGCCCGACGTGTTCCAATGGGGTATGCTTTCCAAGGGTGATGATAACATGCCACACCCAGCGTAGTCCGACCGTGTATGCCGTCCAAGGGCAATGATTGAATTTAACACCCGATAGGATTCGAACATGTGTGCATTCCAAAGGGAAATAATGGCATTTAACGCCCTACGTCGTTCGACCATGCGTGCTGCCCAAGGGCCATCATAAAATTCCAACGTCCAATGTTGTTCGACTGTGTATGCAGTCCAAGGGCGATGATAACATGCCACGCCAAATGTCCTCTGATCATGTGTGATGTCCAAGGGCGATGATGGCATGCCATGCCTGATGTGTTTCGACCCAATGTATGATGTCTAAGGGGGATGATGTCCTGCCACTTGACGCCGTCCGACCGTGTGTACTAGCCTAAGGCAAAGATGGCATGCCACTCCTAGCGTACTCCACCCGTGTTTGCTGTTCAAGGGCGATTATAGCAAGCCATACACGACGTCCTCACACCGTGTGTGTTGTCCAAGGGTGAATATGGCATGTAACGACTGTCATTGTCCGACCTTGTGTGCTGCCAAATGGTAATTATGGCATTTCACGCCCGACATCATCCAACCATTTGTGGTGCCCAAGGGCCATCCGTGCATGCCATGCCCGACGCCATCCGTTCGTGTGTGCAGTCCAAAGGCGATGATAACATTCCACATCCTACGTAGTCCGGCAATAAATGTTTTCCAAGGGCAATGATGGCATTTAACGCCTGACGTCGTTCAATCATTTGTGCTGCCCAATGGAGATTATAGTATTTCCACGCATGATGTAGTATGATCGCATGTGCTTTCCTAGGGTAATGATAACATGCCATACTCAACGTCTCCCTACTATGTTTGCTCTCCTAAGAAGATGATGGTCTGCCATGCCCGACGTAGTCTTACCATTTGTGCTATCTAAGGACCTTGATTTCATGCCACTCTCGATGTCATCCGACCATGTATTCTATCAAAGGGATATGATGGCATCCCATGCCCGACGTTGTCCCACCGTGTCTGCTGTCCAAGGGAAAAGATGGCATATCACACTGACGTTGTCCGATTGCGTGTGCTCCTCAATGTCAATTATGGCATGCCACGCCAGACGGCGTTCGACCGCATGTTCTGCCTAATGGCAACGATGGCATAACACACCTGATGTCATCCGATCGTGTATGCTTTCCAAGGGCTATAATGGAATGCCACACCCAACGTCGTCCAACTGTGTATGCTGTCCAAGGGCAATCCAAGGTCAAAGATTACATGTCACACCCAAATTTGTCCGACCGCATGTGCTACCCAATGGCAATGATGTCATGCCATGCCAGATGTCATTCGACCGTGTGTGCTGCCTAGGAGCCATGCGGGCATGCCATGCTCATCGTTTTTTCATGTGTGCTATCCAAGGGCGATTATAACATGCCACGCTTGACGTCGTCCGATCGTGTATGCTATCAATGGGAGATGATAACATGCCACACCCGACGTAGTCCGACCGTAAATGCTGTCAAATGGCTATGATGGAATTTAACACACGACATTGTCTAATCGTGTGTGCTACCCAAGGGCGATTATAGCATTACCGTGACCTATGTAGTCCGATCGTGTGTGCTTTCTTAGGGTAATAATAACATGCCATGCTCGACGTCTCCCTACTATGTTTTCACTCCTAGGGCGATGATGCCCTACCATGCCCAACGTAGTCTTACTATTTTTGCAATCTAAGGACCATGATGTCATGCCACGCTCGATGTCATCCTACCATGTGTTCTATCAAAGGGCGATGCTGGCATGCCATGCCCGACGTTGTCCCACCGTGTCTGTTGTCAAAGGGAAAAGATGGCATGTCACACTGACGTTGTCCGATCGCGTGTGCTCCTTAATGGCAAAGATTGCATGCCACGCCTGACGCCGTTCGACTGCATGTGCTGCCTAATAGCAAAGATTGCATAACACACCCGACGTCATTGGAGCGTGTATGCTTTCCAAGGGCTATGATGGAATTCCACACCAAACGTCGTCCAACCGTGTATGCTGTCCAAGGGCAATACAAGGTCAAAGATAACATGTCACACCCGAAGTTGTCCGACCGCATGTGCTGCCGAATGGCGATGATGTCATGCCACGCCTGATGTCATTCGACCTTGTGTGCTGCCCAGGAGCCATGCGGGCATGCCATGCTCGTCGTTTTTTCATGTGTGCTATCCAAGGGCGATGATAACATGCCACGCTTGTTGTCGTCCGATCGTGCATGCTATCAAAGGGAGATGATAACATGCCACACCTAACGTAGTCCGACTGTAAGTGCTGTCTAACGGCAATGATGGAATTTAACACACGACATCGTCTAATCGTGTGTGCTACCCAAGGGCGATAATAGCATTTCCATGACCTATGTAGTCCGATCGTGTGTGCTGCCCAAGGGACATGCAGGCATGCAACACATTACGTGGTCAAATCATTTTTGCTGTTCCGGGACAATGATAACATGCCACGCCCGACGTCGTCTTATCATGTATGCTTTCCAAGGGAGATGATGGGATCCCATGGACGATTTTGTACAACCGTGTATGATGTCTAAGGGCGATGGTGGCAAGCCACACCCCACGTCGTCTGACTGTGTATGCTGTCCAAGAGCGTTGATGGAATGCCATGCTCGA
Source organism: Solanum arcanum (assembly GCA_027789145.1). Lineage (NCBI taxonomy): Eukaryota > Viridiplantae > Streptophyta > Magnoliopsida > Solanales > Solanaceae > Solanum > Solanum arcanum. Next base: position 17,465,626 of record CM050938.1, read on the forward strand.
CATTGTCCAACAGTGTGTGCTGCCGAAGGGAGATGATTGTCTGTCAAGCTGGACGTTGTTTTAATGTGTGTGTTGTAGAAGGGCGATAATGGCATTCCTCGCCCGATGTCATCCAACAGTGTGTGCTGCCCAATGGCCATGTGGGCATGCAATGCCCTACGTTGTCCAATCGTCTGTGCTGTTAAGGCGCAATGATAACAGTCCACGCCCGAGGTCGTCTGATCATGTGTGATTTCCAAGGGCGATGATAACATGTCACGCCTACTGTCATCCGATCGTGCGTGCATTCAAAGGGCGATGATGTTATAACCACGGCAGACATCGTCCGATCGTGTGTGCTGCACAACTATGATGATGGAATCCTGATGTCATCCTTCTGTGTGTGGAGTACATAGGCGATAATGGTATGGCACTTCAACATCATTCGACCATGTGTGGTGTCCAAAGGGAAACGATGAAATTTAACGCCTTACGTCGTCCAACCATGTGTGTTGCAAAAGGCGATGATACAATTGCCACACCCAACATTGTCCGACCGTGTGTGCAGTCCCAAGGCAATGATAATATGCCATGCCCTACATCGTTCGATTGTGTATGTTGTTCAAGGGGAATGTTTGCATGACACGCCCCAAGTTGTTCGACCTTGTGTATCCTGTCCAAGGGTGATGATGGCGGTCCACGCCTGATGTCGTTCGACCGTGTGTGCTAGCCAAGTTTGAATATGGTATGTCACGACCGTCATCGTCCGACCTTGTGTGCTGCCAAATGGAAATGATGACATTTCACACTCGACGTCTTCCAACCGTGTGGTGTGCCCAAGGGCCATGTGTGCAAGCCATGCCCGACGTCGTTCGTTCATGTGTGTTGTGCAATGGCGATGGTAACATGCCACGCTCGACGTTGTCTGATCGTATATGCTTTCAAAGGGTGATGATAACATGCCACATCCGACGTAGTACGGCCATAAATGTTGTCCAAGGGAAATGATGGCATTTAACGCCCGACGTCTTTCAACCGTTTGTGCTGCACAAGGGCGATTATAGAATTTCAACGCCTGATGTAGGGCAATCGTGTGTGATTTCCAATGGCAATGATAACATGTAATGCTAGACCTCGCCCTACTGTGTATGCTCTCCAAAGGCGATGATGGTTTGCCATGCCTGACATTGTCTTACTATTTGTGCTGTCTAAGGACCATGATGTCATGCCACGCTCGACGTTGTCCCACCGTGTGTGGTTTCCAAGGGAAAAGATGGCAATTCACACCTGACGTCGTCCGATCGCTTGTGCTCCTCAATGGCGAAGATGGCATGCCACGCTTGACGCTGTTCGACAATATGGCTGCCTAATGGCGATGATGGCATGTCACACCCGACGTCATCCGACCGTGTTTGCTTTCCAACGGCTATGATGGCATGCCACACATAACGTCGTCCAACCTTGTATGATGTCCAAGGTCGATCCAAGGTCGATGATTACATGTCACACCCTAAGTTGTCCGACCACATGTGCTACCCAATGGCGATAATGACATGCCACGCGCGACGTCATCCGACCGTGTGTGCTGCCGAATGGCGATGATGGCATGCCAGACCCGATGTCATTCAGCTGTATGTGCTGCCCATGGGCCATGAGGGCATGACACTCCCTACGTCATTCGATCTTGTGTGATTTCCAAGGGTGATAGTAGCATACAATACCAGACGTCATCCGCTCATGTATGCTTTCCCAGGGCAGTAATAACATGCCAAAGCTGACGTAGTCCGAGCGTGTATGCTTTACAAGGGCAATGATGGCATTAAACGCCCGACATCATCTGATATTTTGTACTTCCCAAGGGCGATGATACCATTTCCACGTCAAACATCCTCCTACCGTGTGTGCATTCCTAAGGCGATGATAACATGCAATGCCCGACATCTTCCGACCGTGAATGTTGTTCAAGGGCTATGATAGAGCCACGCTCGACAATGTCTGACCGTGTGTATGCTGTCCAAGGGTGATGATGGTCTGCTACGCCTGATGAAGTCCGACCGTGTGTGCTGGCCAAGATCTATGACGGCATGCGAAGCCCGACATAGTCCAATCGTGTATTCTTTCAAAGGGCGATAATTGCATCCACACCACACCCGATGACGTCCCACCATGTGTGTTGTCTAATGGAGATGATGGCATGCGCCACCCGATTTCATATGTCCGTGTTTGCAGTCCAAAAGTGAGGATAGCGTGCCATGTCAATGTCGTCGGACCATGTGTCCATTTAAAGAGCGATGATAACAAGCCACGCTCGACGTCTTCCAGTCGTGTATGCTTTCCAAAGATGATGATAACATACCACACCAACCGTAGACCGACTGTGTGTGCCTTCCAAAGGCAATTATGGCATTTAACACCCGATAGAATTCGACCATGTGTGCATTTTAAAGGGCAATAATGGCATTTAACGCCCTATGTCGTTCGACCATGTGTGCTGCTCAATTGCTATGATAAAATTCCAACGCCAAGTGTTGTCCGACTGTGTCTGCAGTCCAAGGGCGATGATAACATGCCCCGCCCGATGTTGTTTTATCGTGTGTGTTGTCCAAGGCCGATGATGACATGCCACGCCCGATGTATTTCGACCAAATGTATGATGTCTAAGGGGGATGATGTCCTGCCACGCCTGACGTTGTCCGACCGTGTGTACTAGCCAAGGGAAATGATGGTATGCCATGCCTGGAGTACTCCACCCGTGCATGTTGTTCAAGGGTGATGATGGTATGCCATACCCGACGTCCTCAACCGTGTGTGTTGTCCAATGATAAATATGGCATGTCACGACCATCATTGTCCGACCTTATGTGTTGCCAAATAGCAATGATGTCATTTCATGCCCGACGTCATCCAACCGTGTGTGATGCCCCAGGGCCATGCGTGCATGCCATGCCCGACGTCGTCCGTTCGTGTGTGTTGTCCAAAGCTGATGAGAACATGCCACATCCGACGTAGTCCGGCCGTAAATGCTGTCCAAGGGCAATAATGACATTTAACGCCTGACGTCGTTCAAGCGTTTGTGCTGCCCAATGGAGATTATAGTATTTCCACGCCCGATGTAGTATGATCGTGTGAGCTTTCCAAGGGCAATGATAACATGCCATGCTCGACATCGCCCTACTGTGTATGCTCTCCAAGTGCGACGATGGCCTGCCATGCCTGACGTAGTATTACCGTTTGTGCTATCCAAGGACCATGATGTCATGCCACTCCCGACGTCATTTGATCGTGTGTGCTGTCCAGGGCGATAATAACATACCACACCCGACGTCGTCCGATCATGTATTCTTTCCCAGGGTGGTAATAACATGCCACACCTTACGTAGTCCGACAATGTATAGAGTCGAAGGACAATGATGGCATTTAATCCCGACATCATCTGACGGTGTGTACTGCCCAAGGGCAATGATTACATTGACATTTCCAACATCGTCCTACCGTGTGTGCATTACAAAGGCGATGATAACATGCCATTCCCGACGTCTTCCGACCGTGTATATTGTCCAAGGGCGATGATGGTCTGTTACGCCCAATGATGTCCGACCGTGTTTGCTGACAAAAGTCAATGATGGCATGCCAAGCCTTACGTATTCTGATTATGTATTCTGTCCAAGGGTGATAATGGCATGCCACACCACACCCGACGACGTTCGATGGCATGTTTTTCCCAATAGAGATGATTGTTTGCCACTCCTAAAGTCATACATACGTGTTTGAAGTCCAAAGGCAAACATGGCGTGCCACGTCGACGTCGTTCGACCATCTATGCAGTCAAAGGGTGATGATAACATGCCACGCCCGACGTGTTCCAATGGGGTATGCTTTCCAAGAGCGATGATAACATGCCACACCCAGCGTAGTCCGACCGTGTATGCCGTCCAAGGGCAATGATGGAATTTAACACCCGATAGGATTCGAATATGTGTGCATTCCAAAGGGAAATAATGGCATTAAATGCCCTACGTCGTTCGACCATGCGTGCTGCCCAAGGGCCATGATAAAATTCCAACGTCCAATGTTGTCCGACTGTGTATGCAGTCAAAGGGCGATGATAACATGCCACGCCTGATGTCCTCTGATCATGTTTGATGTCCAAGGGCGATGATGGCATGCCATGCCTGATGTGTTTCGACCCAATGTATGATGTCTAAGGGGGATGATGTCCTGCCACGCTTGACGTCGTCCGACTGTGTGTACTAGCCAAAGGCAAAGATGGCATGCCACTCCTAGCGTACTCCACCTGTGTTTGCTGTTCAAGGGAGATTATGGCAAGACATACACGACGTCCTCACACCGTGTGTGTTGTCCAAGGGTGAATATGGCATGTAACGACCGTCATTGTCCGACCTTGTGTGCTGCCAAATGGAAATTATGGCATTTCACGCCCGACAACATCCAACCAGTTGTGGTGCCCAAGGGCCATCCATGCATGCCACGCCTGACGCCGTCCGTTCGTGTGTGCAGTCCAAAGGCGATGATAACATTCCACATCCTACGTAGTCCGGCAATAAATGTTGTCCAAGGGCAATGATGGCATTTTACGCCTGACGTCGTTCAATCATTTGTGCTGCCCAATGGAGATTATAGTATTTCCACGCATGATGTACTATGATCGCGTGTGCTTTCCTAGGGTAATGATAACATGCCATGCTCAACGTCTCCCTACTATGTTTGCTCTCCTAAGAAGATGATGGTCTGCCATGCCCGACGTAGTCTTACCATTTGTGCTATATAAGGACCATGATGTCATGCCACGCTCGATGTCATCCGACCATGTATTCTATCAAAGGGAGATTATTGCATGCCATGCCCGACGTTGTCCCACCGTGTCTGCTGTCCAAGGGAAAAGATGGCATGTCACACTGACGTTGTCCGATTGCGTGTGCTCCTCAATGTCAATTATGGCATGCCACGCCTGACGGCGTTCGACTGCATGTTCTGCCTAATGGCAACGATGGTATAACACACCTGACGTCATCCGATCGTGCATGCTTTCCAAGGGCTATGAAGGAATGCCACACCCAACGTCGTCCAACTGTGTATGCTGTCCAAGGGCAATCCAAGGTCAAAGATTACATGTCACACCCAAATTTGTCCAACCGCATGTGCTACCCAATGGAGATGATGTCATGCCATGCCCGATGTCATTCGACCGTGTGTGCTGCCCAGGAGCCATGCGGGCATGCCATGCTCATCATTTTTTCATGTGTGCTATCCAAGGGCGATGATAACATGCCACGCTTGACGTCGTCCAATCGTGTATGCTATCAAAGGAAGATGATAACATGCCACACCTAACGTATTCCGACCGTAAATGCTGTCCAACGGCAATGATGGAATTTAACACACGACATTGTCTAATCGTGTGTGCTACCCAAGGGAGATTATAACATTTACATGACCTATGTAGTCCGATCGTGTGTGCTTTCCTAGGGTAATGATAACATGCCATGATCGACGTCTCCCTACTATGTCTGCTCTCCTAGGGCGATGATGGCCAGCCATGCCAGACGTAGTCTTACAATTTTGCTATCTAAGGACCATGATGTCATGCCACGCTCGATGTCATCTGACCATGTGTTCTATCAAAGGGCGATGCTGGCATGCCAATGCTCGATGTTGTCCCACTGTGTGTGTCGTCCAAGGGAAAAGATGGCATGTCACACTGACGTTGTCCGATCGCGTGTGCTCCTCAATGGCAATGATGGCATGCCACGCCTAACGCCGTTCGACCGCATGTGCTGCCTAATGGCAACGATGGTATAAGACACCCAATGTCATCCTATCGTGTATGCTTTCCAAGGTCTATGATGGAATGCCACACCAAACGTCGTCCAACCGTGTATGCTGTCCAAGGGCAATACAAGGTCAAAGATTAAATGTCACACCCGAAGTTTTTCGACCGCATGTGCTGCCCAATGGCGATGATGTCATGCAACGCCCGATGTCATTCGACCGTGTGTGCTGCCCAGGAGCCATGCGGGCATGCCATGCTTGTCGTTTTTTCATGTGTGATATCAAAGGGTGATGATAACATGCCACGCTTGACGTCATCCGATAGTGTATGCTATCAAAGGGAAATGATAACATGCCACACCTAACGTAGTCCGACTGTAAATGTTTTCTAACGGCAATGGAATTTAACACACGACATCTTCTAATCGTGTGTGTTACCCAAGGGCGATAATAGCATTTCCATGACCTATGTAGTCTGATCGTGTGTGCTGCCCAATGGACATGCAGGCATGCAACTCATTACGTGGTCAAATCATTTGTGCTGTTTAGGGAAAATGATAACATGCCACGCCCAACGTCGTCTTATCATGTATGCTTTCCAAGGGAGATGAGGGGATCCCATGGACGATTTTGTACAACCGTGTATGATGTCCAAGTGCGATGGTGGCATGCCACAGCCCACGTCGTCTGACTATGTATGTTGTCCAAGAGCGATGATGGAATGCCATGCTCGACATTGTCCAACTGTGCATGCTGCCGAAGAGAGATGATTGTCTGTCAAGCTGGACGTTGTTTTAACATGTATGCTGTAGAAGGGCGATAATGGCATGCCTCGCCCGATGTCATCCAACTGTGTGTGCTGCCCAATGGCCATGTGGGCATGCAACGCCATATGTTGTCCAATCGTGTGTGCTTTTAAGGGGCAATGATAACATGCCACGCCCGAGGTCGTCCGATCATGTGTGCTTTCCAAGGGCTATGATAACATGTCACGCCTACAGTCATCCGCTTGTGTGGCATTCGAAGGGAGATGATGTTATAACCACGGCAGATATCGTCCGATCTCGTGTGCTGCACAAGTGTGATGATGCAATCCTGATGTCATTCTTCTGTGTGTGGAGTCCATAGGTGATAATGGTATGGCACTTCAACATCATTCGACCATGTGTGGTGTCCAAAGGGTAACGATGATATTTAATGTGTGACGTCGTCCATCCATGTGTGTTGCAAAAGGCGATGATAGAATTGCCACACCCAACATTGTCCGACCGTTTGTGCAGTCCAAAGGCAATGATAATATGCCATGCCTTACGTCGTTCGATTGTCTATGTTGTCCAAGGAGAATGTTTGCATTACACGCCCCATGTCGTTCGACCGTGTGTGCTAGCCAAGGATGAATATGGTATGTCACGACCGTCGTTGTCCGACCTTGTGTGCTGCCAAATGGCATTGATGACATTTCACACTCGACGTCTTCCAACCGTGTGGTGTCCCCAAGGGCCATGCGTGCAAGCCATGCCCGACGTCGTTCGTTCGTGTGTGTTGTGCAAGGGCGATGGTAACATGCCACGCTCGACGTCGTCTGATCGTGTATGCTTTCAAAGGGTGATGATAACATGCCACATCTGACATAGTACAACCATAAATGTTGTCCAAGGGAAATGATGGCATTTAACGCCTGACGTCTTTCAACTGTTTGTGCTGCCCAAGGGCGATTATAGAATTTCCACGCCTGATGTAGGGCAATCGTGTGTGATTTCTAAGGGCAATGATAACATTTAATGCTAGACGTCGCCCTACTGTGTATGCTCTCAAAAGGCGATGATGGTTTGCCATGCCTGACGTTGTCTTACTATTTGTGCTTTCCAAGGACCATGATGTCATGTCACGCTCGACGTTGTCCCACCGTGTGTGGTTTCCAAGGGAAAAGATGGCAATTCACACCTGACGTTGTCCGATCGCTTGTGCTTCTCAATGGCGATGATGGCATGCCACGCTTGACGCCGTTCGACAATATGGTTGCCTAATGGCGATAATGGCATGCCACACATAATGTCGTCCAACCTTGTATGATGTCCAAGGTCCATCCAAGGTCGATGATTACATGTCACACCCTAAGTTGTCCGACCACATGTGCTACCCAATGGAGATAATGACATGCCATGCGTGACGTCATCCGATTGTGTGTGCTGCCTAATGGCGATGATGGCATGCCAGACCCGATGTCATTCAGCCGTATGTGCTGCCCAAGGGCCATGAGGGCATGACACGCCCTACGTCATTCGATCTTGTGTGATTTCCAAGGGTTATAATAGCATACCATAGCAGACGTCATCAGCTCATGTATGCTTTCCCAGGGCAGTAATAACATGCAAAAGCTGACGTAGTCTGAGCGTGTATGCTTTCCAAGGGAAATGATGGCATTAAACGCCCGACATCATCTGATATTTTGTACTGCCCAAGGGCGATGATAGCATTGCCACGTCAAACATCATCCTACCGTGTGTGCATTCCTAAGGCAATGATAACATGCAATGCCCGACATCTTCCGACCGTGTATGTTGTTCAAGGGCTATGATAGAGCCACGCTCGACATTGTCTGACCGTGTGTATGCTGTCCAATGGTGATGATGGTCTGTTACGCCTGATAAAGTCCGACCGTGTGTGCTGGCAAATATCTATGACAGCATGCGAAGCCCGACATAGTCCAATTGTGTATTCTGTCAAAGGGCGATAATTGCATCCACACCACACCCGATGACGTCCCACCATGTGTGCTGTCTAATGGAGATGATGGCATGCCCCTACCGATGACATATGTCTGTGTTTGCAGTCCAAAAGCGAGGATGGCGTGCCATGTCGACGTCGTCGGACCATGTGTCCATTTAAAGAGCGATGATAACAAGCCACACTCGACGTCTTCCAGTCGTGTATGCTTTCCATAGATTATGATATCATGCCACACCCACCGTAGACCGACTGTGTGTGCCTTCCAAGGGCAATGATGGCATTTAACACCTAATAGAATTCGACCATGTGTGCATTACAAAGGGCAATAATGGCATTTAACGCCCTATGTCATTGAACATGTGTGCTGCTCAATGGCTATGATAAAATTCCAACGCCAAATGTTGTCTGACTGTGTCTGCAGTCCAAGGGCGATGATAACATGCCCCGCCCGATGTTTTCTGATCGTGTGTGTTGTCCAAGGGCGATAATGACATTCCACGCCCGATGTATTTTGACCAAATGTATGATGTCTTAGGGGGATGATGTCCTGCCACGCCTGACGTTGTCCGACCGTGTGTACTATCCAAGGGAAATGATGGCATGCCACGCCTGGAGTACTCCACCCATGCATGCTGTCCAAGGGTGATGATGGTATGCCATACTCGACGTCCTCAACCGTGTGTGTTGTCCAAGGGTGAATATGGCATGTCACGACCATCATTTTCTGACCTTATGTGTTGCCAAATAGCAATGATGTAATTTCATGGCCGATGTCATCCAATTGTGTGTGATGCCCCAGGGCCATGCGTGCATGCCATGCCCGACGTCATCCGTTCGTGTGTGTTGTCCAAAGATGATGAGAACATGCCACATCCGACGTAGTCCGGCCGTAAATGTTGTCCAAGGGCAATAATGACATTTTACGCCTGACGTCGTTCAACCGTTTGTGCTGCTCAATGGAGATTATAGTATTTCCACGCGTGATGTAGTATGATCGTGTGAGCTTTCCAAGGGCAATGATAACATGTCATGCTCGACGTCGCCTACTGTGTATGCTTTGCAAGGGCGATGATGGTCTGCCATGCCTGACGTAGTCTTACCGTTTGTGCTATCCAAGGACCATGATGTCATGCCACTCCCGACGTCATTTGATCGTGTGTGCTGTCCAGGGCGATAATAACATACCACACCCGACGTCGTCCGGTCATATATGCTTTCCCAGGGCGGTAATAACATGCCACACCTCACGTAGTCCGACAATGTATAGAGTCGAAGGGCAATGATGGCATTTAATCCCGACATCATCTGACAGTGTGTACTGCTCAAGGGCAATGATTACATTTCCATGTACAACATCATCCTACCGTGTGTGCATTCCAAAGGCGATGATAACATGCCATTCCCGACGTCTTCCGACCGTGTATATTGTCCAAGGGCGATGATGGTCTGTTACGCCCAATGATGTCTGACCGTGTTTGCTGACAAAAGTCAATGATGGCATGCCAAGCCTTACGTATTCTGATTATGTATTCTATCCAAGGGTGATAATGGCATGCCACACTACACCCGACGACGTCTGATGGCGTGTTTTTCCCAATAGAGATGATTGTTTGCCACTCCCAAAGTCATGCGTACGTGTTTGAAGTCCAAAGGCAAAGATGGTGTGCCACATCGACGTCGTTCGACCATCTATGCAGTCAAAGGGAGATGATAACATGCCACGCTCGACGTGTTCCAATGGGGTATGCTTTCAAAGGGCGATGATAACATTGCACACCCAGCGTAGTCCGACTGTGTATGCCGTCCAAGGGCAATGATGGAATTTAACACCCGATAGAATTCGAACATGTGTGAATTCCAAAGGGCAATAATGGCATTTAACGCCCTATGTCGTTCGACCATGCGTGCTGCCCAAGGGATTTGATAAAATTCCAACGCCCAATGTTGTCCGACAGTGTATGCAGTCCAAGGGCGATGATAACATGCCACGCCTGATGTCCTCTGATCATGTGTGATTTCAAAGGGCGATGATGGCATGCCATGCCTGATGTGTTTCGACCCAATGTATGATGTCTAAGGGGGATGATGTCCTGCCACGCCTGACGTCGTCCGACCGTGTGTACTAGCCAAGGGTAATGATGGCATGCCACTCCTAGCGTACTCCACCCATGTTTGCTGTTCAAGGGCGATTATGGCAAGCCATACCCGACGTCCTCACACCGTGTGTGTTTTCCAAGGGTGAATATGGCATGTAAGGACTTTCATTGTCCGACCTTGTGTGCTGCCAAATGGCAATTATGGCATTTCACGCCTGACATCATCCAACAATTTGTGGTGCCCAAGGGCCATCCGTACATGCCATGCCCGACGCCGTCCATTCGTGTGTGCAGTCCAAAGGCGATGATAACATTCCACATCCTACGTAGTCCGGCAATAAATGTTGTCCAATGGCAATGATGGCATTTAACGCCTGACGTCGTTCAATCGTTTGTGCTGCCCAAGGGAGATTATAGTATTTCCACGCATGACGTAATATGATCGCGTGTGCTTTCCTAGGGTAATGATAACATGCCATGCTCAACGTCTCCCTACTATGTTTGCTCTCCTATGAAGATGATGGTCTGCCATTCCCGACGTAGTCTTACCATTTGTGCTATCTAAGGACCATGATGTCATGCCACGCTCGATGTCATCCGACCATGTATTCTATCAAAGGGAAATGATGGCATGCCATGCCCGACGTTGTCCCACCATGTCTGCCGTCCAAGGGAAAAGATGACATGTCACACTAACGTTGTCCGATCGCGTGTGCTCCTCATTGTCAATGATGGCATGCCACGCCTGACGGCGTTCGACCGCATGTTCTTCCTAATGGCAACGATGGCATAATGATACACTCAAACTTACTTCTCAAATGAGAAGTAAAGCGGTCGCGTCAAGTAAATAACCCAACTAGTGAGGTTGGGATAGTTCCCACGAGGAAAATAGTATAGACTTAACTTCAACTTGTTATTACTATTGTCCGGTTGATGACTTCCTTAGAAAATAAAAGCATAAAAGGGGGGTTTGTATTTCCTAATGAACAAAAATAACTAACGAACTTGAAAGAGACACTTAACAACTTTTAATGTTGAGTTTTAATCAAGTAATCAAAGTAACTAGGGTTTACGTGTTCCCCACAGGTTCATAGCTTGATAATTCTACCTATAACAATTCTTTCCTAGTATCTTGCATGCAAAGTGATAAGTTATGTATTTCTAAATCCTTGGTCTTGCATCTAGAAAATCTCACTCCGCGCCTTGGTCCGGTTACGTGTGTTGCTTTCCTAACCCTTATCCTTACCTCATATTAAGCATCGTATTCGATATTTGACTAAGTTATTACCTCGTACCAATCAATACTAGCCTATTAGACAGTATACACTAAATCTATGTTAATAATTCTTTTCCTATTATCTACCTCCTTGGTCCGGCAAGTAGCATTAAGGCGAGTTCTAACGTTGATCATCCGTTAAAAAGACTTCTAAGCGAAATAATTATTAATACATGCAAGACACGATTCTAGAATTGTTATTTTAGCAAGGGTTTATCTCATTATTTGCCTATGGTTCCCACAACCCTAGTTATGGAGTATAGTTCCTCATAGCCATAAACACAATATTCAAATATGTTAAACAAGAATTCATGTACTTACTTCAATGCGAAAGAATAATGTTTGAAAATTTGCATGATCAATCACAAAAAATCACTTGTAAGAATCTCTAACAATCAAACACTCAAGACACAAAGACTAACAATATGATGTTTAATCTCACAGAGTCTAACCTCAAAAACGAGGTTTTTCGAACTATTTATAAAAAATAAAAACCTAATTAAACAAGGATTCTAATTACTGGAAATCTGCCAAAACGCGGCTAGGTTGACGAACCACGCGACGGACTGTCGTGGTCATGACGGACCGTCGTGGACTCCGTCGTCCCATACTTTGTGCAATTCTTCTGCTGCTTTCTTCATTCCCCTCGACGGCAAGTGTGACGGACTGTCATAGGCACAACGGTCCGTCGAGGGTCTCGTTTCAAAATACTTCAACTCTTGGAATCTGGGTACTGGGAACACTTCTCTGATCTTCGCGACCAACCTGCAGGACGGACCGTCATAGCCATGACGGACTGTCACAAGCTTCGTAATCCCACACTTGGTCAGACTTCCCCATCTTCCTTCAGCAGCTTCTCTACGCTGCCACCTACGGACCGTCAGAGGCACGACGGACCTTCATAAGCTCCGTAGGTGGTTTCTTCTACATTTTTCGCTCAAAATCTCCGCATTCAGCTTTGGAGAGATTTCCTGCAAAACAAAGAGAAACTTTTATCAAAATTAGCACAAAAAGGGCTTTCGGACACACTAAACTTAAGGAAAAAGTATTAATTATACCGTGAAACCAGGGTATATCAACACCCTCAACATAAATTCGTTGTTTGTCCTCAAGCGACGCACTATGACTCACTACACAATCTTTGTACAATAGTATTCATGTTTTTATCCTTTGCAATCATTTGGCTATCAATCCCGATTAATCTCATCAAATCTATGCATGATATCACTATTAGGCCTGAATTTTGTGGGATTCGAACATAACAAAGACTCACCACGAACTAACACCTATCCTCTTTAATTTCTCACCGAGGGGCTAACAATTCCGGTATAGCAACTAGTGTCCTCGCTTTAGAACAAAATCCTCATTTTTCACACAATGATTTCAGTTTAAGTATAAGGATTACATTTCAACACTCGCTCTCAGAACAAAGTCACACTCATTCATACCTATTGCCATAAGCTTGCCCTTATTTTCACTGCCTTAAGTTCGCTATACAACCCTTAGGATCACAATAGAACTTTTTTAGCTGGTAACGTAGGCTCAGAGTCAGGTAGGGTATATTTAGGTATACTTTAGTGACTTTTTTTTGGCCCTCCTTGACATATCGGCTAAACCTTCAACTTTCTATCACTTTATCTCGCACAGTTTCTCCTATTCTTTCACCTTGTTGTTTCCTTTCTTTCTTCATTTGTGTAAGTAACTCTTTTCTTTTCTTGTTTGTAATTCTTGAATATTTCTCTCTTTTTTTTCAACGAGTTCTTGAGTCACTTTACTTTTGTTCTTTCTCTTTTTTTGTTCTTTCAACCCCACTTTCCAGAGCATTCCTCAAAACAGTCACCCTCAACTCATGGCTTTGCCATGAGTCAATGTACACAATACCCAAAGTCGGGTCAGGGCCATAACGAAGGTTGTTTATTCATTAGCCTCCCTCAACTTATGCTTTTGGCATAAGCTGAGGTGCACATGTCCAAGGAGGGACCAGGGACAACATATTGTTCCCAGAAAAGATCAGTTGGGGTGAAAAAGAAAGGTCTAATTTTAAGCTCAAATTATTTGGATCAAAGAAGGATAACTTTCATTTGGTTTCTTTTATTTAGGCTAGAAATGGGCTATATTGAATAAGGTCCTATGATCCTTTCCTAATTGTCTGTTACAGCTTACTTTTAGCAGGACTAACCAGGCAAGTTCTAGCTCAGTATCAGTAGTGGACTATTCAACATTCCTCACACTCACTTGACATCTCATCACTATACCAGATTATCAGACACCTAGTTTGACTTGAAGATTTAGGGTAATGCAATGGTGTAACTCTATTTCATGTTTAGAGCCACACAATTATCAGTTACTACACCTAGTCATGCAACATTTTCCATTTTTATATGGATATCATTTTAGCCATCATGCTTCAGAGTTAAACTGTGTACAAAATATATAACGTGCCCGTTCAATTGAAAAAGTAATCAGTCTTTTGGGGGGAAAAGAACACAGGCAAGAAAACCCCAAAAGAGGATAGTGAGTTGGGCTACTCAGAATTCACCCAAACACTCACTTTCCATGTACCCCACCCCCAACAAAAAAGCATGCAATTGTCCCCAATGCGTAAAAAAAATCTAAAGATTAGAGGGGTAGGTGAAGCAAAACTGTGGCGCATAGCGCCGTCGATCAACAAGCTGGTGGGTCTGGTTTCCCAGAACCCACATCCTCTGCAATCTGGACACCCTCAGTGGTGTCCTCAGCAAGCTGGACACCCTCAGTGATGTCCTCAGCAACAACCGCACCCTCAGTAGTTCCTCCTGCTGTCTCTACAGTGCGGCAGCTAGACGCCCCAGCCGCTATCTGCGATGCTCTCATGTGGTGTGCCTTCGCCTCAGCAAGTGACGCTCTCCTCGCGGCCTCCATCTCTCGGCACTCCTTCTTCCTTGCTTGCACCTCATCCACTTATCGACCCCTCCGCCTCTTGGCACTCTCTCGAGGGAAAGGTGGGGGAAGTTCTGACGTAGCAAACAGGGCCGCAAATACAGTGTCCTCAACAAGCTCGACAGGCTCCGGCACTCTCGCCTCTACGATCGTGTCGATGTCTGCACGAAGACTGTCGACTGCCGCCTGGAGAGTCGACACATCTACCGGAGGGGCTGGACGGGCCAACACTCTAAACTCAAATGCATCGAGGCGCTGGTGAACCTCAGTAATCTTGCGCTGCATCTTCCTCTCCATACGCGCTTCAGACTCAGTAATAGCCTTCTGCATCCACGGCTAGATATGATGAAGAAGGGTGGCCATTTGTGCCTCTAATTTTTGGACCCTAGCAAGCGGGGCTGGTAATGGTAGAGGAGCTGTGCGAGATGAGCTCGGGGCTGGGCTACTACCCGGGATAGACTCGACCGGGGTAGTGTCTGTGGACGCCTGTGTAGCGGTGTGGGCCTGGGCCACCGTGTCCGCAAGATCATCAGCAAGTAGTGGCAGCTATGGACGGGGCCGTCGACGTGGGGCCAACTCATTGGCCTCGTCTCTGATGAGGTCGACGTCAACGGTGCCCTGTGGGGTCTTCAACTGATCTATGTGCCATATGGGCACACCTGCGGTCCTGCAAAAAGCAAAAATCATACACGGGAAGGGGTAGGTAGTAGTGACCTTGAATGCCCTCTCGTGCATGACAGCTTGGAGAAGCCATGCGAAGTCGACCTCGAATCCGGCTATCATCGCCGCTATCAACACTGCTCGATCCCAAGTGACGATGTTATCAGCAGCTGTGGGGGAAAGGCAGTGACGGACGAGCACCCACAAGAACTTCGCGACGAACGTGAGGTTGGCCTTCTTGATGGCTCCCTTCGGCTCAGTGACCCAATCTGCACCCTCTCCGTCGACTGATAGATGTAGGGCTAGCCACCTCTTGGTGGTCTCTCTCAGTGCCTGCTCGCCCAAGAACTGGCCATCCTTCATGATCTCCCAGCGGTAGTCAAACTCGGCACT
The DNA here is from genome assembly GCA_027789145.1 of Solanum arcanum. Lineage (NCBI taxonomy): Eukaryota > Viridiplantae > Streptophyta > Magnoliopsida > Solanales > Solanaceae > Solanum > Solanum arcanum. The sequence goes on from CM050938.1 coordinate 17,481,469, forward strand.
ATGTGGGGTCCACATAGCATCTGCACTCTCGCCGTATAGGAATCGGCGGATGGCTGGCAGGAAAATGTCAACCTGCACGCCCCGGACTCGAACCTGCTCAAGTGGGGCCTGTTTAGCGGGAGCAGCCCGCATATCGATCTATGATCGGAGAGTCGCTACGTAGGATGCGTAGAACTCTCGGACAACTTCCTCGCTGTATCGTCCCAACGGACGGGCTGTCCACTCTAAGCGATGCCTGGTGAATATGTTGTGGATCTCCGGCATCAATGGGAGACTCCCTGTAAGTACCCGCCGCTCCAACGTGAGTGTCCGAGTCATTACCCCTTTATCAGTAAGGAAATTTGCGTCGGAGTAAACTTGAAACTGTCCTTCGACGCACCACCGGTTTGGCTGGTCAGAGGCTGGGGTGGGGACCTGGGCTGGTGCGCCGGATGTGGAGTCTGAACTCTGAGCCTCATCAGACGAGGCCGACGCTGCAGCAGTGGCGGGTGCGGGAACCTCAGCAGATCATGAAGCTTCCTCGGACCAGGATACTCCTAAGGAGCCAGACGCTCCTTCCTCTTTTGTGGCTGACCCAGAGGGTGTGCCGGTCAGTGTGCGCTCCTCATCAGACTAGGAGGCAGTAACTACGCCGGACGCCAAATGGACTGTTTCAATACGGAGAAATAATGATAGGCGCATACACTAACTTCTCTTTTAGCTCACCGAATGCTTTAAGACAGGATTCATCAAAACAAAATTTACATTCTTTCTCCAGCAATTTGCACAATGGGTGTGCAATCTTTGAAAAGTCTTTGATGAATCTCCGATAAAAACTTGCATGCCCAAGAAAGCTTCTCACACATTTTACAGAGATCGGCGGGGGAAGTCTCTCTATTACCTCAACTTTAGCTCGATCAACCTCTATGCCCTTTTCTGAAATGCGATGACCCAACACAATACCCTCTTTAACCATGAAATGACACTTTTCCCAGTTTAGTACCAAATTGCAGTCTTCACATCTCTTAAGAACCTCAGATAAATTGGTCAAGCATCGCTCAAATGAATCACCAACCACAGAAAAATCATCCATAAAAACCTCTATAGTATCCTCCACCATGTCAGAAAATATTGACATCATACATCTCTGAAAGGTTGCGGGTGCATTGAACAACCCAAATAGCATTCTTCTGAACGCAAAAGTCCCATATGGACAAGTGAAAGTGGTTTTCTCTTGATCTTCTGGTGCAATAGAAATCTAATTATACCCCGAATACCCATGAAGAAAACAATACCACCCTTTTCCGGCAAGTCTATCTTACATCTGATCCATGAAGGGCATAGGAAAATGGTCTTTTTCTGTCCATGAGTTCAGTTTACGGTAATCCATACACACCCTCCATCCAGTAACCGGTCTCATTGGAACAAGTTCATTCTTTTCGTTGGGGACCACAGTCATTCCCCCTTTCTTAGGTACACACTGAACCAGGCATACCCAACTACTATCGGCGATTGCATAGATTACTCCAGCATCCAACCACTTGATAATTTCCTTCTTCACAACCTCTTGCATAGGAGGATTCAAGCGTCTCTGGTGCTCAATACTCGGCTTATGATCAGGCATGAGTTGGATTTTATGAGAGCAAATACCAGGAGGGATCCCAATAATGTCCGCAATGGTCCACCCAATAGCTCTTTTGAACCTTTTTAGTACCTTCACCAACCTCTGAACCTGTTGTTCATCTAGGTCTGATGCAATGATTACTGGCAAAGTGTCACCATTTCCTAAGAATTCATACCTAAGATGAGGTGGGAGTGCTTTTAATTAAACTTTTGGAGCTTCCTCTATAGATGGTTTAGCGGGTGGGGACTCGCGATTCTTCATATCAAGCTCAAATTTCTTCGGTTTAAACCGAACATCACCTCGGTCAAGAGCCGCGACTAATGACTCATACTCTTTAATGCAATCGCTATCAAAGTTCATTATCACTGCCGCTAAAGCTTCGCCACCTAGACGTTCTTCTATTTGTGTCTCAAAGGTCTCACCCATGTTGTAGGATATAGCAGTAGCAGATTGGAGCTCACCACTCTACCTCATGGACCTACAAATATTAAAGGTCACTTCCTCACTGTTCAACCGAAATTTCATCTGCCCCTTTTCCATGTCTACTAAGGCACTTCCCGTAGCTAGGAATGGCCTCCCAAGGATAATAGGCACTTCAAAATGAACCTCACAATCAAGAATAACAAAATCGGCCGGAAAGATGAATGACTCCACTTTTACTAGCACATCATGAAGTATCCCTATGGGCCGTTTTACTGTTCGATCAGCCATCAGTAGCCGCATCGCAGTGGGCTTTGGGTCACCCAAACCCAACTTCTTGTAAATCGAGAGGGGCATGAGATTTATGCTTGCCCCCAGATCACATAATGCTTTCGCAAAATGTAATAGCCCGATTGTACAAGAAATAGTGAACGCACCCGGACCTTCTTTCTTTTGGACCGGAGATCTTGTAGCAATAGCACTACAATGTTGCATTCTATCATCATCCTCAAATATAACCGATCTTTTCTTTGTGACCAAATCTTTCATAAACTTGGCGTAACCGGGCATTTGTTCTAAAGCTTCTACGAAAGGGACATTAATAGAAAGTTGCTTCAACATTGTTATAAAACGCCGATATTTGCCATCCTCATTCTTTTTCACTAATCTTTGAGGAAATGGGGGTGGTGGCCTAGGCATGGGAGTTACCTTTTTAGACACTTCAGAATCTTTTGCGTTGTTATCCTCTAAATTAGCATCAATATTTACCACTTTATCAGTGTCTTTTGTCACCTCATTCTCATTAGATGGCATAGGTGGGTCAATGGTTTACTTGCCACCGCCAGTAGTAATTGCCAGACAATGTCCATCATTTTTTCGGATTTTGGACAGTGTTGCTAGAGGAGTGCCCGGTTTCCGTGTGTTCACAGTTTCAGATAATTGGGCCAATTGTAACTCAAGTTGCTTAATCGATATTGCATGTGTATCAACTTTTCGCCCCATACCCGCTAAATCATTCCTCAACTCTTTATTGTGCTCATCACTAGCATCGAACCTCCTCATCATTTTATGCAACATATCCTCAACTCGCGACATACTACCTCAACCATCCCTAGGAGTAACTTCACGATTTTGAGGAGGGACATAGGGTCCATTCCTGTCGTTTCTATTACCATAGTTACCCCTGTTGAAGTTGTTGTCACAATGTAGTTTCCATCTCGGACATAATGACCCTCACGATTGTAGTTACCATAGTTCCGACCTTGGTTCCCTTGACCTTGGCACCAATTCTCCTGATTAGAGCCTTGGGCACTTTGTCGGAAACCCCCCATCTGTTCATTTACTGCATAGGAATCCTCCTCATAATAACACTCATCGATTGGAGGTGGTGGTTTAGCCAAGTAGTTGACTGCATTAATCTTTTCTGCACCCCAAGTGACATGTTTTAGTACCAACCCAAGCTCAGTTCTCATCAGAGCCATTTCTTCACGAATATCATCTGTGGCTGGGTTGTGAGTGGACTGCACTGCGAAGGTGTTTCTCCCTGTATCATACTTCCTAGTATTCCAAGCTTTGTTGTTACGAGAGATTTTCTCTAATTTTTCAGCGATCTCAGCATAAGGGCATTCTGCATAAGATCCACCTGCTATAGTGTCCAACACCGCTTTATTGTTATCATCCTGTCCCCGATAGAAGTATTCCGTCAGTGACTCATCATCAATACGGTGATTTGGGACACTTCTCAAGAATGAGGTGAATCTAGCCCGAGAACTACTAACTGCGTCTCCTGGTAGTGCCACAAAGTTATTCACCCTGTCTTTGTGGTTTAATTTCTTGAAGACCGGATAGTAGCGTTCTAAGAAGACATCCCGTAGTTGGTTCCAAGTGAAGATGGAGTTGTATGGGAGCTCAGTAAACCACATAGCAGCCTCTCCCGTTAGTGAGAGAGGAAACACTCTGAGACCTATTACATCTAGATCCAAATCAGGCCTCCCCACACAACTTTTACACACTGCCCTTACCTTAGCTATATGGGCATGTGAATCCTCAGAAGGTAGCCCTGAAAACAAACCTCTAGCAGTGAGCATTTGCATCAGACTACTAGTTACCACAAAAGTGTGGCCTGTGGGTAGAGGAGGCAAAACCAGTGGCCCATCTGAATATGCTATGTTATCATAGCCTTTGTAGTATGCTTGTGGCCGTGGAGCAGGATTCTGTCCCCTCTGTTTATGTTCACCCGGAGCATCGGGTAACATCTGACCATGAACATCAGCCGGAGCTGGGATGTTCTGATTTGGATCCTTATCATTGATTTTCAAACTACGATTCATGTTTTGCCGTGTACGCTCTAGCTCGTGATCATAGGGAAACAACGGTTCTCTTCCTCTCCGTGTATTTGGCATACAAGGAGAATAGTTCTTAAAAGAAATAAAAATTAATAAAACAAATTAAAATCAAGAAAATATCAACTAAACTATAGTAAGAAGTTCAAGTTAATCTAAAAGCTAAATTCACCGGCAACGGCGCCAAAATTCGATACGCTCAAACTTACTTATCAAATGAGAATTAAAGCGGTCGCGTCAAGTAAATAACCCAACTAGTGAGGTTGGGATCGTTCCCACGAGGAAAATAGTCTAGACTTAACTTCAACTTGTTATTACTATTGTCCGGTTGATGACTTCCTTAGAAAATAAAAGCATAAAAGGGGGGTTTGTATTTCCTAATGAGCAAAAATAACTAACAAACTTGAAAAAGACACTTAACAGCTTTTAATGTTAAGTTTTAATCAAGTAATTAAAGTAACTAGGGTTTACGTGTTACCCACAGGTTCATAGCTTGATAATTCTACCTATAACAATTCTTTCCTTGTATCTTGCATGCAAAGTGATAAGTTATGTATTTCTAAATCCTTGGTCCGGCATCTACAAAATCTCACTCCGCACCTTGGTCCGGCTACATGTGTTGCTTTCCTAACCCTTATCCTTACCTCATATTAAGCACCGTATTCGATATTTGACTAAGTTATTACCTCGTACCAATCAATACTAGCCTATTAGACAGTATACACTAAATCTATGTTAATAATTCTTTTCCTATTATCTACCTCCTTGGTCCGGCAAGTAGCATTAAGGCGAGTTCTAACGTTGATCATCCGTTAAAAAGACTTCTAAGCGAAAGAATTATTAATACATGCAAGACACGATTCTAGAATTGTTATTTTAGCTAGGGTTTATCTCATTATTTGCCTATGGTTCCCACAACCCTAGTTATGGAGTTTAGTTCCTCATAGCCATAAACACAATATTCAAATATGTTAAACAAGAATTCATGTACTTACTTCAATGAGAAAGAATAAATTCCGAAAATTTGCTTGATTAATCACCAAAAATTACTTGTAAGAATCTCTAACAATCAAACACTCAAGACACAAAGTCTAACAATATGATGTTTAATCTCACAGAGTCTAACCTCAAAAACGACGTTTTTCAAACTATTTATAAAAAAATAAAAACCTAATTAAACAAGGATTCTAATTACTGGAAATCTGCCAAAATGCGGCTGGGTCGACGGACCACGCGGCGGACCGTTGTGGACTCCGTCGTCCCATACTTGGTGCAATTCTTCTGCTGCTTTCTTCATTCCCCTCGACGGCAAGTGTGACGGATCGTCATAGGCACAACGGTCCGTCGAGGGTCTCGTTTCAAAATATTTCAACTCTTTGAATCTGGGTACTAGGATCACTTCTCTGATCTTCTTGACGAACCTGCAGGACGGACCATCATAGCCATGACGGACCGTCACAAGCTTCGTAATCCCACACTTGGTCAGACTTCCCCATCTTCCTTCAGCAGCTTCTCTACGCTGCCACCTACGGACCGTCACAGGCATGACAGACCGTCATAAGCTCCGTAGGTGGTCTCTTCTGCATTTTTCGCTCAAAATCTCCGCATTCAGCTTTTGACAGATTCCCTGCAAAACAAAGAGACACTTTTATCAAAATTAGCACAAAAAGGGCTTTCGGACACACTAAACTTAAGAAAAAAGTATTAATTATACCATGAAACCACGGTATATCACATAACACAGCCGACCTCATCCGATCGTGTATGCTTTCCAAGGGCTATGATGGAATGCCACACCCAACGTTGTCCAACTGTGTATGCTGTCCAAGGGTAATCCAAGGTCAAAGATTACATGTCACACCCAAATTTTTCCGACCGCACGTGCTACCCAATGGCGATGATGTCATGCCATGCCCGATTTCATTCGACCGTGTGTGCTGCCCAGGAGCCATGCAGGCATGCCATGCTCATCGTTTTTTCACGTGTGCTATCCAAGGGCGATGATAACATGCCACACTTGACGTCGTCCGATCGTGTATGCTATCAAAGGGAGATGATAACATGCCACACCCAACGTAGTCCGACCGTAAATGCTGTCCAACGGCAATGATTGAATTTAACACACGACATTGTCTAATCGTGTGTTCTACCCAAGGGAGATTATAACATTTCCATGACCTATGTAGTCCGATGGTGTGTGCTTTCCTAGGGTAATGATAACATGACATGATCGACGTCTCCCTACTATGTTTGCTCTCCTAGGGCGATGATGGCCCGCCATGCCAGACGTAGTCTTACAATTTTGCTATCTAAGGACCATGATGTCATGCCAAGCTCGATGTCATCCGACCATGTGTTCTATCAAAGGGCGATGCTGGCATGCCATGCCCGATGTTGTCCCACCGTGTGTGTCGTCCAAGGGAAAAGATGGCATTTCACACTGACGTTGTCCGATCGCATGTGCTCCTCAATGGCAATGATGGCATGCCACGCCTGACGCCGTTCGACTGCATGTGCTGTCTAATGGCAACGATGGCATAAAACACCTGACGTCATCCTATCGTGTATGCTTTCCAAGGGCTATGATGGAATGCCATACCAAACGTCGTCCAACCGTGTATGCTGTCCAAGGGCAATACAAGGTCAAAGATTACATGTCACACCCGATGTTTTCTGACCGCATGTGCTGCCCAATGGCGATGATGTCATGCCACACCCGATGTCATTCGACCGTGTGTGCTGCCTAGGAGCCATGCGGGCATGCCATGCTCGTCGTTTTTTCATGTGTGCTATCCAAGGGTGATGATAACCTGCCACGCTTGACGTCGTCCAATAGTTTATGCTATCAAAGGGAGATGATAACATACCACACCTAACGTAGTCCGACTATAAATGCTGTCTAACGGCAATGATGGAATTTAACACACGACATCGTCTAATCGTGCGTACTACCCAAGAGCGATTATAGCATTTCCATGAGCTATGTAGTCTGATAGTGTGTGTTATCTACAGGAAATGAAAATATGTCATGCCCGACGTTGTCTGACCGTGTGTGTTGTCTAAGGTCCATAATGGAATGCCACGTCTGACGTAGTTTGACCATCTATTCTTTCCAAGGGGGATTACGGCATGTAACGCCCGACATCGTCTCACTGTGTGTGTTGTCCAAGGGATAAGATTGCATGTCATAGCTGACGTGGTCCGACCGCGTGTGCTTCCCTATGGCGATGATGGCATGCCACGCTCGATGTTATTCAACCGTGTATGCTGCCCAAGGGACATGCAGGCATGCAACACATTACGTGGTCAAATTATTTATGCTGTTTAGGGACAATGATAAAATGCCACGCACGACGTCGTCTTATCATGTATGCTTTACAAGGGAGATGATGGGATCCCATGGACGATTTTGTACAACCGTGTATGATGTCCAAGGGCGATGGTGGCATGCCACACCCATGTCGTCTGACCGTGTATGCTGTCCAAGAGTGATGATGGAAATCCATGCTCGACATTGTCCAAGTGTGTGTGCTGCCGAAGGGAGATGATTGCCTGTCACGCTGGATGTTGTTTTAACGTGTGTGCTCTAGAAGGGAGAAAATGGCATGCCTCGCCCGATGTCATCCAACCGTGTGTGCTATTAATGGGCATTGATAACATGCCACGCCCGAGGTTGTCCGATCAAGTGTGCTTTCCAAGGGCGATGATAACATGCCATGCCTACTGTCGTTCGATCGTGTGTGCATTCGAAGGGCGATGATGTTATAACCACGGCAGATATCGTCCGATCGTGTGTGGTGCACAAGTGTGATGATGCAATCCTTACGTCATCCATCTGTGTGTGGAGTCGAAAGGCGATAATGTATGTCATTTCAACATCATTTGACCATGTGTGTTGTACAAAGTGAAACGATGAAATTTAACGCATGACATCGTCCGACAATGTGTGTTGCCAATGGCGATGATAGCATTGACACACCCAAAATTGTCCGACCGTGTGTGAAATCCAAAGGCAATGATAATATGCCATGCCCTACGTCGTTCGATTGTGTATGTTGTCCAAGGAGAATGTTTGCATGCCACGCCCCAAGTTGTTTGACCTTGTGTATCCTGTCTAAGAGTGATGATGGCGGTCCACGCCCGATGTCGTTTGAGCGTGTGTGCTTGCCAAGGGTGAATATGGTATGTCATGACCGTCGTCTTCCGACCTTGTGTGCTGCCAAAAGACAATGATGACATTTAACACTCGACGTCTTCCAACTGTGTGGTGTGCCCAAGGGCCATGCGTGCTGCCATGCCCGACGTCATTCGTTCGTGTGTGTTGTGCAAGGGCGATGGTAACATGCCACGCTCGACGTCGTTTGATCGTGTATGCTTTCAAAGGGTGATGATAACATGCCACATCCGACGTAGTCCGGCCATAAATGTTGTCCAAGGGAAATGATGGCATTTAACCCCTGACGTCTTTCAACCGTTTGTGCTGCCCAAGGGCGATTATAGAATTTCCACGCCTGATGTAGGGCAAGCGTGTGTGATTTCCAAGGGCAATGATAACATGTAATGCTAGACGTCGCCCTGCTGTGTATGCTCTCCAAGGGCGATGATGGTTTGCCATGCCTGACGTTGTCTTACTGTTTGTGCTGTCGAAGGACCATGATGCCATGCCACGCTCGATGTTGTCCCACCGTGTATGTTGTCCATGGGAAAAGATGGTAATTAACACCTGACGTCATCCGATCGCTTGTGCTCCTCAATGGCGATGATGGCATGCCACGCTTGACGCCATTCGACAGCATGGTGGCCTAATGGCGAGGATGGCATGCCACACCCGACATCATCCGACCGTGTATGCTTTCCATGGGCTATGATGGCATTCTACAAATAACGTCGTCTAACTTTGTATGATGTCCAAGGGAGATCCAAGGTCGATGATTACATGTCACACCCTAAGTTGTCCGACCACATTTGCTACCCAATGGCGATAATGACATGCCACGCGTAACTTCATCTGACAGTGTGTGCTGCCTAATGGCGATGATGGCATGCCACACCCGATGTCATTCGACCGTATATGCTGCCCATGGGCCATAAGGGCATGAAACGCCCTACGTCATTCGATCTTGTGTGATTTCCAAGGGCGATAATAGCATACCATACCAGACGTCATCCGCTCATGTATGCTTTCGCAGGGCAGTCATAACATGCCACACCTGATGTTGTCCGACCGTGTATGCTTTCCAAAGGCATTGATGGCATTGATCGCCCAACATCATCTGATCTTTTGTACTGCCCAAGGGCGATGATAACATTGCCATGTCAAACATCGTCCTACTGTGTGTGCATTCCTAAGGCGATGATAACATGCAATGCCCGACATCTTACGACCGTGTATGTTGTTCAAGGGCTATGATAGAGCCACGCTCCACATTCTCCGACCATGTGTATGCTGTCCAAGGGTGATGATGGTCTATCACGCCTAATGAAGTCCGACCGTGTGTGCTGGCCAAGATCTATGACGGCATGCGAAGCCCGACATAGTCCGATCGTGTATTCTGTCAAAGGGCGATAATTTCATCCACACAACACCCGACGATGTCCCACCATGTGTGCTGTCTAATGGAGATGATGGCATGCGCCTCCCGATGTCCTATGTCCGTGTTTATAGTTTAAAGGCAAAGATGGCGTGCCATGTCGACGTCGTCGGACCATGTGTCCATTCAAAGACCGACGATAACAAGCCACGCTCGACATCTTCTAGTCGTGTATGCTTTCCAAAGACGATGATAACATGCCACACCCACCGTAGACCGACTGTGTGTGCCTTCCAAGGGCAATGATGGCATTTAACACCCGATAGAATTCGACCATATGTTCATTCCAAAGGGCAATAATGGCATTTAACGCCCTACGTCGTTCGACCATGTGTGCTACTCAAGGGCTATCATAAAATTCCAACGCCCAATGTTGTTCGACTGTGTCTGCAATCAAAGGGCGATGATAACATGCCCCACCCGATGTTGTCTGATCGTGTGTGTTGTCTAAGGTCAATGATGACATGCCACACCCGATGTGTTTCGACCAAATGTATGATGTCTAAGAGGGATGATGTCCTGCCACGCCTAACGTCGTGATCATGTGTACTTGCCAAAGGAAATGATGGCATGCCACGCCTGGAGTACTTTACCCGTGCATGCTGTCCAAGGGTGAAAATGGTATGCCATACCCGACATCCTCAACCGTGTGTGTTGTCCAAGGGTGAATATGGCATGTCACGACCATCATTGTCCGACCTTATGTGTTGCCAAATAGCAATGATGTAATTTCATGCCCGACGTCATCCAACCGTGTGTGGTGCCCCAAGGCCATGCGTGCATGCCATGTCCGACGTCGTCCGTTCGTGTGTGTTGTCCAAAGGCGATGAGAACATGACACATCCAACGTAGTCCGGCCATAAATGTTGTCCAAGGGCAATAATGAGATTTAACGCCTGACGTCGTTTTACCGTTTGTGCTGGTCAATAGAAATTATAGTATTTCCACGCCTGATGTAGTATGATCGTGTGACCTTTCCAAGGGCAATGATAACATGCCATGCTCGACGTCGCCCTACTGTGTATGCTCACCAAGGGAGATGATGGCCAGCCATGCCCGACGTAGTCTTACCGTTTGTGCTATCCAAGGACCATGATGTTATACCACTCCCGACGTCATTTGATCGTGCGTGCTGTCCAGGGCGATAATAACATACCACACTAGACGTTGTCTAATCATGTATGCTTTCCCAGGGCGATAATCACATGCAACACTTTACGTAGTCCGACAGTGTATAGTGTAAAAAGGCAATGATGGCATTTAAGCCCGACATAATCTGACGGTGTGTACTGCCCAAGGGCAATGATAACATTGCCACGTCCAACATCGTCATACCGTGTGTGCATTCCAAAGGCGATGATAACATGCCATGCCCGACGTCTTCCGACCGTGTATATTGTCCAAGGGCAATGATGGATGTCACGCTCGACTTTGTCCGACCGTGTGTATTTTATCCATGGGCGATGATCGTCTGTTACGCCCAATGATGTCCAACCGTGTTTGCTGAAAAAAGTCAATGATGGCATGCCAAGCCTTACGTAGTCCGATTATGTATTCTGTCCAAGGGTGATAATGGCATTCCACACCACACCCGACGACGTCCGATGGCATGTTTTTCCCAATGTAGATGATTGTTTGCCACTCCCAACGTCATACGTACGTGTTTGCAGTCCAAAGGCAAAGATGGCATGCCACGTTAACGTCGTTCGACCATCTATGTAGTCAAAGGGAGATGATAACATGCCACGCCCGACGTCTTCCAATCGGGTATGCTTTCCAAGGGCGATGATAATATGCCATACCCACCGTAGTCCGACCATGTATGTCTTCCAAGGGTAATTATGGAATTTAACACCCGATAGGATTCGAACATGTGTGCATTCCAAAGGGCAATAATGGCATTTAACGCCCTACGTCGTTCGACCATGTGTGCTGCCCAAGAGCTATGATAAAATTCCAACGCCCAATGTTGTCCGACTGTGTATGCAGTCCATGGGCGATGATAACATGCCACGTTTGATGTCCTTTGATCATGTGTGATGTACAAGGGCGATGATGGCATGCCATGCCTGATGTGTTTCGACCCAATGTATGATGTCTAAGGGGGATGATGTCCTGCCACGCCTGACGTCGTCTGACCGTGTGTACTAGCCAAGGGCAATGATGGCATGCCACTCCTGGCGTACTCCACCCTTGTTTGCTTTCCAAGGGAGATTATGCGATGCCATACCCGACGTCCTCCCACCGTGTGTGTTGTCCAAGGGTGAATATGGCATGTCACGACCGTCATTGTCCGACTTTGTGTGCTGCCAAATGGAAATTATGGCACTCACGCCCGACATCATCCAACCATTTGTGGTGCCCAAGGGCCATCCGTGCATGCCATGCCCGACGCCATCCGTTCGTGTGTGCAGTCCAAAGGCGATGATAACATTCCACATCCGACGTAGTCCGACAGTAAATGTTGTCCAAGGGCAATGATGGCATTTAACGCCTTACTTCGTTCAATCGTTTGTGCTGCCCAATTGAGATTATAGTATTTCCACGCCTGATGTAGTACGATCGTGTGAGCATTCCAAGGGCAATGATAACATGTCATGCTCGACGTCCCCCTACTATGTATACTCTCCAAGGGCGATGATGGCCTGCCATGCCCGACGTAGTCTTACGGTTTGAGCTATCCAAGGACCATGATGTCATGCCACGCCCGACGTCATTCGATCGTGTGTGCTGTCCAAGGGCGATAATACCACACCATACCATACGTCGTCCGATCATGTATGCTTTCCCTGGGCAGTAATAACATGCCACACCTGACGTAGTCCGACCGTGTATAGTGTCCAAGGGCAATGATGGCATTTAATACCCGACCTCATCTGATGGTGTGTACTGTCTCAAGGGCAATGATAGCATTGCCACGTCAAACAACGTCCTACCGTTTGTGCATTCCAAAGGAGATGATAACATGCCATGCCCGACGTCTTCCGACCGTGTATGTTGTCCAAGGGAGACAATGGATGCCACACTCAACATTATCAGACCGCGTGTATGTTGTCAAAGGGCAATGATGGTCTGTCATGCCCGATGAAGTCAGACCGTGTGTGCTGGACAAGGTCCATGATGTCATGCTAAGCCTGACGTAGTCCGATTGTGTATTCTGTCTGAGGGTGATAATGACATGCCACACCACACCTTACGACCTCCCACCGTGTGTGCTGTCTAAGGGAGAAGATAGCATGTCACACCCGATGTCGTCCGATGGCGTGTGTTGCCCAATGGAGATGATTGTTTTCCACTTTCGACGTCATACGTCCGTGTTTAGAGTCCAAAGGCAAAGATAGCGTGCCACGTTGACGTTGTTCGACCATATGTGCAGTCAAAGGGAGATGATAGCATGTCACGCCCGAAGTCTTCCAATCGGGTATGCTTTCCAAGGGCGCTGATAGCATGGCACACCCAACGTGGTCCGAGCGTGTATGCCGTCCAAGGGCAATGATTGCATTTAACACCCAATAGCATTCGATCATGTGTGCATTCCAAAGGGCAATAATGGTATTTAACGCCCTACGTTGTTCGACCATGTGTGCTACCAAAGGGCTATGGTAAATTTCCAATGCCCAATGTTGTCCGACAGTGTATGTTGTCCAAGGGCGAGGATAACAAGCCACGCCTGATGTCCTATGATCATGTGTGATGTCCAAGGCCGATGATGGCATGCCATGCCTGATGTGTTTTGACCCAATGTATGATGTCTAAGGGGATAATGTCCTGCCATGCCTGACGTCGTCTGACCGTGTGTACTAGCCAAGGGCAATGATGGCATGCCACTCCTGGCGTACTCCACCCGTATTTGCTGTCCAAGGGTGATTATGGCATGCCATTCCCGACGTCCTCCCACCGTGTGTGTTTTCCAAGGGTGAATATGGCATGTCAAGACCGTCATCGTCCGACCTTGTGTGCTGCCAAATGGCAATGATTGCATTTGACGCCGACGTCATCCAATCGTTTGTGGTGCCCAACGGCCATCCGTGCATGCCATGCCCGATGCCGTCCTATCGTGTGTGCAGACCAAAGACGATGATAAATGCCACATCCGATGTAGTCCGGCCATATATGTTGTCCAAGGGCTATGATGGCATTTAACGCCTGACGTCATTCAATCGTTGGTGTTACCCAATTAAGATTAAAGTATTTCCACTCCTGATGTAGTATGATTGTGTGAGCTTTCCAAGGGCAATGATAACATGCCATGCTCGATGTCTCCCTACTGTGTATTCTCTCCAAGGGCGATGATGGCCTGCCTTGCCTGACGTAGTCTTACGTTTGTGCTATCCAAGGACCATGATGTCATCCCACGCCCAGCTTCATTTGATCGTGGGTGGTGTAAAAGGGCAATAATAACATGCCACACCATACATCGTCCGATCATGTATTCTTTCCCAGGGCGGTATTAACATGCCACAGCTGACGTAGTTCGACCGTGTATAGTGTCCACCGGCAATGATTGCATTTAACACCCGACATCATCTGACGATGTGTACTGTCTAAGGGAAATGATAGCATTGCAACGTCCAACATCGTCCTACCATGTGTACATTTAAAAAGAGATGATAACATGCCATGCCCGACGTCTTCCGACCGTGTATTTTGTCGAAGGGCGATGATGGATGCCACGCTCGACATTTTCCGACCATGTGTATGTTGTCAAAGGGCGATGATGGTCTGTCACGCCCGATGAAGTCCGACTGTGTGTGCTGGACAAGGTCCATGATGGCATGCCAAGCCTGACGTAGTCCGATTGTGTATTCTGTCCAAGGGGGATAATGGCATGCCACACTACACCTGACGACGTCCCACCGTGTATGTTGTATAAGGGAGAAGATAGCATGTCACACCCGATGTCGTCCGATGGCGTCTTTTGCCCAAGAAAAATAATTGTTTGCCACTCCCGACGTCATACGTCCGTGTTTGCAGTCCAAAGGCGAAGATGGTGTGCCACGTCGATGTCGTTCGTCCATCTGTGCAGTCAAAGAGTTATGATAACATGCCACACCTAATGTCTTCCAATCGTGTATGCTTTCAAAGGGCGATGATAACATGCCACACCCAACGTAGTCCGACCCTGTATGCCGTCCAAGGGCAATGATGGCATTTAATACCAGATAGCATTCGAGCGTGTGTGTTGCCTAAGGGCGATTATAGCATAGCAACGCCCGACATAGTATGATCGTGTGTGTTTTCCAACGGCAATGATATAATTATATGATGAACGTCACCCTACCGTGTATGATGTCCAAGGTCGATGATGGCATGTCACGCCCGACGTTATCCAACGTTATGTGTGCTATCCAAGGGCAATGATAACATGCCATGCCCGACATATACTTACCGTGTGTGGTGTGCAAGGTCCATTATGGCATGCCATGATCGATATCGTCCGACTGTATATGTTGTCCAAGGGCTATGATGGCATCCCATGCCCGACGTCGTCCCTTTCTTTTTTTCCACTCCTGGCGTACTCCACCCGTGTTTGCTGTCCAAGGGCGATTATGGCTTGCCATACCCGACGTCCTCCCACCGTGTGTGTTGTCCAAGGGTTAATATGGCATGTCACGACCTTCATCGTCCGACCTTGTGTGCTGCCAAATGGCAATGATGGCATTTCACGCCGACGTCATCCAACCAATTGTGGTGCCCAACATCCATCCGTTCATGCCATGCCCGACGCCATCCGTTAGTGTGTGCAGACCAAAGGCGATGATAACATGCCACATCCGACGTAGTCCGGCCATAAATGTTGTCCAAGGGCTATGATGGCATTTAACGCCTGACGTCATTCAACAGTTTATGTTACCCAATAGAGATTACAGTATTTCAACGCCTGATGTAGTATGATCGTGTGAGCTTTCCAAGGGCAATGATAAACATGCCATGCTCGATGTCTCCCTACTGTGTATTCTCTCCAAGGGCGATGATGGCCTGCTATGCCTGACGTAGTCTTACATTTGTGCTATCTAAGGACCATGATGTCATCCCACGCCTGACGTCATTTGATCGTGTGTGGTGTTGAAAAGCGATAATAACATACCACACCATACATCGTCCGATCATGTATGCTTTCCCAGGGCGGTTATAACATGACACACCTGACGTAGTCCGACCGTGTATAGTGTCCAACGGCAATGATGGCATTTAACGCCCGACATCATCCGACGGTGTGTACTGTCTAAGGGAAATGATAGCATTTCAACGTCCAACATCGTCCTACCGTGTGTGCATTAAAAAAGAAATGACAACATGTCATGCCCGACGTCTTTCGACCGTGTATGTTGTCTAAGGGTGATGATGGATGCCACACTCGACATTGTCCGACCGTGTGTATGTTGTCAAAGGGAGATGATGGTCTGTCACGCCCGATGAAGTCCGACTGTGTGTGCTTGACAAGGTTCATGATGGCATGTCATGCCTGACGTAGTCCGATTGTGTATTCTATCCAAGGGGGATAATGGCATGCCACACTACACCTGACGACTTCCCACCGTGTATGTTGTATAAGAGAGAAGATATCATGTCACACCCGATGTCTTCCGATGGTTGCCCAATGGAAATGATTGTTTACCACTCCCGATATCATACATCCGTGTTTGCAGTCCAAAAGCGAAGATGGCGTGCCACGTCGATGTCGTCCGTCCGTCTGTGCTGTCAAAGAGAGATGATAACATGCCACGCCTAATGTCTTCCAATCGTGTATGCTTTCCAAGGGCGATGATAACATGCCGCACCCAACGTAGTCCGACCATGTATGCCGTCCAAGGGCAATGATGGCATTTATCACCAGATAGCATTCGAGCATGTGTGTTGCCTAAGGGCGATTATAGCATTGCAACGCCCGACGTAGTATGATTGTGTGTGTTTTCCAATAGCGATGATATAATTTTATGCTCAATGTCACCCTACCGTGTATGATGTCCAAGGTCGATGATGGCATGCCACGTCCGACGTTATCCAACGTTATGTGTCCAAGGGAAATGATTACATGCCACGCCCGACATAGACTTACCGTGTGTGATGTGCAAGGTCCATTACGGCATGCCATGCTCGATAACGTCTGACTGTATACTTACCGTGTGTGATGCACTATGGTGATGATTCCATGCTCCGCCCAACATCATATGACCATATGTGCTGCCCAAAAGCCATGCAGGTGTGCCATGCCCGATGTCATCCGATCGTGTGTGCTGTCCATTGGCGATGTTAACATGCCACACCCGATGTCGTCCGATAGTGTATGTTTTCTCAGAGTGATGATAACATGTTACACTCGACGTAGTTCGATCATGCATGTTTTCTAAGGGAAATAACGACGTCGTCCGACCGCGTGTGCTCTGCAATAGAGATGATTGCATGCCATGGATGACATCCTCCTACCGCGTGTGCTGCCTAATGGCAATGATGGGATTAAACACCCGACATGATCAAACCGTGTGTGCTGCCCAAGGGCCATGCGGGAATGCTACGCCCGACGTCATTTGATCGTGTGTGCTTTCCAAGGGGGATGATATCATACCACACCCGATGGTGACCGATATTATATTATTTCCAAGAGCGATGATAACAGGAAACACCTTACATAGTCTGACCATGTATGATGTCCAAGGGTAATGATGGTATTTAACACCCTACATCGTCCGATCGTGTGTGTTGCCCAAGGGAAATGATAGCATTGTCAGGCCCAAAATTGTCGTATCGTGTGCGCAAACCTAGGGCGATGACAACATTCCAGGACCGACGTCTTCCAACCGGGTATGATGACGATGATGGCATGCCACGCCCGACGTCATTCGACCCTAGGTATTTTGTACAATGGCACTGACGGCCTGCAACGCCCGATGTCGTTCTATCGTGTGTGCTTGCCAAGGGCCATGATTGCATGCCACAGCCAATATAGTCCGTCCGTGTTTTTTATCCTACGGTGATTATGTAATGCCATGCTCAGCGTTGTCCCACAATTTGTGTTGTGCAAAGGAAAAGATAGCTTGTCACGCCCAACGTCGACATACTACGTGTGCTGCCTAATCACGATGTTGTTATTGCCACGCCCGACGTTATCCGACTGTGTGTGATGCCCAAAGGTAATACAGGCATGCCATCCCCGAGGTCGTCCGACTATGTATGTTGTCCAAGGGCGATAATAACGTGACATGCCTGACGTCATCCGATCGTCTATGCTTTCCAAGAACCATGATGGTATGACATGCCTAACGTTGCCCAATTGTGTGTGCATTGCAAGGGCGAAGATGGCATTTTAGCGTCAAACGTCGTCCAAGCGTGTGTGTTGCACAAGGGCGGTAACGGCATGCCTTGCCTGACGTCGTCCGTCCATGTATGTTGTCCAAAGGCGATGATGGCATTCCATTTCGACATAGTCCGATCATGTGTGCATTTCAAAGGGCAAAAATGTTACTTAATGCCCTACGTCGTTTGACCATGTGTGCTTACCAAGGGCTATGATAAAATTCCAACGCCCAATGTCGTCCGACTATTTCCGCATTCCAAGGGCGATGGTAACATGCCACGTCCAATGTCATATGATCGTGTATGCTATCTAAGGGCGATAATTGCATGCCACACCCGACATCATCCGACAGTGTATGCTTTCCAAAGGATATGATGGCATGCCACACCCAACGTCGTCCAACCGTGTATGATGTCCAAGGGCGATCCAAGGTCGAAGATTACGTGTCACACCCAAAGTTGTCCGACCGCGTGTGCTACCCAATGGCGATGATGTCATGCCACGCTCGATGTCATCCGACTGTGTCTGCTTCCCAGGAGTCGTGCGGGCATGCCATGCTGGTCGTCTGTTCGTGTGTGATATCCAAGGGCGATGATAACATGCCACACCTTTTGTCGTCCGATCGTGTATGATATCAAAGGGAGATGATAACATGCCACACCCGACATAGTCTGACCGTAAATAATGTCCAACGGCATTGATTGCATTTAACCCACAACATCATCCGATCGTGTGCTACCCAAGAACGATTATAGCATTTCCATGACCTATGCAGTCCGACAGTGTGTGTTGTCTTTAGGAAATGATAATATGTCATGCCCGACATTGTCCGATAGTGTATGTTGTCTAAGGTCCATAATGGCATGCCACGCCCGACGTAGTTTTACCATGTATTCTGTCCAAGGGAAATAATTGCATAAGATGAGCTCAATGAGAACAGAAATCTTGTGTGGAATAGAAGGGTAAAATCTTGTTTGATTCTAATTTCCAGTACTAAAACGAACCGTTAAAGCGTGGCCTAACGATCCTCTGGACCTTCGGAATTTGAAGCTAGAGGTGTCAGAAAAGTTACCACAGGGATAACAAGCTTGTGGAAGCCAAGCGTTCATAGCGACGCTGCTTTTTAATCCTTCGATGTCGGCTCTTCCTACCATTGTGAAGCAAAATTAAACATGTGTTGGATTGTTCACCCACCAATAGGGAATGTGAGCTGGGTTTAGACCATCGTGAGACAGGTTAGTTTTACCCTACTGATGACAGTGTTGCAATAGAAAATCAACCTACTAAGAGAGGAACCGTTGATTCACACAATTGGCCATCGCGCTTGGTTGAAAAGCCAGTGGCGTGAAGCTACCATGTGCTGGATTATGACTGAACGCATCTAAGTCAGAATCCAGGCTAGAAGTGCCGCATGCGCTCGACGTCCGCTTGTCGACCCGCAGTAGGGGCCTAAGGCCCCCAAGGCCACGTGTCATTAGTTAAGTCGCCGCGATACAAGCGTCGCGGTGACCGCCTTGAAGAACAATTTCAGTCGAGCGGCGGGTAGAATCCTTTGCAGCGGTCTTAAATACGCAACGGGTTATTGTAAGTTGTAGAGTAGCCTTGCTGCCACGATCCACTGAGATTCAGCCCTTTGTCGCTCCGATTCGTCCCCCCCACACTCCTCCTCCCCAAAAATCAAATCCAATCATTTTTAACTTTTCAAATGAGAGGTTCGCATGATGCTTGCATCCTTGAAAGGGGAAATATAACTAAGTGTTGAACTATAAGAATAGGAAGTAATATGGCACGTGAAGTTCACTAGTTTGCCGCTAAGTGTTGAGCTATATGTTCTACGACGGTCAAACACTTGTCTGATAACTAAGCCCCATTGCGAGTTTTTCGTGACGTTGAGTTCATTTATCAAGCCTAATGACATGTTAAGGGACTAATGACATGTCACTATAAGAGGTTTCGATATTTTTGGTGCGATTTTTAAAGCAAAGTTAGATGTCAAGGGGCAAATGGGTCTCCGTTCGCAACACGTCCGCGGCCAAGCAGCATCTGCCAAGGCCTGCCTAGTACGGGCGTGGACTACGAAATACGCCCTTGGACTGCACTCATGGTCGAAGGACGTCGGGCGTGGCATGCCATCACCGCCCTTGGACAACACACACGGTTGGACGACGTCGGGCGTGGCATGCCATCACCGCTCTTGGACAGCACAAACGGTAGGACAACGTCAGGCGTGGCATGTCATCACCGCCCTTGGACTGCACACTCGGTCGGACGACGTCAGGCGTGGCATGACATCACCGCCCTTGGAAAGCACGCACGGCAAGACGACGTCGGGCGTGTCATGCCATCATAGCCCTTGGAAAACACACATCGTCGAACGACGTCAGGCGTGGCATGCCATCATCGCTTTTGGACTAGCTGACACGATCGGCAACGTCGGGCGTGGCATGCCATCACCGCCCTTGGGCAGCACACACGATCAGACTACATCGGGAGTGGCATGACATCACCACCCTTGGACAGCACACACGGTCAAACGACGTCGGGCATGGTCTGAAATCACCGCCCTAATGCAACACACACGGTCGGACTACGTCAGGCGTGCCATGACATCACAGCATATGTACAACACAAACGGTCGAACGACATCGGGCTAGGCATGACATCACCGCCTTTAGGCAGCACACACGGTTAAAAGACGTCGGGCGTGGCATGCCATCATAGGCCTTGGGCAGCACACACGGTCAGACTACGTCAGGAGTGGCATGACATCACCGCCCTTGGACAACACACACGGTCAAACTACGTTGGGCGTGGCATGCCATCATCGCCTTTGGACATCACACACGGTCGAACGACGTCGGGCGTGGCATGCCATCATAGCCCTTGGACAGCAAACACGGTCGAAAGACGTCAGGCGTGACATGCCATCACCGCCTTTGGACAGCACACACGGTCGAACGACATCGGGTGTGGCATGCCATCATCGCCTTAGGGCAGCACACACGGTCGAACGATGTCGGGCGTGGCATGACATCACTGCCCTTGGACAGCACACACGGTCAGACGATGTCGGGCGTGGCATGACATCACCTCCCTTGGGAAGCACACAAGGTCAGACTACGTTGGGCATGGCATGACATCACCGCCCTTATACTGCACTCACGGACGGACGACGTCGGGCGTGGCGGGACAACACCGCCGATTGACTGCACTCACGATAAGACGACGTCGGGCGTGTCATGACATCACCACCCTTGAACAGCACACACAGTCGGCAATGTGGGGCGTGGCATGACATCACCTCCCTTGGACAGCAAACACGGTAGGCAACATCGGGCGTGGCATGCCATCACCGCCCTTGGGAAGCACACACGGTCAGACTACGTCGGGAGCGGCATGACATCACCAGCCTTGGACAACATACACGGTCAAACAACGTCGGGCGTGGCATGCCATCATCACCTTTGGACAGCACACACGGTCGAATAACGTCGGGCGTGGCATGCCATCATAGCCTTTGGATGACAAACACGGTCGAACAACGTTAGGCGTGACATGCCATCATCGCCTTTAGGCAGCACATACAGTCGAACGACGTTGGGCGTGGCATGCCATCATCGCCTTTGGGCAGCACAAGTAGTCGAACGACGTCGGGTGTAGAATGACATAACCGCCCTTCAACTGCACTCACGGTCGGATGACATTGGGCTTGGCATGACATAACCGCCCTTGGACTGCACGCACAGTCTGACGATGTCACGCGTGGCATGACATCACCACCCTTGAACAACACACACGGTCGGCAACATGGTGCTTGGCATGACATCACCTCCTTTGGACAGCACACACGGTCAGATGTCGTCCGGCGTTGCAGGACATCACCGCCCTTGGACAGCACATACGGTCAGACGACGTAGGTCGTGGCATGCCATCACCGCCTTTGGGTACCACACACGGTCGGACTATGTCGGGCGTGGCATGACATCACCGCCTTTGGACAACACACACGGTCGAACGATGTCGGGCATGGAATGCCATCATCGTCGTTGGGCTGCACACACGGTCAGACTACGTCGAGAGTTACATGACATCACCTCCCTTGGACAGCACATACGGTCAAACGACGTCGGGCGTGGCATGCCATCATCGCCTTTGGACAGCACACACGGTCGAACGTTGTCAGGCGTGGCATGCCATCATCGCCTTTGGGCAGCACACACGGTCGGACGATGTCGGGCGTGGCATGCCATCATAGCCCTTGGATGGCAAACATGGTCGAATGACGTCAGGTGTGACATGCCATCACTGCCATTGTACAACACACACGGTCGAACGACGTCGGGCGTGGCATGCCATCTTCGCCTTTAGGAATCACACAGGGTCGAACGACGTCGGGCGTGGCATGACATAACCACCTTTATTAAGCACACACGGTCGAATGATGTCGGGCATGACATTCCATCACCGCCTTTGGATAGCACACACGGTCGAACGACGTCGGGCGTGGCATGCCATTATCGCCTTTGGAAAGCACATACGGTTGGACAACGTCAGGCGTGGCATGCCATTATCGCCTTTGGGCAGCACAAATGGTCGAATGATGTCGGGCGTGGCATGACATCATCGCTCTTTGACTGCACTTACGGTCGGACGACGTCGGGCTTGGCATGAAATCACTGCCCTTGGGTAGCACACACGGTCGGACGATGTCGGGTGCGGCAAGACATCACCACCCTTGAACAGCACACACGATCGACAACGTTGGGCATGGAATGACATCACCTCCCTTGGACAGGACACACGGTCAGCAACGTCTGTCGTGGCATGCCATCACCGCCCTTGGGCAGCACACACGGTCAGACTACGTCGGGAGTTGCATGACATCACCGCCCTTGGAAAGAACACATGGTAGAATGACGTCGGGCGTGGCATGCCATCATCGCCTTTGGACAACACACACAGTTGAGCGACGTTGGGCGTGGCATACCATCATCGCCTTTAGGCTGCACGCACGGTTGGATGACATCAGGCATGGCATGACAACACCGCCCGTGGGCAGCATACACAGTCGGACTACGTTGGGCATGGCATGACATCACCGCCTTTGGACAGCACATACGGTCGAATGACGTCGGGCATGACATGCTATCACCGCGCTTGGGCAGCACACACAGTCAAACTACGTCGGGCGTGGCATGACATCACCTCCCTTGGATATCACACACGGTCGAACGTGGTCGGGCATGGCATGCCATCATCGCCTTTGGACAGCACACACGGTCGAATGACGTCAGGCATTGCATGCCATCATAGACCTTGGATGGAAAACACGGTCGAACGACTTCGGGCGTGGCATGCCATCATCGCCTTTGGACAGCACACACGGTCGAATGTTGTCAGGCGTGGCATGCCATCATCGCCTTTGGGCAGCATACACGGTGGGACGACGTCAGGCGTGGCATGCCATCATAGCCCTTGGACGACAAACATGGTCGAACGACGTCAGGTGTGACATGCTATCACCGCCTTTGGACAACACACACGGTCGAACGACGTCGAGCATGGCATGCCATCTTCGCCACTGGGGATCACACACGGTCGAACGACGTCGGGCGTGGCATGACATCACCGCCGTTATTTAGCACACACGGTCGAATGATGTCGGGCATGACATGCCATCACCGCCTTGGGACAGCACACACGGTCGAACGACATCGAGCGTGACATGCCATCTTCGCCATTGGGGATCACACACGGTCGAACGACGTAGGGCGTGGCATGACCTCACCACCGTTATTTAGCACACATGGTCGAATGATGTCGGGCATGACATGCCATCACCGCCTTGGGACAGCACACACGGTCGAACGACGTCGGGCGTGGCATGCCATTATCGCCTTTGGGAAGCACATACGGTTGGACGACGTCAGGCGTGGCATGCCATTATCGCCTTTGGGCAGCACAAACGGTCGAATGACGTCGGGCGTGGCATGACATCATCGCCCTTTTACAGCACTCACGGTCGGATGACATCGGGCTTCGCATGAAATCACTGCCCTTGGACAGCACACACGGTCGGACGATGTCGGGCGTGGTATGACATCACCACCCTTGAACAGCACACACGGTCGGACTACGTCAGGAGTGGCATGCCATTATCGCCTTTAGGCTACACGCACGGTCGGACGACATCGGGCGTGGCATGACATCACCGCCCTTGGGCAACACACACGGTTGGACTACGTTGGGCATGGCATGACATCACCGCCTTTGGACAGCACATACGATCGAATGACGTCGGGCGTGACATGCCATCACCGCGCTTGGGCAGCACACACGGTCAAACTACCTCGGGCGTGGCATGACATCACCTCCCTTGGATAGCTCACACAGTCGAACGACGTCGGGCGTGGCATGCCATCATCGCCTTTGGAAAGCACACACGGTCGAATGACGTCGGGCATTGCATGCCATCATAGACCTTGGACGACAAACACGGTCGAATGACGTCGAGCGTGCCATGCCATCATCGCTTTTGGATAGCACACACGGTCGAATGTTGTCAGGCGTGGCATGCCATCATCGCCTTTGGGCAGCACACACGGTCGGACGACGTCGGGCGTGGCATGCCATCATAGCCCTTGGACGACAAACATGGTCCAACGACGTCAGGTGTGACATGCCATCATCGCCTTTGGACAACACACACAGTCGAACGACGTCGGGCGTGGCATGCCATCTTCGCCTTTGGGAATCACACACGATAGAACGACGTCAGGCGTGGCATGACATCACCGCCGTTATTTAGCACACACGGTTGAATGATGTCGGGCATGACATGCCATCACTGCCTTGGGACAGCACACACGGTCGAATGACGTCGGTCGTGGCATTCCATTATCGCCTTTGGGAAGCACATACGGTTGGACGACGTCAGGCGTGGCATGCCATTATCACCTTTGTACAGCACAAACGGTCGAATGACGTTGGGCGTGGAATGACATCATCGCCCTTTGACTGCACTCACGGTCGGACGACATCGGGCTTGGCATGAAATCAATGCCCTTGGACAGCACACACGGTCGGACGATGTCGGGCGTGGCATGACATCCCCACCCTTGAACAGCACACACGGTCGGCAGCGTTGGGCATGGAATGACATCACCGCCCTTGGACAGCACACACGGTCAGCAATGTCTGTCGTGGCATGCCATCACCGCCCTTGGGCAGCACACACGGTCAGACTACGTTGGGAGTGGCATGACATCACCGCCCTTGGAAAGAACACATGGTAGAACAACGTCGGGCGTGGCATGCCATCATCGCCTTTGGACAGCACACACAGCTGAGCGACGTCGGGCGTGGCATGCCATCATTGCCTTTAGGCTGCACGCACGGTCGGACGACATCGGGCGTGGCATGACATCACCGCCCTTGGGCAGCAGACACGGTCGGACTATGTTTGGCATGGCATGACATCACTGCCTTTGGACAGCACATACAGTCGGACTATGTTGGGCATGGCATGACATCACCGCATTTGGAAAGCACATACGGTCGAATGACGTCGGGCGTGACAAGCCATCACCGCACTTGGGCAGCACACACGGTCAAACTACGCCGGGCGTGGCATGACATCACTTCCCTTGGATAGCACACACGGTCGAACGACGTAGGGCATGGCATGCCATCATATCCCTTGGACGACAAACACGGTCGAATAAAGTCAGGCGTGACATGCAATCACCGTCTTTGGATAGCACACAAGGTCGAATAACGTCGGGCGTGGCATGCCATCATCGCTTTTGGGCAGCACACACTGTCAAATACGTCGGGTGTGGCATGACATCACCTCCCTTGGATAGCACACACGGTCGAACGATATCGGGCATGGCATGCCGTCATCGCCTTTGGACAGCACACGGTCGAACGACATGCGGCGTGGCATGCCATCACCGCCCTTGGGCAGCACACACGATCAAACTACGTCGGGCGAGGCATGACATCACGGCCCTTGGATAGCACACAAGGTCGAACGACGTCGGGCGTGGCATGCCATCATCACCTTTGGACAGCACACACAGTCAAACGACGTCGGGCGTGGCATGCCATCATCCCCTTTGGGTAGCACATACGATCGAATGACGTTGGGCATGGCATGCCATCATCGCCTTTGGGCAGCACAAATGGTCGAATGACGTCGGGTGTGGCATGACATCACCGCCCTTAGACTGCACACACGGTCAAACATCATCGGGACTGGCATGAAATCAAAACCCTTTAACAGCACACATGGTCGGAAACATTGGGCATGGCATGACATCACCTCCCTTGGACCACACACACGGTCGATAACATCGGGCGTTGCATGACATCACCGCCTTTGGACTGCACACACGGTCGAACGACGTCGGGCATGGCATTCCATCATAGCCCTGGGACGGCAAACATGGTCGAACAATGTGGGGCGTGACATGCCATCATTGCCTTTGGGCAGCACACACGGTCGAACGACGTTGGACGTGGCATGCCATCATAGCCCTTGGATGACAAACATGGTCGAACAACGTCAGGCGTGACATGCCATCACCGCCTTTGGACAGCACACATGGTTGAATAACGTTGGGTGTGGCATGCAATCATCGCTTTTGGGAAGCACACACGGTCAAACTACGTCGAGCGTGGCATGACATCACCGCTCTTGGACAGCAGACATGGTCGGCAACGTCTGGTGTGGCATGCCATCACCTCTCTTGCGTAGCACACACGGTTAGACTACGTTAGGAGTGGTATGACATCAGTGCCCTTGGATAGAACACACGGTCGAACGACCTCGCACGTGGCATGCAATCATCGTCTTTGGGCATCACTGACGGTCGGACGACGTCGGGCGTGGCATGACATCACCGCCCTTGGACTGCACACAAGGTCAAACGATGTCGGTCGTGGCATGACATCACCACCCTTGAACAGCACACACGATCGGCAACGTGGGGCATGGCATGACATCACCTCCCTTGGACCGCACACACGGTCGACAACATCGGGCGTGGCATGACATCACCGCCCTCTGGCAGCACACACAGTCGGACTACGTCGGGCATGGCATGACATCACCGCCTTTGGACAGCACACACGGTCGAACGACGTCGGGCGTGGCATGCCATAACCACTCTGGGACAGCACACACGATTGTACGGCGTCGGGCGTGACATGGTATCATCGCCTTTGGACAGCACACACGATTGAACGTTGTCAGGCGTGCCATGCCATTATCGCATTTCGGAAGCACACACGGTCGAACGACGTCAGGTGTGGAATGACATCATAGCCCTAGGACGACAAACATCGTCGAACGATGACATGTGTGACATGCCATCACCGCTTTTGGACAGCACACACGGTTGAATAACGTTGGGTATGGCATGCCATCATCGCTTTAGGGCAGCACACACAGTCAAAATACGTCGGGCGTGGCATGACATCACCGCTCTTGGAAACCACAAATGGTCGGCAACGTCTGGTGTGGCATGCCATCACCTCTCTTGCGTAGCACACACGGTAAGACTACGGCAGGAGTGGCATGACATCAGTACCCTTGGATAGAACACACGGTCGAACGACCTCGCACGTGGCATGCAATCATCGCCTTTGGGCATCACTGACGGTCGGACGACGTCGGGCGTGGCATGACATCACCGCCCTTGGACTGCACACACGGTCAAACGATGTCGGTCGTGGCATGACATCACCACCCTTGAACAGCACACACGATCAGCAACGTGGGGCATGGCATGACATCACCTCCCTTGGACAGCAGACACGGTCGACAACATCAGGCGTGGTATGACATCACCGCCTTTTGGATTGCACACACGGTTGAACAACGTCGGGCGTGGCATGCCATCACCACCCTGGGACAGCACACACGATCGTATGATGTCGGGCATGACATGCTATCATCGCCTTTGGAAAGCACACACGGTTGAACGTTGTCAGGCGTGCCATTCCATTATCGCACTTGGGAAGCACACACGGTCGGACGACGTCAGGTGTGGAATGCCATCATAGCCCTTGGACGACAAACATCGTCGAATGATGACATGTGTGACATGCCATCACCGCTTTTGGACATCACACACGATCAAATGACTTCGGGCATTGCATGCCATCGCTGCCTTTGGGAAGCACAATCGGCTGAACGACATCGGGTGTGGGATTACATCACCACCTTTGTTTAGCACACACGGTCGGACGACATCGAACGTGGCATGACATCACCGCCCTTGGACATCACACACGTTCGAACGATGTTGGGCGTGGCATGCCATCACCGCCATTGGGAAGCACACACGGTCAAACTACGTCGGGTGTGGCATTAAATCACCACCCTTAGGTAGCACATACGGTCAAACGAAGACGGGCATGGCATTCCATCATAGCCCTTGGACGGCAAACACGGTCGAGCAATGTCGGGCGTGACATGCCATCACTGCCTTTCGGCTTCACACACGGTCGAACGACGTCGAACGTGGCATGCCATCATAGCCTTAGGATGACAAACACGGTCGAACAACGTCTAGCAAGACATGCCATCACCTCCTTTGGACAGCACACAAGGTCAAATAACATTGGGCGTGGCATGCCATCATCGCATTTGGGCGGCACACACAGTCAAATACGTCGGGCGTGGCATGACATCACCGCCTTTGGACAGCAAACACGGTCGAATGACGTTGGGTGTGGCATGCCATCACCACCCTTGGGCAGCACACACGGTCTAACTACGTCGGGTGTTGCATGACATCACCGCCCTTGGATAGCACACAAGGTCGAACGACGTCGGTCTTGGCATGCAATCATCACCTTTGGACAGTACACATGGTCGAACGACGTCGGGCATGCCATGCCATCAAAGACCGTGGACGACAAACACGGTCGAAAGTCATCGGGCGTGGCATTCCATCATCGCCTTTGGGCAGCACACACGGTCGAACGACGTCGGACGTGGCATGACATCATAGCCCTTGGACGACAAACTCGATAGAAAAACATAAGGCGTTACATGCCATCATTGCCTTTGGGCAGCACATACGATCGGACTACGTCGGGCGTGGCATGACATCACCACCCTTGAACAGCAAACACGGTTGGCAACGTTGGGCGTGGAATGACATCACCGCCCTTGGACACCACACACGGTCGGCAACGTCTAGCGTGGCATGCCATCACTGCCCTTGGGCAGCACATATGGTCAGACTACGTCAGGAGTGGCATGACATCACCTCCCTTGGACAGAACACAGGGTCGAACGACTTCAGGTGTGGCATGCCATCATCGCCTTTGGACAGCACACACGGTCGAACGACGTCGGGCATGGCATGCCATCATCGCCTTTGGGCTGCACACACAGTCGGTCGACATCTAGCTTGGCATGACATAACCGCCCTTGGGAAGAACACAATGTTGGAATACGTCGGGCATGGCATGACATCACCTCCTTTGGACACCATACACGGTCGAACAACGTCGGGCGTGTCATGCAAAACCTTCCTTGGGCAGCACCCACGCTAAAACTACGTTGGGCATGGCATGACATCACCGCCCTTGGATAGCACACACAGTCGAATGATATCGGGTGTGTCATGCCATAATCGCCTTTAGACAGCACACACGATCGAACAACGTCGGGAATGGCATGCTATCATAGCCTTTGGACGGCAAACACGGTCGAACATTGTCGTGCGTGGCATGTCATCATCGCCTTTGGGTAGCACACACGGTCGAACAACGTCGAACGTTGCATGCCATCATTGCCCTTGGACGACAAATTAGTAGAACAACGTTACGCGTGACATGGCATCATCGCCTTTGGGTAGCATATACGATTGAACGACGTCGAGCGTGGCATGCCATCATCGCCTTTGGGCCGCACAAATGGTCGAACGACGTCAGGTGTGGTATGATATCACCACCCTTAGACTGCAATCACGGTCGAATGGCATTTGGCATGGCATGACATCGCTGTCCTTGGACTGTACGCACGGTCAGACGACTTCGGGCGTGATATGACATCACCACCCTTTAACAACACACACAGTCGGCAACATTGGGCATGGAATGAAATCAGCTCCCTTGGAAAGCACACACGGTCAGCCGACGTCGATCGTGGCATGCCATCACCGCCTTGGGCAGCACACACGATCGGACTACGTCAGGCTTGGCATGACATCACCGCCTTTGGACAGCACATACGGTCGGACTACATTGGGTATGGCATGACATCACCACCTTTGGACAGCACATACGGTCGAATGACGTCGGGCGTGACAAGCCGTCACCGCGCTTGGGCAGCACACACGGCCAAACTACGCCGGGCGTGGCATGACATCACCTCCCTTGGATAGCACACACGGTCAAACAACGTTGGGCGTGGCATGCCATCATTGCCTTTGGACAGCACACACAGTCGAATGAAGTCGGGCATGGCATGCCATCATAGACCTTGGACAGCAAACACGGTTGAACGACGTCGGGTGTGACATGCCATCACAGCCTTTGGGCAGCACACACGGTCGAACGACGTTGGACGTGGCATGCCATCATATCCCTTGGACGATAAACACGGTCGAACAAAGTCAGGCGTGACATGCCATCACCGCCTTTGGACAGCACACAAGGTTGAATAACGTCGGGCGTGGCATGCCATCATCGCTTTTGGGCAGTATACACGGTCAAATACATCGGGCGTGGCATGTCATCACCTCCCTTGGATAGCACACACGATCGAACGATATCGGGCATGGCATGCCATCATCGCCTTTGGACAGCACACACGATCGAACGACGTCGGGCATGGCATGCCATCATAGACCTTGGACGACAAACATGGTCGAACGACGTCGGGCGTGACATGCCATCATCGCCTTTGGGCAGCACACACGGTCGAACGATTTTGGACGTGGCATGCTATCATAGTCCTTGGATGACAAACATGGTCGAACAAAGTCAAGCGTGACGTGCCATCACCGCCTTTGGACAGCACACAAGGTCGAATAACGTCGGGCGTGGCATGCCATCATCGCTTTTGGGCAGCACACACGGTCAAATACGTCAGGTGTGGCATGACATCACCGTCTTTGGACAGCACACACAGTCGAAGGACGTGGGGCATTGCATGCCATCACCGCCCTTGGATAGCACACAAGGTCGAACGACGTGGAGCGTGGCATGCCATCATCGCCTTTGGACAGCACACACGGTCAAACGACGTCGGGCGTGGCATGCCATCATCGCCTTTGGGTAGCACATACGATCGAATGACATCGGGCATGGCATGCCATCATCGCCTTTGGGCAGCACAAATGGTCCAACGACGCCGGGTGTGGCATGACATCACCGCCCTTGGACTGCACACACGGTCAAACAACGTCGAGCCTGGCATGAAATCACCACCCTTTAACAGCACACACGGTCGGCAACATTGGGCATGGCATGACATCACCTCCCTTGGACCGCACACACGGTCGATAACATCGGGCGTTGCATGACATCACCGCCTTTGGACAGCACACACGGTCGAACGACGTCGGGCGTGGCATGCCATCATCACCATTGGGATGCACACAAGGTCGGACGACATCGGGCGTGGCATGACATCACCGCCCTCTGGCAGCACACACAGTCGGACTACGTCGGGCATGGCATGACATCACCTCCTTTGGACAGTACAGACGGTCGAACGACGTCGGGCGTGGCATGCCATCACCGATCTTTGGGCAGCACCCACGGTCAAACTACGTCGGGCGTGGCATGACATCACCGCCCTTTGATAGCACACACGGTCGAACCACGTCGGGCGTGGCATGCCATCATCGCCTTCGCATAATACACACGGTCGAACGATGTGGGGCTTGACATGCCATCATCGCCTTTGGACAGCACACATGGTCGAAGGACGTCGGATGTGGCATGCTATCATAGCCCTTGGATGACAAACATGGTCGAACAACGTCAGGCTTGACATGCCATCACCACCTTTGGACAGCACACACGGTTGAATAACGTTGAATGTGGCATGCCATCATCGCTTTTGGGCAGCACACACGGTCAAACTACGTCGGGCGTGGCATGACATCACCGCTTCGACAAAGACACTTTGTCGGGCAACGCGTGTGGTGTGGCATTCCATCACCTCTCTTGCGTAGCACACACGGTCAGACTACGTCAGGAGTTGCATGACATCAGTGCCCTTGGATAGAACACACAGTCGAACGACCTCGCACGTGGCATGCAATCATCGCCTTTGGGCATCACTGACGGTCGGACGACGTCGGGCGTGGCATGACATCACCGCCCTTGGACTGCACACACGGTCAAACGATGTCGGTCGTGGCATGACATCACCACCCTTGAACAGCACACACGATCGGCAACGTCGGGCATGGCATGACATCACCTCCCTTGGACAGCACACACGGTCGACAACATCGGGCGTGGCATGACATCACCGCCTTTGGACAGCACACACGGTCAAACGACGTCGGGCGTGGCATGCCATCACCACCCTAGGACAGCACACACGATCGTACGACGTCGGCCGTGACATGCTATCATCGCCTTTGGACAACAGACACAGTTGAACGTTTTCAGGCGTGCCATGCAATTATCGCATTTGGGAAGCACACACGGTCGGACGACGTCAGGTGTGGAATGCCATCATAGCCCTTGGACATCAAACACGGTCGAAAGACGTCAGGCGTGACATGCCATCACCGCCTTTGGACAGTACACACGATCGAACGACAGCGGGTGTGGCATGCCATCATCGCCATAGGGCAGCACACACGGTCGAACGACGTCGGGCGTGGCATGACATCACTGCCCTTGGACAGCACACACGGTCAGACGATGTCAGGCGTGGCATGACATCACCTCCCTTGGGAAGCACACAAGGTCAGACTACGTCGAGAGTTACATGACATCACCTCCCTTGGACAGCACACATGGTCAAACGACGTGGGGCGTGGTATGCCATCACCGCCCTTGGACGGCACACACGGTCAAACTACGTTGGGCATGGCATGACATCACCGCCCTTATACTGCACTCACGGACGGACGACGTCGGGCGTGGCGGGACAACACCGCCGATTGACTACACTCACGATAAGACGACGTCGGGCGTGTCATGACATCACCACCCTTGAACAGCACACACGGTCGGCAATGTGGGGCGTGGCAATACATCACCTCCCTTGGACAGCAAACACGGTAGGCAACGTCGGGCGTGGCATGCCATCACCGCCCTTGGGAAGCACACACGGTCAGACTACGTCGGGAGCGGCATGACATCACCGGCCTTGGACAACATACACGGTCGAACAACGTCGGGCGTGGCATGCCATCATCACCTATGGACAGCACACACGGTCGAATAACGTCGGGCGTGGCATGCCATCATAGCCTTTGGATGACAAACACGGTCGAACAATGTTAGGCGTGACATGCCATCATCGTCTTTAGGCAGCACATACGATCGAACGACGTTGGGCGTGGCATGCCATAATCGCCTTTGGGCAGCACAAATAGTCGAACGACGTCGGGTGTGGAATGAC
Source organism: Solanum arcanum (assembly GCA_027789145.1). Taxonomy (NCBI): domain Eukaryota; kingdom Viridiplantae; phylum Streptophyta; class Magnoliopsida; order Solanales; family Solanaceae; genus Solanum; species Solanum arcanum. Next base: position 17,515,337 of record CM050938.1, read on the forward strand.
ATAACCGCCCTTCAACTGCACTCACGGTCGGATGACATTGGGCTTGGCATGACATAACCGCCCTTGGACTGCACGCACAGTTTGACGACGTCAGGCGTGGCATGACATCACCACCCTTGAAAAACACACACAGTCGGCAACATGGGGCTTGGCATGACATCACCTCCTTTGGACAGCACACACGGTCAGACGTCGTCCGATGTGGCAGGACATCACCGCCCTTGGACAGCACATACGGTCAGACGACGTAGGTCGTGGCATGCCATCACCGCCTTTGGGCACCACACACGATCGGACTATGTCGGGCGTGGCATGACATCACCGCCTTTGGACAACACACACGGTCGAACAATGTCGGGCATGGAATGCCATCATCGTCCTTGGGCTGCACACACGGTCAGACTACGTCGAGAGTTACATGACATCACCTCCCTTGGACAGCACACACGGTCAAACGACGTCGGGCGTGGCATGCCATCATCGCCTCTGGACAGCACACACGGTCGAACGTTGTCAGGCGTGGCATGCCGTCATCGCCTTTGGGCAGCACACACGGTCGGACGATGTCGGGCGTGGCATGCCATCATAGCCCTTGGATGGCAAACATGGTCGAACGACGTCAGGTGTGACATGCCATCACTGTCATTGTACAACACACACGCTAGAACAACGTCGGGCGTGGCATGCCATCTTCGCCTTTAGGAATCACACACGGTCGAACGACGTCGGGCGTGGCATGACATAACCACCTTTATTAAGCACACACGGTCGAACGATGTCGGGCATGACATTCCATCACCGCCTTTGGATAGCACACACGGTCGAACGACGTCGGGCGTGGCATGCCATTATCGCCTTTGGAAAGCACATACGGTTGGACAACGTCAGGCGTGGCATGCCATTATTGCCTTTGGGCAGCACAAATGGTCGAATGATGTCGGGCGTGGCATGACATCATCGCCCTTTGACTGCACTTATGGTCGGACGACGTCGGGCTTGGCATGAAATCACTGCCCTTGGGTAGCACACACGGTCGTACGATGTCGGGTGCGGCAAGACATCACAACCCTTGAACAGCACACACGATCGACAACGTTGGGCATGGAATGACATCACCTCCCTTGGACAGCACACACGGTCAGCAACGTCTGTCGTGGTATGCCATCACCGCCCTTGGGTAGTACACACAGTCAGACTACGTCGGGAGTTGCATGAGATCACCGCCCTTGGAAAGAACACATGGTAGAATGACGTCGGGCGTGGCATGCCATCATCGCCTTTGGACAACACACACAGTTGAGCGACGTCGGGCGTGGCATACCATCATCGTCTTTAGGCTGCACGCACGGTTGGACGACATCGGCAATGGCATGACATCACCTACCCTTGGGCAGCATACACAGTCGGACTACGTTAGGCATGGCATGACATCTCCGCCTTTGGACAGCACATACGGTCAAATGACGTCAAGCGTGACATGCTATCACCGCGCTTGGGCAGCACACACAGTCAAACTACGTCGGGCGTTGCATGACATCACCTCCCTTGGATAGCACACACGGTCGAACGAGGTCGGGCGTGGCATGCCATCATCGCCTTTGGACAGCACACACGGTCGAATGACGTCAGGCATTGCATGCCATCAAAGACCTTGGATGGCAAACACGGTCGAACGACTTCGGGCGTGGCATGCCATCATCGCCTTTGGACAGCACACACGGTCGAACGTTGTCAGGCGTGGCATGCCATCATCGCCTTTGGGCAGCACACACGGTCGGACGACATCGGGCGTGGCATGCCATCATAGCCCTTGGACGACAAACATGGTCGAACGACGTCAGGTGTGACATGCCATCACCGCCTTTGGACAACACACACGGTCGAACGACGTCGAGCATGGCATGCCATCTTCGCCACTGGGGATCACACACGGTCGAACGACGTCGGGCGTGGCATGACATCACCGCCGTTATTTAGCACACACGGTCGAATGATGTCGGGCATGACATGCCATCACCGCCTTGGGACAGCACACACGGTCGAACGACGTCGAGCGTGACATGCCATCTTCGCCATTGGGGATCACACACGGTCGAACGACGTCGGGCGTGGCATGACCTCACCACCGTTATTTAGCACACACGGTCGAATGATGTCGGGCATGACATGCCATCACCGCCTTGGGACAGCACACACGGTCGAACGACGTCGGGCGTGGCATGCCATTATCGCCTTTGGGAAGCACATACGGTTGGACGACGTCAGGCGTGGCATGCCATTATCGCCTTTGGGCAGCACAAACGGTCGAATGACGTCGGGCGTGGCATGACATCATCGCCCTTTGATAGCACTCACGGTCGGACGACATCTGGCTTGGCATGAAATCACTGCCCTTGGACAGCACACACGGTCGGACGATGTCGGGCGTGGTATGACATCACCACCCTTGAACAGCACACACGGTCGACAACGTTGGACATGAAATGACATCACCGCCCTTGGAAAGCACACACGGTCAGCAACGTCTGTCGTGGCATGCCATCACCGCCCTTAGGCAGCACACACGATCAGACTACGTCGAGAGTGGCAGGACATCACAGCCCTTGGAAAGAACACATGGTAGAATGACGTCGGGCGTGGCATGCCATCATCGCCTTAGGACAACACACACAGTTGAGCGACGTCGGGCGTGGCATGCCATCATCGCCTTTAGGCTACACGCATGGTCGGACGACATCGGGCGTGGCATGACATCACCGCCCTTGGGCAGCACACACGGTTGGACTACGTTGGGCATGGCATGACATCACCGCCTTTGGACAACACATACGGTCGAATGACGTCGGGCGTGACATGCCATCACCGCGCTTGGGCAGCACACACGGTCAAACTACGTCAGGCGTGGCATGACATCACCTCCCTTGGATAGCTCACACAGTCGAACGATGTCGGGCGTGGCATGCCATCATCGCCTTTGGACAACACACACGGTCGAATGACGTCGGGCATTGCATGCCATCATAGACCTTGGACGACAAACACGGTCGAATGACGTCGAGCGTGCCATGCCATCATCGCTTTTGGACAGCACACACGGTCGAATGTTGTCATGTGTGGCATGCCATCATCGCCTTTGGGAAGCACACATGGTCGGACGACGTCGGGCGTGGCATGCCATCATAGCCCTTGGACGACAAACATGGTCCAACGACGTCAGGTGTGACATGCCATTATTGCCTTTGGAAAACACACACGGTCGAACGACGTCGGGCGTGGCATGCCATCTTCGCCTTTGGGAATCACACACGGTCGAATGATGTCAGGCGTGGCATGACATCACCGCCGTTATTTAGCACACACAGTCGAATGATGTCGGGCATGACATGCCATCACCGCCTTGGGACAGCACACATGGTCGAACGACGTCGGTCGTGGCATTCCATTATCGCCTTTGGGAAGCACATACGGTTGGACGACGTCAGGCGTGGCATGCCATTATCGCCTTTGGGCAGCACAAACAGTCGAATGACGTTTGGCGTGGAATGACATCATCGCCCTTTGACTGCACTCACGGTCGGACGACATCGGGCTTGGCATGAAATCAATGCCCTTGGACAGCACACACGGTCGGACGATGTCAGGCGTGGCATGACATCCCCACCCTTGAACAGCACACACGCTCGGCAGCGTTGGGCATGGAATGACATCACCGCTTCGACAAAGACACACGGTCAAGAATGTCCGCCGTGGCATGCCATCACCGCCCTTGGGCAGCACACACGGTCAGACTACGTTGGGAGTGGCATGACATCACCGCCCTTGGAAAGAACACATGGTAGAACAACGTCGGGTGTGGCATGCCATCATCGCCTTTGGACAGCACACACAGCTGAGCGACGTCGGGCGTGGCATGCCATCATTGCCTTTAGGCTGCACGCACGGTCGGACGACATCGGGCGTGGCATGACATCACCGCCCTTGGGCAGCAGACACGGTCGGACTACGTTGGGCATGGCATGACATCACTGCCATTGGACAGCACATACGGTCGGACTATGTTGGGCATGGCATGACATCACCGCCTTTGGAAAGCACATACGGTCGAATGACGTCGGGCGTAACAAGCCATCACCGCGCTTGGGCAGCACACACGGTCAAACTACGCCGGGCGTGGCATGACATCACTTCCCTTGGATAGCACACACGGTCGAACGACGTAGGGCATTGCATGCCATCATATCCCTTGGACGACAAACACGGTCGAATAAAGTCAGGCGTGACATGCCATCACCGCCTTTGGATAGCACACAAGGTCGAATAACGTCGGGCGTGGCATGCCATCATCGCTTTTGGGCAGCACACACGGTCAAATACGTCGGGCGTGGCATGACATCACCTCCCTTGGATAGCACACACGGTCGAACGATATCGGGCATGGCATGCCGTCATCGCCTTTGGACAGCACACGGTCGAACGACGTGCGGCGTGGCATGCCATCACCGCCCTTGGGCAGCACAAACGATTAAACTACGTCGGGCGTGGCATGACATCACGGCCCTTGGATAGCACACAAGGTCGAACGACGTCGGGCGTGGCATGCCATCATCACCTTTGGACAGCACACATGGTCGAACGACGTCGAGCGTGGCATGCCATTATCCCCTTTGGGTAGCACTTACGATCGAATAACGTTGGGCATGGCATGCCATCATCGCCTTTGGGCAGCACAAATGGTCGAACGATGTCGGGTGTGGCATGACATCACCGCCCTTAGACTGCACACACGGTCAAACATCATCGGGCCTGGCATGAAATCACCACCCTTTAACAGCACACACGGTCAGAAACATTGGTCATGGCATGACATCACCTCGCTTGGACCACACACACGGTCGATAACATCGGGCGTTGCATGACATCACCGCCTTTGGACTGCACACACGGTCGAACGACGTCGGGCATGGCATTCCATCATAGCCCTGGGACGGCAAACACGGTCGAACAATGTGGGGCGTGACATGCCATCATCGCCTTTGGGCAGCACACACAGTCGAACGTCGTCGGACGTGGCATGCCATCATAGCCCTTGGATGACAAACATGGTCGAACAACGTCAGGCGTGACATGCCATCACCGCCTTTGGACAGCACACATGGTTGAATAACGTTGGGTGTGGCATGCAATCATCGCTTTTGGGAAGCACACACGGTCAAACTACGTCGGGCGTGGCATGACATCACCGCTCTTGGACAGCAGACATGGTCGGCAACGTCTGGTGTGGCATGCCATCACCTCTCTTGCATAGCACACACGGTTAGACTACGTTAGGAGTGGTATGACATCAGTGCCCTTGGATAGAACACACGGTCGAACAAACTCGCACGTGGCATGCAATCATCGCCTTTGGGCATCACTGACGGTCGGACGACGTCGGGCGTGGCATGACATCACCGCCCTTGGACTGCACGCAAGGTCAAACGATGTCGGTCGTGGCATGACATCACCACCCTTGAACAGCACACACGATCGGCAACGTGGGGCATGGCATGACATCACCTTCCTTGGACAGCACACACGGTCGACAACATCGGGCGTGGCATGACATCACCGCCCTCTGGAAGCACACACAGTCGGACTACGTCGGGCATGGCATGACATCACCGCCTTTGGACAGCACACACGGTCGAACGACGTCGGGCGTGGCATGCCATCACCACTCTGGGACAGCACACACGATAGTACGGCGTCGGGCGTGACATGCTATCATCGCCTTTGGACAGCACACACTGTTGAACGTTGTCAGGTGTGCCATGCCATTATCGCATTTGGGAAGCACACACGGTCGAACGACGTCAGGTGTGGAATGACATCATAGCCCTTGGACGACAAACATCGTCGAACGATGACATGTGTGACATGTCATCACCGCTTTTGGACAGCACACACGGTTGAATAACGTTGGGTGTGGCATGCCATCATCGCTTTAGGGCAGCACACACAGTCAAAATACGTCGGGCGTGGCATGACATCACCGCTCTTGGAAACCACAAATGGTCGGCAACGTCTGGTGTGGCATGCCATCACCTCTCTTGCGTAGAACACACGGTCAGACTACGGCAGGAGTGGCATGACATCAGTACCCTTGGATAGAACCCACGGTCTAACGACCTCGCACGTGGCATGCAATCATCGCCTTTGGGCATCACTGACGGTCGGACGACGTCAGGCGTGGCATGACATCACCGCCCTTGGACTGCACACACGGTCAAATGATGTCGGTCGTGGCATGACATCACCACCCTTGAACAGCACACACGATCGGCAACTTTGGGCATGGCATGACATCACCTCCCTTGGACAGCAGACACGGTCGACAACATCGGGCGTGGTATGACATCACCGCCTTTGGACTGCACACACGGTCGAACAACGTCGGGTGTGGCATGCCATCACCACCCTGGGACAGCACACACGATCGTACGACGTCGGGCGTGACATGCTATCATCGCCTTTGGAAAGCACACACGGTTGAACGTTGTCAGGCGTGCCATTCCATTATCGCATTTGGGAAGCACACACGGTCGGACGACGTCAGGTGTGGAATGCCATCGTAGCCCTTGGACGACAAACATCATCGAACGATGACATGTGTGACATGCCATCACCGCTTTTGGACAGCACACACGATCAAATGACTTCGGGCGTGGCATGCCATCGCTGCCTTTGGGAAGCACACACGGCTGAACGACATCGGGTGTGGGATTACATCACCACCTTTGTTTGGCACACACGGTCGGACGACATCGAACGTGGCATGACATCACCGCCCTTGGACAGCACACACGTTCGAATGATGTCGGGGGTGGCATGCCATCACCGCCCTTGGGAAGCACACACGGTCAAACTACGTCGGGTGTGGCATTAAATCACCACCCTTAGATAGCACATACGGTCAAACGAAGTCGGGCATGGCATTCCATCATAGCCCTTGGACGGAAAACACGGTCGAGCGATGTCGGGCGTGACATGCCATCACTGCCTTTCGGCTTCACACACGGTCGAACGACGTCGAACGTGGCATGCCATCATAGCCTTAGGATGACAAACACGGTCGAACAACGTCTAGCGTGACATGCCATCACCTCCTTTGGACAGCACACAAGGTCGAATAACGTTGGGCGTGGCATGCCATCATCGCATTTGGGCGGCACACACAGTCAAATACGTCGGGCGTGGCATGACATCACCGCCTTTGGACAGCAAACACGGTCGAATGACGTTGGGTGCGGCATGCCATCACCGCCCTTGGGCAGCGCACACGGTCTAACTACGTCGGGTGTTGCATGACATCACCGCCCTTGGATAGCACAAAAGGTCAAACGACGTCGGGCGTGGCATGCAATCATCAACTTTGGACAGTACACACGGTCGAACGACGTCGGGCATGCCATGCCATCATAGACCGTGGACGGCAAACACGGTCGAAGGTCATCGAGCGTGGCATTCCATCATCGCCTTTGGGCAGCACACACGGTCGAACGACGTCGGACGTGGCATGACATCATAGCCCTTGGACGACAAACTCGGTAGAAAAACATAAGGCATTACATGCCATCATCGCCTTTGGGCAGCACATACGATCGGACTACGTCGGGCGTGGCATGACATCACCACCCTTGAACAGCAAACACGGTTGGCAACGTTGGGCGTGGAATGACATCACCGCCCTTGGACACCACACACGGTCGGCAACGTCTAGCGTGGCATGCCATCACTGCCCTTGGGCAGCACATACGGTCAGACTACGTCAGGAGTGGCATGACATCACCTCCCTTGGACAGAACACAGGGTCGAACGACGTCGGGTGTGGCATGCCATCATCTCCTTTGGACAGCACACACGGTCGAACGACATCGGGCATGGCATGCCATCATCGCCTTTGGGCTGCACACACAGTCGGTCGACATCTAGCTTGGCATGACATAACAGCCCTTGGGAAGAACACAATGTTGGACTACGTCGGGCATGGCATGACATCACCTCCTTTGGACACCACACACAGTCGAACGACGTCGGGCATGTCATGCAAAACCTCCCCTGGGCAGCACCCACGCTAAAACTACGTTGGGCGTGGCATGACATCACCGCCCTTGGATAGCACACATAGTTCGATGATATCGGGTGTGTCATGCCATCATCGCCTTTAAAACAGCACACACGATCGAACGACGTCGGGAATGGCATGCTATCATAGCCTTTGGACGGCAAACACGGTCGAACATTGTCGTGCGTGGCATGTCCTCATCGCCTTTGGGTAGCACACACGGTCGAACGATGTCGAACGTTGCATGCCATCATAGCCCTTGCACGACAAATTAGTAGAACAACGTTACGCGTGACATGGCATCATCGCCTTTGGGTAGCATATACGATTGAACGACGTCGAGCATGGCATGCCATCATCGCCTTTGGGCCGCACAAATGGTCGAACGACGTCGGGTGTGGTATGACATAACCACCCTTAGACTGCAGTCACGGTCGAATGACATTTGGCATGGCATGACATCGCTATCCTTGGACTGCACGCACGGTCAGACGACGTCGGGCGTGATATGACATCACCACCCTTTAACAACACACACAGTCGGCCACATTGGGCATGGAATGAAATCAGCTCCCTTGGAAAGCACACACGGTTAGCCGACGTCGATCGTGGCATGCCATCACCGCCTTGGGCAGCACACACGATCGGACTACGTCGGGCTTGGCATGACATCACCGCCTTTGGACAGCACATACGGTCGGACTACGTTGGGCATGGCATGACATCACCGCCTTTGGACAGCACATACGGTCGAATGACGTCGGGCGTGACAAGCCATCACCGCGCTTGGGCAGCACACACGGCCAAACTACGCCGGGCGTGGCATGACATCACCTCCCTTGGATAGCACACACGGTCGAACAACGTTGGGCGTGGCATGCCATCATTGCCTTTGGACAGCACACACAGTCGAATGAAGTTGGGCATGGCATGCCATCATAGACCTTGGACGGAAAACACGGTTGAATAACGTCGGGTGTGACATGCCATCACAGCCTTTGGGCAGCACTCACGGTGGAACGACGTTGGACGTGGCATGCCATCATATCCCTTGGACGACAAACACGGTCGAACAAAGTCAGGCGTGACATGCCATCACCGCCTCTGGACAACACACAAGGTCGAATAACGTCGGGCGTGGCATGCCATCATCGCTTTTGGGCAGTATACACGGTCAAATACGTCGGGCGTGGCATGACATCACCTCCCTTGGATAGCACACACGATCGAACGATATCGGGAATGTCATGCCATCATCGCCTTTGGACAGCACACACGATCGAACGACATCGGGCATGGTATGCCATCATAGACCTTGGACGACAAACATGGTCGAACGACGTCGGGCGTGACATGCCATCATCGCCTTTGGGCAGCACACACGGTCGAACGATGTTGGACGTGGCGTGCTATCATAGTCCTTGGATGACAAACATGGTCGAACAAAGTCAAGCGTGACATGCCATCACCGCCTTTGGACAGCACACAAGGTCAAATAACGTCGGGCGTGGCAGGCCATCATCGCTTTTGGGCAGCACACACGGTAAAATACGTCAGGTGTGGCATGACATCACCGTCTTTGGACAGCACACACGGTCGAAGGACGTGGGGCATTGCATGCCATCACCGCCCTTGGGCAGCACACACGATCAAACTAAGTCGAGCGTGGCATGACATCACCGCCCTTGGATAGCACACAAGGTCGAACGACGTGGGGCGTGGCATGCCATCATCGCCTTTGGACAGCACACACGGTCAAACGACGTCGGGCGTGGCATGCCATCATCGCCTTTGGGTAGCACATACGATCGAATGACGTCGGGCATGGCATGCCATCATCGCCTTTGGGCAGCACAAATGGTCGAACGACGCCGGGTGTGGCATGACATCACCGCCCTTGGACTGCACACACGGTCAAACAACGTCGAGCCTGGCATGAAATCACCACCCTTTAACAGCACACACGGTCGGCAACATTGGGCATGGCATGACATCACCTCCCTTGGACCGCACACACGGTCGATAATATCGGGCGTTGCATGGCATCACCGCCTTTGGACAGCACACACGGTCAAACGACGTCGGGCGTGGCATGCCATCATCACCATTGGTATGCACACAAGGTCCGACGACATCGGGCGTGGCATGACATCACCGCCCTCTGGCAGCACACACAGTCGGACTATGTCGGGCATGGCATGACATCACCTTCTTTGGACAGTACAGACAGTCGAATGACGTCGGGCGTGGCATGCCATTACCGATCTTTGGGCAGTACCCGTGGTCAAACTACGTCGGGCGTGGCATGACATCACCGCCCTTTGATAGCACACACGGTCGAACCACGTCGGGCGTGGCATGCCATCATCGCCTTCGCACAACACACTCGGTTGAACGATGTGGGGCGTGACATGCCATCATCGCCTTTGGACAGCACACACGATCGAAGGACGTCGGACGTGGCATGCCATCATAGCCCTTGGATAACAAACATGGTCGAACAACGTCAGGCGTGACATGCCATCACCACCTTTGGACAGCACACACGGTTGAATAACGTTGAATGTGGCATGCCTTCATCGCTTTTGGGCAGCACACACGGTCAAACTACGTCGGGCGTGGCATGACATAACCGCTCTTGGACAGCACACTTGGTCGGCAACGTGTGGTGTGGCATTCCATCACCTCTCTTGCGTAGCACACATGGTCAGACTACGTCAGGAGTTGCATGACATCAGTGCCCTTGGATAGAACACACAGTCGAATGACCTCGCACGTGGCATGCAATCATCGCCTTTGGGCATCACTGACGGTCGAACGACGTCGGGCATGGCATGACATCACCGCCCTTGGACTGCACACACGGTCAAACGATGTCGGTCGTGGCATGACATCACCACCCTTGAACAGCACACACGATCGGCAACGTCGGGCATGGCATGACATCACCTCCCTTGGACAGCACACACGGTCGACAACATCAGGCATGGCATGACATCACCGCCTTTGGACAGCACACACGGTCAAACGACGTCGGGCGTGGCATGCCATCACCACCCTAGGACAGCACACACGATCGTACGACGTCGGGCGTGACATGCTATCATCGCCTTTGGACAGCAGACACAGTTGAACATTTTCAGGCGTGCCATGCAATTATCGCATTTGGGAAGCACACACGGTCGGACGACGTCAGGTGTGGAATGCCATCATAGCCCTTGGACATCAAACACGGTCGAAAGACGTCAGGCGTGACATGCCATCACCGCTTATGGACAGCACACACGATTGAATAACGTTGGGTGTGGCATGCCATCATCGCTTTTGGGCAGCACACACGGTCAAACTACGTCGGGCGTGGCATGACATCACCGCTCTTGGACAGCACACATGGTCGGCAACGTCTGGTGTGGCATGCCATCACCTCTCTTGTGTAGCACACACGGTCAGACTACGTCAGGAGTGGCATGACATCACTACCCTTGGATAGAACACACGGTCGAACGACCTCGCCCGTGGCATGCAATCATCGCCTTTGGGCATCACACACGGTCAAACGATGTCGGTCATGGCATGACATCACCACCCTTGAACAACACACACGATCGGCAACGTGGGGCATGGCATGACATCACCTCCCTTGGACAGCACACACGGTCGACAACATCGGGCGTGGCATGACATCACCGCCTTTGGACAGCACACACGGTCGAACGACGTCGGGCATGGCATGCCATCACCACCGTGGGACAGCACACACGATCGTACGACAACAGGCGTGACATGCTATCATCACCTTTGGACAGCACACACGGTTGAACGTTGTCAGGCGTGCCATGTTATTATCGCATTTGGGAAGCACACACGGTTGTACGACGTCAGGTGTGGAATACCATCATAGCCCTTGGACGACAAACATTGTCGAACGATGACATGTGTGACATGCCATCAGCGCTTTTGGAAAGCACACACGGTCAAATGACGTCGGGCGTGGCATGCCATCGTTGCCTTTGGGAAGCACACACGGCCGAACGACATCGGGTGTGGGATTACATCACCGCCTTTGTTTAGCACACAACGTTCGAACGATGTCGGGCGTGGCATGCCATCACCGCCCTTGGGAAGCACACACGGTCAAACTTCGTCGGGTGTGGCATTAAATCACCACCCTTGGATAGCATATACGGTCAAACGAAGTCGGGCATGGCATGCCATTATAGCCCTTGGACGGCAAATAAGGTCGAACAATGTCGGGCGTGACATGCCATCACTGCCTTTCGGCTTCACACACGGTCAAACGACGTCGAACGTGGCATGCCATCATAGCCTTAGGACGACAAACACGGTCGAACAACGTCTAGCGTGACATGCCATCACCTCTTTTGGACAGCACACAAGGTCGAATAACGTTGGGCGTGGCATGCCATCATCGCATTTGGGCGGCACGCACAGTCAAACACGTCGAGCGTGGAATGACATCACCGCCTTTGGATAACAAACACGGTCAAATGACGTTGGGTGTGGCATGCCATCACCGCTCTTGGGCAGCACACACAGTCTACCTACGTCGGGTGTTGCATGACATCACTGCCCTTGGATAGCACACAAGGTCGAACGACGTCGGGCGTGGCATGCAATCATCACCTTTGGACAGTACACACGGTCGAACCACGTCGGGCATGCCATGCCATTATAGGCCGTGGATGGAAAACATGGTCGAAGGTCATCGGGCGTGGCATTCCATCATCGCCTTTGGGCAGCACACACGGTCGAACGACGTCAGACGTGGCATGACATCATAGCCCTTGGACGACAAACTCGGTAGAAAAACATTAGGCGTTACATGCCATCATCGCCTTTGGACAGCACATACGATCGAACGACGTCGAGCGTGGCATGCCATCATAGCCTTTGGGAAGCAAAAATGGTCGAACGACGTCGCGTGTGGCATGACATCACCTCCCTTGGGCAGGACATTGTCAGACTACGTCGGGTGTGGCATGACATCATCACCCTTAAATAGCAAACACGGTTGGTAACGTTGGGCGTGGAATGACATCACCGCCCTTGGACACCACACACGGTCGGCAACGTCTAGCGTGGCATGCCATCACTGCCCTTGGGCAGCACATACGGTCAGACTACGTCGGGAGTGGCATGACATCACCTCCCTTGGACAGAACATAGGGTCGAACGACGTCGGGCGTAGCATGCCATCATCGCCTTTGGACAGCACACACGGTCGAACGACGTCGGGCATGGCATGCCATCATCGCCTTTGGGCTGCGCACACGGTCGGTCGACATCTAGCTTGGCATGACATCACCGCCCTTGGGAAGAACACAATGTTGGACTACGTCGGGCATGGCATGACATCACCGCCTTTGGACATCACACACGGTCGAACGACGTCGGGCGTGGCATGCCATCACTGCCCTTGGGCAGCACCCACGCTAAAACTACATAGGGCGTGGCATGACATCACCGCCCTTGGATAGCACACACAGTCGAATGATATCGGGTGTGTCATGCCATCATCGCCTTTAGATAGCACACACGATCGAATGACGTCGGGCATGGCATGCTATAATAGCCCTTGGACGGCAAACACGGTCGAACGTTGTCGTGCGTGGCATGCCATCATCGCCTTTGGGTAGCACACACGGTCGAACGACGTCGAACGTGGCATGCCATCATAGCCCTTGGACGACAAATTAGTAGAAAAACGTTACGCGTGACATGCCATCATCGCCTTTGGGCAGCATATACGATTGAACGACGTCGAGCGTGGCATGCCATCATCGCCTTTGGGCCGCACAAATGGTCGAACGATGTCGGGTGTTGTATGACATCACCACCCTTAGACTGCAGTCACGGTCGAATGACATTTGGCATGGCATGACATCACTGTCCTTGGACTGCACGCACGGTCAGACGACGTCGGGCGTGATATGACATCACCACCCTTTAACAACACACACAGTCGGCAACATTGGACATGGAATGACATCAGCTCCCTTGGACAGCACACACGGTCGGACTACGTCGGGCTTGACATGACATCACCGCCTTTGGACTGCACATACGGTCGGACTACGTTGGGCATGGCATGAAATCACCGCCTTTGGACAGCACATACGGTCGAATGACGTCGGGCGTGACAAGTCATCACCGCGCTTGGGCAGCACACACGGTCAAACTACGCTGGGCGTGGCATGACATCACCTCCCTTGGATAGCACACACGGTCGAACGACGTTGAGCATGGCATGCCATCATCGCCTTCGGACAGCACACACAGTTGAATGACGTCGGCCATGGCATGCCATCATAGACCTTAGATGGCAAACACGGTCGAACAACGTCGGGTGTGACATGCCATCACCGCCTTTGGGCAGCACACACGGTCGAACGACGTTGGACGTGGCATGCCATCATATCTCTTAGACGACAAACACGGTCGAACAAAGTCAGGCATGACATGCCATCACCGCCTTTGGACAGCACACAAGGTCGAATAACGTCGGGCGTGGCATGCCATCATCGCTTTTGGGCAGCACACACGGTCAAATACGTCGGGCGTAGCATGACATCACATCCCTTGGATAGCACACACGGTTGAACGATATCGGGCATGGCATGCCATCATCGCCTTTGGACAGCACACACGGTCGAACGACATTGGGCATGGCATGCCATCGTAGACCTTGGACGACAAACATGGTCGAACGACGTCGGGCGTGACATGCCATCATCGCTTTTGGGCAGCACACACGGTCGAATGATGTTGGACGTGGCATGCTATCAAAGCCATTGGATGACAAACATGGTCGAACAAAGTCAAGCGTGACATGCCATCACCGCCTTTGGACAGCACACAAGGTCGAATAACGTCGGGCGTGGCATGCCATCATCGCTTTTGGGCAGCACACACGGTCAAATACGTCAGGCGTGGCATGACATCACCGCCTTTGAACAGCACACACGGTCGAACGATGTGGGGCGTGGCATGCCATCACCGCCCTTGGGCAGCACACACGATCAAACTACGTCGGGCGTGGCATGACATCACCGCCCTTTGATAGCACACAAGGTTGAACGACGTGGGGCGTGGCATGCCATCATAGCCTTTGGGCAGCACACACAGTCAAACGACGTCGGGCGTGGCATGTCATCATCGCCTTTGGATAGCACATACGATCGAATGACGTCGGCCATGGCATGCCATCATTGCCTTTGGGCAGCACAAATGGTCGAACGACGTCAAGTGTGGCATGACATCACCGCCCTTGGACTGCACACACGGTCAAACAAAGTTGGGCCTGGCATGAAATCACCACCCTTTAACATCACACACGGTCGGCAACATTGGGCATGTCATGACATCACCTCCCTTGGACCGCACACACGGTCGATAACGTCGGGCGTTGCATGACATCACCGCCTTTGGACAGCACACACGGTCGAACGACGTCGGGCGTGGCATGCCATCATCACCATTGGGATGAACACACGGTCAGACGACATCGGGCGTGGCATGACATCACCGCCCTCTGGCAGCACACACAATCGGACTACGTCGGGCATGGCAAGACATCACCGCCTTTGGACAGCACAGACGGTCGAACGACGTCGGGCGTGGCATGCCATCACCGATCTTTGGGCATCACCCACGGTCAAACTACGTCGGGAGTGGCATGACATCACCGCCCTTGGATAGCACACACGGTCGAACGACGTCGGACAGGCATGCCATCATTGCCTTCGCACAACACTCACGGTCGAACGACGTCGGGCATGGCAGTCCATCATAGCCCTGGGATGGCAAACACTGTTGAACGATGTGGGGCGTGACATACCATCATCGCCTTTGGGCAGCACACACGGTCGAAGGACGTCAGACGTGGCATGCCATCATAGCCCTTGGATGACAAACATGGTCGAAGAACGTCAGGCGTGACATGCCATCACCGCCTTTGGACTATACACACACGGTTGAATAACGTTGGGTGTGGCATGCCATCATCGCTTTTGGGCAGCACAAACGGTCAAACTACGTCGGGCGTGGCATGACATCACCGCTCTATGACAGCATACTTGGTCGGCAACGTCTGGTGTGGCATGCCATCACCTCTCTTGTGTAGCACACACGGTCAGACTATGCAGGAGTGGCATGACATCATTGCCCTTGGATAGAACACACGGTCGAACGACCTCGCACGTGGCATGCAATCATCGCCTTTGGGCATCACTGACGGTCAGACGACGTCGGGCGTGGCATGACATCACCGCCCTTGGACTGCACACACGGTCAAACGATGTCGGTCATGGCATGACATCACCACCCTTAAATAGCACACACGATCGGCAACGTCGGGCATGGCATGACATCACCTCTCTTGGACAGCATACACGGTCGACAACATCGGGCGTGGCATGACATCACCATCTTTGGACAACACACACGGTCGAACGACGTTGGGCGTGGCATGCCATCACCACCCTTGGACAGCACACACGATCGTACGACGTCGGGCGTGACATGCTATCATCGCATTTGGACATCAGACACGGTTGAACGTTGTCAGGCGTGCCATGCCATTATCGCATTTGGGAAGCACACACGGTCGGACTACGTCAGGTGTGGAATGCCATCACAGCCCTTGGACGACAAACATCGTCGAACGATGACATGAGTGACATGCCATCACCGCTTTTGGACAGCACACACGGTTGAATAACGTTGGGTGTGGCATGCCATCATCCCTTTTGGGCAGCATACACGGTCAAACTACGTCAGGCGTGGCATGACATCACCGCTCTTGGACAGCACACATGGTTGGCAACGTCTAGTGTGGCATGCCATCACCTCTCTTGTGTAGCACACACGGTCAAACTACGTCAGGAGTGGCATGATATCACCGCCCTTGGATAGCACACACGGTCCAACGACGTCGGACAGGCATGCCATCATTGCCTTCGCACAACACTCACGGTCGAACGACGTCGGGCATGGCAGTCCATCATAGCCCTGGGATGGCAAACACGGTTGAACGATGTTGGGCGTGACATGCCATCATCGCCTTTGGGCAGCACACACGGTCGAAGAACGTCGGACGTGGCATGCCATCATAGCCCTTGGATGACAAACATGGTCGAAGAACGTCAGGCGTGACATGCCATCACCGCCTTTGGACTGCACACACGGTTGAATAACGTTGGGTGTGGCATGCCATCATCGCTTTTGGGCAGCACACACGGTCAAACTACGTCGGGCGTGGCATGACATCACCGCTTCGACGCATACTTGGTCGGTAACGCCTGGTGTGGCATGCCATCACCTCTTGGCGTAGCACACACGGTCGGTTCACGCCGAGTGGCATGACATCGCGTGCCCTTCGATAGAACACACGGTCGAACGACCTTGCACGCGTGGCATGCAATCATCGCTTTTGGCATCATCGACGGCCAGACGACGTCGGGCCTGGCATGACATCACCGCCCTTGGACTGCACACACGGTCAAACAATGTCGGTCGTGGCATGACATCACCACCCTTAAACAGCACACACGATCGGCAACGTGGGGCATGGCATGACATCACCTCTCTTGGACAGCATACACGGTCGACAACATCGAGCGTGGCATGACATCACCGTCTTTGGACAACACACACGGTCGAACAACGTCGGGTGTGGCATTCCATCACCACCCTTGGACAGCACACACGATCGTACGGCGTTGGGCGTGACATGCTATCATCGCCTTTGGACAGCAGACACGGTTGAACGTTGTCAGGCGTGCCATGCCATTATCGCATTTGGGAAGCACACACGGTCGGACTACGTCAGGTGTGGAATGCCATCATAGCCCTTGGACGACAAACATCGTCGAACGATGACATGAGTGACATGCCATCACCGCTTTTGGACAGCACACACGGTTGAATAACGTTGGGTGTGGCATGCCATCATCGCTTTTGGGCAGCATACACGGTCAAACTACGTCAGGCGTGGCATGACATCACCGCTCTTGGACAGCACACATGGTTGGCAACGTCTGGTGTGGCATGCCATCACCTCTCTTGTGTAGCACACACGGTCAGACTACGTCAGGAGTGTCATGACATCAGTGCCCTCTAATAGAACACACGGTCGAACAACCTCGCACGTAGCATGCAATCATCGCCTTTGGGCATCACTGACTGTCAGACGACGTCGGTCGTGGCATGACATCACCGCCCTTGGACTGCACACACGGTCAAACGATGTCGGTCGTGGCATGACATCACCACCTTTTGAACAGCACACACGATCGGCAACGTGGGGCATGGCATGACATCACCTCCCTTGGACAGCACACACGGTCAAAAACATCGGGCGTGGCATGATATCACCGCCTTTGGACAGCACACACGGTCGAACGACGTCGGGTGTGGCATGCCATCACCACCCTAGGACAGCACACACGATCGTACGACGTCGGGCGTGACATGCTATCATCGCCTTTGGACAGCACACACGGTTGAACGTTGTCAGGCGTGCCATGCCATTATCGCATTTGGGAAGCACACACGGTCGGACGACGTCAGGTGTGGAATGCCATCATAGCCCTTGGACGACAAACATCATCGAACGATGACATGTGTGACATGCCATCACCGCTTTTGGACAACACACACGGTCAAATGACGTCGGGCGTGGCATGCCATCGTTGCCTTTGGGAAGCACACACGGCCGAATGACTTCGGGTGTGGGATGACATCACCGCCTTTTTTTAGCACACACGGTCGGACGACATCGAACGTGGCATAACATCACTGACCTTGGACAGCACACACGTTTGAACGATGTCGGGCGTGGCATGCCATCACCACCCTTGGGAAGCACACACGGTCAAACTACGTCGGGTGTGGCATGAAATCACCACCCTTGGATAGCACATACGGTCAAACGAAGTCGGGCATGGCATGCCATCATAGCCCTTAGACGACAAACACGGTCGAACGATGTCGGGCGTGACATGCCATCACTGCCTTTCGGCTGCACACACGGTCGAACGAAGTCGAACGTGGAATGCCATCATAGCCTTAGGACGACAAACACGGTCGAACAACTTCTAGCATTACATGCCACCACCTCCTTTGGACAGCACACAAGGTAGAATAACGTTGGGCATGGCATGCCATCATCGCATTTGGGTTGCACACACAGTCAAATACGTCGGGTGTGGCATGACATCACCGCCTTTGGACAGAAAACACGGTCGAATGACGTTGGTGTGGAATGCCATCACCGCCCTTGGGCAGCACACACGGTCTAAATACGTCGGGTGTGGCATGACATCACCACCCTTGGATAGCACACAAGGTCGAACGACGTCGGGCGTGGCATGCAATCATCACCTTTGGACAGTACACACGGTCGAACGACGTCGGGCATGCCATGCCATCATAGACAGTGGATGGCAAACACGGTCGAAGGTCATCGGGCGTGGCATTCCATCATCGCCTTTGGGCAGCACACACGGTCGAACGACATCAGACGTGGTATGACATCATAGCCCTTGGACGACAAACTCGGTAGAAAAAC
Source organism: Solanum arcanum (assembly GCA_027789145.1). Classification (NCBI taxonomy): domain Eukaryota; kingdom Viridiplantae; phylum Streptophyta; class Magnoliopsida; order Solanales; family Solanaceae; genus Solanum; species Solanum arcanum. The sequence continues at coordinate 17,535,031 of CM050938.1, forward strand.
GTTAGGCGTTACATGCCATCATCGCCTTTGGGCAGCACATACGATCGAACGACGTCGAGCGAGGCATGCCATCATAGCCTTTGGGAAGCAAAAATGATCGAACGACGTCGCATGTGGCATGACATCACCTCCCTTGGTCAGCACACACGGTCAGATTACGTCGGGCGTGGCATGACATCATCACCCTTGAACAGCAAAACTGTTGGTAACGTTGGGCGTGGAATGACATCACCGCCCTTGGACACCACACACGATCGGCAACGTCTAGCGTGGCATGCAATCACTGCCCTTGGGCAGCACATACGGTCAGACTACGTCGGGAGTGGCATGACATCACCTCCCTTGGACAGAACATAGGGTCGAACGACGTCAGGCGTGGCATGCCATTATCGCCTTTGGACAGCACACAGGTCGAACGACGTCGGGCATGGCATGCCATCATCGCCTTTGGGCTGCGCACACGGTCGATCGACATCAAGCTTTGCATGACATCACCGCCCTTGGGAAGAACACAATGTTGGACTACGTCGGGCATGGCATGACATCACCGCCTTTGGACACCACACACAGTCGAACGACGTCGGGCGTGGCATGCCATCACTGCCCTTGGGCAGCACCCACGCTAAAACTACATTGGGCGTGGCATGACATCACCGCCCTTGGATAGCACACACAGTCGAATGATATCGGGTGTGTCATGCCATCATCGCCTTTAGACAGCACACACGATCGAACGACGTCGGGCATGGCATGCTGTCATAGCTCTTGGACGGCAAACACGGTCGAACGTTATCGTACGTGGCATGCCATCATCGCCTTTGGGTAGCACACACGGTCGAACAACGTCGAACGTTGCATGCCATCACAGCCCTTGGATGACAAATTAGTAGAACAACGTTACGCGTGACATGCCATCATCGCCTTTGGGCAGCATATACGATTGAACGACGTCGAGCGTGGCATGCCATCATCGCCTTTGGGCCGCACAAATGGTCGAATAACGTCGGGTGTTGTATGACATCACCACCCTTAGACCGCAGTCACGGTCGAATGACATTTGGCATGGCATGACATCACTGTCCTTGGACTGCACGCACGGTCAGACGACGTCGGGCGTGATATGACATCACCACCATTTAAAAACACACACAGTCGGCAACATTGGGCATGGAATGACATCAGCTCCCTTGGACAGCACACACGGTCGGACTACGTCGCGCTTGACATGACATTACCGCCTTTGGACTGCACATATGGTCAGACTACGTTGGGCATGGCATGACATCACCGCCTTTGGACAGCACATACGGTCGAACGACGTCAGGCGTGACAAGTCATCACCGCAGGGCAAGACACACGGTCCAAACTACGCTGGGCGTGGCATGCCAACACCTCCTCGATAGCACACACGGTCGAACGACGTTGGGCATGGCATGCCATCATCGCCTTTGGACGCACACGGTCGAATGACGCGTCGGCCATGGCATGCCATCATAGACCTAGGACAGCAAACACGGTCGAACGACGTCGGGTGTGACATGCCATCACCGCCTTTGGGCAGCTTACACGGTCGAACGACGTTGGACGTGGCATGCCATCATATCCCTTGGACGACAAACACGGTCGAACAAAGTCAGGCATGACATGCCATCACTGCCTTTGGACAGCACACAAGGTCGAATAACGTCGGGCGTGGCATGCCATCATCGCTTTTGGCCAGCACACACGGTCAAATACGTCGGGCGTGGCATGACATCACCTCCCTTGGATAGCACACACGGTCGAATGATATCGGGCATGGCATGCCATCACTGCTATTCGACAGCACACACGGTCAAATGATGTTGGGCGTGGAATGTCATCGTTGCCTTTGGGAAGCACACACGGCCGAACGACTTCGGGTGTTGGATGACATCACCGCCTTTGTTTAGCACACACGGTCGGACGACATCGAACGTGGCATAACATCACCGCCCTTGACAAGACACACGCTCAACGATGTCGCGGCGTGGCATGCCATCACCGCCCTTGGGAAGCACACACGGTCAAACTACGTCGGGTGTGGCATGAAATCACCACCCTTGGATAGCACATACGGTCAAACAAAGTCGGGCATGGCATGCCATCATAGCCCTTAGACGGCAAACACGGTCGAACGATGTCGGGAGTGACATGCCATCACTGCCTTTCGGCTGCACATACGGTCGAACGAAGTCGAACGTGGTATGCCATCATAGCCTTAGGACGACAAACACGGTCGAACAACTTCTAGCGTTACATGCCATCACCTCCTTTGGACAGCACACAAGGTCGAATAACGTTGGGCGTGGCATGCCATCATCGCATTTGGGCGGCACACACAGTCAAATACGTCGGGCGTGGCATGACATCACCGCCTTTGGACAGCAAACATGGTCGAATGACGTTGGTGTGGCATGCCATCACCGCCCTTGGGCAGCACACACGGTCTAACTACATCGGGTGTGGCATGACATAACCGCCCTTGGATAGCACACAAGGTCGAACGACGTCGGGCGTGGCATGCAATCATCACCTTAGGACAGTACACACGGTCGAATGACGTCGAGCATGCCATGACATCATAGACCGTGGACGGCAAACACGGTCGGTCGACATCTAGCTTGGCATGACATCACTGCCCTTGGGAAGAACACAAGGTTGGACTACGTTGGGCATGGCATGACATCACCGCCTTTGGACACCACACACGGTCGAACGACGTCGAGCGTGGCATGCCATCACCGCCCTTGGGCAGCACCCACGCTAAAACTACATTGGGCGTGGCATGACATCACCACCCGTGGATAGCACACACAGTTGAATTATATCGGGTGTGTCATGCCATCATAGCCTTTAGACAGCACACACGATCGAATGACGTCGTGCATGGCATGCTATCATAGCCCTTGGACGGCAAACACAGTCGAACGTTGTCGTGCGAGGCATGCCATCATCGCCTTTGGGTAGCACAAACGGTTTAACGACGTCGAACGTGGCAGGCCATCATAGCCCTTGGACGACAAATTAGTATAACAACGTTAGGCGTGACGTGCCATTATCGCCTTTGGGCAGCACATACGATTGAACGACGTTGAGCGTGGCATGCCATCATCTCCTTTGGGCCGCACAAATGGTCGAACGACGTCGGGTGTGGTATGACATCACCACCCTTAGACTGCAGTCACGGTCGGATGACATTTGGCATGGTATGACATCACTGTCCTTGGACTGCACACACGGTCAGACGACGTCAGGCGTGATATGACATCACCACCCTTTAACAACACACACAGTCGGCATCATTGGGCATGGAATGACATCAGCTCCCTACGAAAGCACACACAGTCAGCCGATGTCGGTCGTGGCATGCCATCACCGCCTTGGGCAGCACACACGGTCGGACTACGTCGGGCTTGGTATGACATCACCACCCTTAAACAGCAAACACGGTCGGCAACGTTGGGCTTGGAATGACATCACCGCCCTTGGGCAGCACACACGATCAGATTCACGCCGAGTGGCATGACATTACCACCCTTGGACAGAACACACGGTCAAACAACGTCGGGCGTGGCATGCCATCATTGCCTTTGGACAGCACACACAGTCGAACGACGTCAGGCATGGAATGCCATCATCGCCTTTGGGCTGCACAGACGGTAGGACGACATCGGGCATGACATGACATCACCGCCCTTGGGCAGCACACACGGTTGGACTAAGTTGAGTATGGCATGACATCACCGCCTTTTTACAGCACACAGGGTCGAATGACGTCGGGTGTGGCATGCCATCACCGCCCTTGTGAAGCACCCACGGTAAAACCATGTCGAGCAGGGCATGACATCACCGCCCTTTGATAGCACACACGGTCGAGCGACGTCGGGCGTTTAATGCCATCATAGACTTTGGACAGCACACATGGTCGAACAACGTCGGGCATTGCATGCCATCATAGCCATTGGACGGCAAACACGGTCGAACGATGTCGGGCGTGACATGCCATCATCGCCATTGGGCAGTACACACGGTCGAACGACGTCGGACGTGGCATGCCATTATAGCCCTTGGACGACAAACAAGGTCGAATAACGTCAGGCGTGAGATGCCATCACCACCTTTGGACAGCACACACGGTTGAATAACATCGGGCGTGGCATGCCATCATCGCTCTTGGGCAGCACACACGGTCAAACTACATCGGGCGTGGCATGACATCACCGCTCTTGGATAGCACACACGGTCGACAACTTCTGGTGTGGCATGCCATCACCGCCCTTGCGCAACACACACAGTCTGACTACGTCAGGACTGTCATAACATCACCGCCCTTGGACAGAACACACGGTCGAACCACATCGAGCGTGGCATGCCATCAGCGCCATTGGGCAGCATTCACGGTCGGACGACGTCCGGCGTGGCATGACATAACCGCCCTTGAACTGCACACACAGTCACACGACGTCGGGCGTGGCATGACATCACCACCTTTGAACATTACTTACGGTCGACAATGTGGGGCATTGCATGACATCACCTCCCTTGGACAGCACACGCGGTCGGAAACATTGGGTGTGGCATGACATCACCTTCCTTGGATAGCACACACGGTTGGCAACATCGGGCGTGGCATGACATCACCGCCCTTGGGCAGCACACACGGTCGGACTACGTCGGGCAAAGCATGACATCACCGCCTTTGGACAGCACACACGGTCGAACGACGTCAGGCGTGGCATGTCATCACGGCCTTTGGGAAGCACACACAGCCAAACTACGCCGGGCGTGGCATGACATCACCTCCCTTGGATAGCACACACGGTCGAACAACGTTGGGCGTGGCATGCCATCATTGCCTTTGGACAGCACACACAGTCGAATGAAGTCGGGCATGGCATGCCATCATAGACCTTGGACGGCAAACACGGTTGAACGACGTCGGGTGTGACATGCCATCACAGCCTTTGGGCAGCACACACGGTCGAACGACGTTGGACGTGGCATGCCATCATATCCCTTGGACGACAAACACAGTCGAACAAAGTCAGGCGTGACATGCCATCACCGCCTTTGGACAGCACACAAGGTCGAATAACGTCGGGCGTGGCATGCCATCATCGCTTTTGGGCAGTATACACGGTCAAATACGTCGGGCGTGGCATGACATCACCTCCCTAGGATAGCACACACGATCGAACGATATCGGGATTTGCATGCCATCATCGCCTTTGGACAGCACACACGATCGAACGACGTCGGGCATGGCATGCCATCATAGACCTTGGACGACAAACATGGTCGAACGACGTCGGGCGTGACATGCCATCATCGCCTTTGGGCAAAGACACACGATCGAACGATGTTGGACGTGGCATGCTATCATAGTCCTTGGATGACAAACATGGTCGAACAAAGTCAAGCGTGACATGCCATCACCGCCTTTGGACAGCACACAAGGTCGAATAACGTTGGGCGTGGCAGGCCATCATCGCTTTTGGGCAGCACACACGGTCAAATACGTCAGGTGTGGCATGACATCACCGTCTTTGGACAGCACACACGGTCGAAGGACGTGGGGCATTGCATGCCATCACCGCCCATGGGCAGCACACACGATCAAACTAAGTCGAGCGTGGCATGACATCACCGCCCTTGGATAGCACACAAGGTCGAACGACGTGGGGCGTGGCATGCCATCATCGCCTTTGGACAGCACACACAGTCAAATGACGTCGGGCGTAGCATGCCATCATCGCCTTTGGGTAGCACATACGATCGAATGACGTCGGGCATGGCATGCCATCATCGCCTTTGGGCAGCACAAATGGTCGAACGACGCCGGGTGTGGCATGACATCACCGCCCTTGGACTGCATACACGGTCAAACAGTGTCGAGCCTGGCCTGAAATCACCACCCTTTAACAGCACACACGGTCGGCAACATTGGGCATGGCATGACATCACCTCCCTTGGACCGCACACACGGTCGATAACATCGGGCGTTGCATGACATCACCGCCTTTGGACAGCACACACGGTCGAACGACGTCGGGCGTGGCATCCCATCATCACCATAGGGATGCACACAAGGTCGGACGACATCGGGCGTGGCATGACATCACCGCCCTCTAGCAGCACACACAGCCGGACTACGTCGGGCATGGCATGACATCACCTCCTTTGGACAGTACAGACGGTCGAATGACGTCGGGCGTGGCATGCCATCACCGATCTTTGGGCAGCTCCCACGGTCAAACTACGTCGGGCGTGGCATGACATCACCGCCCTTGGATAGCACACACGGTCGAACCACGTCGGGCGTGGCATGCCATCATCGCCTTCGCACAACACACATGGTTGAACGATGTGGGGCGTGACATGCCATCATCGCCTTTGGACAGCACACACGGTCGAAGGACGTCGGACGTGGCATGCCATCATAGCCCTTGGATGACAAACATGGTCGTACAACGTCAGGCGTGACATGCCATCACCACCTTTGGACAGCACACACGGTTGAATAACGTTGAATGTGGCATGCCTTCATCGCTGGGCAGCACACGGCGGTCAAACTACGCCGGGTGTGGCATGACATCACCGCTTGGACAAAGACACTTGGTCGGCAACGTGAGGTGTGGCATTCCATCACCTCTCTTGCGTAGCACACACGGTCAGACTACGTCATGAGTTGCATGACATGAGTGCCCTTGGATAGAAACGCGGTCCGAACGACCTCGCCGCGTGGCATGCATCATCGCCTTTGGGCATCACTGACGGTCGGACGACGTCGGGTGTGGCATGACATCACCGCCCTTGGTCTGCACACACGGTCAAACAATGTCGGTCGTGGCATGACATCACCACCCTTGAACAGCACACACGATCGGGCAACGCCGGGCATGGCATGACATCACCTCCTCGACAAAGACACACGGTCGACAACATCGGGTGTGGCATGACATCACCGCCTTTGGACAGCACACACGGTCAAACGACATCGGGCGTGGCTTGCCATCACCACCCTAGGACAGCACACACGATCGTACGACGTCGGGCGTGACATGCTATCATCGCCTTTGGACAGCAGACACAGTTGAACGTTGTCAGGCGTGCCATGCCATTATCGCATTTGGGAAGCACACATGGTCGGACGACGTCAGGTGTGGAATGCCATCATAGCCCTTGGACTACAAACATCGTCGAACGATGACATGTGTGACATACCATCACCGCTTTTGGACAGCACACACGATTGAATAACGTTGGGTGTGGCATGCCATCATCGCTTTTGGGCAGCACACACGGTCAAACTACGTCGGGCGTGGCATGACATCACCGCTTGGACAAAGACACATGGTCGGCAACGTCTGGTGTGGCATGCCATCACCTCTCTTGTGTAGCACACATGGTCAGACTACGTCAGGAGTGGCATGACATCACTACCCTTGGATAGAACACACGGTCGAACGACCTCGCCCGTGGAATGCAATCATCCCCTTTGGGCATCACACACCGTCAAACGATGTCGGTTGTGGCATGACATCACCACCCTTGAACAACACACACGATCGGCAACGTGGGGCATGGCATGACATCACCTCCCTTGGACAGCACACACGGTCGACAACATCGGGCGTGGCATGACATCACCGCCTTTGGACAGCACACACGGTCGAACGACGTCAGGCGTGGCATGCCATCACCACCGTGGGACAGCACACACGATCGTACGACAACGGGCGTGACATGCTATCATCACCTTTGGACAGCACACACGGTTGAACGTTGTCAGGCGTGCCATGTTATTATCGCATTTGGGAAGCACACACGGTCGGACGACGTCAGGTGTGGAATGCCATCATAGCCCTTGGACGACAAACATCGTCGAACGATGACATGTGTGGCATGCCATCATCGCCTTTGGACAACACACACAGTCGAATGACGTCGGCCATGGCATGCCATCATAGACCTTGGACAGCAAACACGGTCGAACGATGTCGGGTGTGACATGCCATCACCGCCTTTGGGCAGCACACACGGTCGAACGACGTTGGACGTGACATGCCATCACCGCCTTTGGACAGCACACAAGGTCGAATAACGTCGGGCGTGGCATGCCATCATCGCTTTTGGGCAGCACACACGGTCAAATACGTCGGGCGTGGCATGACATCACCTCCCTTGGATAGCACACACGGTCGAACGATATCGGGCATGGCATGCCATCACCGCTTTTGGACAGCACACACGGTCAAATGACGTCGGGCGTGGAATGCCATCGTTGCCTTTGGGAAGCACACACGGCCGAACGACTTCGGGTGTGGGATGACATCACCGCCTTTCTTTAGCACACACGGTCAGACGACATCGAACGTGGCATAACATCACCGCCCTTGGACAGCACACACGTTCGAACGATGTCGGGCGTGGCATGCCATCACCGCCCTTGGGAAGCACACACGGTCAAACTACGTCGGGTGTGGCATGAAATCACCACCCTTGGATAGCACATACGGTCAAACGAAGTCGGGCATGGCATGCCATCATAGCCCTTAGAAGGCAAACACGGTCGAACGATGTCTGAGTGACATGCCATCATCGCTTTCGGCCGCACACGGTCGAACGAAGTCGAACGTGGCATGCCATCATAGCCTTAGGATGACAAACACGATCGAACAACTTCTAGCGTTACATGCCATCACCTCCTTTGGACAGCACACAAGGTCGAATAACGTTGGGCGTGGCATGCCATCATCGCATTTGGGCGGCACACAGAGTCAAATACGTCGGGCGTGGCATGACATCACCGCCTTTGGACAGCAAACATGGTCGAATGACGTTGGTGTGGCATGCCATCACCGCCCTTGGGCAGCACACACGGTCTAACTACATCGGGTGTGGCATGACATAACCGCCCTTGGATAGCACCCAAGGTCGAACGACCTCGGGCGTGGCATGCAATCATCACCTTTGGACAGTACACACGGTCGAATGACGTCGAGCATGCCATGACATCATAGACCGTGGACGGCAAACACGATAGAAGGTCATCGTGCGTGGCATTCCATCATCGCCTTTGGGCAGCACACACGGTCGAACGACGTCGGACGTGGCATTCCATCATAGCCCTTGGACGACAAACTCGGTAGAAAAACGTTAGGCGTTACATGCCATCTTCCCATTTGGGCAGCACATACGATCGAACAACGTCGAGCGTGGCATGCCATCATAGCCTTTGGGAAGAAAAAATAGTCCAACGACGTCGGGTGTGGCATGACATCACCGCCCTTGGGCAGCACAAAAGGTCGGACTACGTCGGGCGTGGCATGACATCACCACCCTTGGACACCATACACGGTAGGCAACGTCTAGCGTGGCGGGCCATCACCGCCTTGGGCAAAGACATACGGTCAGACTACGTCGGGAGTGGCATGACATCACCTCCCTTGGACAGAACACAGGGTCGAACAACGTCGGGCGTGGCATGCCATCATCGCCTTTGGACAGCACACACGGTCGAACGACGTCGGGCATGGCATGCCATCATCGCCTTTGGGCTGCACACACGGTCGGTCGACATCTAGCTTGGCATGACATCACCGCCCTTGGGAAGAACAAAAGGTTGGACTACGTTGGGCATGGCATGACATCACCGCCTTTGGACACCACACACGGTCGAACGACGTCGGGCGTGGCATGCCATCACCGCCCTTGGGCAGCACCCACGCTAAAACTACGTTGGGCGTGGCATGACATCACCACCCTTGGATAGCACACACAGTTGAATTATATCGGGTGTGTCATGCCATCATCGCCTTTAGACAGCACACACGATCGAATGACGTCGTGCATGGCATGCTATCATAGCCCTTGGACAGCAAACACGGTCGAACGTTGTCGTGCGTGGCATGCCATCATCGCCTTTGGGTAGCACAAACGGTCTAACGACGTCGAACGTGGCATGCCATCATAGCCCTTGGACGACAAATTAGTATAACAACGTTAGGCGTGACGTGCCATCATCGCCTTTGGGCAGCACATACGATTGAACGACGTCGAGCGTGGCATGCCATCATCGCCTTTGGGCCGCACAAATGGTCGAACGACGTCGTGTGTGGAATGACATCACCACCCTTAGACTGCAGTCACGGTCGGATGACATTTGGCATGGTATGACATCACTGTCCTTGGACTTCACACACGGTTAGACGACGTCGGGCGTGATATGACATCACCGCCTTGGGCAGCACACACAGTCAGACTACGTCAGGAGTGGCATGACATTACCACCCTTGGATAGAACACACGGTCGAACAACGTCGGGCGTGGCATGCCATCATTGCCTTTGGACAGCACACACAGTCGAACGACGTCAGGCATGGAATGCCATCATCGCCTTTGGGCTGCACAGACGGTCGGACGACATCGGGCGTGACATGACATCACTGCCCTTGGGCAGCACACACGGTTGGACTACGTTGAGTATGGCATGACATCACCGCCTTTTTACAGCACACAGGGTCGAATGACGTCGGGCGTGGCATGCCATCACCGCCCTTGTGAAGCACCCACGGTAAAACCATGTCGAGCATAGAAAGACATCACCGCCCTTCGATAGCACACACGGTCGAGCGAAGTCGGGCGTTTAATGCCATCATAGACTTTGGACAGCACACATGGTCGAACAACGTCGAGCATTGCATGCCATCATAGCCATTGGACGGCAAACACGGTCGAACGATGTCGGGCGTGACATGCCATCATCGCCATTGGGCAGTACACACGGTCGAACGACGTTGGACGTGGCATGCCATTATAGCCCTTGGACGACAAACACGGTCGAATAACGTCAGGCGTGAGATGCCATCACCACCTTTGGACAGCACACACGGTTGAATAACATCGGGCGTGGCATGCCATCATCGCTCTTGGGCAGCACACACGGTCAAACTACGTCGGGCGTGGCATGACATCACCGCTCTTGGATAGCACACACGGTCGACAACGTCTGGTGTTGCATGCCATCACCGCCTTTAAGAACACACAGCTCGACTACGCCAGATCGCTATAACATCACCGCCCTTGGACAGAACACACGGTCGAACCACATCGGGCGTGGCATGCCATCAGCGCCTTTGGGCAGCATTCACGGTCGGACGACGTCCGGCGTGGCATGACATAACAGCCCTTGAACTGCACACACGGTCACACGACGTCGGGCGTGGCATGACATCACCACCTTTGAACATTACTTACGGTCGACAACGTGGGGCATTGCATTACATCACCTCCCTTGGACAGCACACACGGTCGGAAACATTGGGTGTGGCATGACATCACCTTCCTTGGATAGCACACATGGTTGGCAACATCGGGCGTGGCATGACATCACCTCCCTTGGACAGCACAGACGGTCGAACAACGTTGGGCATGGTATGACATCACCGCCCTTGGGCAGCACACACGGTCGGACTACGTCGGGCGTAGCATGACATCACCGCCTTTGGACAGCACACACGGTCGAACGACGTCAGGCGTGGCATGTCATCACGGCTTTTGGAAAGCACACACGGCCAAACTACGCCGGGCGTGGCATGACATCACCTCCCTTGGATAGCACACACGGTCGAACAACGTTGGGCGTGGCATGCCATCATTGCCTTTGGACAGCACACACAGTCGAATGAAGTCGGGCATGGCATGCCATCATAGACCTTGGACGGCAAACACGGTTGAACGACGTCGGGTGTGACATGCCATCAGAGCCTTTGGGCAGCACACACGGTCGAACGACATTGGACGTGGCATGCCATCATATCCCTTGGACGACAAACACGGTCGAACAAAGTCATGTGTGACATGCCATCACTTCCTTTGGACAGCACACAAGGTTGAATAACGTCGGGCGTGGCATGCCATCATCGCTTTTGGGCAGTATACACGGTCAAATACGTCGAGCGTGGCATGACATCACCTTCCTTGGATAGCACACACGATCGAACGATATTGGGATTTGCATGCCATCATCGCCTTTGGACAGCACACACGATCGAACGACGTCGGGCATGGCATGCCATCATAGACCTTGGACGACAAACATGGTCGAACGACGTCGGGCGTGACATGCCATCATCGCCTTTGGGAAGCACACACGGTCGAACGATGTTGGACGTGGCATGCTATCATAGTCCTTGGATGACAAACATGGTCGAAAAAAGTCAAGCGTGACATGCCATCACCGCCTTTGGACAGCACACAAGGTCGAATAACGTCGGGCGTGGCAGGCCATCATCGCTTTTGGGAAGCACACACGGTCAAATAAGTCAGGTGTGGATGACTTCACCGTCTTTGGACAGCACACACGGTCGAAGGACGTGGGGCATTGCATGCCATCACCGCCCTTGGGCAGCACACACGATCAAACTAAGTCGAGCGTGGCATGACATCACCGCCCTTGGATAGCACACAAGGTCGAACGATGTGGGGCGTGGCATGCCATCATCGCCTTTGGACAGCACACACAGTCAAACGACGTCGGGTGTGGCATGCCATCATCGCCTTTGGGTAGCACATACGATCGAATGACGTCGGGCATGGCATGCCATCATCGCCTTTGGGCAGCACAAATGGTCGAACGACCTCGCCCGTGGCATGCAATCATCGTCTTTGGGCATCACACACTGTCAAACGATGTCGGTCGTGGCATGACATCACCACCCTTGAACAACACACACGATCGGCAACGTGGGGCATGGCATGACATCACCTCCCTTGGACAGCACACACGGTCGACAACATCGGGCGTGGCATGACATCACCGCCTTTGGACAGCACACACGGTCGAACGACGTCAGGCTTGGCATGCCATCACCATCGTGGGACAGCACACACGATCGTACGACAACGGGCGTGACATGCTATCATCACCATTGGACAGCACACACGGTTGAACGTTGTCAGGCGTGCCATGTTATTATCGCATTTGGGAAGCACACACGGTCGGACGACGTCAGGTGTGGAATGCCATCATAGCCCTTGGACGACAAACATCGTCGAACGATGACATGTGTGACATGCCATCAGCGCTTTTGGACTGCACACACGGTCAAATGACGTCGGGCGTGGCATGACATCGTTGCCTTTGGGAAGCACACACGGCCGAACGACATCGGGTGTGGGATTACATCACCGCCTTTGTTTAGCACACAACGTTCGAACGATGTCGGGCGTGGCATGCCATCACCGCCCTTGGGAAGCACACACGGTCAAACTTCGTCGGGTGTGGCATTAAATCACCACCCTTGGATAGCATATATGGTCAAACGAAGTCGGGCATGGCATGCCATTATAGCCCTTGGACGGCAAACAAGGTCGAACCATGTCGGGCGTGACATGCCATCACTGCCTTTCAGCTTCACACACGGTCAAACGACGTCGAACGTGGCATGCCATCATAGCCTTAGGACGACAAACACGGTCAAACAACGTCTAGCGTGACATGCCATCACCTCCTTTAGACAGCACACAAGGTCGAATAACGTTGGGCGTGGCATGCCATCATCGCATTTGGGCGGCACGCACAGTCAAATACGTCGAGCGTGGCATGACATCGCGGCCTTTGGACAACAAACACGGTCAAATGACGTTGGGTGTGGCATGCCATCACCGCCCTTGGGCAGCACACACAGTCTAACTACGTCGGGTGTTGCATGACATCACCACCCTTGGATAGCACACAAGGTCGAACGACGTCGGGCGTGGCATGCAATCATCACCTTTGGACAGTACACACGGTCGAACCACGTCGGGCATGCCATGCCATTATAGACCGTGGATGGAAAACACGGTCGAAGGTCATCGGGCGTGGCATTCCATCATCGCCTTTGGGCAGCACACACGGTCGAACGACGTCAGACGTGGCATGACATCATAGCCCTTGGACGACAAACTCGGTAGAAAAATGTTAGGCGTTACATGCCATCATCGCCTTTGGGAAACACATACGATCGAACGACGTCGAGCGTGGCATGCCATCATAGCCTTTGGGAAGCAAAAATGGTTGAACGATGTCGCGTGTGGCATGACATCACCTCCCTTGGGCAGCACACACGGTCAGAATACGTCGGGCGTGGCATGAAATCATCACCCTTGAATAGCAAACACGGTTGGTAACGTTGGGCGTGGAATGACATCACCGCCCTTGGACACCACACACGGTCGGCAACGTCTAGCGTGGCAAGCCATCACTGCCCTTGGGCAGCACATACGGTCAGACTACGTCGGAAGTGGCATGACATCACCTCCCTTGGACAGAACATAGGGTCGAACGACGTCGGGCGTAGCATGCCATCATCGCCTTTGGACAGCACACACGGTCGAACGACGTCGGGCATGGCATGCCATCATCGCCTTTGGGCTGCGCACACGGTCGGTCGACATTTAGCTTGGCATGACATCACCGCCCTTGGGAAGAACACAATGTTGGACTACGTCGGGCACGGCATGACATCACCGCCTTTGGACACCACACACGGTCGAACGACATCGGGCGTGGCATGCCATCACTGCCCTTGGGCAGCACCCACGCTAAAACTACATTGGGCGTGGCATGACATCACCGCCCTTGGATAGCACACACAGTCGAATGATATAGGGTGTGTCATGCCATCATCGCCTTTAGACAGCACACACGATCGAACGACGTCGGGCATGGCATGCTATCATAGCCCTTGGACGGAAAACACGGTCGAACGTTGTCATGCGTGGCATGCCATCATCGCCTTTGGGTAGCACACACGGTCGAACGACGTCGAACGTGGCATGCCATCATAGCCCTTGGACGACAAATTAGTAGAACAACGTTACACGTGACATGCCCTCATCACCTTTGGGCAGCATATACGATTGAACGACGTCGAACGTGGCATGCCATCATCGCTTTTGGGCCGCACAAATGGTCGAACGACGTCGGGTGTTGTATGACATCACCACCCTTAGACTGCAGTCACGGTCGAACTACGTCGGGCTTGACATGACATCACCGCCTTTGGAGTGCACATACACCGCGCTTGGGCAGCACACACGGTCAAACTACGCTGGGCGTGGCATGACATCACCTCACTTGGATAGCACACACGGTCGAACGACGTTGGGCATTGCATGCCATCATCGCCTTTGGACAGCACACACAGTTGAATGACGTCGGCCATGGCATGCCATCATAGACCTTAGACGGCAAACACGGTCGAATGACGTCAGGTGTGACATGCCAACACCGCCTTTGGGCAGCACACACGGTCGAACGACGTTGGACGTGGCATGCCATCATATCCCTTAGACGACAAACACGGTCGAATAAAGTCAGGCATGACATGCCATCACCGCCTTTGGACAGCACACAAGGTCGAATAACGTCGAGCGTGGCATGCCATCATCGCTTTTGGGCAGCACACACGGTCAAATACGTCGGCCGTGGCATGACATCACCTCCCTTAGATAGCACACACGGTCGAACGATATCGGGCATTGCATGCCATCATCGCCTTTGGATAGCACACACGGTCGAACGACATTGGGCATGGCATGCCATCATAGACCTTGGACGACAAACATGGTCGAACGACGTCGGGCGTGACATGCCATCATCGCTTTTGGGAAGCACACACGGTCGAATGATGTTGGACGTGGCATGCTATCAAAGCCCTTGGATGACAAACATGGTCGAACAAAGTCAAGCGTGACATGCCATCACCGCCTTTGGACAGCACACAAGGTCGAATAACGTCCGGCGTGGCATGCCATCATCGCTTTTGGGCAGCACACATGGTCAAATACGTCAGGCGTGGCATGACATCACCGCCTTTGGACAGCACACACGGTCGAACGATGTGGGGCGTGGCATGCCATCACAGCCCTTGGGTAGCACACACGATCAAACTACGTCGGGCGTGGCATGACATCACCGCCCTTGGATAGCACACAAGGTTGAACGACGTGAGGCGTGGCATGCCATCATCGCCTTTGGACAGCACACACGGTCAAACGATGTCGGGCGTGGCATGTCATCATCGCCTTTGGGTAGCACATACGATCGAATGACGTCGGCCATGGCATGCCATCATTGCCTTTGGGCAGCATAAATGGTCGAACGACGTCAGGTGTGGCATGACATCACCGCCCTTGGACTGCACACACGGTCAAACAAAGTCGGGCCTGGCATGAAATCACCACCATTGGACAGCACACACGGTCGAACGACGTCGGGCGTGGCATGCCATCATCACCATTGGGATGCACACACGGTCGGACGACATCGGGCGTGGCATGACATCACCGCCCTCTGGCAGCACACACTATCGGACTACGTCGGGCATGGCAAGACATCACCTCCTTTGGACAGCATAGACGGTCGAACGACGTCAGGCGTGGCATGCCATCACCGATCTTTGGGCATCACCCACGGTCAAACTACGTCGGGAGTGGCATGACGTCACCGCCCTTGGATAGCACACACGGTCGAACAACGTCGGACAGGCATGCCATCATTGCCTTCGCACAACACTCACGGTCGAACGACGTCGGGCATGGCAGTCCATCATAGCCCTGGGATGGCAAACACGGTTGAACGATGTGGGGCGTGACATGCCATCATCGCCTTTGGGCAGCACACACGGTCGAAGGACGTCGGACGTGGCATGCCATCATAGCCCTTGGATGACAAACATGGTCGAAGAACGTCAGGCGTGACATGCCATCACCGCCTTTGGACTGCACACAAGGTGGAATAACGTTGGGCGTGGCATGCCATCATAGCATTTGGGCGGCACACACAGTCAAATACGTCGGGCGTGGCATGACATCACTGCCTTTGGACAGCAAACATGGTCGAATGACGTTGGTGTGGCATGCCATCACCGCCCTTGGGCAGCACACACGGTCTAACTACATCGGGTGTGGCATGACATAACCGCCCTTGGATAGCACACAAGGTCGAACGACGTCGGGCGTGGCATGCAATCATCACCTTTGGACAGTACACACGGTCGAATGACGTCGAGCATGCCATGACATCATAGACCGTGGACGGCAAACACGGTAGAAGGTCATCGTGCGTGGCATTCCATCATCGCCTTTGGGCAGCACACACGGTCGAACGACGTCGGACGTGGCATGCCATCATAGCCCTTGGACGACAAACTCGGTAGAAAAACGTTAGGCGTTACATGTCATCTTCCCATTTGGGCAGCACATACGATCGAACGACGTCGAGCGTGGCATGCCATCATAGCCTTTGGGAAGAAAAAATAGTCCAACGACGTCGGGTGTGGCATGACATCACCGCCCTTGGGCAGCACAAAAGGTCGGACTACGTCGGGCGTGGCATGACATCACCACCCTTGGACACCATACACGGTAGGCAATGTCTAGCGTGGCATGCCATCACTGCCCTTAGGCAGCACATACGGTCAGACTACGTCGGGAGTGGCATGACATCACCTCCTCGGGATGAACACGTGGTCGAACAACGCCGGGCGTGGCATGCCATCATCGCCTTTGGACAAAGACACACGGTCGAACGACGCCGGGCATGGCATGCCATCATCGCTTTTGTCGCACACACGGTCGGTCGACATCTAGCTTTGCATGACATCACCGCCCTTGGGAAGAACACAAGGTTGGACTACGTTGGGCATGGCATGACATCACCGCCTTTGGACACCACACACGGTCGAACGACGTTGGGCGTGGCATGCCATCACCGCCCTTGGGCAGCACCCACGCTAAAACTACGTTGGGCGTGGCATGACATCACCACCCATGGATAGCACACACAGTTGAATGATATCGGGTGTGTCATGCCATCATCGCCTTTAGACAGCACACACGATCGAATGACGTTGTGCGTGGCATGCCATCATCACTTTTGGGTAGCACAAACGGTCTAACGACGTCGAACGTGGCATGCCATCATAGCCCTTGGACGACAAATTAGTATAACAACGTTAGGCGTGACGTGCCATAATCGCCTTTGGGCAGCACATACGATTGAACGACGTCGAGCGTGGCATGCCATCATCGCCTTTGGGCCGCACAAATGGTCGAACGACGTCGGGTGTGGTATGACATCACCACCCTTAGACTGCAGTAACGGTCGGATGACATTTGGCATGGTATGACATCACTGTTTCGATCGCACACACGGTCGACGACGCCGGGCGCCTTTACAACACACACGATCGGCATCATTGGGCATGGAATGACATCGCCTCCTACGAAAGCACACACGCCACCGACGCTTGGTCGTGGCATGCCATCACCGCTTTGGGCAAAGACACACGGCCGGACTACGTCGGGCTTGGCATGACATCACCAATTTAAACAAAGAAACACGGTCGGCAACGTTGGGCTTGGAATGACATTACCGCCCTTGGGCAGCACACACGATCAGACTACGTTAGGAGTGGCATGACATTACCACCCTTGGACAGAACACATGGTCGAACAACGTCGGGCGTGGCATGACATCATTGCCTTTGGACAGCACACACAGTCGAACGACGTCAGGCATGGAATGCCATTATCACCTTTGGGCTGCACAGGCGGTCGGACGACATCGGGCGTGACATGACAACACCGCCCTTGGGCAGCACACACGGTTGGACTACGTTGAGTATGGCATGACATCACCACCTTTTTACAGCACACAGGGTCGAATGACGTCGGGCGTGGCATGCCATCACCGCCCTTGGGAAGCACCCACGGTAAAACCATGTTGAGCATGGCATGACATCCCCGCCCTTCGATAGCACACACGGTCGAGCGACGTCGGGCGTTAATGCCATCATAGACTTTGGACAGCACACATGGTCGAACAACGTCGGGCATTGCATGCCATCATAGCCATTGGACGGCAAACACGGTCGAATGATGTCGGGCGTGACATGCCATCATCGCCATTGGGCAGTACAAACGGTCGAACGACGTCGGACGTGGCATGCCATTATAGCCCTTGGACGACAAACACGGTCGAATAACGTCAGGCGTGAGATGCCATCACCGCCTTTGGACAGCGCACACGGTTGAATAACATCGGGCGTGGCATGCCATCATCGCTCTTGGGCAGCACACACGGTCAAACTACGTCGGGCGTGGCATGACATCACCGCTCTTGGATAGCACACACAGTCGACAACGTCTGGTGTGGCATGCCATCACCGCTTTGCGCGAACACACATAGTTCGACTACGCCAGATCGCTATAACATCGCCGCTTCGATGTAACACACGGTCGAACCACATCGGGCGTGGCATGCCATCAGCGCTTTTGGGCAGCATTCACGGTCGGACGACGTCCGGCGTGGCATGACATAACCGCCCTTGAACTGCACACACGGTCACACGACGTCGGGCGTGGCATGACATCACCACCTTTTAACATTACTTACGGTCGACAACGTGGGGCATTGCATGACATCACCTCCCTTGGAAAGCAAACACGGTAGGCAACGTCGGGCGTGGCATGCCATCACCGCCCTTGGGAAGCACACACGGTTAGACTACGTCGGGAGCGGCATGACATCACCGGCCTTGGACAACATACACGGTTGAACAACGTCGGGCGTGGCATGCCATCATCACCTTTGGACAGCACACACGGTCGAATAACGTCGGGCGTGGCATGCCATCATAGCCTTTGGATGACAAACACGGTCGAACAACGTTAGGCGTGACATGCCATCATCGCCTTTAGGCAGCACATACGGTCGAACGACGTTGGGCGTGGCATGCCATCATCGCCTTTGGGCAGCACAAGTAGTCGAACAACGTCGGGTGTAGAATGACATAACCGCCCTTCAACTGCACTCACGGTCGGATGACATTGGGCTTGGCATGACATAACCGCCCTTGGACTGCATGCACAGTCTGACGACGTCACGCGTGGCATGACATCGCCACCCTTGAACAACACACACGGTCGGCAACATGGGGCTTGGCATGACATCACCTCCTTTGGACAGCACACACGGTCAGACGTCGTCCGGCGTGGCAGGACATCACCGCCCTTGGACAGCACATACGGTCAGACGACGTAGGTCGTGGCATGCCATCACCGCCTTTGGGCACCACACACGGTCGGACTATGTCGGGCGTGGCATGACATCACCGCCTTTGGACAACACACACGGTCGAACGATGTCGGGCATGGAATGCCATCATCGTCCTTGGGCTGCACACACAGTCAGACTACGTCGAGAGTTACATGACATCACCTCCCTTGGACAGCACTTACGGTCAAACGACGTCGGGCGTGGCATGCCATCATCGCCTTTGGACAGCACACACGGTCGAACGTTGTCAGGCGTGGCATGCCATCATAGCCCTTGGACGACAAACATCGTCGAACGATGACATGTGTGACATGCCATCACCGCTTTTGGACAACACACACGGTTTAATAACGTTGGGTATGGCATGCCATCATCGCTTTAGGGCAGCACACACAGTCAAAATACGTCGGGCGTGGCATGACATCACCGCTCTTGGAAACCACAAATGGTCGGCAACGTCTGGTGTGGCATGCCATCACCTCTCTTGCGTAGCACACACGGTAAGACTACGGCAGGAGTGGCATGACATCGCGACTTGGATAGAACACACGGCCGAACGACTCGCACGCGTGGCATGCAATCATCGCTTTGGCATCACCGACGGCCGGACGACGTCGGGCGTGGCATGACATCACCGCTTCGATCGCACACACGGTCAAACGATGTCGGTCGTGGCATGACATCACCACCCTTGAACAGCACACACGATCAGCAACGTGGGGCATGCCATGACATCACCTCCCTTGGACAGCAGACACGGTCGACAACATCGGGCGTGGTATGACATCACCGCCTTTGGATTGCACACACGGTTGAACAACGTCGGGCGTGGCATGCCATCATAGCCCTTGGACGGCAAACACGGTCGAGCGATGTCGGGCGTGACATGCCATCACTGCCTTTCGGCTTCACACACGGTCGAACGACGTCGAACGTGGCATGCCATCATAGCCTTAGGATGACAAACACGGTCGAACAACGTCTAGCAAGACATGCCATCACCTCCTTTGGACAGCACACAAGGTCAAATAACGTTGGGCGTGGCATGCCATCATCGCATTTGGGCGGCACACACATTCAAATACGTCGGGCGTGGCATGACATCACCGCCTTTGGACAGCAAACACGGTCGAATGACGTTGGGTGTGGCATGCCATCACCACCCTTGGGCAGCACACACGGTCTAACTACGTCGGGTGTTGCATGACATCACCGCCCTTGGATAGCAAACAAGGTGGAACGACGTCGGGCTTGGCATGCAATCATCACCTTTGGACAGTACACACGGTCGAACGACGTCGGGCATGCCATGCCATCAAAGACCGTGGACGACAAACACGGTCGAAGGTCATCGGGCGTGGCATTCCATCATCGCCTTTGGGCAGCACACACGGTCGAACGACGTCGGACGTGGCATGACATCATAGCCCTTGGACGACAAACTCGGTAGAAAAACATAAGGCGTTACATGCTATTATTGCCTTTGGGCAGCACATACGATCGGACTACGTCGGGCGTGGCATGACATCACCACCCTTGAACAGCAAACACGGTTGGCAACGTTGGGCGTGGAATGACATCACCGCCCTTGGACACCACACACGGTCGGCAACGTCTAGCGTGGCATGCCATCATCGCTTGGGCAAAGACATACGGTCGACCACGCCAGAGTGGCATGACATCACCTCCCTTGGACAGAACACAGGGTCGAACGACTTCAGGTGTGGCATGCCATCATCGCCTTTGGACAGCACACACGGTCGAACGACGTCGGGCATGGCATGCCATCATCGCCTTTGGGCTGCATACACAGTCGGTCGACATCTAGCTTGGCATGACATAACCGCCCTTTGGAAGAACTCAATGTTGGACTACGTCGGGCATGGCATGACATCACCTCCTTTGGACACCACACACGGTCGAACGACGTCGGGCGTGTCATGCAAAACCTCCCTTGGGCAGCACCCACGCTAAAACTACGTTGGGCGTGGCATGACATCACCGCCCTTGGATAGCACACACAGTCGAATGATATCGGGTGTGTCATGCCATAATCGCCTTTAGACAGCACACACGATCGAACAACGTCGGGAATGGCATGCTATCATAGCCTTTGGACGGCAAACACGGTCGAACATTGTCGTGCGTGGCATGTCATCATCGCCTTTGGGTAGCACACACGGTCGAACAACGTCGAACGTTGCATGCCATCATAGCCCTTGGACGAGAAATTAGTAGAACAACGTTACGCGTGACATGGCATCATCGCCTTTGGGTAGCATATACGATTGAACGACGTCGAGCGTGGCATGCCTTCATCGCCTTTGGGCCGCACAAATGGTCGAACGACGTCAGGTGTGGTATGATATCACCACCCTTAGACTGCAGTCACGGTCGAATGACATTTGGCATGGCATGACATCGCTGTCCTTGGACTGTACGCACGGTCAGACGACGTCGGGCGTGATATGACATCACCACCCTTTAACAACACACACAGTCGGCAACATTGGGCATGGAATGAAATGAGCTCCCTTGGAAAGCACACACGGTCAGCCGACATCGATCGTGGCATGCCATCACCGCCTTGGGCAGCACACACGATCGGACTACGTCGGGCTTGGCATGACATCACCGCCTTTGGACAACACATACGGTCGGACTACATTGGGCATGGCATGACATCACCACCTTTGGACAGCACATACGGTCGAATGACGTAGGGCGTGACAAGCCGTCACCGCGCTTGGGCAGCACACACGGCCAAACTACGCCGGGCGTGGCATGACATCACCTCCCTTGGATAGCACACACGGTCAAACAACGTTGGGCGTGGCATGCCATCATTGCCTTTGGACGACACACGGTCGAATGAAGTCGGGCATGGCATGCCATCATAGACCTTGACAAGAAACACGGTTGAACGACGGCGGGTGTGACATGCCATCACAGCCTTTGGGCAGCACACACGGTCGAACGACGTTGGACGTGGCATACCATCATATCCCTTGGACGACAAACACGGTCGAACAAAGTCAGGCGTGACATGCCATCACCGCTGACAAAGACACAAGGTCGAATAACGTCGGGCGTGGCATGCCATCATCGCTTTTGGGCAGTATACACGGTCAAATACGTCGGGCGTGGCATGTCATCACCTCCCTTGGATAGCACACACGATCGAACGATATCGGGCATGGCATGCCATCATCGCTTTTGACAAAGACACACGATCGAACGACGTCGGGCATGGCATGCCATCATAGACCTTGGACGACAAACATGGTCGAACGACGTCGGGCGTGACATGCCATCATCGCCTTTGGGCAGCACACACGGTCGAACGATTTTGGACGTGGCATGCTATCATAGTCCTTGGATGACAAACATGGTCGAACAAAGTCAAGCGTGACGTGCCATCACCGCCTTTGGACAGCACACAAGGTCGAATAACGTCGGGCGTGGCATGCCATCATCGCTTTTGGGCAGCACACACGGTCAAATACGTCAGGTGTGGCATGACATCACCATCTTTGGACAGCACACACGGTCGAAGGACGTGGGGCATTGCATGCCATCACCGCCCTTGGATAGCACACAAGGTCGAACGACGTGGAGTGTGGCATGCCATCATCGCCTTTGGACAGCACACACGGTCAAACGACGTCGGGCGTGGCATGCCATCATCGCTTTTGGGTAGCACATATGATCGAATGACGTCGGGCATGGCATGCCATCATCGCCTTTGGGCAGCACAAATGGTCCAACGACGCCGGGTGTGGCCTGACATCACCGCCCTTGGACTGCACACACGGTCAAACAACGCCGAGCCTGGCATGAAAGCACCACCTTTAACAAAGACACACGGTCGGGCAACATTGGGCATGGCATGACATCACCTCTCCTTTGGACCGCACACACGCCGATAACATCAGCGTTGCATGACATCACCGCTTTGACAAAGACACACGGCGAACGACGTCGGGCGTGGCATGCTATCATCACCATTGGGATGCACACAAGGTCGGACGACATCGGGCGTGGCATGACATCACCGCCCTCTGGCAGCACACACAGTCGGACTACGTCGGGCATGGCATGACATCACCTCCTTTGGACAGTACAGACGGTCGAACGACGTCGGGCGTGGCATGCCATCACCGATCTTTGGGCAGCACCCACGGTCAAACTACGTCGGGCGTGGCATGACATCACCGCCCTTTGATAGCACACACGGTCAAACCACGTCGGGCGTGGCATGCCATCATCGCCTTCGCATAACACACACGGTCGAACGATGTGGGGCGTGACATGCCATCATCGCCTTTGGACAGCACACACGGTCGAAGGACGTCGGACGTGGCATG
Source organism: Solanum arcanum (assembly GCA_027789145.1). NCBI lineage: Eukaryota > Viridiplantae > Streptophyta > Magnoliopsida > Solanales > Solanaceae > Solanum > Solanum arcanum. The sequence goes on from CM050938.1 coordinate 17,559,529, forward strand.
CTATCATAGCTCTTGGATGACAAACATAGTCGAACAACGTCAGGCTTGACATGCCATCACCACCTTTGGACAGCACACACGGTTGAATAACGTTGAATGTTGCATGCCATCATCGCTTTTGGGCAGCACACACGATCAAACTACGTCGGGCGTGGCATGACATCACCGCTCTTGGACAGCACACTTTGTCGGCAACGTGTGGTGTGGCATTCCATCACCTCTCTTGCGTAGCACACACGGTCTGACTACGTCAGGAGTTGCATGACATCAGTGCCCTTGGATAGAACACACAGTCGAACGACCTCGCATGTGGCATGCAATCATCGCCTTTGGGCATCACTGACGGTCGGACGACGTCGGGCGTGGCATGACATCACCGCCCTTGGACTACACACATGGTCAAACGATGTCGGTCGTGGCATGACATCACCACCCTTGAACAGCACACACGATCGGCAACGTCGGGCATGGCATGACATCACCTCCTCGACAAAGACACACGGCCGACAACATCGGGCGTGGCATGACATCACCGCTTTGGACAGACACACACGGCCAACGACGGCGTCGGGCGTGGCATGCCATCACCACCCTAGGACAAAGACACACGATCGCACGACGCCGGCCGTGACATGCTATCATCGCTTTGGACAATGCATACGCTTGAACGTTTCAGCGTGCCATGCAATTATCGCATTTGGGAAGCACACACGGTCGGACGACGTCAGGTGTGGAATGCCATCATAGCCCTTGGACATCAAACACGGTCGAAAGACGTCAGGCGTGACATGCCATCACCGCCTTTGGACAGTACACACGATCGAACGACATCGGGTGTGGCATGCCATCATCGCCTTAGGGCAGCACACACGGTCGAACGACGTCAGGCGTGGCATGACATCACTGCCCTTGGACAGCACACACGGTCAGACGATGTCGGGCGTGGCATGACATCACCTCCCTTGGGAAGCACACAAGGTCAGACTACGTCGAGAGTTACATGACACCACCTCCCTTGGAAAGCACACATGGTCAAACGACGTGGGGCGTGGTATGCCATCACCGCCCTTGGACGGCACACACGGTCAAACTACGTTGGGCATGGCATGACATCACCGCCCTTATACTGCACTCACGGACGGACGACGTCGGGCGTGGCGGGACAACACCGCCGATTTATCGTGACTTCACGATAAGACAACGTCGGGCATGTCATGACATCACCACCCTTGAACAGCACACACGGTCGGCAATGTGGGGCGTGGCAATACATCACCTCCTCGACAAAGAAACACGGTGAGGCAACGCCGGGCGTGGCATGCCATCACCGCTTTGGGAAGCACACACGGTCAGACTACATCGGGAGCGGCATGACATCACCGGCCTTGGACAACATACACGGTCGAACAACGTCAGGCGTGGCATGCCATCATCACCTATGGACAGCACACACGGTCGAATAACGTCGGGCGTGGCATGCCATCATAGCCTTTGGATGACAAACACGGTCGAACAACGTTAGGCGTGACATGCCATCATCGCCTTTAGGCAGCACATACGGTCGAACGACGTTGGGCGTGGCATGCCATAATCGCCTTTGGGCAGCACAAATAGTCGAACGACGTCGGGTGTGGAATGACATAACCACCCTTCAACTGCACTCACGGTCGGATGACATTGGGCTTGGCATGACATAACCGCCCTTGGACTGCACGCACAGTTTGACGACGTCAGGCGTGGCATGACATCACCACCCTTGAAAAACACACACGGTCGGCAACATGGGGCTTGGCATGACATCACCTCCTTTGGACAGCACACACGGTCAGACGTCGTCCGGCGTGGCAGGACATCAGCGCCCTTGGACAGCACATACGGTCAGACGACGTAGGTCGTGGCATGCCATCACCGCCTTTGGGCACCACACACGGTCGGACTATGTCGGGCGTGGCATGACATCACCGCCTTTGGACAACACACACGGTTGAACAATGTCGGGCATGGAATGCCATCATCGTCCTTGGGCTGCACACACGGTCAGACTACGTCGAGAGTTACATGACATCACCTCCCTTGGACAGCACACACGGTCAAACGACGTCGGGCGTGGCATGCCATCATCGCCTTTGGACAGCACACACGGTCGAACGTTGTCAGGCGTGGCATGCCATCATCGCCTTTGGGCAGCACACACGGTCGGACGATGTCGGGCGTGGCATGCCATCATAGCCCTTGGATGGCAAACATGGTCGAACGACGTCAGGTGTGACATGCCATCACTGTCATTGTACAACACACACGGTCGAACGACGTCGGGCGTGGCATGCCATCTTCGCCTTTAGGAATCACACACGGTTGAACGACGTCGGGCGTGGCATGACATAACCACCTTTATTGGGCACACACGGTCGAATGATGTCGGGCATGACATTCCATCACCGCCTTTGGATAGCACACACGATCGAACGACGTCGGGCGTGGCATGCCATTATCGCCATTGGAAAGCACATACGGTTGGACAACGTCAGGCGTGGCATGCCATTATTGCCTTTGGGCAGCACAAATGGTCGAATGATGTCGGGCGTGGCATGACATCATCGCCCTTTGACTACACTTACGGTCGGACGACGTTGGGCTTGGCATGAAATCACTGCCCTTGGGTAGCACACACGGTCGGACGATGTCGGGTGCGGCAAGACATCACCACCCTTGAACAGCACACACGATCGACAACGTTGGGCATGGAATGACATCACCTCCTCGACAAAGACACACGGTCAAGAACGCTCGCCGTGGTATGCCATCACCGCCTCGGGTAGTACACACGGATCACGCCGGAGTTGCATGAGATCACCGCCCTTGGAAAGAACACATGGTAGAATGACGTCGGGAGTGGCATGCCATCATCGCCTTTGGACAACACACACAGTTGAGCGACGTCGGGCGTGGCATACCATCATCGTCTTTAGGCTGCACGCACGGTTGGACGACATCGGCCATGGCATGACATCACCGCCCTTGGGCAGCATACACAGTCGGACTACGTTGGGCATGGCATGACATCTCCGCCTTTGGACAGCACATACGGTCAAATGACGTCAAGCGTGACATGCTATCACCGCGCTTGGGCAGCACACACAGTCAAACTACGTCGGGCGTTGCATGACATCACCTCCCTTGGATAGCACACACGGTCGAACGAGGTCGGGCGTGGCATGCCATCATCGCCTTTGGACAGCACACACGGTCGAATGACGTCAGGCATTGCATGCCATCAAAGACCTTGGATGGCAAACACGGTCGAACGACTTCGGGCGTGGCATGCCATCATCGCCTTTGGACAGCACACACGGTCGAATGTTGTCAGGCGTGGCATGCCATCATCATCTTTGGGCAGCATACACGGTCGGTCGACATCGGGCGTGGCATGCCATCATAGCCCTTGGACGACAAACATGGTCGAACGACGTCATGTGTGACATGCCATCACCGCCTTTGGACAACACACACGGTCGAACGACGTCGAGCATGGCATACCATCTTCGCCACTGGGGATCACACACGGTCGAACGACGTCGGGCGTGGCATGACATCACCGCCGTTATTTAGCACACACGATCGAATGATGTCGGGCATGACATGCCATCACCGCCTTGGGACAGCACACACGGTCGAACGACGTCGAGCGTGACATGCCATCTTCGCCATTGGGGATCACACACGGTCGAACGACGTCAGGCGTGGCATGACCTCACCACCGTTATTTAGCACACACGGTTGAATGATGTCGGGCATGACATGCCATCACCGCCTTGGGACAGCACACACGGTCGAACGACGTCGGGCGTGGCATGCCATTATCGCCTTTGGGAAGCACATACGGTTGGACAACATCAGGCGTGGCATGCCATTATCGCCTTTGGGCAGCACAAACGGTCGAATGACGTCGGGCGTGGCATGACATCATCGCCCTTTGATAGCACTCACGGTCGGACGACATCTGGCTTGGCATGAAATCACTGCCTTGACAAAGACACACTGCGGTCGGACGATGTCGGGCGTGGTATGACATCACCACCCTTGAACAGCACACACGGTCGACAACGTTGGACATGAAATGACATCACCGCCCTTGGAAAGCACACACGGTCAGCAACGTCTGTCGTGGCATGCCATCACCGCCCTTAGGCAGCACACACGATCAGACTACGTCGAGAGTGGCATGACATCACAGCCCTTGGAAAGAACACATGGTAGAATGACGTCGGGCGTGGCATGCCATCATCGCCTTTGGACAACACACAGAGTTGAGCGACGTCGGGCGTGGCATGCGATCATCGCCTTTAGGCTACACGCATGGTCGGACGACATCGGGCGTGGCATGACATCACCGCCCTTGGGCAGCACACACGGTTGGACTACGTTGGGCATGGCATGACATCACCGCCTTTAGACAACATATACGATCGAATGACGTCGGGCGTGACATGCCATCACCGCGCTTGGGCAGCACACACGGTCAAACTACGTCGGGCGTGGCATGACATCACCTCCCTTGGATAGCTCACACAGTCGAACGATGTCGGGCGTGGCATGCCATCATCGCCTTTGGACAGCACACACGGTCGAATGACGTCGGGCATTGCATGCCATCATAGACCTTTGACGACAAACACGGTCGAATGACGTCGAGCGTGCCATGCCATCATCGCTTTTGGACAGCACACACGGTCGAATGTTGTCAGGCGTGGCATGCCATCATCGCCTTTGGGCAGCACACATGGTCGGACGACGTCGGGCGTGGCATGCCATCATAGCCATTGGACGACAAACATGGTCCAACGACGTCAGGTGTGACATGCCATCATTGCCTTTGGACAACACACACGGTCGAATGACGTCGGGCGTGGCATGCCATCTTCGCCTTTGGGAATCACACACGGTCGAACGATGTCAGGTGTGGCATGACATCACCGCTGTTATTTAGCACACACAGTCGAATGATGTCGGGCATGACATGCCATCACCGCCTTGGGACAGCACACATGGTCGAACGACGTCGGTCGTGGCATTCCATTATCGCCTTTGGGAAGCACATACGGTTGGACGACGTCAGGCGTGGCATGCCATTATCGCCTTTGGGCAAAGACAAACAATGAATGACGCTTGGCGTGGAATGACATCATCGCTTTTGATCGCACTCACGGCCGGACGACATCGGGCTTGGCATGAAATCAATGCCCTTGACAAAGACACACGGCCGGACGATGTCAGCGTGGCATGACATCCCCACCCTTGAACAAAGACACACGCCGGGCGGCATTGGGCATGGAATGACATCACCGCTTCGACAAAGACACACGGTCGGCAAGAATGTCCGCCGTGGCATGCCATCACCGCCTCTTGGGCAGCACACACGGTCGACCACGTTGGGAGTGGCATGACATCACCGCCTTGAAAGAACACATGGTAGAACAACGCCGGGCGTGGCATGCCATCATCGCTTTCGACAAAGACACACACCGAAGCGACGTCGGGTGTGGCATGCCATCATTGCCTTTAGGCTGCACGCACAGTCGGACGACATCAGGCGTGGCATGACATCACCGCCCTTGGGCAGCAGACACGGTCGGACTACGTTGGGCATGGCATGACATCACTGCCATTGGACAGCACATACGGTCGGACTATGTTGGGCATGGCATGACATCACCGCCTTTGGAAAGCACATACGGTCGAATGACGTCGGTCGTAACAAGCCATCACCGCGCTTGGGCAGCACACACGGTCAAACTACGCCGGGCGTGGCATGACATCACTTCCCTTGGATAGCACACACGGTCGAATGACGTAGGGCATTGCATGCCATCATATCCCTTGGACGACAAACACGGTCGAATAAAGTCAGGCGTGACATGCCATCACCGCCTTTGGATAGCACACAAGGTCGAAGAACGTCGGGCGTGGCATGCCATCATCGCTTTTGGGCAGCACAAACGGTCAAATACGTCGGGCGTGGCATGACATCACCTCCCTTGGATAGCACACACGGTAGAACGATATCGGGCATGGCATGCCGTCATCGCCTTTGGACAGCACACGGTCGAACGACGTGCGGCATGGCATGCCATCACCGCCCTTGGGCAGCACAAACGATTAAACTACGTCGGGCGTGGCATGACATCACGGCCCTTGGATAGCACACAAGGTCGAACGACGTCGGGCGGGGCATGCCATCATCACCTTTGGGCAGCACACGTGGTCGACCGCCGTCGAGCGTGGCATGCCATTATCCGCTGTGGGTAGCACATACGATCGAACGACGCTGGGCATGGCATGCCATCATCGCTTTGGGCAAAGACAAATGGTCGAACGATGTCGGGTGTGGCATGACATCACCGCTCTTAGATCGCACACACGGTCAAACATCATCGGCCTGGCATGAAATCACCACCCTTTAACAAAGACACACGGCCGGAAACATTGGGCATGGCATGACATCACCTCGCTGACCACACACACGGCCGATAACATCGGGCGCAGCATGACATCACCGCTTTGATCGCACACACGGTCGAACGACGCCGGGCATGTCATTCCATCATAGCCCTGGGACGGCAAACACGGTCGAACGATGTGGGGCGTGACACGCCATCATCGCCTTTGCGCAGCACACACAGTCGAACGCCGTCGGACGCGGCATGCCACCATAGCCCTTGGATGNCAAACATGGTCGAACAACGTCAGGCGTGACATGCCATCACCGCCTTTGGACAGCACACATGGTTGAATAACGTTGGGTGTGGCATGCAATCATCGCTTTTGGGAAGCACACACGGTCAAACTACGTCGGGCGTGGCATGACATCACCGCTCTTGGACAGCAGACATGGTCGGCAACGTCTGGTGTGGCATGCCATCACCTCTCTTCCGTAGCACACACGGTTAGACTACGTTAGGAGTGGTATGACATAAGTTCCCTTGGATAGAACACACGGTCGAACGAACTCGCACGTGGCATGCAATCATCGCCTGTGGGCATCACTGACGGTCAGTCGACGTCGGGCGTGGCATGACATCACCGCCCTTGGACTGCACGCAAGGTCAAACGATGTCGGTCGTGGCATGACATCACCACTTTGAACAAAGACACACGATCGCAACGTGGGGCATGGCATGACATCACCTCCTCGACAAAGACACACGGTCGACAACATCGGGCGTGGCATGACATCACCGCCCTCTGGAAGCACACGCGGATCGGACTCGTCGGGCATGGCATGACATCACCGCTTTGGACAGCACACACGGCCGAACGACGCCGGGCGTGGCATGCCATCACCACTGGGACAAAGACACACGATAGTACGGCGTCGGGCGTGACATGCTATCATCGCCTTTGGACAGCACACACGGTTGAACGTTGTCAGGTGTGCCATGCCATTATCGCATTTGGGAAGCACACACGGTCGAACGACGTCAGGTGTGGAATGACATCATAGCCCTTGGACGACAAACATCGTCGAACGATGACATGTGTGACATGTCATCACCGCTTTTGGACAGCACACACGGTTGAATAACGTTGGGTGTGGCATGCCATCATCGCGAGGGCAAAGACACACGCCAAAATATCGCCGGGCGTGGCATGACATCACCGCTCTTTGAAACCACAAATGGTCGGCAACGCCTGGTGTGGCATGCCATCACCTCTGGCGTAGCACACACACGGCCGACTACGGCAGGAGTGGCATGACATCGCATACTCGATAGAACACACGGTCTAACGACCTCGCACGTGGCATGCAATCATCGCCTTTGGGCATCACTGACGGTCGGACGACGTCGGGCGTGGCATGACATCACCGCCCTTGGACTACACACACGGTCAAACGATGTCGGTCGTGGCATGACATCACCACCCTTGAACAGCACACACGATCGGCAACTTTGGGCATGGCATGACATCACCTCCCTTGGACAGCAGACACGGTCGACAACATCGGGCGTGGTATGACATCACCGCTTTGATCGCACACACGGTCGAACAACGCCGGGTGTGGCATGCCATCACCACCCTGGGACAAAGACACACGATCAGACGACGCCGGGCGTGACATGCTATCATCGCTTTGGAAAGCACACACGGTTGAACGTTGTCGCGCGTGCCATTCCATTATCGCATTTGGGAAGCACACACGGCCGGACGACGCCAGGTGTGGAATGCCATCGTAGCCCTTGGACGACAAACATCGCCGAACGATGACATGTGTGACATGCCATCACCGCTTTTTGGACAAAGACACACGATCAAATGACTTCGGGCGTGGCATGCCATCGCTGCCTTTGGGAAGCACACACGGCTGAACGACATCGGGTGTGGGATTACATCACCACCTTTGTTTGGCACACACGGTCGGACGACATCGAACGTGGCATGACATCACCGCCTTGACAAAGACACACGTTCGAATCATGTCGGGGGTGGCATGCCATCACCGCCCTTGGGAAGCACACACGGTCAAACTATGTCGGGTGTGGCATTAAATCACCACCCTTAGATAGCACATACGGTCAAATGAAGTCGGGCATGGCATTCCATCATAGCCTTTGGACGGCAAACACGGTCGAGCGATGTCGGGCGTGACATGCCATCACTGCCTTTCGGCTTCACACACGGTCGAACGACGTCGAACGTGGCATGCCATCATAGCCTTAGGATGACAAACACGGTCGAACAACGTCTAGCGTGACATGCCATCACCTCCTTTGGACAGCACACAAGGTCGAATAACGTTGGGCGTGGCATGCCATCATCGCATTTGGGCGGCACACACGCCAACACGTCGGGCGTGGCATGACATCACCGCTTTTGACAGCAAACACGGTCGAACGACGCGGGTGCGGCATGCCATCACCGCTTGGGCAGCGCGACACGGTCTAACTACGCCGGGTGTTGCATGACATCACCGCCTTGGATAGCACACAAGGTCAAACGACGCCGGGCGTGGCATGCAATCATCAACTTTGACAAGACACGGTCGAACGACGCCGGGCATGCCATGCCATCATAGACCGTGGACGGCAAACACGGCCGGTCATCGAGCGTGGCATTCCATCATCGCCTTTGGGCAAGACACACGGTCGAACGACGCCGGACGTGGCATGACATCATAGCCCTCGGACGACAAACTCGGTAGAAAAACATAAGGCATTACATGCCATCATCGCTTTGGGCAAAGACATACGATCGGACTACGCCGGGCGTGGCATGACATCACCACCCTTGAACAAAGAAACACGGTTGGCAACGTTGGGCGTGGAATGACATCACCGCTTCGACACCACACACGGCCGGGTAACGCCTAGCGTGGCATGCCATCACCGCCTTGGGCAGCAGATACGGCCGATTCACGCCGAGTGGCATGACATCACCTCCTTGACAGAACACGTGGTCGAACGACGCCGGGTGTGGCATGCCATCATCTCCTTCGACAAAGACACACGGCCGAACGACATCGGGCATGGCATGCCATCATCGCCTTTGGGCTGCATTAATGGCCGGTCGACATCTAGCTTGGCATGACATCACAGCCCTTGGGAAGAACACAATGTTGGACTACGTCGGGCATGGCATGACATCACCTCCTTTGGACACCACACACAGTCGAACGACGTCGGGCATGTCATGCAAAACCTCCCCTGGGCAGCACCCACGCTAAAACTACGTTGGGCGTGGCATGACATCACCGCCTTGGATAGCACATACGCTCGATGATATCGGGTGTGTCATGCCATCATCGCTTTTAAAACAAAGACACACGATCGAACGACGTCGGGAATGGCATGCTATCATAGCCTTTGGACGGCAAACACGGTCGAACATTGTCGTGCGTGGCATGTCATCATCGCCTTTGGGTAGCACACACGGTCGAACGACGTCAAACGTTGCATGCCATCATAGCCCTTGCACGACAAATTAGTAGAACAACGTTACGCGTGACATGGCATCATCGCCTTTGGGTAGCATATACGATTGAACGACGTCGAGCGTGGCATGCCATCATCGCCTTTGGGCCGCACAAATGGTCGAACGACGTCGGGTGTGGTATGACATAACCACCCTTAGACTGCAGTCACGGTCGAATGACATTTGGCATGGCATGACATCGCTATCCTTGGACTGCACGCACGATCAGACGACGTCGGGCGTGATATGACATCACCACCCTTTAACAACACACACAGTCGGCAACATTGGGCATGGAATGAAATCAGCTCCCTTGGAAAGCACACACGGTCAGCCGACGTCGATCGTGGCATGCCATCACCGCCTTGGGCAGCACACACGATCGGACTACGTCGGGCTGGCATGACATCACCGCCTTGGACAAAGCACATACGGTCGGACTACGCTGGGCATGGCATGACATCACCGCTTTGGACAGCACATACGGTCGAATGACGCCGGGCGTGACAAGCCATCACCGCTTGGGCAAAGACACACGCCAAACTACGCCGGGCGTGGCATGACATCACCTCCCTTGGATAGCACACACGGTCGAACAACGTTGGGCGTGGCATGCCATCATTGCCTTTGGACAGCACACACAGTCGAATGAAGTTGGGCATGGCATGCCATCATAGACCTTGGACGGAAAACACGGTTGAACGACGTCGGGTGTGACATGCCATCACAGCCTTTGGGCAGCACTCACGGTCGAACAACGTTGGACGTGGCATGCCATCATATCCCTTGGACGACAAACACGGTCGAACAAAGTCAGGCGTGACATGCCATCCCCGCCTTTGGACAACACACAAGGTCGAATAACGTCGGGCGTGGCATGCCATCATCGCTTTTGGGCAGTATACACGGTCAAATACGTCAGGCGTGGCATGACATCACCTCCCTTAGATAGCACACACGATCGAACGATATCGGGAATGTCATGCCATCATCGCCTTTGGACAGCACACACGATCGAACGACATCGGGCATGGCATGCCATCATAGACCTTGGACGACAAACATGGTCGAACGACGTCGGGCGTGACATGCCATCATCGCCTTTTAGCAGCACACACGGTCGAACGATGTTGGACGTGGCATGCTATCATAGTCCTTGGATGACAAACATGGTCGAACAAAGTCAAGCGTGACATGCCATCACCGCCTTTGGACAGCACACAAGGTTAAATAACGTCGGGCGTGGCAGGCCATCATCGCTTTTGGGCAGCACACACGGTAAAATACGTCAGGTGTGGCATGACATCACCGTCTTTGGACAGCACACACGGTCGAAGAACGTGGGGCATTGCATTCCATCACCGCCCTTGGGCAGCACACACGATCAAACTAAGTCGAGCGTGGCATGACATCACCGCCCTTGGATAGCACACAAGGGCGAACGACGTGGGGCGTGGCATGCCATCATCGCCTTTGGATAGCACACACGGTCAAACGACGTCGGGCGTGGCATGCCATCATCGCCTTTGGGTAGCACATACGATCGAATGACGTCGGGCATGGCATGCCATCATCGCCTTTGGGCAAAGACAAATGGTCGAACGACGCCGGTGTGGCATGACATCACCGCTTCGATCGCACACACGGCCAAACAACGCCGAGCCTGGCATGAAATCACCACCTTTAACAAAGACACACGGTCGGCAACATTGGGCATGGCATGACATCACCTCCCTTGGACCGCACACACGGTCGATAATATCGGGCGTTGCATGGCATCACCGCCTTTGGACAGCACACACGGTCAAACGATGTCGGGCGTGGCATGCCATCATCACCATTGGTATGCACACAAGGTCCGACGACATCGGGCGTGGCATGACATCACCGCCTGGCAAAGACACACGGGCCGGACCACGACGGGCATGGCATGACATCACCTCCTTTGGACAGTACAGACACTCGAATGACGTCGGGCGTGGCATGCCATTACCGATCTTTGGGCAGCACCCATGGTCAAACTACGTCGGGCGTGGCATGACATCACCGCCCTTTGATAGCACACACGGTCGAACCACGTCGGGCGTGGCATGCCATCATCGCCTTCGCACAACACACACGGTTGAACGATGTGGGGTGTGACATGCCATCATCGCCTTTGGACAGCACACACGGTCGAAGGACTTCGGGCGTGGCATGCCATCATAGCCCTTGGATAACAAACATGGTCGAACAACGTCAGGCGTGACATGCCATCACCACCTTTGGACAGCACACACGGTTGAATAACGTTGAATGTGGCATGCCTTCATCGCTTTTGGGCAGCACACACGGTCAAACTACGTCGGGCGTGGCATGACATAACCGCTCTTGGACAGCACACTTGGTCGGCAACGTGTGGTGTGGCATTCCATCACCTCTCTTGCGTAGCACACACGGTCAGACTATGTCAGGAGTTGCATGACATCAGTGCCCTTGGATAGAACACACAGTCCAACGACCTCGCTCGTGGCATGCAATCATCGCCTTTGGGCATCACTAACGGTCGGACGACGTCGGGCGTGGCATGACATCACCGCCCTTGGACTGCACACACGGTCAAACGATGTCGGTCGTGGCATGACATCACCACCCTTGAACAGCACACACGATCGGCAACGTCGGGCATGGCATGACATCACCTCCCTTGGACAAAGACACACGGTCGACAACATCAGGCATGGCATGACATCACCGCCTTTGGACAGCACACACGGTCAAACGACGTCGGGCGTGGCATGCCATCACCACCCTAGGACAGCACACACGATCGTACGACGTCGGGCGTGACATGCTATCATCGACTTTGGACAGCAGACATAGTTGAACGTTTTCAGGCGTGCCATGCAATTATCGCATTTGGGAAGCACACACGGTCGGACGACTTCAGGTGTGGAATGCCATCATAGCCCTTGGACATCAAACACGGTCGAAAGACGTCAGGGGTGACATGCCATCACCGCTTATGGACAGCACACACGATTGAATAACGCCAGCGTGGCATGCCATCATCGCTGGGCAAAGACACACGGCCAAACTACGCCGGGCGTGGCATGACATCACCGCTTGGACAAAGACACATAGTCGGGTAACGCCTGGTGTGGCATGCCATCACCTCTTTGTGTAGCACACACGGCCGACTCACGCAGGAGTGTCATGACATCACTACCCTTGGATAGAACACACGGTCGAACGACCTCGCCCGTGGCATGCAATCATCGCCTTTTGGCATCACACACGGTCAAACGATGTCGGTCGTGGCATGACATCACCACCCTTGAACAACACACACGATCGGCAACGTGGGGCATGGCATGACATCACCTCCCTTGGACAGCACACACGGTCGACAACATCGGGCGTGGCATGACATCACCGCCTTTGGACAGCACACACGGTCGAACGACGTCGGGCATGGCATGCCATCACCATCGTGGGACAGCACACACGATCGTACGACAACGGGCGTGACATGCTATCATCACCTTTGGACAGCGCACACGGTTGAACGTTGTCAGGCGTGCCATGTTATTATCGCATTTGGGAAGCACACACGGTTGTACGACGTCAGGTGTGGAATACCGTCATAGCCCTTGGACGACAAACATCGTCGAACGATGACATGTGTGACATGCCATCAGCGCTTTTGGAAAGCACACACGGTCAAATGACGTCGGGCGTGGCATGCCATCGTTGCCTTTGGGAAGCACACACGGCCGAACGACATCGGGTGTGGGATTACATCACCGCCTTTGTTTAGCACACAACGTTCGAACGATGTCGGGCGTGGCATGCCATCACCGCCCTTGGGAAGCACACACGGTCAAACTTCGTCGGGTGTGGCATTAAATCACAACCCTTGGATAGCATATACGGTCAAACGAAGTCGGGCATGGCATTCCATTATAGCCCTTGGACGGCAAACAAGGTCGAACAATGTCGGGCGTGACATGCCATCACTGCCTTTCGGCTTCACACACGGTCAAACGACGTCGAACGTGGCAAGCCATCATAGCCTTAGGACGACAAACACGGTCGAACAACGTCTAGCGTGACATGCCATCACCTCCTTTGGACAGCACACAAGGTCGAATAACGTTGGGCGTGGCATGCCATCATCGCATTTGGACAACAAACACGGTCAAATGACGTTGGGTGTGGCATGCCATCACCGCTCTTGGGCAGCACACACAGTCTAACTACGTCGGGTGTTGCATGACATCACCGCCCTTGGATAGCACAAAAGGTCGAACGACGTCGGGCGTGGCATGCAATCATCACCTTTGGAAAGTACACACGGTCGAACCACGTCGGGCATGCCATGCCATCATAGACCGTGGATGGAAAACATGGTCGAAGGTCATCGGGCGTGGCATTCCATCATCGCCTTTGGGCAGCACACACGGTCGAACGACGTCAGACATGGCATGACATCATAGCCCTTGGACGACAAACTCGGTAGAAAAACATTAGGCGTTACATGCCATCATCGCCTTTGGACAGCACATACGATCGAACGACGTAGAGCGTGGCATGCCATCATAGCCTTTGGGAAGCAAAAATGGTCGAACGACGTCGCGTGTGGCATGACATCACCTCCCTTGGGCAGGACACGGTCAGACTACGTCGGGTGTGGCATGACATCATCACACTTGAATAGCAAACACGGTTGGTAACGTTGGGCGTGGAATGACATCACCGCCCTTAGAAACCACACACGGTCGGCAACGTCTAGCGTGGCATGCCATCACTGCCCTTGGGCAGCACATACGGTCAGACTATGTCGGGAGTGGCATGACATCACCTCCCTTGGACAGAACATAGGGTCGAACGACGTCGGGCGTAGCATGCCATCATCGCCTTTGGACAGCACACACGGTCGAACGACGTCGGGCATGGCATGCCATCATCGCCTTTGGGCTGCGCACACGGTCGGTCGACATCTAGCTTGGCATGACATCACCGCCCTTGGGAAGAACAAAATGTTGGACTACGTCGGGCATGGCATGACATCACCGCCTTTGGACACCACACACGGTCGAATGACGTCGGGCGTGGCATGCCATCACTGCCCTTGGGCAGCACCCACGCTAAAACTACATTGGGCGTGGCATGACATCACCGCCCTTGGATAGCACACACAGTCGAATGATATCGGGTGT
Source organism: Solanum arcanum (assembly GCA_027789145.1). Taxonomy (NCBI): domain Eukaryota; kingdom Viridiplantae; phylum Streptophyta; class Magnoliopsida; order Solanales; family Solanaceae; genus Solanum; species Solanum arcanum. The sequence goes on from CM050938.1 coordinate 17,574,699, forward strand.
GTCATGCCATCATCGCCTTTAGACAGCACACACGATCGAACGACGTGGGGCATGGCATGCTATCATAGCCCTTGGACGGCAAACACGGTCGAACGTTGTCATGCGTGGCATGCCATCATCGCCTTTGGGTAGCACACACGGTCGAACGACGTCGAACGTGGCATGCCATCATAGCCCTTGGACGACAAATTAGTACAAAAACGTTACGCGTGACATGCCATCATCGCCTTTGGGCAACATATACGATTGAACGACGTCGAGCGTGGCATGCCATCATCGCCTTTGGGCTGCACAAATGGTCGAACGACGTCGGGTGTTGTATGACATCACCACCCTTAGACTGCAGTCACGGTCGAATGACATTTGGCATGGCATGACATCACCGCCTCTTGGATCGCACGACGGCCGACGACGTCGCGGGCGTAATATGACATCACCACCCTTTAACAACACACACGCCGGGCAACATCGACATGGAATGACATCGCCTCCTTGACAAAGACACACGGTCGGACTACGTCGGGCTTGACATGACATCACCGCCTTTGGACTGCACATACGGTCTTACTACGTTGGGCATGGCATGAAATCACCGCCTTTGGACAGCACATACGGTCGAATGACGTCGGGTGTGACAAGTCATCACCGCGCTTGGGCAGCACACACGGTCAAACTACGCTGGGCGTGGCATGACATCACCTCCCTTGGATAGCACACACGGTCGGACGACGTTGGGCATGGCATGCCATCATCGCCTTTGGATAGCACACACAGTTGAATGACGTCGGCCATGGCATGCCATCATAGACCTTAGACGGCAAACACGGTCGAACGACGTCGGGTGTGACATGCCATCACCGCCTTTGGGCAGCACACACGGTCGAATGACGTTGGATGTGGCATGCCATCATATCTCTTAGACGACAAACACGGTCGAACAAAGTCAGGCATGACATGCCATCACCGCTTGACAAAGACACAAGGTCGAATAACGCCGGGCGTGGCATGCCATCATCGCTGGGCAAAGACACACGGTCAAATACGCCGGGCGTGGCATGACATCACCTCCTCGATAGCACACACGGTTGAACGATATCGGGCATGGCATGCCATCATCGCCTTTGACAAGACACACGGTCGAACGACATTGGGCATGGCATGCCATCGTAGACCTTGGACGACAAACATGGTCGAACGACGTCGGGCGTGACATGCCATCATCGCTGGGCAGCACACACGGCCGAATGATGTTGACGTGGCATGCTATCAAAGCCATTGGATGACAAACATGGTCGAACAAAGTCAAGCGTGACATGCCATCACCGCTTTCGACAAAGACACAAGGTCGAATAACGCCGGGCGTGGCATGCCATCATCGCTGGGCAAAGACACACGGTCAAATACGTCAGGCGTGGCATGACATCACCGCCTTTGAATAGCACACACGGTCGAACGATGTGGGGCGTGGCATGCCATCAACGCCCTTGGGCAGTACACACGATCAAACTACGTCGGGCGTGGCATGGTATCACCGCCCTTTGATAGCACACAAGGTTGAACGACGTGGGGCGTGGCATGCCATCATCGCCTTTGGGCAGCACACACAGTCAAACGACATCGGGCGTGGCATGTCATCATCTCCTTTGGGTAGCACATACGATCGAATGACGTCGGCCATGGCATGCCATCATTGCCTTTGGGCAGCACAAATGGTCGAATGACGTCAGGTGTGGCATGACATCACCGCCCTTGGACTGCACACACGGTCAAACAAAGTCGGGCCTGGCATGAAATCACCACCCTTTAACATCACACACGGTCGGCAACATTGGGCATGTCATGACATCACCTCCCTTGGACCGCACACACGGTCGATAACGTCGGGCGTTGCATGACATCACCGCCTTTGGACAGCACACACGGTCGAACGACGTCAGGCGTGGCATGCCATCATCACCATTGGGATGCACACACGGTCGGACGACATCGGGCGTGGCATGACATCACCGCTCTCTGGCAGCACACACAATCTGACTACGTCGGGCATGGCAAGACATCACCGCCTTTGGACAGCACAGACGGTCGAACGACGTCGGGCGTGGCATGCCATCACCGATCCTTGGGCATCACCCACGGTCAAACTACGTCGGGAGTGGCATGACATCACCGCCCTTGGATAGCACACACGGTCGAACGACGTCGGACAGGCATGCCATCATTGCCTTCGCACAACACTCACGGTCGAACGACGTCGGGCATGGCAGTCCATCATAGCCCTGGGAAGGCAAACACTGTTGAACAATGTGGGGCGTGACATGCCATCATCGCCTTTGGGCATCACACATGGTCGAAGGATGTCAGATGTGGCATGCCATCATAGCCCTTGGATGGCAAACATGGTCGAAGAACGTCAGGCGTGACATGCCATCACCGCCTTTGGACTATACACACACGGTTGAATAACGTTGGGTGTGGCATGCCATCATCGCTTTTGGGCAGCACACACGGTCAAACTACGTCGGGCGTGGCATGACATCACCGCTCTTGGACAGCACACATGGTCGGCAACGTCTGGTGTGGCATGCCATCACCTCTCTTGTGTAGCACACACGGTCAGACTACGTCAGGAGTGGCATGACATCACTACCCTTGGATAGAACACACGGTCGAACGACCTCGCCCGTGGCATGCAATCATCACCTTTGGGCATCACACACGGTCAAACGATGTCGGTCGTGGCATGACATCACCACCCTTGAACAACACACATGATCGGCAACGTGGGGCATGGCATGACATCACCTCCCTTGGACAGCACACACGGTCGACAACATCGGGCGTGGCATGACATCACCGCCTTTGGACAGCACACACGGTCGAACGACGTCGGGCATGGCATGCCATCACCACCGTGGGACAGCACACACGATCGTACGACAACGGGCGTGACATGCTATCATCACCTTTAGACAGCACACACGGTTGAACGTTGTCAGGCGTGCCATGTTATTATCGCATTTGGGAAGCACACACGGTTGTACGACGTCAGGTGTGGAATACCATCATAGCCCTTGGACGACAAACATCGTCAAACGATGACATGTGTGACATGCCATCAGCGCTTTTGGAAAGCACACACGGTCAAATGACGTCGGGCGTGGCATGCCATCGTTGCCTTTGGGAAGCACACACGGCCGAACGACATCGGGTGTGGGATTACATCACCGCCTTTGTTTAGCACACAACGTTCGAACGATGTCGGGCGTGGCATGCCATCACCGCCCTTGGGAAGCACCCACGGTCAAACTTCATCGGGTGTGGCATTAAATCACCACCCTTGGATAGCATATACGGTCAAACGAAGTCGGGCATGGCATGCCATTATAGCCCTTGGACGGCAAACAAGGTCGAACAATGTCGGGCGAGACATGCCATCACTGCCTTTCGGCTTCACACAAGGTCAAACGACGTCGAACGTGGCATGCCATCATAGCCTTAGGACGACAAACACGGTCGAACAACGTCTAGCGTGACATGCCATCACCTCTTTTGGACAGCACACAAGGTCGAATAACGTTGGGCGTGGCATGCCATCATCGCATTTGGACAACAAACACGGTCAAATGACGTTGGGTGTGGCATGCCATCACCGCTCTTGGGCAGCACACACAGTCTAACTACGTCGGGTGTTGCATGACATCATAGCCCTTGGACGACAAACTCGGTAGAAAAACATTAGGCGTTACATGCCATCATCGCCTTTGGACAGCACATACGATCGAACGACGTCGAGCGTGGCATGCCACCATAGCCTTTGGGAAGCAAAAATGGTCGAATGACGTCGCGTGTGGCATGACATCACCTCTCTTAGGCAGGACACGGTCAGACTACGTCGGGTGTGGCATGACATCATCACCCTTGAATAGCAAACACGGTTGGTAACGTTGGGCGTGGAATGACATCACTGCCCTTGCACACCACACACGGTCGGCAACGTCTAGCGTGGCATGCCATAACTGCCCTTGGGCAGCACATACGGTCAGACTACGTCGGGAGTGGCATGACATCACCTCCCTTGGACAGAACATAGGGTCGAACGACGTCGGGCGTAGCATGCCATCATCGCCTTTGGACAGCACACACGGTCGAACGACGTCGGGCATGGCATGCCATCATCGCCTTTGGGCTGCGCACACGGTCGGTCGACATCTAGCTTGACATGACATCACCGCCCTTGGGAAGAACACAATGTTGGACTACGTCGGGCATGGCATGACATCACCGCCTTTGGACACCACACACGGTCGAACGACGTCGGGCGTGGCATGCCATCACCGCCTTTGGGCGACTCCACGCTAAAACTACATTGGGCGTGGCATGACATCACCGCCCTTGGATAGCACACACAGTCGAATGATATCGGGTGTGTCATGCCATCATCGCCTTTAGACAGCACACACGATCGAACGACGTCGGGCATGGCATGCTATCATAGCCCTTGGACGGCAAACACGGTCGAACGTTGTCATGCGTGGCATGCCATCATCGCCTTTGGGTAGCACACACGGTCGAACGACGTCGAACGTTGCATGCCATCATAGCCCTTGTACGAAAAATTAGTAGAAAAACGTTACGCGTGACATGCCATCATCGCCTTTGGGCAGCATATACGATTGAACGACGTCGAGCGTGGCATGCCATCATCGCCTTTGGGCCGCACAAATGGTCGAACGACGTCGGGTGTTGTATGACATCACCACTTTAGATCGCAAATACGGTCGAATGACTTTTGGCATGGCATGACATCACTGTCCTTGGACTGCACGCACGGTCAGACGACGTCGGGCGTGATATGACATCACCACCCTTTAACAACACACACAGTCGGCAACATTGGACATGGAATGACATCAGCTCCCTTGGACAGCACACACGGTCGGACTACGTCGGGCTTGACATGACATCACCGCCTTTGGACTGCACATACGGTCGGACTACGTTGGGCATGGCATGAAATCACCGCCTTTGGACAGCACATACGGTCGAATGACGTCGGGCGTGACAAGTCATCACCGCGCTTGGGCAGCACACACGGTCAAACTACGCTGGGCGTGGCATGACATCACCTCCCTTGGATAGCACACACGGTCGAATGACGTTGGGCATGGCATGCCATCATCGCCTTTGGACAGCACACTCAGTTGAATGACGTCGGCCATGGCATGCCATCATAGACCTTAGACGGCAAACACGGTCGAACGACGTCGGGTGTGACATGCCATCACCGCCTTTGGGCAGCACACACGGTCGAATGACGTTGGACGTGGCATGCCATCATATCTCTTAGACGACAAACACGGTCGAACAAAGTCAGGCATGACATGCCATCACCGCCTTTGGACAGCACACAAGGTCGAATAACGTCGGGCGTGGCATGCCATCATCGCTTTTGGGCAGCACACACGGTCCAAATCGTCGGGCGTGGCATGACATCACCTCCTCGATAGCACACACGGTTGAACGATATCGGGCATGGCATGCCATCATCGCCTTTGGACAGCACACACGGTCGAACGACATTGGGCATGGCATGCCATCGTAGACCTTGGATGACAAACATGGTCGAACGACGTCGGGCGTGACATGCCATCATCGCTTTTGGGCAGCACACACGGTCGAATGATGTTGGACGTGGCATGCTATCAAAGCCATTGGATGACAAACATGGTCGAACAAAGTCAAGCGTGACATGCCATCACCGCCTTTGGACAGCACACAAGGTCGAATAACGTCGGGCGTGGCATGCCATCATTGCTTTTGGGCAGCACACACGGTCAAATACGTCAGGCGTGGCATGACATCACCGCCTTTGAACAGCACACACGGTCGAACGATGTGGGGCGTGGCATGCCATCACCGCCCTTGGGCAGCACACACGATCAAACTACGTCGGGCGTGGCATGACATCACCGCCCTTTGATAGCACACAAGGTTGAATGACGTGGGGCGTGGCATGGTATCATCGCCTTTGGGCTGCACACACAGTCAAACGACATCGGGCGTGGCATGTCATCATCGCCTTTGGGTAGCACATACGATCAAATGACGTCAGCCATGGCATGCCATCATTGCCTTTGGGCAGCACAAATGGTCGAACGACGTCAGGTGTGGCATGACATCACCGCCCTTGGATTGCACACACGGTCAAACAAAGTCGGGCCTGGCATGAAATCACCACCCTTTAACATCACACACGGTCGGCAACATTGGGCATGTCATGACATCACCTCCCTTGGACCGCACACACGGTCGATAACGTCGGGCATTGCATGACATCACCGCCTTTGGACAGCACACACGGTCGAACGACGTCGGGCGTGGCATGCCATCTTCACCATTGGGATGCACACACGGTCGGACGACATCGGGCGTGGCATGACATCACCGCCCTCTGGCAGCACACACAATCGGACTACGTCGGGCATGGCAAGACATCACCGCCTTTGGACAGCACAGACGGTCGAACGACGTCGGGCGTGGCATGCCATCACCGATCTTTGGGCATCACCCACGGTCAAACTACGTCGGGAGTTGCATGACATCACCGCCCTTGGATAGCACACACGGTCGAACGACGTCGGACAGGCATGCCATCATTGCCTTCGCACAACACTCACGGTCGAACGACGTCGGGCATGGCAGTCCATCATAGCCCTGGGATGGCAAACACTGTTGAACGATGTGGGGCGTGACATGCCATCATCGCCTTTGGGCAGCACACACGGTCGAAGGACGTCAGACGTTGCATGCCATCATAGCCCTTGGATGACAAACATGGTCGAAGAACATCAGGCGTGACATGCCATCACCGCCTTTGGACTATACACACACGGTTGAATAACGTTGGGTGTGGCATGCCATCATCGCTTTTGGGCAGCACACACGGTCAAACTACGTCGGGCGTGGCATGACATCACCGCTCTATGACAGCATACTTGGTCGGCAACGTCTGGTGTGGCATGCCATCACCTCTCTTGCGTAGCACACACGGTCAGACTATGCAGGAGTGGCATGACATCATTGCCCTTTGATAGAACACACGGTCGAACGACCTCGCACGTGGCATGCAATCATCGCCTTTGGGCATCACTGACGGTCAGACGACGCCGGGCGTGGCATGACATCACCGCTTCGATCGCACACACGGTCAAACGATGTCGGTCATGGCATGACATCACCAATTTAATAGCACACACGATCGGCAATGTCGGGCATGGCATGACATCACCTCTCTTGGACAGCATACATGGTCGACAACATCGGGCGTGGCATGACATCACCGTCTTTGGACAACACACACGGTCGAACGCCGTCGGGCGTGGCATGCCATCACCACCCTTGACAAAGACACACGATCGCACGACGTCGGGCGTGACATGCTATCATCGCTTTGGACAGCAGACACGCGGTTGAACGTTGTCGCGCGTGCCATGCCATTATCGTGATTTGGGAAGCACACACGGCCGGACTACGCCAGGTGTGGAATGCCATCATAGCCCTCGACGACAAACATCGCCGAACGATGACATGAGTGACATGCCATCACCGCTGGACAAAGACACACGGTTGAATAACGCGTTGGGTGTGGCATGCCATCATCGCTGGGCAACATACACGGTCCAAACTACGCCAGCGTGGCATGACATCACCGCTCTTGGACAAAGACACATGGTTGGCAACGCCTGGTGTGGCATGCCATCACCTCTCTTGTGTAGCACACACGGTCAAACCACGCCGGGAGTGGCATGACATCACCGCCTTGGATAGCACACACGGTCCCAACGACGTCGGACAGGCATGCCATCATTGCCTTCGCACAACACTCACGGTCGAACGACGTCGGGCATGGCAGTCAATCATAGCCCTGGGATGGCAAACACGGTTGAACGATGTGGGGCGTGACATGCCATCATCGCCTTTGGGCAAAGACACACGGCCGGCGACGCCGGACGTGGCATGCCATCATAGCCTCGATGACAAACATGGTCGAAGAACGCCAGCGTGACATGCCATCACCGCTTTTAGATCGCACACACGGTTGAATAACGTTGGGTGGCATGCCATCATCGCTTTTGGGCAGCTCACACGGTCAAACTACGCCGGGCGTGGCATGACATCACCGCTTCGACAAAGATACTTGGTCGGGTAACGTCTGGTGTGGCATGCCATCACCTCTCTTGTGTAGCACACACGGTCAGACTACGTCAGGAGTGGCATGACATCAGTGCCCTTGGATAGAACACACGATCGAACGACCTTGCACGTGGCATGCAATCATCCCCTTTGGGCATCACTGACGGTCAGACGACGTCGGGCGTGGCATGACATCACCGCCCTTGGACTGCACACACGGTCAAACAATGTCGGACGTGGCATGCCANCACCAATTTAAACAAAGACACACGATCGGCAACGTCGGGCATGGCATGACATCACCTCTCTTGGACAGCATACACGGTCGACAACATCGGGCGTGGCATGACATCACCGTCTTTGGACAACACACACGGTCGAACGACGTCGGGTGTGGCATGCCATCACCACCCTTGGACAGCACACACGATCGTACGACGTCAGGCATGACATGCTTTCATCGCCTTTGGACAGCAGACACGGTTGAACATTGTCAGGCGTGCCATGCCATTATCGCATTTGGGAAGCACACACGGTCGGACTACGTCAGGTGTGGAATGCCATCATAGCCCTTGGACGACAAACATCGTCGAACGATGACATGAGTGACATGCCATCACCGCTTTTGGACAGCACACACGGTTGAATAACGTTGGGTGTGGCATGCCATTATCGCTTTTGGGCAGCATACACGGTCAAACTACGTCAGGCGTGGCATGACATCACCGCTCTTGGACAGCACACATGGTTGGCAACGTCTGGAGTGGCATGCCATCACCTCTCTTGTGTAGCACACACGGTCAGACTACGTCAGGAGTGTCATGACATCAGTGCCCTCTAATAGAACACACGGTCGAACAACCTCGCACGTAGCATGCAATCATCGCCTTTGGGCATCACTGACGGTCGGACGACGTCGGGCGTGGCATGACATCACCGCCCTTGGACTGCACACACGGTCAAACGATGTCGGTCGTGGCATGACATCACCACCTTTTGAACAGCACACACGATCGGCAACGTGGGGCATGGCATGACATCACCTCCCTTGGACAGCACACACGGTCGAAAACATCGGGCGTGGCATGATATCACCGCCTTTGGACAGCACACACGGTCGAACGACATCGGGTGTGGCATGCCATCACCACCCTGGGACAGCACACACGATCGTACGACGTTGGGCGTGACATGCTATCATCGCCTTTGGACAGCACACACGGTTGAACATTGTCAGGCGTGCCATGCCATTATCGCATTTGGGAAGCACACACGGTCGGACGACGTCAGGTGTGGAATGCCATCATAGCCCTTGGACGACAAACATCGTCGAACGATGACATGTGTGACATGCCATCACCGCTTTTGGACAACACACACGGTCAAATGACGTCGAGCGTGGCATGCCATCGTTGCCTTTGGGAAGCACACACGGCCGAACGACTTCGGGTGTGGGATGACATCACCGCCTTTGTTTAGCACACACGGTCGAACGACATCGAACGTGGCATAACATCACTGCCCTTGGAAAGCACACACGTTTGAACGATGTCGGGCGTGGCATGCCATCACCACCCTTGGGAAGCACACACGGTCAAACTACGTCGGGTGTGGCATGAAATCACCACCCTTGGATAGCACATACGGTCAAACGAAGTCGGGCATGGCATGCCATCATAGCCCTTAGACGGCAAACACGGTCGAACGATGTCGGGTGTGACATGCCATCACTGCCTTTCGACTGCACACACGGTCGAACGAAGTCGAACGTGGCATGCCATCATAGCCTTAGGACGACAAACACGGTCGAACAACGTCTAGCATGACATGCCATCACCTCCTTTGGACAGCACACAAGGTCGAATAACGTTGGGCGTGGCATGCCATCATCGCATTTGGGCAACAAACACGGTCAAATGACGTTGGGTGTGGCATGCCATCACCGCTCTTGGGCAGCACACACAGTCTAACTACGTCGGGTGTTGCATTACATCACCGCCCTTGGATAGCACACAAGGTCGAACGACGTCGGGCGTGGCATGCAATCATCACCTTTGGACAGTACACACGGTCGAACCACGTCGGGCATGCCATGCCATCATAGACCGTGGATGGAAAACATGGTCGAAGGTCATCGGGCGTGGCATTCCATCATCGCCTTTGGGCAGCACACACGGTCGAACGACGTCAGACATGGCATGACATCATAGCCCTTGGACGACAAACTCGGTAGAAAAACATTAGGCGTTGCATGCCATCATCGCCTTTGGACAGCACATACGATCGAACGACGTCGAGGGTGGCATGCCATCATAGCCTTTGGGAACCAAAAATGGTCGAACGACGTCGCGTGTGGCATGACATCACCTCCCTTGGGCAGGACACGGTCAGACTACGTCGGGTGTGGCATGACATCATCACCCTTGAATAGCAAACATGGTTGGTAACGTTGGGCGTGGAATGACATCACCGCCCTTGGACACCACACACGGTCGGCAACGTCTAGCGTGGCATGCCATAACTGCCCTTGGGCAGCACATACGGTCTGACTACGTCGGGAGTGGCATGACATCACCTCCCTTGGACAGAACATAGGGTCGAACGACGTCGGGCGTAGCATGCCATCATCGCCTTTGGACAGCACACACGGTCGAACGACGTCGGGCATGGCATGCCATCATCGCCTTTGGGCTGCGCACACGGTCGGTCGACATCTAGCTTGACATGACATCACCGCCCTTGGGAAGAACACAATGTTGGACTACGTCGGGCATGGCATGACATCACCGCCTTTGGACACCACACACGGTCGAACGACGTCGGGCGTGGCATGCCATCACTGCCCTTGGGCAGCACCCACGCTAAAACTACATTGGGCGTGGCATGACATCACCGCCCTTGGATAGCACACACAGTCGAATGATATCGGGTGTGTCATGCAATCATCGCCTTTAGACAGCACACACGATCGAACGACGTTGGGCATGGCATGCTATCATAGCCCTTGGACGGCAAACACGGTCGAACGTTGTCATGCGTGGCATGCCATCATCGCCTTTGGGTATCACACACGGTCGAATGACGTCGAACGTGGCATGCCATCATAGCCCTTGGACGACAAATTAGTAGAAAAACGTTACGCGTGACATGCCATCATCGCCTTTGGGCAGCATATACGATTGAACGACGTCGAGCGTGGCATGCCATCATCGCCTTTGGGCCGCACAAATGGTCGAACGACGTCAGGTGTTGTATGACATCACCACCCTTAGACTGCAGTCACGGTCGAATGACATTTGGCATGGCATGACATCACTGTCCTTGGACTGCACGCACGGTCAGACGACGTCGTGCGTGATATGACATCACCACCCTTTAACAACACACATAGTCGGCAACATTGGACATGGAATGACATCAGCTCCCTTGGACAGCACACACGGTCGGACTACGTCGGGCTTGACATGACATCACCGCCTTTGGACTGCACATACGGTCGGACTACGTTGGGCATGGCATGAAATCACCGCCTTTGGACAGCACATACGGTCGAATGACGTCGGGCGTGACAAGTCATCACCGCGCTTGGGCAGCACACACGGTCAAACTACGCTGGGCGTGGCATGACATCACCTCCCTTGGATAGCACACACGGTCGAACGACGTTGGGCATGGCATGCCATCATCGCCTTTGGACAGCACACACAGTTGAATGACGTCGGCCATGGCATGCCATTATAGACCTTAGACGGCAAACACGGTCGAACGACGTCGGGTGTGACATGCCATCACCGCCTTTGGGCAGCACACACGGTCGAACGACGTTGGACGTGGCATGCCATCATATCTCTTAGACGACAAACACGGTCGAACAAAGTCAGGCATGACATGCCATCACCGCCTTTGGACAGCACACAAGGTCGAATAACGTCGGGCGTGGCATGCCATCATCGCTTTTGGGCAGCACACACGGTCAAATACGTCGGGCGTGGCATGACATCACCTCCCTTGGATAGCACACACGGTTGAACGATATCGGGCATGGCATGCCATCATCGCCTTTGGACAGCACACACGGTCGAACGACATTGGGCATGGCATGCCATCGTAGACCTTGGTTGACAAACATGGTCGAACGACGTCGGGCGTGACATGCCATCATCGCTTTTGGGCAGCACACACGGTCGAATGATGTTGGAAGTGGCATGCTATCAAAGCCATTGGATGACAAACATGGTCGAACAAAGTCAAGAGTGACATGCCATCACCGCCTTTGGACAGCACACAAGGTCGAATAACGTCGGGCGTGGCATGCCATCATCACTTTTGGGCAGCACACACGGTCAAATACGTCAGGCGTGGCATGACATCACCGCCTTTGAACAGCACACACGGTCGAACGATATGGGGCGTGGCATGCCATCACCGCCCTTGGGCAGCACACACGATCAAACTACGTCGGGCGTGGCATGACATCACCGCCCTTTGATAGCACACAAGGTTGAATGACGTGGGGCGTGGCATGCCATCATCGCCTTTGGGCAGCACACACAGTCAAACGACATCGGGCGTGGCATGTCATCATCGCCTTTGGGTAGCACATACGATCGAATGACGTCGGCCATGGCATGCCATCATTGCCTTTGGGCAGCACAAATGGTCGAACGACGTCAGGTGTGGCATGACATCACCGCCCTTGGATTGCACACACGGTCAAACAAAGTCGGGCCTCACATGAAATCACCACCCTTTAACATCACACACGGTCGGCAACATTGGGCATGTCATGACATCACCTCCCTTGGACCGCACACACGGTCGATAACGTCGGGCGTTGCATGACATCACCGCCTTTGGACAGCACACACGGTCGAACGACGTCGGGCGTGGCATGCCATCATCACCATTGGGATGCACACACGGTCGGACGACATCGGGCGTGGCATGACATCACCGCCCTCTGGCAGCACACACAATCGGACTACGTCGGGCATGGCAAGACATCACCGCCTTTGGACAGCACAGACGGTCGAACGACGTCGGGCGTGGCATGCCATCACCGATCTTTGGGCATCACCCACGGTCAAACTACGTCGGGAGTGGCATGACATCACCACCCTTGGATAGCACACACGGTCGAACGACGTCGGACAGGCATGCCATCATTGCCTTTGCACAACACTCACGGTCGAACGACGTCGGGCATGGCAGTCCATCATAGCCCTGGGATGGCAAACACTGTTGAACGATGTGGGGCGTGACATGCCATCATCGCCTTTGGGAAGCACACACGGTCGAAGGACGTCAGACGTGGCATGGCATCATAGCCCTTGGATGACAAACATGGTCGAAGAACGTCAGGCGTGACATGCCATCACCGCCTTTGGACTATACACACACGGTTGAATAACGTTGGGTGTGGCATGCCATCATCGCTTTTGGGCAGCACACACGGTCAAACTACGTCGGGCGTGGCATGACATCACCGCTCTATGACAGCATACTTGGTCGGCAACGTCTGGTGTGGCATGCTATCACCTCTCTTGCGTAGCACACACGGTCAGACTATGCAGGAGTGGCATGACATCATTGCCCTTTGATAGAACACACGGTCGAACGACCTCGCACGTGGCATGCAATCATCGCCTTTGGGCATCACTGACGGTCAGACGACGTCGGGCGTGGCATGACATCACCGCCCTTGGACTGCACACACGGTCAAACGATGTCGGTCATGGCATGACATCAGCACCCTTAAATAGCACACACGATCGGCAATGTCGGGCATGGCATGACATCACCTCTCTTGGACAGCATACACGGTCGACAACATCGGGCGTGGCATGACATCACCGTCTTTGGACAGCACACACGGTCGAACGACGTCGGGCGTGGCATGCCATCACCACCCTTTGACAAAGACACACGATTATGCGACGTCGGGCGTGACATGCTATCATCGCCTTTGGACAGCAGACACGGTTGAACGTTGTCAGGCGTGCCATGCCATTATCGCATTTGGGAAGCACACACGGTCGGACTACGTCAGGTGTGGAATGCCATCATAGCCCTTGGACGACAAACATCGTCGAACGATGACATGAGTGACATGCCATCACCGCTTTTGGACAGCACACACGGTTGAATAACGTTGGGTGTGGCATGCCATCATCGCTTTTGGGCAGCATACACGGTCAAACTACGTCAGGCGTGGCATGACATCACCGCTCTTGGACAGCACACATGGTTGGCAACGTCTGGTGTGGCATGCCATCACCTCTCTTGTGTAGCACACATGGTCAAACTACGTCGGGAGTGGCATGACATCACCGCCCTTGGATAGCACACACGGTCCAACGACGTCGGACAGGCATGCCATCATTGCCTTCGCATAACACTCACGGTTGAACGACGTCGGGCATGGCAGTCAATCATAGCCCTGGGATGGCAAACACGGTTGAACGATGTGGGGCGTGACATGCCATCATCGCCTTTGGGCAGCACACACGGTCGAAGGACGTCGGACGTGGCATGCCATCATAGCCCTTGGATGACAAACATGGTCGAAGAACGTCAGGCGTGACATGCCATCACCGCCTTTGGACTGCACACACGGTTGAATAACGTTGGGTGTGGCATGCCATCATCGCTTTTGGGCAGCACACACGGTCAAACTACGTCGGGCGTGGCATGACATCACCGCTCTTGGACAGCATACTTGGTCGGCAACGTCTGGTGTGGCATGCCATCACCTCTCTTGCGTAGCACACACGGTCAGACTACGTCAGGAGTGGCATGACATCAGTGCCCTTGGATAGAACACACGATCGAACGACCTTGCACGTGGCATGCAATCATCGCCTTTGGGCATCACTGACGGTCAGACGACGTCGGGCGTGGCATGACATCACCGCCCTTGGACTGCACACACGGTCAAACAATGTCGGTCGTGGCATGACATCACCACCCTTAAACAGCACACACGATCGGCAACGTCGGGCATGGCATGACATCACCTCTCTTGGACAGCATACACGGTCGACAACATCGGGCGTGGCATGACATCACCGTCTTTGGACAATACACACGGTCGAATGACGTCGGGTGTGGCATGCCATCACCACCCTTGGACAGCACACACGATCGTACGACGTCGGGCGTGACATGCTATCATCGCCTTTGGACAGCAGACACGGTTGAACGTTGTCAGGCGTGCCATGCCATTATCGCATTTGGGAAGCACACACGGTCGGACTACGTCAGGTGTGGAATGCCATCATAGCCCTTGGACGACAAACATCGTCGAACGATGACATGAGTGACATGCCATCACCGCTTTTGGACAGCACACACGGTTGAATAACGTTGGGTGTGGCATGCCATCATCGCTTTTGGGCAGCATACACGGTCAAACTACGTCAGGCGTGGCATGACATCACCGCAATTGGACAGCACACATGGTTGGCAACGTCTGGTGTGGCATGCCATCACCTCTCTTGCGTAGCACACACGGTCAGACTATGCAGGAGTGGCATGACATCATTGCCCTTTGATAGAACACACGGTCGAACGACCTCGCACGTGGCATGCAATCATCGCCTTTGGGCATCACTGACGGTCAGACGACGTCGGGCGTGGCATGACATCACCGCCCTTGGACTGCACACACGGTCAAACGATGTCGGTCATGGCATGACATTAGCACCCTTAAATAGCACACACGATCGGCAATGTCGGGCATGGCATGACATCACCTCTCTTGGACAGCATACACGGTCGACAACATCGGGCGTGGCATGACATCACCGTCTTTGGACAACACACACGGTCGAACGACGTCGGGCGTGGCATGCCATCACCACCCTTGGACAGCACACACGATTGTACGACGTCGGGCGTGACATGCTATCATCGCCTTTGGACAGCAGACACGGTTGAACGTTGTCAGGCGTGCCATGCCATTATCGCATTTGGGAAGCACACACGGTCGGACTACGTCAGGTGTGGAATGCCATCATAGCCCTTGGACGACAAACATCGTCGAACGATGACATGAGTGACATGCCATCACCGCTTTTGGACAGCACACATGGTTGGCAACGTCTGGTGTGGCATGCCATCACCTCTCTTGTGTAGCACACACGGTCAGACTACGTCAGGAGTGTCATGACATCAGTGCCCTCTAATAGAACACACGGTCGAACAACCTCGCACGTAGCATGCAATCATCGCCTTTGGGCATCACTGACGGTCGGACGACGTCGGGCGTGGCATGACATCACCGCCCTTGGACTGCACACACGGTCAAACGATGTCGGTCGTGGCATGACATCACCACCTTTTGAACAGCACACACGATCGGCAACGTGGGGCATGGCATGACATCACCTCCCTTGGACAGCACACACGGTCGAAAACATCGGGCGTGGCATGATATCACCGCCTTTGGACAGCACACACGGTCGAACGACATCAGGTGTGGCATGCCATCACCACCCTGGGACAGCACACACGATCGTACGACGTCGGGCGTGACATGCTATCATCGCCTTTGGACAGCACACACGGTTGAACGTTGTCAGGCGTGCCATGCCATTATCACATTTGGGAAGCACACACGGTCGGACGACGTCAGGTGTGGAATGCCATCATAGCCCTTGGACGACAAACATCGTCGAACGATGACATGTGTGACATGCCATCACCGCTTTTGGACAACACACACGGTCAAATGACGTCGGGCGTGGCATGCCATCGTTGCCTTTGGGAAGCACACACGGCCGAACGACTTCGGGTGTGGGATGACATCACCGCCTTTGTTTAGCACACACGGTCGGACGACATCGAACGTGGCATAACATCACTGCCCTTGGACAGCACACACGTTTGAACGATGTCGGGCGTGGCATGCCATCACCACCCTTGGGAAGCACACACGGTCAAACTACGTCGGGTGTGGCATGAAATCACCACCCTTGGATAGCACATACGGTCAAACGAAGTCGGGCATGGCATGCCATCATAGCCCTTAGACGGCAAACACGGTCGAACGATGTCGGGCGTGACATGCCATCACTGCTTTTCGGCTGCACACACGGTCGAACGAAGTCGAACGTGGCATGCCATCATAGCCTTAGGACGACAAACACGGTCGAACAACTTCTAGCATTACATGCCATCACCTCCTTTGGACAGCACACAAGGTAGAATAACTTTGGGCATGGCATGCCATCATCGCATTTGGGTTGCACACACAGTCAAATACGTCGGGTGTGGCATGACATCACCGCCTTTGGACAGAAAACACGGTCGAATGACGTTGGTGTGGCATGCCATCACCGCCCTTGGGCAGCACACACGGTCTAACTACGTCGGGTGTGGCATGACATCACCACCCTTGGATAGCACACAAGGTCGAACGACGTCGGGCGTGGCATGCAATCATCACCTTTGGACAGTACACACGGTCGAATGACGTCGGGCATGCCATGCCATCATAGACCGTGGATGGCAAACACGGTCGAAGGTCATCGGGCGTGGCATTCCATCATCGCCTTTGGGCAGCACACACGGTCGAACGACGTCAGACGTGGCATGACATCATAGCCCTTGGACGACAAACTCGGTAGAAAAACGTTAGGCGTTACATGCCATCATCGCCTTTGGGCAGCACATATGATCGAACGACGTCGAGCGAGGCATGCCATCATAGCCTTTGGGAAGCAAAAATGATCGAACGACGTCGCATGTGGCATGACATCACCTCCCTTGGTCAGCACACACGGTCAGACTACGTCGGGCGTGGCATGACATCATCACCCTTGAACAGCAAAACTGTTGGTAACGTAGGGCGTGGAATGACATCACCACCCTTGGACACCACACACGGTCGGCAACGTCTAGCGTGGCATGCAATCACTGCCCTTGGGCAGCACATACGGTCAGACTACGTCGGGAGTGGCATGACATCACCTCCCTTGGACAGAACATAGGGTCGAACGATGTCGGGCGTGGCATGCCATTATCGCCTTTGGACAGCACACAGGTCGAACGACGTCGGGCATGGCATGCCATCATCGCCTTTGGGCTGCGCACACGGTCGATCGACATCAAGCTTGGCATGACATCACCGCCCTTAAGAAGAACACAATGTTGGACTACGTCGGGCATGGCATGACATCACCGCCTTTGGACACCACACACAGTCGAACGACGTCGGGCGTGGCATGCCATCACCACCCTTGGGCAGCACCCACGCTAAAACTACATTGGGCGTGGCATGACATCACCGCCCTTGGATAGCACACACAGTCGAATGATATCGGGTGTGTCATGCCATCATCGCCTTTAGACAACACACACGATCGAACGACGTCGGGCATGGCATGCTGTCATAGCCCTTGGACGGCAAACACGGTCGAACGTTATCGTACGTGGCATGCCATCATCGCCTTTGGGTAGCACACACGGTCGAACGACGTCGAACGTGGCATGCCATCATAGCCCTTGGATGACAAATTAGTAGAACAACGTTACGCGTGACATGCCATCATCGCTTTTGGGCAGCATATACGATTGAACGACGTCGAGCGTGGCATGCTATCATCGCCTTTGGGCCGCACAAATGGTCGAACGACGTCGGGTGTTGTATGACATCACCAACCTTAGACCGCAGTCACGGTCGAATGACATTTGGCATGGCATGACATCACTGTCCTTGGACTGCACGCACGGTCAGACGACGTCGGGCGTGATATGACATCACCACCATTTAAAAACACACACAGTCGGCAACATTGGGAATGGAATGACATCAGCTCCCTTGGACAGCACACACGGTCGGACTACGTCGGGCTTGACATGACATTACCGCCTTTGGACTGCACATACGGTCAGACTACGTTGGGCATGGCATGACATCACCGCCTTTGGACAGCACATACGGTCGAACGACGTCAGGCGTGACAAGTCATCACCGCGCTTGGGCAGTACACACGGTCAAACTACGCTGGGCGTGGCATGCCAACACCTCCCTTGGATAGCACACACGGTCGAACGACGTTGGGCATGGCATGCCATCATCGCCTTTGGACAGCACACACAGTCGAATGACGTCGGCCATGGCATGCCTTCATAGACCTTGGACAGCAAACACGGTCGAACGACGTCGGGTGTGACATGCCATCACCGCCTTTGGGCAGCACACACGGTCGAACGACGTTGGACGTGGCATGCCATAATATCCCTTGGACGACAAACATGGTCGAACAAAGTCAGGCATGACATGCCATCACCGCCTTTGGACAGCACACAAGGTCAAATAACGTCGGGCGTGGCATGCCATCATCGCTTTTGGGCAGCACACACGGTCAAATACGTCGGGCGTGGCATGACATCACCTCCCTTGGATAGCACACACGGTCGAATGATATCGGGCATGGCATGCCATCACCGCTTTTGGACAGCACACACGGTCAAATGACGTCGGGCGTGGAATGCCATCGTTGCCTTTGGGAAGCACACACGGCCGAACGACTTCGGGTGTTGGATGACATCACCGCCTTTGTTTAGCACACACGGTCGGACGACATCGAACGTGGCATAACATCACCGCCCTTGGACAGCACACACGTTCGAACGATGTCGGGCGTGGCATGCCATCACCGCCCTTGGGAAGCACACACGGTCAAACTACGTCGGGTGTGGCATGAAATCACCACCCTTGGATAGCACATACGGTCAAACGAAGTCGGGCATGGCATGCCATCATAGCCCTTAGACGGCAAACACGGTCGAACGATGTCGGGAGTGACATGCCATCACTGCCTTTCGGCTGCACACACGGTCGAACGAAGTCGAATGTGGCATGCCATCATAGCCTTAGGACGACAAACACGATCGAAAAACTTCTAGCGTTACATGCCATCACCTCCTTTGGACAGCACACAAGGTCGAATAACGTTGGGCGTGGCATGCCATCATCGCATTTGGGCGGCACACACAGTCAAATACGTCGGGCGTGGCATGACATCACCGCCTTTGGACAGCAAACATGGTCGAATGACGTTGGTGTGGCATGCCATCACCACCCTTGGGCAGCACACACGGTCTAACTACATCGGGTGTGGCATGACATAACCGCCCTTGGATAGCACACAAGGTCGAACGACGTCGGGCGTGGCATGCAATCATCACCTTTGGACAGTACACATGGTCGAATGACGTCGAGCATGCCATGACATCATAGACCGTGGACGGCAAACACGGTCGGTCGACATCTAGCTTGGCATGACATCACCGCCCTTGGGAAGAACACAAGGTTGGACTACGTTGGGCATGGCATGACATCACCGCCTTTGGACACCACACACGGTCGAACGACGTCGGGCGTTACATGCCATCACCGCCCTTGGGCAGCACCCACGCTAAAACTACGTTGGGCGTGGCATGACATCACCACCCTTAGATAGCACACACAGTTGAATTATATCGGGTGTGTCATGCCATCATCGCCTTTAGACAGCACACACGATCGAATGACGTCGTGCATGGCATGCTATCATAGCCCTTGGATGGCAAACACGGTCGAACATTGTCGTGCGTGGCATGCCATCATCGCCTTTGGGTAGCACAAACGGTTTAACGACGTCGAACGTGGCATTCCATCATAGCCCTTGGACGACAAATTAGTATAACAACGTTAGGCGTGACGTGCCATTATCGCCTTTGGGCAGCACATACGATTGAACGACGTCGAGCGTGGCATGCCATCATCTCTTTTGGGCCGCACAAATGGTCGAACGACGTCGGGTGTGGTATGACATCACCACCCTTAGACTGCAGTCACGGTCGGATGACATTTGGCATGGTATGACATCACTGTCCTTGGACTGCACACACGGTCAGACGACGTCGGGCGTGATATGACATCACCACCCTTTAACAACACACACAGTCGGCATCATTGGGCATGGAATGACATCAGCTCCCTACGAAAGCACACACAGTCAGCCGACGTCGGTCGTGGCATGCCATCACCGCCTTGGGCAGCACACACGGTCGGACTACGTCGGGCTTGGCATGACATCACCACCCTTAAACAACAAACACGGTCGGCAACGTTGGGCTTGGAATGACATCACCGCCCTTGGGCAGCACACACGATCAGACTACGTCAGGAGTGGCATGACATTACAACCCTTGGACAGAACACACGGTCGAACAACGTCGGGCGTGGCATGCCATCATTGCCTTTGGACAGCACACACAGTCGAACGACGTCAGGCATGGAATGCCATCATCGCCTTTGGGCTGCACAGACGGTCGGACGACATCGGGCATGACATGACATCACCGCCCTTGGGCAGCATACACGGTTGGACTACGTTGAGTATGGCATGACATCACCGCCTTTTTACAGCACACAGGGTCAAATGACGTCGGGTGTGGCATGCCATCACCGCCCTTGTGAAGCACCCACGGTAAAACCATGTCGAGCAGGGCATGACATCACCGCCCTTCGATAGCACACACGGTCGAGCGACGTCGGGCGTTTAATGCCATCATAGACTTTGGACAGCACACATGGTCGAACAACGTCGGGCATTGCATGCCATCATAGCCATTGGACGGCAAACACGGTCGAACGATGTCGGGCGTGACATGCCATCATCGCCATTGGGCAGTACACACGGTCGAACGACGTCGGACGTGGCATGCCATTATAGCCCTTGGATGACAAACAAGGTCGAATAACGTCAGGCGTGAGATGCCATCACCACCTTTGGACAGCACACACGGTTGAATAACATCGGGCGTGGCATGCCATCATCGCTCTTGGGCAGCACACACGGTCAAACTACGTCGGGTGTGGCATGACATCACCGCTTTTGGATAGCACACACGGTCGACAACATCTGGTGTGGCATGCCATCACCGCCCTTGCGCAACACACACAGTCTGACTACGTCAGGACTGTCATAACATCACCGCCCTTGGACAGAAAACACGGTCGAACCACATCGAGCGTGGCATGCCATCAGCGCCATTGGGCAGCATTCACGGTCGGACGACGTCCGGCGTGGCATGACATAACCGCCCTTGAACTGCACACACGGTCACACGACGTCGGGCGTGGCATGACATCACCACCTTTGAACATTACTTACGGTCGACAACGTGGGGCATTGCATGACATCACCTCCCTTGGACAGCACACACGGTCGGAAACATTGGGTGTTGCATGACATCACCTCCCTTGGACAGCACACACGGTCGAACGACGTCGGGTGTGGTATGACATCACCGCCCTTGGGCAGCACACACGGTCGGACTACGTCGGGCGTGGCATGACATCACCGCCTTTGGACAGCACACACGGTCGAACGACGTCAGGCGTGGCATGTCATCACGGCCTTTGGGAAGCACACACAGCCAAACTACGCCGGGCGTGGCATGACATCACCTCTCTTGGATAGCACACACGGTCGAACAACGTTGGGCGTGGCATGCCATCATTGCCTTTGGACAGCACACACAGTCGAATGAAGTCGGGCATGGCATGCCATCATAGACCTTGGACGGCAAACACGGTTGAACGACGTCGGGTGTGACATGCCATCACAGCCTTTGGGCAGCACACACGGTCGAACGACGTTGGACGTGGCATGCCATCATATCCCTTGGACGACAAACACGGTCGAACAAAGTCAGGCGTGACATGCCATCACCGCCTTTGGACAGCACACAAGGTCGAATAACGTCGGGCGTGGCATGCCATCACCACCCTTGGGCAGCACCCACGCTAAAACTACATTGGGCGTGGCATGACATCACCGCCCTTGGATAGCACACACAGTCGAATGATATCGGGTGTGTCATGCCATCATCGCCTTTAGACAGCACACACGATCGAACGACGTCGGGCATGGCATGCTGTCATAGCCCTTGGATGGCAAACACGGTCGAACGTTATCGTACGTGGCATGCCATCATCGTCTTTGGGTAGCACACACGGTCGAACGACGTCGAACGTGGCATGCCATCATGGCCCTTGGATGACAAATTAGTAGAACAACGTTACGCGTGACATGCCATCATCGCCTTTGGGCAGAATATACGATTGAACGACGTCGAGCGTGGCATGCCATCATCGCCTTTGGGCCGCACAAATGGTCAAACGACGTCGGGTGTTGTATGACATCACCACCCTTAGACCGCAGTCACGGTCGAATGACATTTGGCATGGCATGACATCACTGTCCTTGGACTGCACGCACGGTCAGACGACGTCGGGCGTTATATGACATCACCACCATTTAAAAACACACACAGTCGGCAACATTGGGCATGGAATGACATCAGCTCCCTTGGACAGCACACACGGTCGGACTACGTCGGGCTTGACATGACATTACCGCCTTTGGACTGCACATACGGTCAGACTACGTTGGGCATGGCATGACATCACCGCCTTTGGACAGCACATACGGTCGAACCACGTTAGGCGTGACAAGTCATCACCGCGCTTGGGCAGCACACACGGTCAAACTACGCTGGGCGTGGCATGCCAACACCTCCCTTGGATAGCACACACGGTCGAACGACGTTGGGCATGGCATGCCATCATACAAGGTCGAATAACGTCGGGCGTGGCATGCCATCATCGCTTTTGGGCAGCACACACGGTCAAATACGTCGGGCGTGGCATGACATCACCTCCCTTGGATAGCACACACGGTCGAATGATATCGGGCATGGCATGCCATCACCGCTTTTGGACAGCACACACGGTCAAATGACGTCGGGCGTGGAATGCCATCGTTGCCTTTGGGAAGCACACACGGCCGAACGACTTCGGGTGTTGGATGACATCACCGCCTTTGTTTAGCACACACGGTCGGACGACATCGAACGTTGCATAACATCACCGCCCTTGGACAGCACACACGTTCGAACGATGTCGGGCGTGGCATGCCATCACCGCCCTTGGGAAGCACACACGGTCAAACTACGTCGGGTGTGGCATGAAATCACCACCCTTGGATAGCACATACTGTCAAACGAAGTCGGGCATGGCATGCCATCATAGCCCTTAGACGGTAAACACGGTCGAACGATGTCGGGAGTGACATGCCATCACTGCCTTTCAGCTGCACACACGGTCGAACGAAGTCGAACGTGGCATGCCATCATAGCCTTAGGACGACAAACACGGTCGAACAACTTCTAGCGTTACATGCCATAACCTCCTTTGGACAGCACACAAGGTCGAATAACGTTGGGCGTGGCATGCCATCATCGCATTTGGGCGGCACACACAGTCAAATACGTCGGGCGTGGCATGACATCACCGCCTTTGGACAGCAAACATGGTCGAATGACGTTGGTGTGGCATGCCATCACCGCCCTTGGGCATCACACACGGTCTAACTACATCGGGTGTGGCATGACATAACCGCCCTTGGATAGCACACAAGGTCGAACGACGTCGGGCGTGGCATGCAATCATCACCTTTGGACAGTACACACGGTCGAATGACGTCGAGCATGCCATGACATCATAGACCGTGGACGGCAAACACGGTCGGTCGACATCTAGCTTGGCATGACATCACCGCCCTTGGGAAGAACACAAGGTTGGACTACGTTGGGCATGGCATGACATCACCGCCTTTGGACACCACACACGGTCGAACGACGTCGGGCGTGGCATGCCATCACCGCCCTTGGGCAGCACCCACGCTAAAACTACGTTGGGCGTGGCATGACATCACCACCCTTGGATAGCACACACAGTTGAATTATATCGGGTGTGTCATGCCATCATCGCTTTTAGACAGCACACACGATCGAATGACGTCGTGCATGGCATGCTATCATAGCCCATGGACGGCAAACACGGTCGAACGTTGTCGTGCGTGGCATGCCATCATCGCCTTTGGGTAGCACAAACGGTTTAACAACATCGAACGTGGCATGCCATCATAGCCCTTGGACGACAAATTAGTATAACAACGTTAGGCGTGACGTGCCATTATCGCCTTTGGGCAGCACATACGATTGAACGACGTCGAGCGTGGCATGCCATCATCTCCTTTGGGCCGCACAAATGGTCGAACGACGTCGGGTGTGGTATGACATCACCACCCTTAGACTGCAGTCACGGTCGGATGACATTTGGCATGGTATGACATCACTGTCCTTGGACTGCACACACGGTCAGACGACGTCGGGCGTGATATGACATCACCACCCTTTAACAACACACACAGTCGGCATCATTGGGCATGGAATGACATCAGCTCCCTACGAAAGCACACACAGTCAGCCGACGTCGGTCGTGGCATGCCATCACCGCCTTGGGCAGCACACACGGTCGGACTACGTCGGGCTTGGAATGACATCACCACCCTTAAACAGCAAACACGGTCGGCAACGTTGGGCTTGGAATGACATCACCGCCCTTGGGCAGCACACACGATCAGACTACGTCAGGAGTGGCATGACATTACCACCCTTGGAAAGAACACACGGTCGAACAACGTCGGGCGTGGCATGCCATCATTGCCTTTGGACAAAGACACACGCCGAACGAGCGGCGCCAGGGCATGGAATGCCATCATCGCCTTTGGGCTGCACAGACGGTCGGACGACATCGGGCATGACATGACATCACCGCCCTTGGACAGCACACACGGTTGGACTACGTTGTGTATGGCATGACATCACCGCCTTTTTACAGCACACAGGGTCGAATGACGTCGGGTGTGGCATGCCATCACCGCCCTTGTGAAGCACCCACGGTAAAACCATGTCGAGCAGGGCATGACATCACCGCCCTTCGATAGCACACACTGTCGAGCGACGTCGAGCGTTTAATGCCATCATAGACTTTGGACAGCACACATGGTCGAACAACGTCGGGCATTCCATGCCATCATAGCCATTGGACGGCAAACACGGTCGAACGATGTCGGGCGTGACATGCCATCATCGCCGTTGGGCAGTACACACGGTCGAACGACGTCGGACGTGGCATGCCATTATAGCCCTTGGACGACAAAAAAGGTCGAATAACGTCAGGCGTGAGATGCCATCACCACCTTTGGACAGCACACACGGTTGAATAACATCGGGCGTGGCATGCCATCATCGCTCTTGGGCAGCACACACGGTCAAACTACGTCGGGCGTGGCATGACATCACCGCTCTTGGATAGCACACACGGTTGACAACGTCTGGTGTGGCATGCCATCACCGCCCTTGCGCAACACACACAGTCTGACTACGTCAGGACTGTCATAACATCACCGCCCTTGGACAGAACACACGGTCGAACCACATCGAGCGTGGCATGCCATCAGCGCCATTGGGCAGCATTCACGGTCGGACGACGTCCGGCGTGGCATGACATAACCGCCCTTGAACTGCACACACGGTCACAAGACGTCGGGCGTTGCATGACATCACCACCTTTGAACATTACTTACGGTCGACAACGTGGGGCATTGCATGACATCACCTCCCTTGGACAGCACACACGGTCGGAAACATTGGGTGTGGCATGACATCACCTTCCTTGGATAGCACACACGGTTGGCAACATCGGGCGTGGCATGACATCACCTCCCTTGGACAGCACACACGGTCGAACGACGTCGGGCGTGGTATGACATCACCGCCCTTGGGCAGCACACACGGTCGGACTACGTCGGGCGTAGCATGACATCACCGCCTTTGGACAGCTCACACGGTCGAACTATGTCAGGCGTGGCATGTCATCACGGCCTTTGGGAAGCACACACAGCCAAACTACGCCGGGCGTGGCATGACATCACCTCCCTTGGATAGCACACACGGTCGAACAACGTTGGGCGTGGCATGCCATCATTGACTTTGGACAGCACACACAGTCGAATGAAGTCGGGCATGGCATGCCATCATAGACCTTGGACGGCAAACACGGTTGAACGACGTCGGGTGTGACATGCCATCACAGCCTTTGGGCAGCACACACGGTCGAACGACGTTGGACGTGGCATGCCATCATATCCCTTGGACGACAAACACGGTCGAACAAAGTCAGGCGTGACATGCCATCACCGCCTTTGGACAGCACACAAGTCGAATAACGTCGGGCGTGGCATGCCATCATCGCTTTTGGGCAGTATACACGGTCAAATACGTCGGGCGTGGCATGACATCACCTCCCTTGGATAGCACACACGATCGAACGATATTGGGATTTGCATGCCATCATCGCCTTTGGACAGCACACACGATCGAACGACGTCGGGCATGGCATGCCATCATAGACCTTGGACGACAAACATGGTCGAACGACGTCGGGCGTGACATGCCATCATCACCTTTGGGCAGCACACACGGTCGAACGATGTTGGACGTGGCATGCTATCATAGTCCTTGGATGACAAACATGGTCGAACAAAGTCAAGCGTGACATGCCATCACCGCCTTTGGACAGCACACAAGGTCGAATAACGTTGGGCGTGGCAGGCCATCATCGCTTTTGGGCAGCACACACGGTCAAATACGTCAGGTGTGGCATGACATCACCGTCTTTGGACAGCACACACGGTCGAAGGACGTGGGGCATTGCATGCCATTACCGCCCTTGGGCAGCACACACGATCAAACTAAGTCGAGCGTGGCATGACATCACCGCCCTTGGATAGCACACAAGGTCGAACGACGTGGGGCGTGGCATGCCATCATCGCCTTTGGACAGCACACACAGTCAAATGACGTCGGGCGTGGCATGCCATCATCGCCTTTGGGTAGCACATACGATCGAATGACGTCGGGCATGGCATGCCATCATCGCCATTGGGCAGCACAAATGGTCGAACAACGCCGGGTGTGGCATGACATCACCGCCCTTGGACTGCACACACGGTCAAACAACGTCGAGCCTGGCATGAAATCACCACCCTTTAACAGCACACACGGTCGGCAACATTGGGCATGGCATGACATCACCTCCCTTGGACCGCACACACGGTCGATAACATCGGGCGTTGCATGACATCACCGCCTTTGGACAGCACACACGGTCGAACGACGTCGGGCGTGGCATGCCATCATCACCATTGGGATGCACACAAGGTCGGACGACATTGGGCGTGGCATGACATCACCGCCTTCTAGCAGCACACACAGCCGGACTACGTCGGGCATGGCATGACATCACCTCCTTTGGACAGTACAGACGGTCGAACGACGTCGGGCGTGGCATGCCATCACCGATCTTTGGGCAGCACCCACGGTCAAACTACGTCGGGCGTGGCATGACATCACCGCCCTTGGATAGCATAAACGGTCGAACCACGTCGGGCGTGGCATGCCATCATCGCCTTCGCACAACACACACGGTTGAACGATGTGGGGCGTGATATGCCATCATCGCCTTTGGACAGCACACACGGTCGAAGGACGTCGGACGTGGCATGCCATCATAGCCCTTGGATGACAAACATGGTCGAACAACGTCAGGCGTGACATGCCATCACCACCTTTGGACAGCACACACGGTTGAATAACGTTGAATGTGGCATGCCTTCATCGCTTTTGGGCAGCACACACGGTCAAACTACGTCGGGCGTGGCATGACATCACCGCTCTTGGACAGCACACTTGGTCGGCAACGTGTGGTGTGGCATTCCATCACCTCTCTTGCGTAGCACACACGGTCAGACTACGTCAGGAGTTGCATGACATCAGTGCCCTTGGATAGAACAGACAGTCGAACGACCTCGCACGTGGCATGCATCATCGCCTTTGGGCATCACTGACGGTCGGACGACGTCGGGCGTGGCATGACATCACCGCCCTTGGACTGCACACACGGTCAAACAATGTCGGTCGTGGCATGACATCACCACCCTTGAACAGCACACACGATCGGCAACGTCGGGCATGGCATGACATCACCTCCCTTGGACAGCACACACGGTCGACAACATCGGGTGTGGCATGACATCACCGCCTTTGGACAGCACACACGGTCAAACGACGTCGGGCGTGGCATGCCATCACCACCCTAGGACAGCACACACGATCGTACAACGTCGGGCGTGACATGCTATCATCGCCTTTGGACAGCAGACACAGTTTAACGTTGTCAGGCGTGCCATGCCATTATCGCATTTGGGAAGCACACATGGTCGGACGACGTCAGGTGTGGAATGCCATCATAGCCCTTGGACGACAAACATCGTCGAACGATGACATGTATGACATGCCATCACCGCTTTTGGACAGCACACACGATTGAATAACGTTGGGTGTGGCATGCCATCATCGCTTTTGGACAGCACACATGGTCGGCAACGTCTGGTGTGGCATGCCATCACCTCTCTTGTGTAGCACACACGGTCAGACTACGTCAGGAGTGGCATGACATCACTACCCTTGGATAGAACAAATGGTCGAACGACCTCGCCCGTGGCATGCAATCATCGCCTTTGGGCATCACACACCGTCAAACGATGTCGGTTGTGGCATGACATCACCACCCTTGAACAACACACACGATCGGCAACGTGGGGCATGGCATGACATCACCTCCCTTGGACAGCACACACGGTCGACAACATCGGGCGTGGCATGACATCACCGCTTTTGGATAGCACACACGGTCGAACGACGTCAGGCGTGGCATGCCATCACCACGTGGGACAGCACACACGATCGTATGACAACGGGCGTGACATGCTATCATCACCTTTGGACAGCACACACGGTTGAACGTTGTCAGGCGTGCCATGTTATTATCGCATTTGGGAAGCACACACGGTCGGACGACGTCAGGTGTGGAATGCCATCATAGCCCTTGGACGACAAACATCGTCGAATGATGACATGTGTGGCATGCCATCATCGCCTTTGGACAACACACACAGTCGAATGACGTCGGCCATGGCATGCCATCATAGACCTTGGACAGCAAACACGGTCGAACGACGTCGGGTGTGACATGCCATCACCGCCTTTGGGCAGCACACACGGTCGAACGACGTTGGACGTGGCATGCCATCATATCCTTGGACGACAAACACGGTCAAACAAAGTCAGGCATGACATGCCATCACCGCCTTTGGACAGCACACAAGGTCGAATAACGTCGGGCGTGGCATGCCATCATCGCTTTTGGGCAGCACACACGGTCAAATACGTCGGGCGTGGCATGACATCACCTCCCTTGGATAGCACACACGGTCGAATGATATCGGGCATGGCATGCCATCACCGCTTTTGGACAGCACACACGGTCAAATGACGTCGGGCGTGGAATGCCATCGTTGCCTTTGGGAAGCACACACGGCCGAACGACTTCGGGTGTGGGATGACATCACTGCCTTTGTTTAGCACACACGGTCGGACGACATCGAACGTGGCATAACATCACCGCTTTGACAAGACACACACGTTCGAACGATGTCGGGCGTGGCATGCCATCACCGCCCTTGGGAAGCACACACGGTCAAACTACGTCGGGTGTGGCATGAAATCACCACCCTTGGATAGCACATACGGTCAAACGAAGTCGGGCATGGCATGCCATCATAGCCCTTAGAAGGCAAACACGGTCGAACGATGTTGGGAGTGACATGCCATCACTGCCTTTCGGCTGCACACACGGTCGAACGAAGTCGAACGTGGCATGCCATCATAGCCTTAGGACGACAAACACGGTCGAACAACTTCTAGCGTTACATGCCATCACCTCCTTTGGACAGCACACAAGGTCGAATAACGTTGGGCGTGGCATGCCATCATCGCATTTGGGCGGCACACAGAGTCAAATACGTCGGGCGTGGCATGACATCACCGCCTTTGGACAGCAAACATGGTCGAATGACGTTGGTGTGGCATGCCATCACCGCCCTTGGGCAGCACACACGGTCTAACTACATCGGGTGTGGCATGACATAACCGCCCTTGGATAGCACACAAGGTCGAACGACCTCGGCGTGGCATGCAATCATCACCTTTGGACAGTACACACGGTCGAATGACGTCGAGCATGCCATGACATCATAGACCGTGGACGGCAAACACGGTAGAAGGTCATCGTGCGTGGCATTCCATCATCGCCTTTGGGCAGCACACACGGTCGAACGACGTCGGACGTGGCATGCCATCATAGCCCTTGGATGACAAACTCGGTAGAAAAACATTAGGCGTTACATGCCATCTTCCCATTTGGGCAGCACATACGATCGAACGACGTCGAGCGTGGCATGCCATCATAGCCTTTGGGAAGAAAAAATAGTCCAACGACGTCGGGTGTGGCATGACATCACCGCCCTTGGGCAGCACAAAAGATCGGACTACGTCGGGCGTGGCATGACATCACCACCCTTGGACACCATACATGTTAGGCAACGTCTAGCGTGGCATGCCATCACTGCCCTTGGGCAGCACATACGGTCAGACTACGTCGGGAGTGGCATGACATCACCTCCCTTGGACAGAACACAGGGTCGAACAACGTCGGGCGTGGCATGCCATCATCACCTTTGGACAGCACACACGGTCGAACGACGTCGGTCATGGCATGCCATCATCGCCTTTGGGCTGCACACACGGTCGGTCGACATCTAGCTTGGCATGACATCACCGCCCTTGGGAAGAACACAAGGTTGGACTAAGTTGGGCATGGCATGACATCACCGCCTTTGGACACCACACACGGTCGAACAATGTCGGGCGTGGCATGCCATCACTGCCCTTGGGCAGCACCCACGCTAAAACTATGTTGGGCGTGGCATGACATCACCACCCTTGGATAGCACACACAGTTGAATGATATCGGGTGTGTCATGCCATCATCGCCTTTAGACAGCACACACGATCGAATGACATCGTGCATGGCATGCTATCATAGCCCTTGGACGGCAAACACGGTCGAATGTTGTCGTGCGTGGCATGCCATCATCGCCTTTGGGTAGCACAAACGGTCTAACGACGTCGAACGTGGCATGCCATCATAGCCCTTGGACGACAAATTAGTATAACAACGTTAGGCGTGACGTGCCATCATCGCCTTTGGGCAGCACATACGATTGAACGACGTCGAGCGTGGCATGCCATCATCGCCCTTGGGCCGCACAAATGGTCGAACGACGTCGGGTGTGGTATGACATCACCACCCTTAGACTGCAGTCACGGTCGGATGACATTTGGCATGGTATGACATCACTGTCCTTGGACTGCACACACGATCAGACGACGTCGGGCGTGATATGACATCACCACCCTTTAACAACACACACAGTCGGCATCATTGGGCATGGAATCACATCAGCTCCCTACGAAAGCACACACGGTCAGCCGACATCGGTCGTGGCATGCCATCACCGCCTTGGGCAGCACACACGGTCGGACTACGTCGGGCTTGGCATGACATCACCACCTTTAAACAGCAAACACGGTCGGCAACGTTGGGCTTGGAATGACATCACCGCTTGGGCAAGACACACGATCGGATTCACGCCGAGTGGCATGACATTACCACCTCGGGCCGTAACACACGCGGTCGAACAACGTCGGGCGTGGCATGCCATCATTGCCTTTGGACAGCACACACAGTCGAACGACGTCAGGCATGGAATGCCATCATCGCCTTTGGGCTGCACAGACGGTCGGACGACATCGGGCGTGACATGACATCACCGCCCTTGGGCAGCACACACGGTTGGAGTACGTTGAGTATGGCATGACATCACCGCCTTTGGACAGCACACAAGGTCGAATAACGTCGGGCATGGCAAGCCATCATCGCTTTTGGGCAGCACACACGGTCAAATACGTCGGGCGTGGCATGACATCACCTCCCTTGGATAGCACACACGGTCGAACGATATCGGGCATGGCATGCCATCACAGCTTTTGGACAGCACACACGGTCAAATGACGTCGGGCGTGGAATGCCATCGTTGCCTTTGGGAAGCACACACGGCCGAACGACTTCGGGTGTGGGATGACATCACCGCCTTTGTTTAGCACACACGGTCGGATGACATCGAACGTGGCATAACATCACCGCCCTTGGACAGCACACACGTTCGAACGATGTCGGGCGTGGCATGCCATCACCGCCCTTGGGAAGCACACACGGTCAAACTACGTCGGGTGTGGCATGAAATCACCACCCTTGGATAGCACATACGGTCAAACGAAGTCGGGCTTGGCATGCCATCATAGCCCTTAGACGGCAAACACGGTCGAACGATGTCGGGAGTGACATGCCATCACTGCCTTTCGGTTGCACACACGGTCAAACGAAGTCGAACGTGGCATGCCATCATAGCCTTAGAACGACAAACACGGTCGAACAACTTCTAGCGTTACATGCCATCACCTCATTTGGACAGCACACAAGGTCGAATAACGTTGGGCGTGGCATGCCATCATCGCATTTGGGCGGCACACACAGTAAAATACGTCGGGCGTGGCATGACATCACCGCCTTTGGACAGCAAACATGGTCGAATGACGTTGGTGTGGCATGCCATCACCGCCCTTGGGCAGCACACACGGTCTAACTACATCGGGTGTGGCATGACATAACCGCCCTTGGATAGCACACAAGGTCGAACGACGTCGGGCGTGGCATGCAATCATCACCTTTGGACAGTACACACGGTCGAATGACGTCGAGCATGCCATGACATCATAGACCGTGGACGGCAAACACGGTAGAAGGTCATCGTGCGTGGCATTCCATCATCGCCTTTGGGCAGCACACACGGTCGAACGACGTCGGACGTGGCATGCCATCATAGCCCTTGGACGACAAACTCGGTAGAAAAACGTTAGGCGTTACATGCCATCTTCCCATTTGGGCAGCACATACGATCGAACAACGTCGAGCGTGGCATGCCATCATAGCCTTTGGGAAGAAAAAATAGTCCAACGACGTCGGGTGTGGCATGACATCACCGCCCTTGGGCAGCACAAAAGGTCGGACTACGTCGGGCGTGGCATGACATCACCACCCTTGGACACCATACACGGTAGGCAACGTCTAGCGTGGCGTGCCATCACTGCCCTTGGGCAGCACATACGGTCAGACTACGTCGGGAGTGGCATGACATCACCTCCCTTGGACAGAACAAAGGGTCGAACAACGTCGGGCGTGGCATGCCATCATCGCCTTTGGACAGCACACACGGTCGAACGACGTCGGGCATGGCATGCCATCATCGCCTTTGGGCTGCACACACGGTCGGTCGACATCTAGCTTGGCATGACATCACTGCCCTTGGGAAGAACAAAAGGTTGGACTACGTTGGGCATGGCATGACATCACCGCCTTTGGACACCACACACGGTCGAACGACGTCGGGCGTGGCATGCCATCACCGCCCTTGGGCAGCACCCACGCTAAAACTACGTTGGGCGTGGCATGACATCACCACCCTTGGATAGCACACACAGTTGAATTATATCGGGTGTGTCATGCCATCATCGCCTTTAGACAGCACACACTATCGAATGACGTCGTGCATGGCATGCTATCATAGCCTCGACAAAGAAACACGGTCGAACGTTGTCGTGCGTGGCATGCCATCATCGCCTTTGGGTAGCACAAACGGTCTAACGACGTCGAACGTGGCATGCCATCATAGCCCTTGGACGACAAATTAGTATAACAATGTTAGGCGTGACGTGCCATCATCGCCTTTGGGCAGCACATACGATTGAACGACGTCGAGCGTGGCATGCCATCATCGCCTTTGGGCCGCACAAATGGTCGAATGACGTTGGGTGTGGAATGACATCACCACCCTTAGACTGCAGTCACGGTCGGATGACATTTGGCATGGTATGACATCACTGTCCTTGGACTTCACACACGGTCAGACGACGTCGGGCGTGATATGACATCACCACCCTTTAACAACACACACAGTCGGCATCATTGGGCATGGAATGACATCAGCTCCCTACGAAAGCACACACGGTCAGCCGACGTCGGTCGTGGCATGCCATCACCGCCTTGGGCAGCACACACGATCGGACTACGTCGGGCTTGGCATGACATCACCACCCTTAAACAGCAAACACGGTCGGCAACGTTGGGCTTGGAATGACATCACCGCTTTGGGCAAAGACACACGATCGATCACGCCGAGTGGCATGACATTACCACCCTTGGAAAGAACACACGGTCGAACAACGTCGGGCGTGGCATGCCATCATTGCCTTTGGACAGCACATACAGTCGAACGACGTCAGGCATGGAATGCCATCATCGCCTTTGGGCTGCACAGACGGTCGGACGACATCGGGCGTGACATGACATCACTGCCCTTGGGCAGCACACACGGTTGGACTACGTTGAGTATGGCATGACATCACCGCCTTTTTACAGCACACAGGGTCGAATGACGTCGGGCGTGGCATGCCATCACCGCCCTTGTGAAGCACCCACGGTAAAACCATGTCGAGCATGGCATGACATCACCGCCCTTCGATAGCACACACGGTCGAGCGACGTCAGGCGTTTAATGCCATCATAGACTTTGGACAGCACACATCGTCGAACAACGTCGAGCATTGCATGCCATCATAGCCATTGGACAGCAAACACGGTCGAACGATGTGGGGCGTGACATGCCATCATCGCCATTGGGCAGTACACACGGTCGAACGACGTCGGACGTGGCATGCCATTATAGCCCTTGGACGACAAACACGGTCGAATAACGTCAGGCGTTAGATGCCATCACCACCTTTGGACAGCACACACGGTTGAATAACATCGGGCGTGGCATGCCATCATCGCTCTTGGGCAGCACACACGGTCAAACTACGTCGGGCGTGGCATGACATCACCGCTCTTGGATAGCACACACGGTCGACAACGTCTGGTGTTGCATGCCATCACTGCTTCTTGTAACATTACACCGCGACTACGCCGGGATCGCTATAACATCACCGCCCTTGGACAGAACACACGGTCGAACCACATCGGGCGTGGCATGCCATCAGCGCCTTTGGGCAGCATTCACGGTCGGACGACGTCCGGCGTGGCATGACATAACCGCCCTTGAACTGCACACAAGGTCACACGACGTCGGGCGTGGCATGACATCACCACCTTTGAACATTACTTACGGTCGACAACGTGGGGCATTGCTATACATCACCTCCCTTGGACAGCACACACGGTCGGAAACATTGGGTGTGGCATGACATCACCTTCCTTGGATAGCACACACGGTTGGCAACATCGGGCGTGGCATGACATCACCTCCCTTGGACAGCACAGACGGTCGAACGACGTTGGGTGTGGTATGACATCACCGCCCTTGGGCAGCACACACGGTCGGACTCCGTCGGGCGTAGCATGACATCACCGCCTTTGGACAGCACACACGGTCGAACGACGTCAGGAGTGGCATGTCATCACGGCCTTTGGGAAGCACACACGGCCAAACTATGCTGGGCGTGGCATGACATCACCTCCCTTGGATAGCACACACGGTCGAACAACGTTGGGCGTGGCATGCCATCATTGCCTTTGGACAGCACACACAGTCGAATGAAGTCGGGCATGGCATGCCATCATAGACCTTGGACGGCAAACACGGTTGAACGACGTCGGGTGTGACATGCCATCACAGCCTTTGGGCAGCACACACGGTCGAACGACGTTGGACGTGGCATGCCATCATATCCCTTGGACGACAAACACGGTCGAACAAAGTCATGTGTGACATGCCATCACCGCCTTTGGACAGCACACAAGGTCGAATAACGTCGGGCGTGGCATGCCATCATCGCTTTTGGGCAGTATACACGGTCAAATACGTCGAGCGTGGCATGACATCACCTCCCTTGGATAGCACACACGATCGAACGATATCGGGATTTGCATGCCATCATCGCCTTTGGACAGCACACACGATCGAAAGACGTCGGGCATGGCATGCCATCATAGACCTTGGACGACAAACATGGTCGAACGACGTCGGGCGTGACATGCCATCATCGCCTTTGGGAAGCACACACGGTCGAACGATGTTGGACGTGGCATGCTATCATAGTCCTTGGATGACAAACATGGTCGAAAAAAGTCAAGCGTGACATGCCATCACCGCCTTTGGACAGCACACAAGGTCGAATAACGTCGGGCGTGGCAGGCCATCATCGCTTATGGGCAGCACACACGGTCAAATACGTCAGGTGTGGCATGACATCACCGTCTTTGGACAGCACACACGGTCGAAGGGCGTGGGGCATTGCATGCCATCACCGCTTGGGCAGCACACACGATCAAACTTAGTCGAAGCGTGGCATGACATCACCGCTTTGATAGCACACAAGGTCGAACGATGTGGGCGTGGCATTCCATCATCGCTTTTGACAAAGACACACACCAAACGACGTCGGGCGTGGCATGCCATCATCGCCTTTGGGTAGCACATACGATCGAATGACGTCGGGCATGGCATGCCATCATCGCCTTTGGGCAGCACAAATGGTCGAACGACGCCGGGTGTGCCATGACATCACCGCCCTTGGACTGCACACACGGTCAAACAACGTCGAGCCTTGCATGAAATCACCACCCTTTAACAGCACACACGGTCGGCAACATTGGGCATGGCATGACATCACCTCCCTTGGACCGCACACACGGTCGATAACATCGGGCGTTGCATGACATCACCGCCTTTGGACAGCACACACGGTCGAACGACATCGGGCGTGGTATGCCATCATCACCATTGGGATGCACACAAGGTCGGACGACATCGGGCATGGCATGACATCACCGCCCTCTAGCAGCACACACAGTCGGACTACGTCGGGCATGGCATGACATCACCTCCTTTGGACAGTACAGACGGTCGAACGACGTCGGGCGTGGCATGCCATCACCGATCTTTGGGCAGCACCCACGGTCAAACTACGTCGGGCGTGGCATGACATCACCGCCCTTGGATAGCACACACGGTCGAACCACGTCGGGCATGGCATGCCATCAGCGCCTTCGCACAACACACACGGTTGAACGATGTGGGGCGTGACATGCCATCATCGCCTTTGGACAGCACACACGGTCGAAGGACGTCGGACCTGGCATGCCATCATAGCCCTTGGATGACAAACATGGTCGAACAACGTCAGGCGTGACATGCCATCACCACCTTTGGACAGCACACACGGTTGAATAACGTTGAATGTGGCATGCCTTCATCGCTTTTGGGCAGCACACACGGTCAAACTACGTCGGGCGTGGCATGACATCATCGCTCTTGGACAGCACACTTGGTCGGCAACGTGTGGTGTGGCATTCCATCACCTCTCTTGCGTAGCACACACGGTCGATTCACGCCAGGAGTTGCATGACATCGCGTTCTTGGATAGAACACACAATCGAACGACCTCGCACGCGTGGCATGCAATCATCGCTTTAGGCATCACCGACGGTCGGACGACGTCGGCGCGTGGCATGACATCACCGCCTTCGATCGCACACCCGGTCAAACAATGTCGGTCGTGGCATGACATCACCACCCTTGAACAGCACACACGATCGGCAACGTTGGGCATGGCATGACATCACCTCCCTTGGACAGCACACACGGTCGACAACATCGGGCGTGGCATGACATCACCGCCTTTGGACAGCACACACGGTCAAACGACGTCGGGCGTGGCATGCCATCACCACCCTAGGACAGCACACACGATCGTACGACGTCGGGCGCGACATGCTATCATCGCCTTTGGACAGCAGACACAGTTGAACGTTGTCAGGCGTGCCATGCCATTATCGCATTTGGGAAGCACACACGGTCGGACGACGTCAGGTGTGGAATGCCATCATAGCCCTTGGACGACAATCATCGTCGAACGATGACATGTGTGACATGCCATCACCGCTTTTGGACAGCACACACGATTGAATAACGTTGGGTGTGGCATGCCATCATCGCTTTTGGGCAGCACACACGGTCAAACTACGTCGGGCGTGGCATGACATCACCGCTTCGACAAAGACACATGGTCGGGTAACGTCTGGTGTGGCATGCCATCACCTCTCTTGTGTAGCACACACGGTCAGACTACGTCAGGAGTGGCATGACATCACTACCCTTGGATAGAACACACGGTCGAACGACCTCGCCCGTGGCATGCAATCATCGCCTTTGGGCATCACACACGGTCAAATGATGTCGGTCGTGGCATGACATCACCACCCTTGAACAACACACACAATCAGCAACGTGGGGCATGGCATGACATCACCTCCCTTGGACAGCACACACGGTCGACAACATCGGGCGTGGCATGACATCATCGCCTTTGGACAGCACACACGGTCGAACGACGTCAGGCTTGGCATGCCATCACCATCGTGGGACAGCACACACGATCGTACGACAACGGGCGTGACATGCTATCATCACCATTGGACAGCACACACGGTTGAACGTTGTCAGGCGTGCCATGTTATTATCGCATTAGGGAAGCACACACGGTCGGACGACGTCAGGTGTGGAATGCCATCATAGCCCTTGGACGACAAACATCGTCGAAAGATGACATGTGTGACATGCCATCAGCGCTTTTGGACAGCACACACGGTCAAATGACATCGGGCGTGGCATGCCATCGTTGCCTTTGGGAAGCACACACGGCCGAACGACATCGGGTGTGGGAT
Source organism: Solanum arcanum (assembly GCA_027789145.1). Taxonomy (NCBI): domain Eukaryota; kingdom Viridiplantae; phylum Streptophyta; class Magnoliopsida; order Solanales; family Solanaceae; genus Solanum; species Solanum arcanum. The sequence continues at coordinate 17,614,600 of CM050938.1, forward strand.
TACATCACCGCCTTTGTTTAGCACACAACGTTCGAACGATGTCGGGCGTGGCATGCCATCACCGCCCTTGGGAAGCACACACGATCAAACTTCGTCGGGTGTGGCATTAAATCACCACCCTTGGATAGCATATACGGTCAAACGAAGTCGGGCATGGCATGCCATTATAGCCCTTGGATGGCAAACAAGGTCGAACCATGTCGGGCGTGACATGCCATCACTGCCTTTCGGCTTCACACACGGTCAAACGACGTCGAACGTGGCATGCCATCATAGCCTTAGGACGACAAACACGGTCGAACAACGTCTAGCGTGACATGCCATCACCTCCTTTGGACAGCACACAAGGTCGAATAACGTTGGGCGTGGCATGCCATCATCGCATTTGGGCGGCACGCACAGTCAAATACGTCGAGCGTGGCATGACATCGCCGCCTTTGGACAACAAACACGGTCAAATGACGTTGGGTGTGGCATGCCATCACCGCCCTTGGGCAGCACACACAGTCTAACTACGTCGGGTGTTGCATGACATCATCGCCCTTGGATAGCACACAAGGTCGAACGACGTCGGGCGTGGCATGCAATCATCACCTTTGGACAGTACACACGGTCGAACCACGTCGGGCATGCCATGCCATTATAGACCGTGGATGGAAAACACGGTCGAAGGTCATCGGGCGTGGCATTCCATCATCGCCTTTGGGCAGCACACACGGTCAAACGACGTCAGACGTGGCATGACATCATAGCCCTTGGACGACAAACTCGGTAGAAAAATGTTAGGCGTTACATGCCATCATCACCTTTGGGCAACACATACGATCGAACGACGTCGAGCGTGGCATGCCATCATAGCCGTTGGGAAGCAAAAATGGTTGAACGACGTCGCGTGTGGCATGACATCACCTCCCTTGGGCAGCACACACAATCAGACTACGTCGGGCGTGGCATGACATCATCACCCTTGAATAGCAAACACGGTTGGTAACGTTGGGCGTGGAATGACATCACCGCCCTTGGACACCACACACGGTCGGCAACGTCTAGCGTGGCATGCCATTACTGCCCTTGGGCAGCACATACGGTCAGACTACGTCGGGAGTGGCATGACATCACCTCCCTTGGACAGAGCATAGGGTCGAACGACGTCGGGCGTGGCATGCCATTATCGCCTTTGGACAGCACACACGGTCGAACGACGGCGGGCATGGCATGCCATCATCGCCTTTGGCTGCGACACGGTCGGCCGACATCTAGCTTGGCATGACATCACCGCCCTTGGGAAGAACACAATGTTGGACTATGTCGGGCATGGCATGACATCACCGCCTTTGGACACCACACACGGTCGAACGACGTCGGGCGTGGCATGCCATCATCGCCGGGCAAAGACTCCACGCTAAAACTACATTGGGCGTGGCATGACATCACCGCCCTTGGATAGCACACACAGTCGAATGATATCGGGTGTGTCATGCCATCATCGCCTTTAGACAGCACACACAATCGAACGACGTCGGGCATGGCATACTATCATAGCCCTTGGACGGCAAACACGGTCGAACGTTGTCATGCGTGGCATGCCATCATCGCCTTTGGGTAGCACACACGGTCGAACGACGTCGAACGTGGCATGCCATCATAGCCCTTGGACGACAAATTAGTAGAACAACGTTACGCGTGACATGCCCTCATCGCTTTTGGGCAGCATATACGATTGAACGACGTCAAACGTGGCATGCCATCATTGCCTTTGGGCCGCACAAATGGTCGAACGACGTCGGGTGTTGTATGACATCACCACCCTTAGACTGCAGTCACGGTCGAACTACGTCGGGCTTGACATGACATCACCGCCTTTGGACTGCACATACGGTCGGACTACGTTGGGCATGGCATGACATCACCGCCTTTGGACAGCACATACGGTCGAATGACGTCGGGCGTGACAAGTCATCACCGCGCTTGGGCAGCACACACGGTCAAACTACGCTGGGCGTGGCATGACATCACCTCACTTGGATAGCACACACGGTCGAACGACGTTGGCCATTGCATGCCATCATCGCCTTTGGACAGCACACACAGTTGAATGACGTCGGCCATGGCATGCCATCATAGACCTTAGACGGCAAACACGGTCGAACGACGTCGGGTGTGACATGCCTTCACCGCCTTTGGGCAGCACACACGGTCGAACGACGTTGGACGTGGCATGCCATCATATCCCTTAGACGACAAACACGGTCGAATAAAGTCAGGCATGACATGCCATCACCGCCATTGGACAGCACACAAGGTCGAATAATGTCGAGCGTGGCATGCCATCATCACTTTTGGGCAACACACACGGTCAAATACGTCGGCCGTGGCATGACATCACCTCCCTTGGATAGCTCACACGGTCGAATGATATCGGGCATGGCATGCCATAATCGCCTTTGGACAGCACACACGGTCGAACGACATTGGGCATGGCATGCCATCATAGACCTTGGACGACAAACATGGTCGAACGACGTCGGGCGTGACATGCCATCATCGCTTTTGGGCAGCACACACGGTCGAATGATGTTGGACGTGGCATGCTATCAAAGCCCTTGGATGACAAACATGGTCGAACAAAGTCAAGCGTGACATGCCATCACCGCCTTTGGACAGCACACAAGGTCGAATAACGTCGGGTGTGGCATGCCATCATCGCTTTTGGGCAGCACACACGGTCAAATACGTCAGGCGTGGCATGACATCACCGCCTTTGGACAGCACACACAGTCGAACGATGTGGGGCGTGGCATGCCATCACAGCCCTTGGGTAGCACACACGATCAAACTACGTTGGGCGTGGCATGACATCACCGCCCTTGGATAGCACACAAGGTTGAACGACGTGGGGCGTGGCATGCCATCATCGCCTTTGGACAGCACACACGGTCAAACGACGTCGGGCGTGGCATGTCATCATCGCCTTTGGGTAGCACATACGATCGAATGACGTCGGCCATGGCATGCCATCATTGCCTTTGGGCAGCACAAATGGTCGAACGACGTCAGGTGTGGCATGACATCACCGTCCTTGGACTGCACACACGGTCAAACAAAGTCGGGCCTGGCATGAAATCACCACCCTTTAACATCACACACGGTCGGCAACATTGGGCATGTCATGACATCACCTCACTTGGACCGCACACACGGTCGATAACATCGGGCATTGCATGACATCACCGCCATTGGACAGCACACACGGTCGAACGACGTCGGGCGTGGCATGCCATCATCACCATTGGGATACACACACGGTCGGACGACATCGGGCGTGGCATGACATCATCGCCCTCTGGCAGCACACACAATCGGACTACGTCGGGCATGGCAAGACATCACCTCCTTTGGACAGCACAGACGGTCGAACGACGTCAGGCGTGGCATGCCATCACCGATCTTTGGGCATCACCCACGGTCAAACTACGCCGAGTGGCATGACATCACCGCCTTGATAGCACACCCGGTCGATGGACGTCGGACAGGCAGGCCATCATTGCCTTCGCACAACACTCACGGTCGAACGACGTCGGGCATGGCAGTCCATCATAGCCCTGGGATGGCAAACACGGTTGAACGATGTGGGGCGTGACATGCCATCATCGCCTTTGGGCAGACACACGGCCGGCGACGCCGGACGTGGCATGCCATCATAGCCCTTGGATGACAAACATGGTCGAAGAACGTCAGGCGTGACATGCCATCACCGCCTTTGGACTGCACACACGGTTGAATAACGTTGGGTGTGGCATGCCATCATCGCTTTTGGGCAGCACACACGGTCAAACTATGTCGGGCGTGGCATGACATCACCGCTCTTGGACAGCATACTTGGTCGGCAACGTCTGGTGTGGCATGCCATCACCTCTCTTGGCGTAGCACACACGGTCGACCACGCCGAGTGGCATGACATCAGTGCCCTTGGATAGAACACACGGTCGAACGACCTCGCACGCGGCATGCAATCATCGCCTTTGGGCATCACTGACGGTCAGACGACGTCGGGCGTGGCATGACATCACCGCCCTTGGACTGCACACACGGTCAAACAATGTCGGTCGTGGCATGACATCACCACCCTTAAACAGCACACACGATCGGCAACGTCGGGCATGGCATGACATCACCTCTCTTGGACAGCATACACGGTCGACAACATCGGGCGTGGCATGACATCACCTTCTTTGGACAACACACACGGTTGAACGACGTCGGGCGTGGCATGCCATCACCACCCTTGGACAGCACACACGATCGTACGACGTCGGGCGTGACATGCTATCATCGCCTTTGGACAGCAGACACGGTTGAACGTTGTCAGGCGTGCCATGCCATTATCGCATTTGAGAAGCACACACGGTCGGACTACGTCAGGTGTGGAATGCCATCATAGCCCTTGGACGACAAACATCGTCGAACGATGACATGAGTGACATGCCATCACCGCTTTTGGACAGCACACACGGTTGAATAACGTTGGGTGTGGCATGCCATCATCGCTTTTGGGCAGCATACACGGTCAAACTACGTCAGGCGTGGCATAACATCACCGCTCTTGGACATCACACATGGTTGGCAACGTCTGGTGTGGCATGCCATCACCTCTCTTGTGTAGCACACACCGCCGATCACGCCGAGGAGTGGCATGACATCGCGTTCTCTAATAGAACACACGGTCGAACGACCTCGCACGTGGCATGCAATCATCGCCTTTGGGCATCACTGACGGTCGGACGACGTCGGGCGTGGCATGACATCACCGCTTTGATCGCACACACATACCAAACGATGTCGGTCGTGGCATGACATCACCACCTTTTGAACAGCACACACGATCGGCAACGTGGGGCATGGCATGACATCACCTCCCTTGGACAGCACACACGGTCGACAACATCGGGCGTTGCATGATATCACCACCTTTGGACAGCACACACGGTCGAACGACGTCGGGTGTGGCATGCCATCACCACCCTGGGACAGCACACACGATCGTACGACGTCGGGCGTGACATGCTATCATCGCCTTTGGACAGCACACACGGTTGAACGTTGTCAGGCGTGCCATGCCATTATCGCATTTGGGAAGCACACACGGTCGGACGACGTCAGGTGTGGAATGCCATCATAGCCCTTGGACGACAAACATCGTCGAACGATGACATGTGTGACATGTCATCACCGCTTTTGGACAACACACACGGTCAAGTGACGTCGGGCGTGGCATGCCATCCTTTCCTTTGGGAAGCACACACGGCTGAACGACTTCGGGTGTGGAATGACATCACCGCCTTTGTTTAGCACACACGGTCGGACGACATCGAACGTGGCATAACATCACTGCCCTTGGACAGCACACACGTTTGAACGATGTCGGGCGTGGCATGCCATCACCACCCTTGGGAAGCACACACGGTAAAACTACGTCGGGTGTGGCATGAAATCACCACCCTTGGATAGCACATACGATCAAACGAAGTCGGGCATGGCATGCCATCATAGCCCTTAGACGGCAAACACGGTCGAACGATGTCGGGCGTGACATGCGATTACTGCCTTTCGGCTGCACACACGGTCGAACGAAGTCGAACGTGGCATGCCATCATAGCCTTAGGACGACAAACACGGTCGAACAACTTCTAGCGTTACATGCCATCACCTCCTTTGGACAGCACACAAGGTCGAATAACGTTGGGCATGGCATGCCATCATCGCATTTGGGTTGCACACACAGTCAAATACGTCGGGTGTGGCATGACATCACCGCCTTTGGACAGAAAACACGGTCGAATGACGTTGGTGTGGCATGCCATCACCGCCTTGGGCAAAGACACACGCCTAATCCACGTCGGGTGTGGCATGACATCACCACCCTTGTATAGCACACAAGGTCGAACGACGTCGGGCGTGGCATGCAATCATCACCTTTGGACAGTACACACGGTCGAACGACGTCGGGCATGCCATGCCATCATAGACCGTGGATGGCAAACACGGTTGAAGGTCATCGGGCGTGGCATTCCATCATCGCCTTTGGGCAGCACACACGGTCGAACGACGTCAGACGTGGCATGACATCATAGCCCTTGGACGAAAAACTCGGTAGAAAAACGTTAGGCGTTACATGCCATCATCGCCTTTGGGCAGCACATACGATCGAACGACGTCGAGCGAGGCATGCCATCATAGCCTTTGGAAAGCAAAAATGATCGAACGACGTCGCATGTGGCATGACATCACCTCCCTTGGTCAGCACACACGGTCAGACTACGTCGGGCGTGACATGACATCATCACCCTTGAACAGCAAACACGGTTGGTAACGTTGGGCGTGGAATGACATCACCGCCCTTGGACACCACACACGGTCGGCAACGTCTAGCGTGGCATGCCATTATCGCCTCTTGGGCGAAGACATACGGTCGATCACGCCGGGAGTGGCATGACATCACCTCCCTTGGACAGAGCATAGGGTCGAACGACGTCGGGCGTGGCATGCCATTATCGCCTTTGGACAGCACACACGGTCGAACGACGTCGGGCATGGCATGCCATCATCGACTTTGTGTTGCGCACACGGTCGGTCCACATCTAGCTTGGCATGACATCACCGCCCTTGGGAAGAACACAATGTTGGACTACGTCGGGCATGGCATGACATCACCGCCTTTTGACACCACACACAGTCGAACGACGTCGGGCGTGGCATTCCATCACCACCCTTGGGCAGCACCCACGCTAAAACTACATTGGGCGTGGCATGACATCACCGCCCTTGGATAGCACACACAGTCGAATGATATCGGGTGTGTCATGCCATCATCGCCTTTAGACGACACACACGATCGAACGACGTCAGGCATGGCATGCTATCATAGCCCTTGGACGGCAAACACGGTCGAACATTGTCGTACGTGGCATGCCATCATCGCCTTTGGGTAGCACACACGGTCAAACGACGTCGAACGTGGCATGCCATCATAGCCCTTGGACGACAAATTAGTAGAACAACGTTACGCGTGACATGCCATCATCGCCTTTGGGCAGCATATACGATTGAACGATGTCGAGCGTGGCATGCCATCATCGCCTTTGGGCCGCACAAATGGTCGAACGACGTCGAGTGTGGTATGACATCACCACCCTTAGACTGCAGTCACGGTCGAATGACATTTGGCATGGCATGACATCACTGTCCTTGGACTGCACGCACGGTCAGACGACGTCGGGCGTGATATGACATCACCACCCTTTAACAACACACAGAGTCGGCAACATTGGGCATGGAATGACATTAGCTCCCTTGGACAACACACACGGTCGGACTATGTCGGGCTTGACATGACATCACCGCCTTTGGACTGCACATACGGTCAGACTACGTTGGGCATGGCATGACATCACCGCCTTTGGACAGCACATACGGTCGAATGACGTCGGGCGTGACAAGTCATCACCGCGCTTGGGCAGCACACACGGTCAAACTACGCTGGGCGTGGCATGACATCACCTCCCTTGGATAGCACACACGGTCGAACGACGTTGGGCATGGCATGCCATCATCGCCTTTGGACAGCACACACAGTCAAATGACGTCGGCCATGGCATGCCATCATAGACATTGGACAACAAACACGGTCGAACGACGTCGGGTGTGACATGCCATCACCGCCTTTGGGCAGCACACACGGTCGAACGACGTTGGACGTGGCATGCCATCATATCCCTTGGACGACAAATACGGTCGAACAAAGTCAGGCATGACATGCCATCACCGCCTTTGGACAGCACACAAGGTCGAATAACGTCGGGCGTGGCATGCCATCATCGCTTTTGGGCAGCACACACGGTCAAATACGTCGGGCGTGGCATGACATCACCTCCCTTGGATAGCACACACGGTCGAACGATATCGGGCATGGCATGCCATCACCGCTTTGGGACAGCACACACGGTCAAATGACGTCGGACGTGGCATGCCATCATAGCCCTTGGACGACAAACTCAGTAGAAAAACGTTAGGCGTTACATGTCATCTTCCCATTTGGGCAGCACATACGATCGAACGACGTCGAGCGTGGCATGCCATCATAGCCTTGGGGAAGAAAAAATAGTCCAACGACGTCGGGTGTGGCATGACATCACCGCCCTTGGGCAGCACAAAAGGTCGGACTACGTCGGGCGTGGCATGACATCACCACCCTTGGACACCATACACGGTAGGCAACGTCTAGCGTGGCATGCCATCACTGCCCTTAGGCAGCACATACGGTCAGACTACGTCGGGAGTGGCATGACATCACCTCCCTTGGACAGAACACAGGGTCGAACAACGTCGGGCGTGGCATGCCATCATCGCCTTTGGACAGCACACACGGTCGAACGACGTCGGGCATGGCATGCCATCATCGCCTTTGGGCTGCACACACGGTCGGTCGACATCTAGCTTTGCATGACATCACCGCCCTTGGGAAGAACACAAGGTTGGACTACGTTGGGCATGGCATGACATCACCGCCTTTGGACACCACACACGGTCGAACGACGTTGGGCGTGGCATGCCATCACCGCCCTTGGGCAGCACCCACGCTAAAACTACGTTGGGCGTGGCATGACATCACCACCCATGGATAGCACACACAGTTGAATGATATCGGGTGTGTCATGCCATCATCGCCTTTAGACAGCACACACGATCGAATGACGTTGTGCGTGGCATGCCATCATCACTTTTGGGTAGCACAAACGGTCTAACGACGTCGAACGTGGCATGCCATCATAGCCCTTGGACGACAAATTAGTATAACAACGTTAGGCGTGACGTGCCATCATCGCCTTTGGGCAGCACATACGATTGAACGACGTCGAGCGTGGCATGCCATCATCGCCTTTGGGCCGCACAAATGGTCGAACGACGTCGGGTGTGGTATGACATCACCACCCTTAGACTGCAGTAACGGTCGGATGACATTTGGCATGGTATGACATCACTATTCTTGGACTTCACACACGGTCAGACGACGTCGGGCGCCTTTAACAACACACACAGTCGGCATCATTGGGCATGGAATGACATCAGCTCCCTACGAAAGCACACACAGTCAGCCGACGTCGGTCGTGGCATGCCATCACCGCCTTGGGCAGCACACACGGTCGGACTACGTCGGGCTTGGCATGACATCACCACCCTTAAACAGCAAACACGGTCGGCAACGTTGGGCTTGGAATGACATCACCGCCCTTGGGCAGCACACACGATCAGACTACGTCAGGAGTGGCATGACATTACCACCCTTGGACAGAACACACGGTCGAACAACGTCGGGCGTGGCATGCCATCATTGCCTTTGGACAGCACACACAGTCGAACGACGTCAGGCATGGAATGCCATCATCGCCTTTGGGCTGCACAGGCGGTCGGACGACATCGGGCGTGACATGACATCACCGCCCTTGGGCAGCACACACGGTTGGACTACGTTGAGTATGGCATGACATCACCGTCTTTTTACAGCACACAGGGTCGAATGACGTCGGGCGTGGCATGCCATCACCGCCCTTGGGAAGCACCCACGGTAAAACCATGTCGAGCATGGCATGACATCCCCGCCCTTCGATAGCACACACGGTCGAGCGACGTCGGGCGTTAATGCCATCATAGACTTTGGACAGCACACATGGTCGAACAACGTCGGGCATTGCATGCCATCATAGCCATTGGACGGCAAACACGGTCGAACGATGTCGGGCGTGACATGCCATCATCGCCATTGGGCAGTACAACCGGTCGAACGACGTCGGACGTGCCATGCCATTATAGCCCTTGGACGACAAACACGGTCGAATAACGTCAGGCGTGAGATGCCATCACCGCCTTTGGACAGCACACACAGTTGAATAACATCGGGCGTGGCATGCCATCATCGCTCTTGGGCAGCACACACGGTCAAACTACGTCGGGCGTGGCATGACATCACCGCTCTTGGATAGCACACACAGTCGACAACGTCTGGTGTGGCATGCCATCACCGCCCTTGCGCAACACACACAGTCTGACTACGTCAGGACTGTCATAACATCACCGCCCTTGGACAGAACACACGGTCGAACCACATCGGGCGTGGCATGCCATCAGCGCCTTTGGGCAGCATTCACGGTCGGACGACGTCCGGCGTGGCATGACATAACCGCCCTTGAACTGCACACACGGTCACACGACGTCGGGCGTGGCATGACATCACCACCTTTTAACATTACTTACGGTCGACAACGTGGGGCATTGCATGACATCACCTCCCTTGGACAGCACACACGGTCGGAAACATCGGGTGTGGCATGACATCACCTTCCTTGGATAGCACACACGGTTGGCAACATCGGGCATGGCATGACATCACCTCCCTTGAACAGCACACACGGTCGAACGACGTCGGGCGTGGTATGACATCACCGCCCTTGGGCAGCACACACGGTCGGACTACGTCGGGCGTAGCATGACATCACCGCCTTTGGACAGCACACACGGTCGAGCGACGTTAGGCGTGGCATGTCATCACGGCCTTTGGGAAGCACACACGGTCGAACGACGTAGGACGTGGCATGCCATTATAGCCCTTGGACGACAAACACGGTCGAACAACGTTAGCCGTGACATGCCATCATCGCCTTTGGGCAGCATATACGATCGAACGACGCCGGGCGTGGCATGCCATCATCGCCTTTGAGCAGCACAAATGGTCAAACAACGTCGGGTGTGGCATGACATCAGCGCCCTTGGACTACACTCACGGTCAGACGACATCGGGCATGGCATGACATCACCGCCCTAGGACTACACGCACGGTCAGACGACGTCGGCGTGGCAGAACATCACCACCCTTGAACAGCACACACGGTCGGCAACATTGAGCGTGATATGACATCACCACCCTTGGACAGCACACATGGTCGGCAACATCGAACGTGGCATAACATCACCACCCTTGGAGAGAACACACGGTCAGACGACGTCGGGCCTGGCATGCGGTCACCGCCCTTGGGCAGCACACACGGTCGGACTACGTCGGGTGTGGCATGACATTACTACCCTAGAACAACACACACGGTCGGCAATGTTGGGTGTGGAATGACATCATCGCCCTTTGACAGCACACACAGTAAGCAACGTTTGGCGTGGCTTGCCATCACCGCCCTTGGACAACACACACAGTCAGACTACGTCAGGAGTGGCATCACATCACCTTTGGATACTACACATGATCGAACGATGTCAGGCATCGCATGCCATCATCGCCATGGGGCAGCACACACGGTAGGATGACATAGGGCGTGGCATGACATCACTGCCCTTGGGCAGCACACACGGTCGGACTACGTCGGACATGGCATGACATCACTGCCTTTGGACAGCACACACGGTCGAAAGACGTCAGGCGTGGCATGCCATCACTGCCTTTGGGAAGCACACATGGTAAAACTACGTCGGGCGTGGCATGACATCACCGCCCTTGGATAGCACACACGGTCAAACGACGTCAGGCGTGGCATACCATCATCGCCTTTGGACAACACACACGGTCGAACAACGTCGGGTATGCTTTGCCATCATAGCCCTTGGACGGCAAACACGGTCGAACAACGTCACGCGTGACATGCCATCACCGCCTTTGGACAGTAGACATGGTCGAATAACATCGGGCGTGGCATGCCATCATCGCTTTTGGGCAGCACACATGGTCAAACTACGTCGGGTGTGGCATGACATCACCGCTCTAGGACATCACACACGGTCGGCAACGTCTTGTGTGGCATGCCATCCCGCCCCTACACAGCACACACGGTCAGACTATGTCGGGCATGGCATGACGTCACTGCCTTTGGACAGCACACACGGTCAAACGACGTCGGGCGTGGCATGACATCACCACCCTAGAACATTACACACGGTCGACAATGTGGGGCATTGCATGACATCACCTCCCTTGGACAGCACACTCGGTTTGCAACATCGGGCGTGGCATGACATCACCTTCCTTGGACAGCACACACGGTCGGCAACATCCGGCATGGCATGACATCACCGCCCTTGGACAGCACACATGGTCGAACGATGTAAGGCGTGGTATGACATCACCTCCCTTGGGCAGCACACACTGTCGGACTACGTCGGGCGTAGCATGACATCACCGCCTTTGGACAGCACACACGGTCGAACGACGTCAGGCGTGGCATGTCATCACCGCCTTTGGGAAGCTCACACGGTCGAACAACGTCGGACGTGGCATGCCATCATAGCCCTTGGACGACAAACTCGGTCAAACAATGTTAGGCGTGACATTCCATCATCGCCTTTGGGTAGCACATACAATCGAACGACGTCGGGCGTGGCATGCCATCATCGCTTTTGGGCATCATAAAAGGTCGAACGATGTCGGGTGTGGCATGACATCACCGCCCTTGGACTGCACTCACGGTCAGACGACACGGGCATGGCATGACTTCACCACCCTAGGACTGCACACACGGTCAGACGACGTTGGGCGTGGCATGACATCACCACCTTTGAACTACATTAACGGTCGACAACATTGGGCATGGCATGACATCACCTCCCTTGGACAGCACACACGGTCGGCAACATCGGGCGTGGCATAACATCACCGCCCTTTGACAGCACACACAGTAAGCAACGTTTGGCGTGGCTTGCCATCACCGCCCTTGAACAACACACACAGTAAGACTACGTCACGAGTGGCATCACATCACCTTTGGATACTATACACGGTCGAACGATGCCAGGCATCGCATGCCATCATCGCCATGGGGTAGCACACACGGTAGGACGACATAGGGCGTGGCATGACATCACTGCCCTTGGGAAGCACACACGGTCGGACTACGTCGGACATGGCATGACATCACTGCCTTTGGACAGCACACACGGTCGAAAGACGTCAGGCGTAGCATGCCATCACTGCCTTTGGGAAGCACACACGGTAAAACTACGTCGGGCGTGGCATGACATCACCGCCCTTGGATAGCACACATGGTCAAACGACGTCAGGCGTGGCATACCATCATCGCCTTTGGACAACACACACGGTCGAACAACGTCGGGTATGCTTTGCCATCATAGCCCTTGGACGGCAAACACGGTCGAACAACGTCGGGCGTGACATGCCATCATCGCCTTTGGGCAGCACACATGGTTGAACGATGTCGGACGTGGAATGACATCATAGCCCTTGGACGACAAACACGGTCGAACAACGTCACGCGTGACATGCCATCACCGCCTTTGGACAGTAGACACGGTCGAATAACATCGGGCGTGGCATGCCATCATCGCTTTTGGGCAGCACACATGGTCAAACTACGTCGGGTGTGGCATGACATCACCGCTCTAGGACATCACACACGGTCGGCAACGTCTTGTGTGGCATGCCATCCCGCCCCTGCACTGCACACACGGTCAGACTATGTCGGGCATGGCATGACATCACTGCCTTTGGACAGCACACACGGTCAAACGACGTCGGGCGTGGCATGACATCACCACCCTTGAACATTACACACGGTCGACAATGTGGGGCATTGCATGACATCACCTCCCTTGGATAGCACACTCGGTTTGCAACATCGGGCGTGGCATGACATCACCTTCCTTGGACAGCACACACGGTCGGCAACATCCGGCAAGGCATGACATCACCGCCCTTGAACAGCACACATGGTCGAACGATGTAAGGCGTGGTATGACATCACCTCTCTTGGGCAGCACACACTGTCGGACTACGTCGGGCGTAGCATGACATCACCGCCTTTGGACAGCACACATGGTCGAACGACGTCAGGCGTGGCATGTCATCATCGCCTTTGGGAAGCTCACACGGTCGAACGACGTCGGACGTGGCAAGACATCATAGCCCTTGGACGACAAACTCGGTCAAAAAATGTTAGGCGTGACATTCCATCATCGCCTTTGGGTAGCACATACGATCGAACAACGTCGGGCGTGGCATGCCATCATCGCTTTTGGGCATCACAAAAGGTCGAACGATGTCGGGTGTGGCATGACATCACCGCCTTTGGACTGCACTCACGGTTAGACGACACGGGCATGGCATGACTTCACCACCCTAGGACTGCACACACGGTCAGACGACGTCGGGCGTGGCATGACATCACCACCTTTGAACTACATTAACGGTCGGCAACATTGGGCATGTCATGACATCACCTCCCTTGGACAGCACACACGGTCGGCAACATCGGGCGTGGCATAACATCACCGCCCTTGGACAGAACACACGGTCAGATGACGTCGGGCGTGGCATGCGGTCACCGCCCTTGGGCAGCACACACTGCGGACTATGTCGGGTATGGCATGACATCACCACCCTTGAACAACACACACGGTCGGCAACGTTGGGCATGGATTGACATCACCGCCCTTCGACAGCACACACAGTAAGCAACGTCTGGCGTGGCATGTCATCACCTCTCTTGGGCAGCACACACGGTCATACTACGTCGGGAGTGGCATGACATCACCGCCTTGGAAAGAACCCACGGTCAAACGAATTAGGGCGTGGCATGCCATTAACACCTTTGGACAGTACACACGGTCGAACGATGTGAGGCGTCGCATGCCATCATCGCCATGGGGCTGCACACACGGTCGGACGACATAGGGCGTGGCATGACATCACCGACCTTGGGCAGCACACACAGTCGGACTACGTCGGGCATGGCATAACATCACTGCCTTTGGACAGCACACACGGTCGAACGACGTCGGGCATGGCATGCCATCACTACCCTTGGGCAGCACACACGGTAAAACTACGTTAGGCGTGGCATGACATCATCGCCCTTAAATAGAACACACAGTCGAACGACGTCGGGCGTGGCATGCCATCATTGCCTTTGGACAGCACACATGGTCGAACGACGTCGGGTATGCTATGCAGTCATAGCCCTTGGACGGCAAACACGGTCGAACGACATCGGGCGTGACATGCCATCATCGCCTTGTGCAGCACACGCGGTTGAACGACATCGGACGTGGCATGCCATCATAGCCCTTGGAGGACAAACACGGTCAAACAACGTCAGGCGTGACATGCCATCACCGCCTTTAAACAGTAGACACGGTCCAATAACGTCGGGCGTGGTATGCCATCATCGCTTTTAGGCAGCACACACGGTCACACTACGTCGGGTGTGGCATGACATCACTGCTCAAGGACAGCACACACGGTCGGCAACGTCTCGTGTGGCATGCTTTCCCGCCCTTGCGCAGCACACACGCTCAGACTACGTCGGTCATGGCATGACATCACTGCCTTTGGACAGCACACACGGTCGAACGACGTCAGGCGTGGCATGCCATCACCGCCCTTGGGCAACACAGACGGTAAAACTACGTCGGGCGTGGCATGATATCATCGCCTGGGCGACGCACTCCACGGTCGAACGACGCCGAGCGGCGTGGCATGCACTCATCGCCTATGGACAGCACACACGGTCGAACGACGTCGGGTATGCTACGCCATCATAGCCCTTGGATGGCAAACACGATCGAACGACGTCGGGCGTGACATGCAATCATCGCCATTGGGCAGCACACACGGTTGAACGACGTTGGACGTGGCATTCCATCACTGCCTTTGGACAGCACACACGGTCGAACGACATCAGGCGTGGCATGCCATCACCGCCCTTGGGCAACACAGACGGTAAAACTACGTCGGGCGTGGCATGATATCACTGCCCAAGGACAGCACCCACGGTCGAACGACGTCGAGCGTGGCATGCACTCATCGCCTATGGACAGCACACACGGTCGAACGACGTCGGGTATGCTACGCCATCATAGCCCTTGGATGGCAAACACGATCGAACGACGTCGGGCGTGACATGCAATCATCGCCATTGGGCAGCACACACGGTTAAACGACGTTGGACGTGGCATTCCATCATTGCCCTTGGACGACAAACACGATCGAACAACGTCAGGCATGACATGCCATCACCGCCTTTGGACAGCAGATACGGTCGAATAACATCGGGCGTGGCATGCCATCATCGCTTTTGGGCAGCACATACGGTCAAACTACATCGGGTGTGGCATGAAATCACCGCTCTAGGACAGCACACACAGTCGGCAACGTCTGGTGTGGCATGCCATCCCGCCCTTGCGCAGCACACACGGTCAGACTACGTCGGGAGTGTCATGACATCACCGCCCTTGGAAAGCACACATGGTCGAACAACGTCGGGCGTGGCATGCCATAATCGCCTTTTGGCAGCACTCACGGTCAGACGACGTCGGGCGTGGCATGACATCACCGCCCTTGGACTGCACGCACGGTCACACGATGTTAGGCGTGGCATGACATCACCACCTTTGAACAGCACACACGGTCGGCAACGTGGGGCATGGCATGACATCACCTCCCTTGGACAGCACACACGGTCGGCAACATCAGGCGTGGCATTACATCACCTTCCTTGAACAGCACACACGGTCGGACGACGTCTGGCGTGGCATGACATCACTGCCCTTCGGCAGCACACACGTTCATTGTACGTCGGGCGTGGCATGACATCACCGCCTTTGAATAGCACACATGGTCAAACGACGTTGGGCGTGGCAAGCCATCACCGCCCTTGGGTAGCACACACGGTCAAACTACGTCGGGCGTGACATGACATCACCGCCCTTGGACTGCACTCATGATTGGACGACGTCGGGCGTGGCATGACATCACCGCCCTTGGACTGCACGCACAGTCAGACGATGTCGGGCGTGGCATGACATCACCCTTGAACAGCACACATGGTCGGCAATGTGGGGCGTGGCATGACATCACCGCCCTTGGACAGCACACACGATCGGAAACATCAAGCGTGGCATTCCATCACCACCCTTGGGCAGCACACACGGTTTGACTACGTCGAGACCAGCATGACATCACCTCTCTTGGACAACACACATGGTCGAACGACATCTGGCGTGGCATGCCATCATCGCCTTTGGACGACAATCACGGTTGAACAACATTAGGCGTGACATGCCATCATCGCTTTTGGGGAGCACATATGTTCGAACGACGTCGGGCATGGCATGCCACCATCGCCTTTGGGAAGCACAAATGGTTGAACGACGTCAGGCGTGGCATGACATCACCTCCCTTGGACTGCACTCACGGTCGAACGACGTCGGGCGTGGCATGACATCACCGCCCTTGGACTACACGCACGGTCAGACGACGTCTGGCGTGGCATGACATCACCACCCTTGAACAACGCACACGGTTGGCAACGTGGGGCATGGCATGACATCACCTACCTTGGACATCACACACGGTCGGCAATATCGGGCGTGACATGACATCATCGCCCTTGGACAGCACACACGGTCTGACGACGTCGGGCATGGCATGACATCACCGCTCTTGGGCAACACAAACGGTCGGACTACATCGGGCGTGGCATGACATTACTGCCATTGGACAGCACACACGGTCGAACGACGTCGGGCGTGGCATGCCATCATTAACCTTGGACTACATACACGGTCGAACAACGTTAGGCGTGACATGCCATCATAGCCTTTGGGCAGCACATACGACTGAATGACGTCGGGCGTGGCATACTATCATCGCCTTTGGGAACCACAAATGGTCGAAATACGTCGGGCGTGGCATGACATCACCACCGTTGGATTGCACTCACGGTCGGACTACGTAGGGCGTGGCATGACATCATCGCCCTTGGACTCCACGCACGGTCAGATGATGTCGCGCGTGGCATGAAATCACCACTCTTGAACAGCACACACGATCGGCAACGTGGGGCATGGCATGACATCACCTCCCTTGGACACCACACACGGTCGGCAACATTGGGCGTGGCATTACATCACCGCCCTTGGACAGCACACATGGTCGGACGACGTCGGGCTTGGCATGACATTACCGCCCTTGGGCAGCACACACGGTTGGTTTACGTCGGGCGTGGTATGACATCACCGCCTTTGGACAGCACACAAGGTCAAACGACGTCTGGCGTGGCATGCCATCATCGCCTTTGGGTAGCACACACGGTCGGATGATGTCGGGCGTGGCATGACATGACCGCCCTGTGGCAGCACACACGGTCAGACTATGTCGGGCATGGCATGACATCACCGTCTTTGGACAACACACACGGTCGAACAGCGTCGGGCGTGGCATGATATCACCGCCCTTGGGCAGCAAACACAGTCAAACTACGTCGGGCGTTGCATGACATCACCCCCCTTGGACAACACACACGGTCGAACGACGTTGAGCGTGGCATCCCATCATCGCGTTTGGACAACACACACGGTTGAACGACGTCGGGCATGGCATACCAACATAGCCCTTGGACGCAAACACTATCGAACGACATTGGGCGTGACATGCAATTATCGCCTTTGAGCAGCACACACGGTCGAAGGACGTCGGGCGTGGCATGCCATCATTTCTCTTGGACGACAAACACGGTCGAACGTCTTGCGTGACATGCCATCACCGCCTTTGGACAGCACACACGCTCGAATAACGCCGGGCGTGGCATGCCATCATCGCCTTTGGATAGCACACGCGGTCGAACGACATCGGGCATGGCTTGCCATCACCGCCCTTGGGCAGCACACACGATCGGACTACGTCGGGCGTGGTATGACATCACTGCCTTTGGACAGCACACACGGTCGAACAACATCGGGCGTGGCATGCCATCACCGCCCTTGTGCAGCACACACGATCAAACTATGTCGGACGTGGCATGACATCACCGCCCTTGGACAGCACAGAAGATCGGCAACGTCTTGCGTGGCATGCCATCACCGCCCTTGTGCAGCACACACGGTCTGACTACGTCGGTAGTGGCATGACATCACCGCCCATGGACAGCACACACGGTCGAACAACGTCGGTAGTGACATGACATCATTGCTTTTGGGCAACACACACGGTCGAACGACGTCGGGCATGGCATGCCATCATAGCCCTTGGACGACTAACACAGTCAAACAATGTCAGGCGTGACATTCCATCACCGCATCTGGAAGGCACACACGGTCGAACGACGTCTGGCGTGGCATGCCATCATAGCCCTTGGAGGAAAAACACGGTCGAACAACGTCAGGCGTGACATGCCATCACCGCCTTTGGACAGCACACACGGTCGAACGACGTTAGGCGTGGCATGCCATCATCACATTTGGGCAGCACACTTTTAAATTGTTAAGTGTTGTATTTTTATAAGATACATTAAGGTTGTGTTTGGTATGAAGAAAATATTTTCCAATTTTTTCATGTTTGGTTGACTTAAAATGTTTTCCAAATCACTTATTTCCCTCAAATTTATGAAAAATGCCTTCCCTTCAATTCAGGATAACATTTTCCAAAAATCTACTTCATCCTTTTTTTCTTTACCCTACCTATACTCTATACCCTACCCTTCTCTTCGCGCCACCCCTACTCAGGCCACCCACGTTAATATTTAGTAAAAAATTATTTGTGTAAAATATTCAAAAAAAAATTTTTTAAAATTTTTTATCTCTTATGTCATCTCACCCCTACCCACTCTTAGCTGCTGCACCCCCACCTAGTCCACCCCCATTCAATTTTTTTTTTAAAAATGCATTTGAAAAATATTTCAAATTTATTTTTAAGGGGGAATTTTTGTTATTTTACAATGTTATGTCAGGATAAGTTATCCGGGGATTAGTAGACCACCCACTGGTAGGTATAACTTACCTAGTCATAACATAAGTTATGCCACACACAAAGAATTGAGGGGTAGGGGTTTGTTCTAGTATGAGTGTCGGGATCAGGTCTTAAATCAATTATCCGGGTTGATTTTATATTAGAAACTACTTTCCTAATGATCTTTTTGTCTCAAACTAAAAAAAAAATTGAAATATATTTTTCATTTCATTCACCAACCAAACATAAGTAAATAAGTTTGAAATGCACTTATTTTCAAAAATAATCATTTTTCTTCAATCCAAACACACCCTAAGTGATAAATATTTTCTTAATATATTATATTTATGTAATTCATGCTATTCTCTTCACAACAATAAGACAAAAATAAAATTATATGCATACTAAACGAGAGGATAGAGACTAGTTCTACTTATATGTCGAGAAAACACTTCCTATATTATTATAAGTAAGAAGATCTAAAGTGCAAAGTTTAATTACCGTTTTACCCCTTACTAAATCAAAATATTACTTTTAAAAAATAAATTGATTAAATATTAAACATTCAATACTAATGATATCATATCATATGATATACTTAAAAGTGGAAGTTGTTAGGTTAAAAGTTGAAAAATGAAAATATCGATAGAAAGTTTAAATTAGATATTTTTATCCTTTTAACAACTAAATTTAATTATATTTTAAAGAATTTTTTCTTTTCTTTTATATTTATTTTTATTTCTCGTCCATCATATCATATCATCATATATTATAGTAAAAGTGGGAAGTCATAAACGTAAAAGTTTAAATTTCATTTTATCCTCATCCTAATTTAAAATATTATAAAATATCTAAATAATTTAATATTTATTAATAAATTATCTAATTAAATAATAATATATTAATGACATAAAGATTTAAATATGTAATTAAATAATGATATTTAAATCACATAAATGTTGAGTGAATGAAAGTTTAGTAGTGTTTTTTTGGTGTTTAATTTTTTAGAAGTTCAATATTCTCATTTAGTGCTCCATTTTCGGTTTTTGTCAATGTGCGCACATAATTTATTTACTACATTCTTAAAAAAACATCCTTATTATTCTTTTTCCTCAATTTTTCTTTTTTCCCCTTTTTAATGTAAAAGTTGGCCTGTTCTAATTTTCAAATAATATTATTTCTTATTCATGTTAAACATAATACCTCTATAATTAAAAGTTGTCTCTTCAATTCATATAAGTGCATCTTTAAAGATAATGTACATAGTACTAACTTTCCTTTTTCCCGCCATTAATTTTTCCTAACAATTTATTATATTCTTAATTGCTCTCAATAAAAGTCCACAAGTTGTTTTCTTTTTATTGTTCTATTTTTCTTCTTTTCATAACATTTTTTCCAGGTATGTATATGATCACTGCTATTATTTCATTGAAATATATAATTTTGTTTTATTTTTTTACTTCCGTTTCCTCTTGAATTTCATTGGTTTGTCAAGATGTTTTGTTTTTGATTTCTTTCCACCTTTACCATTTTATTTGAGCAACTCTTTAATTGATGCTTTTGACTTAAAAAAAGTTTTTTGTTGTGAAACTTCCATACAAATATTTGTCAAAATATAATCTCTATCAGTTATATTGATTTTGTTCGATTAGAAATTACATTTATCATTAGTTAACTCATTGTCTTTCTATGTGTAATTATTAATATTTTTACAGGTTTCTTGCTTATTACTTCCACATAATTGGCATGGTAACACTTTCTCACTTTGTATTTACTTTTCTAAAATTAATTTTGTATTTATATTTTTGTTGGGTGAAGTATATCAACTGCTTGATTAGTATCTCTCTATTGTTAGAAACTCAAAGTAATCAAAATAAAAATATTAACTTTGAACAAACATATTTATAGATTATTATCTAATTTGTCTTACAAATTATTTCAAACGTTATCCACAACCCTTTATTATTCCACAACCTTTAATCTTCTTCGATCTCTATGGTCCTTTTATTTTCATTTAAACTTGTTTATATCCTTTATTTAGAAGCAATAATGTTATACAATACTCAAGTTTTAAATTTATCATATAAATATTCTTATGCCGATAGTTGTTAAGGATCTCTATAAAGAGTAGTTATTACTTTCTTCCCCAGGTGCACATCACGAAATTGATAATGATCCATGAATTCAACTAAAGATATATGTTAACTAAATTTCCATACAACTTTAACATATGACTATAATATGGTGGAGGTTACAATTTAGTAAAGACAAGACACAAACACTAAAGGCATGAAGTAATTGTAATCATAAGTGATGTTGCTCATATTCATATTCATATTTTAACTATGTATTGTTGAACTATCACATAAATTAAATATACAATGAATTAAGAAAATATCATAAGAAAATGTCATATAATTTGTGGATTGTGTACACCTATCGACTATAGTATTAGTGGTCGAAGTAAAAGAATAACATTAAAGGAACTCTTTGTTTACTAACCCAAATATGTTTATTAGTTTGTGTATAAGAATGCTATTATATTGTTATCAAATGATGTGAAGTTTGGTTTTTCATGCTACACTAACTATGTCAAAAGGCACATGGAAAGCTATCAAAAATAAGAATTTATTTTAAATCGAATGTGGAAATAACAAATTTAATATCACGATGCATATGTATCATCTAAAGTCTTGAGTCAAATGCTTACTTTATTAACGTTAAATTAATATCTAATCTAATGTTCATAACATTAGTTAAGATTTTTTTAACGTTATTGTACCGCAGAGATTTTTAGAAAGAACATGAGTCAAATTTTTTAACTTACATAATAAGTTTTAAAATATAATTGTTCTACTCATTCATCTCAAGTTTAACAACGATATTGTTTTGGCGTATATGAACACCAAATATCAATTTAAGTTTTTTCCTCTTTTAATTTAATTTTGAATCCCACACTAATATTTTAATATTATTTATTAATTGTTAGGAATAGATGTGTTATTTTTGTGATATTTTTGTTTCAGTTATTTCACGTAAATTTGTTTTCCTCTTTATCAATAGCCACTTTGTTACCCCTATTTTCTGTTTATTCGTTGGAAGTTTTGAATTTGGAGTAAGTGGTTCAAACTTTTATTCCTAATGTTTGTTCTCGCACAAACATCAATTTGATACTTCTTGTATGTTGTCTCAGTTTTGTTATGTCAAAATACCTCCTACCTTTCTTGGCCTTAGCTTCCACGCTGTAAGATGAATTAACTTCCCTTGTCTAGAGAGACTCTTAACCCTTGTAATCAATTGTACACTTTCGCCTGAACTTCAAATATTATTGTGATTTATCTTGATGGATCTTCCCTCATACATAGATATCGTTTTTTTCCATGTGGTTAATCTTCTTTAAAAAGATAAATATCTATCACTTAATATTCATTGTAGTTGTTTTTTATGACTTGCTCCTAATAGCAGTTCTAGCTTTGATTTAGGTATTATGCCTTGGGATTCCTGTTGCTGCATGTTTACTTAAGTTCATGTATAATTCCAGAAACTTTGTAGACAGGATGAAGTTTATGTTGTCATAAAGCTCCATGCCCTCATTGACAAAACATCCGACAAGTATATACACCATACCTTAAATTTTTATTTTTAGAACGTATATTGAGGCATTTCTCTCCATTCATGAACAAAATTTTGAGCAGTAAGATTAGCTTTCCAATTTATTTTGTAATCTAGATATTGTGTTATTTATGCTTCTATTTAGTTTTTTTGGTCTATGAATTGGAGATTTCGGAAATTGAGTTCTGCAGGCACCTTCAAAAGTATCATATACTTTTTGGTTTATATTGTTTTGTTTTTCCTACCATACTGTTGATATCTGACAAATGATTGTGTTGTATTTCATAATTCAATTATATGTATATAACTTGACAAAAAATTTTTTTGTCAAAATTAATAAATGGTAGAACCAATAATTTTGAATGAGTCAAAGAAGACGAAGGATACATATATATGTAACTATTATTTATATATGTTAATTACATATTTAAACAATGATTATTTTATCACAAATAAATACCTTTATTTTATAGGTGTAGACTATGAAATTGATAGTGATCTATAGTCATCCTAAGGAATACATATGTCGATCGAATTTGTCTACAACAATTAAAAAACACCACTTTCCTTCGATGAAAAGTTATCGATATGTATCCATCTGTAAAAAGGTGGAGGGTATTATTCCTTAAAAGGAAGGCGGAAGCTTTAACATATTCAATACTTTGTAAGTATAATGTCGAACTTTAAATTATGTTTTGTAGCATATTAATGTTCCAACTTTTTTCTTAGACTTGCAAGTAATTTCGTCAAAGAAATCTAAAGATTAAAAATAAATAATCAAAAATTACTATCACGTTCAATATATATATAACTCAACTAAATATGGTACTTTGTTCACGCACTTGAAGCACATACATCACTTATACGTACTAATGACTAAAGCATATGACGAATATTGCATAACAATGTTTCTTCTCTATTTAATACCTAAATATGCTATATATTCATGATCTTATAAAAAATTATATATATATTTTTAAGAAAAATAATTTAATTATTCAAATCCATTTTTCATTGTTTTTATGTAATTACATTTTTTATGTTTTTATACTCATTTACACGAGGCACAAGCGCAACGCGTGTGCCAAGGTCTAGTATTAGATATTAACAAAAAGCAACAAATTATTATCTAAACAAACAAAGCTAGAAGAAATCGAGTCTCTACGGCACATTTAGAAGAAAGATAAAAATGATTATATTGTTACAAACAGATTAAAAATAACATATAGAATAAGAAGAAGCACAATGTGCTGAAACAAATATCATGCTTCAAGAGAAGAATATAACATGCTTATTTCCACATAACGACTGATAGAGATTAAAAAAATATTATTGAGCATGAAAACTTTATGAAGAGGCTTGTCAACGATCCTGAAGAAAAACTTTTCAAAGATGAACAAATTCTTGACAATACTCGTTTGGGTTAAAGACTAGTTAGGTTATGATTAGTTATGATAAGATAAACAATACAGGGTTAGTAAGTTTAGTTAATATGCTTGACATAATTTCTAATAATAAGTTGTTTGTTTACAAAAATACGCACTAACAATGAATCGTAGTTTATAAAAGAGGATTTAAGGTGGTACTTTTGTTATTTTACATTTTTATCTCGGGATAAGTTATCTCGGGATTAATGTTCCACCCACAAGTAGGGATAACTTACCCAGTCATAATTATAAATCCTAACAGAAGTATGCCAAAATTGAGGGGTACTAATAATTTATCCAGGACTATTTTTCCTTATGGACCTTTAAGGAAGCAAAACTCATATTTATTTGTATTATAATCCTCATGTTTACCCATTAGTTATGACAGAAGTGTAATCATGTATATGATTCATATAGTCCGAACATCTGAGAGAATCTATTGATCACAACAAAACATATTCGAAACTAGGACTAAGAATTTCAACTTGGTACAAATTTTGCAAAAATAATGTAAAACATCCAAGGAGTTTTTTTGAGACTGACAATAGAATTTATGTCAAACAAATTAATGGATTAACTAGTTTTATCTACATAACAGGAAAACAAAAAGAAGTTACAACAACATGTGAAGAACATTTAAACCCAAATAACGTAAGTTAGAGTTACAAAATGAATAAAACAATGTTCATCACTCTGGAATAGCGTGCATAGGACATAATAATAAAGTCATCAACTATACATATAAGAAACACACAACCATCCAATGAAACTAGATTTAGGAAACTTATCTATAAGATATATATATATATATATATATATATATATATATATATATTAATGAAGATTATGCCATACAGAATAAATCACAACAATAGTCAAGCATACATTTTTCATCTAGAGATTCCTAACTCAGAAAAATTGGAGAAAACACTTAAAGAATGATGATATCCACAAATGTTTTTAACAAGAATATTAAGAATTCATCGAACCGTGTTGAATTCCAAAAAAAAAATTAGCGGTGATTGAATAAAGAAAACTGAACAACCAATTTAAATATTATTATGAACTATCATAAATCACAAAACATTAAGAGAGACGAGAGAAAATGATCGATTAGCATAATCAACTTAACATGATGCTAATGAAGATGATTACGTAACTAACTTGGACAAAACTGGGAAGATTTTGACCAAATCAACACTCAAGCTACATCAACAATATGTTAAAACCAGAAAGAAAGGGGACATTTGTCACACTTCAAACATATAAGACATGTTCTAGAGACTAACATGAGTATTAAGAGGTTTAGACACTGATTTAAGGTGAATTTTAATGAATTAGGTCATTTCGAAAGTTTAGGAATCAAAACGTCAAGGAACGTGCATGACGGCAGGAAACTAGTTCAATGAGGTGCTAGCGTGCCTTGGCCTATTTGAATAAGCTTTAGGAGTCGGAAAATGATGAAAATTGGTGGAAGGGTGTCTAAACTATATTAGAGTTTATTCGTAGTCGAACTGTCTGTGCACGACACCCCAAGGACCAACCAAGGGCCCTTGAGGACGACCCTTGCGATTTGGCAAGAAGCTGCCCATAAGGCAGTGCGCACAAACTAATGCAATTGACGAATCATGTGTTAATCTATAGGGCGTCGATTGCCTCGGTCGATGGGCACTTATAAAAATCGGCCAAGTCCTGTTTTGGACAAGTCTCATACAAAAATGACGTATCAACAGTAAGGAGGGTCCTCTGGTCGTCGATTGACAAATGGGTGTGGGTCGGGGTTTTGTCAGTGAATGACTTGTTTTACTACTGGCTTTTAGTTGGGTTAATTCAATGAAATAGGAAGTTCATTATTTATTTAGGGGATTAGGAAATCCTAACTAAGTTAATTAACAACCCATATAAAGACCCTAAGCTAATTAAACTAACCGAAGCCCTCATAATTCCCAAACCGAAAACTCACTTCCTTCTCTCTTCTTTCTCTCTCAAGTTGAAGAAATCCATAGAGGACAGGGTCAAGGTGGGCTTGGGATATTTAATCAACAAGGTTTATCCATCAATATTCATCAAACAATAAGGTATGTGATTCCTTTCACCTTTGAGACCTCTTTCTTTAAAGGGTTTCATCAAATTGATCTCCAAAGTATGAAATTCAAGTGGGTCTTTTCCAATCTTGAAATTGATATTTTCAATTCCTTTGTTAATGATTTATTTGGATATTATGAATAGATTAAAATGTATTATAACTCAATAATGTTATCTCTTTATGGATTGGTCTAGTTTGTAGAAGATGAACTATTCATCTTAACCCTAGGTTATGCTATTCATATGAATTGTGTAATTTTGGTTCCATCGACTTAGTTATTGGTTGATTTACTACTAGATAATGTTATTGTATCAAATATGAATAGATTAAGATGAATTATATTCCTATCATGCTAGTTCTTGAGTAACTGATCCAGATTATGACTTTGACCTAAGTCGCTTATCTTAAGCTATCCACTAGTGATGGATTGTGATGTAGTGATTCAATTAGCCTTGTTATTATATTGGTTATTACTGTGTGATGATTCTACACCCTTATTGGGTTGAGTTAAGGGATGATTGTAATAACTTGTTGATGAATTACGAAGGAGCCTTGGTATGTCTTGTGATCCTTATTCTTTACTTCGATGATGGTCAATTATGATTAAGTCATGATGTTGTATTGGTGTATACATTGTATAATATTGATAGGGTGTGTATGATGTTGAATTGAAGTGTTTTGACTATGGTTTGTTAGGTGTTGTTTAAGATTTAAATAATGTAAGGATGGTGATAATTTACCAATGTGACTTATTATGAAGTGATTATGTAAATGTGTTGACATCACTTATATGAATTGTAATGAAAGGATCACTATAATCATCCAATTCTTATTGAGTTATGATGATTATAATTATACAAGGGGTAGATCCTATGAAATAAATTAAGATATGATGATTAATAAAGGAATTAAAGACATTTCAAAAGGGACTTTAGCTTAGCACTGAGTAAACTAGAGCAAGGAGAGTCTCTTCCCGCATAGCGCAGGTAGGATCACTAATGTATTCTTGAGATTGGAGACTATAATTCATGTCGCATAAAGAGGGTCCAACCTATATCTCCTAGTTCTTGAACTATTTTGTCCACACAGGAATACAAGCTAGTAGATCCGCTTAGTTGCTATGTTCATGTTTCGGTACTACCCAAGAAAGTAGTCTGCCTTCCTTTGGTGTAGAACTCTATGACACCTGATTCCACATTAGCTCATGTGGTCGAATTTGGTTAAGATGTCCCAAAAGCTAAAATGAACTAAAGCAATGAACTCCAACTAAGATTACAAATAGCGTATAGCTTAGTCTAGTTAAGGGGATGGGACTCTACCTATACATTTCACTAGCCATACCTTAGGGAAGTCTTAGGATGATGTTCTTATATATGTATATGTTCATAATGGCACATGATGACCTTGAATATTTATGATACTATATGATGATTGGTCTCACTTATGAATATGTTTTGGTCTCCATGGTTAAACTATGATGATATGTACTCTTAATGACATGCTATGGGAAGGTTGATATTGGCCATGATTCTTATTATGTTTACTTGATTGAGTAAGGTTATGGGGTTTTGCTTGGTCATTGCACTAGTTGACTAAATGAGGGTTCATGGATAATTTTCTTGCTTTTGTTATGTTGTAATGAATTCTAATCCACGTTTGTTGTTCTTATAACTTTATGATAGAGTTTTCTTGACGATGCGTTCTATTATATGATATGCATGTTCACTTGACTAGACTTAGAATTGTTGGTCTTGTGATGTGTGTGCTTTTGACTTAATGGATTTTTCTTATTGATTGTTATGGTCTTCTAGAATGTGCATATGGCTTTATAAATGTAAAATATCACGTTTTAATCAAAATGTCCCTTTTTAGTATGATTTCATGATATGTGTGCATATGGTCTCATACATAGTAAAAGTGGTGTACTAACCCTATTTCCCAAAAAATTTATGTTCTGGTCATTAAAGGAATTTCGAGACGACTTTGAATGAAGACTTGGAATTCTCATTCAGCCAAGTTGGGTAGTTCCTCACTTTCCGAGGGCAATGCCACTATCAAGCTTATGAAATTGTTCTAGTTTAAGACTTATGTTATTTCCTTTTCTTTTGATACTAAACATTGTATGACCTATGTGTGGTCTTGTTATTTTGATGTATGGGCAAGGCAGAAATTATTATACTCTTGTTAGATGGTTATGAGATGGGATGTCCATTTGAAAATATGTTATATTTTATATATCTATGTGAAATAAAAGTAGAAGACTAAGTAATCATTCTATACGAAGGGTCTATGTATACTATATTTAAATATTATCTTTATGTCGGGGTCTATGTAAACATGAATGTAGAAGTAATGAAAAGTTTTTAAAATTTCCACATTTTACCCTATGAAAGTAATGATACAAAACTAAGAGGCTTGTTTTAATTCTCAAAGAGGACGATGACGCCGATTATGTCTAGGGGGTGCTTCTTGGATGTGAAAAACTTTATATCAGAGCATGAGGTTGAATATCTTTGAGCCTATGTGTCTCTCAACCACGTCTATGTAAATTAATATTCATAATTGTTAAGCGTGCCACACTTAAGGATATGAATCTATGTGATACTTAGGAAACTCTCACTTTCTCAGAAGTCCAATATTGTTCATCTAGAGTTTTGACTCTACGTGCTTTTAGCATCTAATCCTTTTATTGTGATTATAGGCAATGAATAATCGAAGGATCTTTGCATGAAGACTTGAAGAAGACATGTCCAATGTGGGAGTTCCTCCCCGTGTTTATCAAGTCCCTCCTCTTGAAGAAGATGATAATGATGACCAAGCTCCGGTCAATCCTCCTCCTTTGATCGGAAGAGTAGAGATACCAGGAGGCCAAGGTTGTCTGATAGTGGTTCTTCAAAGGGAAGTCTTGATATCCAAGACAAGCCTAGGTTCAATAAAAGGGTCTCCAACCAAGTTCCTTCCAAATTCCCTGAGGCTAGGGATGATTAGGTTTCTAACCCTAAGTCTCAAAAGGGTAGGGGTACTAGCTCACCCACTAAGAAGCCAACTTGTGGAAAGTATGGAAACATGCATTATGGTGATTGTCTTAAGGGAATAGATAATTGTTCTGGTTATGGTAAATGTGGGCACAAATTTTATGATTTCCCAAATGTGAAGGGTCAAGACAAAGAGAGTGGGAAATCAAGTGGTTCTTATGATGCTCCTAAGAATAATTGCTTTTATGCACAATGCTCAAGGGGTGAGCAAGAGACTTCTCCCGACGTGGTGACCGGTATGTTTAAAGTCTTTTCCATTGATGTATATGCTTTACTTGATGCGGGCGCTACATTATATTTCGTTACTCCCTTTATATATAAGAAGTTTGAGATTTTTCTCGACATAATAAATGAACCTTCATATTAACTACACCGATATGTGAGTCGGTGGTTGCAAAAAGGGTATATAGAAATTGTCCTATAATACTGCCCAATAGTGCTGCTCATGTTGAAATAGTAGAACTAGATTTGTTTGATTTTTATGTCATATTGGGTATGGATTGGTTTCATGCTTGCTTGTCCATATTGATTGTTGAACAAGGGTGGTGAAGTTTATCTTTCCAAATGAGCCCGTTTTAGAATGGAAGGGGGAAATTCTATTTATAGAGGTCGTATCATTTCTTGTTTAAAAGCATGTAGGGTGATCTTTAAAGGATGTTTATATCATATAGTAAGACTCTGAGATTTAGGCTCTGAAATTCTTCCAATTAAGATGGTCAACGTAGTGAGTGAATTTAAGAAAGTCTTTCCAAATGATCTTTCCAGTATTCCTCATGAACGGGAAATTGATTTTGGGATCAACTTTCTACCTGATACAAATCTCATTTCCATTCCTTCTTATCGGATGTCTCTAGCCGAATTGAAACATTTGAAGGCTCAACTCAAAGATTTACTAGACAAAGGCTTCATTAGACCTAGTATTTCTCCATGGGGTGCTCCGGTTTTATGTGTGAAGAAGAAGGATGGTTCCCTTAGGATGTACATTGATTATCGCCAACTCAATAAAGTCACTATTAAGAACAAGAATCATCTTCCTCGGATTAAAGACTTATCTCATAAAATCCAAGGGGAAAGTTAGTTTCTAAGATTGACTTGAGATTGCGGTATCACAAACGTAGAATAAGAGGTGTGGATATACCAAGAACGACATTCCATACTAGATATGGTCACTAGGAGTTCTTAGTAATGTCCTTTGGTCTCACCAATTCCCCGACAACATTTATGGATCGCATGAATAGAGTGTTTCGAAGGTACATAGATTCATTTGTCATTGTGTTCATTGCCGACATCTATGTATATTCAAAAATGAGGGTGATCACATGGACCATTTCGAGTATGGTTTTACAAGTGCTTAATGAGAACCAATTATTTGTATAGAAAATGTGATTTTTGATTGAGGTCGGTGACATTACTTTTTCATATCATCTCTAGTGAGGGAGTTGAGGTTGATTGAAGGAAAATAGAGGCAGTGAAAAATTGGCCTAGACCATTGACTCCAACCGACATTAGGAGTTTCTTGGGTCTAGTGGATTATCGGAGGTTTGCAGATAGTTTTGCGTCCATTGCATCTCCCTTGACTCTTTTACCCAAAAGAGTAACAAATTTGAATGATCGGAGGCATGTGAAAGAAGATTCCAGACCTTTAAAGTTAGGCTTACTACCACCCTGATGTTGACTTTACTGGAGGGTACCAAGGGCTTCGTTGTGTATTGTGATGCATCCCAATTTGGTTTAGGGTGTGTGCTTATGCAACATGGGAAAGTAGTAGCCTATGCCCTTAGACAACTTAAGCTACTTGAGATAAACTATCCAACTCAAAATCTTGAATTAGCGGTCGTGGTATTTTCCTTCAAAATATGGAGGCATTACTTGTATGGTGTTCATATGGAATGTATGCTGACCACAAGAGTCTATAATATGTGTTTAGTTAAAAGGATTTGAATCTCCGACGAAGAAGGTGGTTGGAATTGTTGAAAGATAACGACATGAGTGTTCTCTATCACCCTGGCAAGTCCAATATGGTAGCGGATGCTTTGAGTCATTTATCCATGGGAAGTGTGTCCCATGTTGAGGAAGCCAAGAGAAACCTAGTGAAATATGTTCATAGGTTGTCTAGGTTGGGTGTTTGGTTGGAAGAATGGTGATTTTGTGGTCCATCATAACTCTGAGTCATCTTAGGTGGTTGAGGTGAAGTCCGAAAAACACCTTGATCTACTATTGACGGAGTTGAAGAAATCGGTTCTTGGTAACCTTGATGAGTCATTCTCCTTAATGAGGATGATGTATAGAGGTATCAAGTAAGTTTATGTGTTCCCAATGTAGATTGTTTGAGGAATCGGATTTATGAGGAAGCTCATCGGTCCCGTTACTCCGTATATCTGGGTTCGACAAAGATGTACCATGACAATAGGGAAGTGTTATTGTTGGAAGGTTTGAAAAGGGACTAAGTGGAATTTGTTGTTAAGTGCAAATTGTCAACAAGTGAAAACCGAACACCAAAAGTCGGGTGGTTTACTTCAATAAATCCAAGTACCTACTTGGAAGTGGGAAGACATCAATATGGATTTTGTGGTAGATTTGCCTAGGGCACAACAGCACTATGACTCCATATGGGTGGTTGTGGATATTTTTACCAAATCCGCTCAATTTATTCCCGTAAAGTCTAACTATACGGTGGAGGATTATGCAAATATATTTATAGATGAGATTGTATGTCACCACGGTATTCCGTTATTCATCATATCGGATAGGGGTGCACAGTTCACATCTAGGTTTTAGAGGTCATTCTAACAAGGGTTGGTCATGTGAAGTTAAGCACCGCTTTTAATCCCCAAACGCATGGTCAAGCGGAGCATACGATTCAGACCCTTGAGGATATACTTAGAGCTTGTATCATTGATTTCAATGGAAATTGGTATAAGAATTTGCCTTTGGTGGAGTTTGCTTACAACAATAGCTACAATTCATCTATATCTATGACTCCTTATAAAGCCTTGTATGGTAGGAGATGTAGATCTCCAATTAGATGGTTTGAAGTTGATGAGTCTTCACTTTTGGGTCCCTATTTGATCTATAAGACTTTGGAGAAAGTTCATATCATAAGGAATCGCTTGAAAACATCCTATAGCCGGCAAAAGTCTTATGCCGACCATAGGAAAATAAAATTTGAAGAAGGTGATAAAGTGTACTTGAAAATTTTGCCTATGAAAAGGGTGGTTAGATTTTTTAAGAAAGGGAAGTTGATTGCTCGTTATGTGGGTCCCTATAAAATCTTGCAAAGGGTTGGTGTAAAGTATAATCTTTCCTATGAGGAGGTACCAATTTAAATCCTTGATCGTCAAGTGAATAGGTTGAGGAATAAAGAAGTGGCATCCGAAAAAGTGTTATGGAGAGACCACCTCGTTGAGGGGGCAACATGGGAGGCCGAGGCCCACATGAAGTCCCTTTATCCTCTTAGTAATGAATCTTAGTAATGAAAATAATGACTAAAAATTGATGTTTCTTTATTTTTGGTGAAGTTTAGCAATAATAGGCATTTTTGTTGTCATTATAGTAAAGTTACTTTGAAATTGTGCATATTGACTTTAAAATTTGCACTTCTTCTTGTTTTGAGTATGTTGTGCACTTTAATATGCTGCGTCTTTATGAAATGATATGGAGCATGTTGGTAAGTTAATTTTAGCCATAATTGACTCATATTTGGTATGTTGAGGTCTTGTTGTTAGGAGAAGGAAATTCCTCATAATGTTATTTTGAGACTTATGTGTGGTAATTGATGCTTTTAATTACCATATGTAAAGGATATGGTTGATGTTGTAAATGGTGTAATAATGTATCCTTGTTGGTCGGGCTGCTAGTCTCGAGTGTACTCCTTCCATTAAAATGATTTTAGTGTCATTCTCGGACGAATGTTACTAAAGGGGGGATAATGTAACACTTTGAAAATCTAAGAACCGTTTAGAGCCTAATATGAGTTATAAGATACTTAAACACCGTTTTAATTTCAATTTTAATGAATATATGTCAGTTAGGAAGTTTAGGAATCAAAACATCAAGGAACGTCTCTGACGTCCGAAAACTAGTTCAATTAGATGCTAGTATGTCTTAGCCTATTTGACTTAGTTTTAGGAATCGAAAAATTATGAAATTCGTGGAAGTATTTCTAAAACATATTGGAGTTTATCGTAGTCAAAATTTGCGGTCACGACTCCCCAAGGACCAATCAAGGGCCCATGAGGAGGACCATCACAATTTGGCAAGAAGCTGCCAAAAGGCAGTGTGCACAAACTAGCGCAAGCAATGAATCTTTTTTTAATCGCCGGGGGCGTCGATTTCCTCCTTTGATGGAAACATAGAAAAATTGGACAAGGGAAGTTTTATACAAGTCTCTGACAAAAACGATGGGCCACAAGGACGGAGGGTCCTTTGGTTATCGATTGACAAACAAGTTGTGGGTCGGGGTTTCGTCTATGAGTGACATGTTTCGCAGATTGTTTTTAGTTGGGTTAATTGAATTAAATAGGTGTTTAATTGATTATTTGGGGTTTAGGGAAGCCTAATTAATATAATTAACAATCTATATAAAGACTCTAAGCTTAGTTAACTAACCTAAGCCCTTATAATTCCCAAACCCAAAACTCACTTCCTTCTCTCTCTTTCTCTCTCATGTTAAAGAAATCCATAGAGTACAATGTCAAGGTGGGTTTTAGGGCTAAAATCACCAAGTTTTATTCATTAGTATTCATCAAACAATAAGTTATGAGATTCCTTTCACCTATGAGACTTTTTTCCTCAAATGGTTCTATCAAATTGATTTCAAAAGTATGAAATTCAAGTAGGTATTTTCCAATATCGAAATTGATCTTTTAAATTTCTTTGTTTATTATTTATTTTGGATATTATGAATAGATTAACGTGTATTATAACTCAATTATGTTATCTCTTGATTGATTGGTCTATATTGTAGAAGATAACCTATTCCCCTTACCCTAGGTTATGATCTTGTTATGAATTGTGTAATGTTGGTTCAATCGACTTAGTTATTGGTTTAATTAAGACTACATAATGTTATTGTTTCAATTATTAATTGATTAATATGAGGTATAGTTCTATCATACTAGTTCTTGAGTAATTGATCTAGATAATTACTTTGACGTAAGTCGCCTATCATAAGCTATGAACTAGAGATGGATTGTCATGTAGTAATTTAATTAGCCTTGTTATAATGTTGGTTATTATTATGTTACAATTCTACTCTCTTATTGGGTTGAGTTAAGGTTTGATGGTAAGACCTTGTTGATGGATTATGAAGGAGACTTGGTAAGTCTTGTGATCCCTATTTTTTTCTTTGATTAGGGTTAATTGTGATTTAGTCATGATGTTGCATTGGAGTATACCTCGTATTAATATTGATAGTGTTTGTATGATTTTTAATTTAAATGTCTTGACTATGGTTTATGAGGTGTTGGCTAAGATGTAAATGTTATAAGGATAGTGATAATATGACAATGTACCCTATTAAGAAGTGATTATGTAAATGTGCTAACCTCACTTATATGAATTGTAATGAAAAGACTATACTCATGCAATTATTATTGAGTTATGATGATGATGATTATACACGGGATAGAATCTATGACCTACATTAACCTATGATGAATAATAAAGGCATTAAAGACATTTCAAAAGGGAATTAAGCTTAGCACCAAGTGAAGTAGAGTAAGGAGTGTCCCTTCCCACATAGGGAAGGTAGGATGACTAATGTACTCTTGAAATTGGAGACTATAATGCATGTTGATAAAGAGGGTCCCAACTATATCTCCTAATTTTTGAACTATGTTTCCCAATAGAAATACTAGCCCGTGGATCCATGTAGTTGCTATGTTCATTATTTTGTTCTACCATGGAAGTAGTAAGCCTTCCTTCGGTTAAACTATGATAATATGTACTCTTAATGACATTCTATGCGAAGTTGTATATTGTCCATGGTTCTTGTTATGTTTACTTGATTGAGTAAGGTTATAGGGCTTTGCTTGGTCATTACTAGTTTTCTTAATGAGGGTTTATGGGTGATTGTCTTGCTTTGGTTATGTTGTAATGAACTCTAATACATAATTGTTGTTATTATAACTTGATGATAGAGTTGTCTGGACTATGTGTTCAATTATATAGTATGCATGTTGACTTGACTAGACTTAGCATTGTTGGTCTGGAGATGTGCATGCTTCTGACTTAATGGATATGCCTTATTGATTGTTATGGTCTTCTTCAATATGCATAAGGCTTTATAAATGTAAAATAACATGTTTTAATCAAAATGTCCCTTTTTAGCATGATTTCATAATATGTGTGCATATGGTCTCATACATAGTACAAGTGTTGTACTAACCCCATTTTCTCCATTTTCCCCTAAAATTTTAGGTTTCGGTTCTTGAAGGGAATTTGATACAACTTTGAAGGAAATCTTGGAATTGTCATTCATCCAAGTTGGGTAGGTCCTCACTTTGTGAGGGAAATGTCACTATTAAGCTTATGAAGTTGTTTTAGTTTTAAGACTCTTATGTTCTTCTCTTTTCTTTTGAGTATTAAACATTGTATGGACCATATGTGGGCCTGTAATATTGATGTATGGTCTAGGACCAAATTATTATACTCTTCTTAGATGGTTATGAGATGAGACGTCCATTTGAGACTATGTTATATTTTATATATCTATGTGCAATAAAAGTAGAAGTCTAAGCAATTTTCCTATACGAAGGGCCCATGTATACTCGATATAAATATTATGTATATGTAGAGGTCTATGTAAACCTCAATGTAGAAGTAATAAAAAGATATTAAAATTTACATATTTTAACCTTTGAATGTAAGGATGTAACTAAGAGGCTAGTCATAGTTCTCAAAGAAGACGTCGACGCCGGATACGTCTAGGGGGTCCTCTCCGGATGTGACAACATTTAGCTATATCCAAATGATGTTAAGTCGACAACCTTAAGTAAACAACAACAACATAATTAACAAGCTTATGTATTAATTAACAAACCTCATAATCTTATCAATATAAAGTACTTAACCTATTACAAATATAAATAAGATTCAAACTAAATTAATTCATAAAATATTAAATTAAATATAAGATATTTTTTTTTCACGACCAGATTCCTACAGTCACGATTGCACCTGCTTTAACCCCTAGTAGGCAAGCCAACCCGTATCTCGAGACAACTAGCTATGGGATTGAGGGTAGAAAACTAATCCAACAACATAATAATAACAACAACATGAATCACAAATAGAAGGGCAGAAATAGACTAAAATTATATACAAATAAAAGATCACCCCCGAAACCAGTAAGTCACAAGAACTAAGCTACTAACAAAATGAGTAAAAGTCCCAAAGTGGACCACAAAAACAATACTATCTCAAAAATCTAAAGACAAGTCAACATATAAATACAGAAGGAGACATGAAAATCTAGGATGCTATTACCTCATACTCGTTACCTAATATGATTGCAGTTGTCTTGAATTAACATTGATAGCTAGTTCTCAGACCTGGATAACAAAAATAGATGCACGAGTACCGAAACAACATGTACCCACTAGGCATCATAATATGATTGAGCAAGAAAAGTAAAAGTGACATGAAATGTTAGAATCTAACATATTATCAGAAATAAGAAGGAGGGAACACATAATAGGTATGTACATGAGCGTACTCATACACAAAAAGAAGAAAAGTAGCTAACTAAATCTGACTGGGCTCCCATAAACCCGACAGATATGCCCGCACACAATATCAATGTAAAACTTAAAAAGACTCCCATAAGTCGGACTTGTTCAAAAAAGGGAGAGTTTACATAAACTAAGAGGATCTGATGTAAAATTACCACAACTTTAGAGACTTGAAACTAGTTAATCCATGAGACAGAAGCTTACCTAGATTTAATGGGGAAATAAGGACGTGAACTGAGGTTAATAATAATCCTGGACTTGAACCACATAAAATATGACCATGGAATTTAAATAAGGTGAAGGATAATCGTGGATTTGAAGAACATAAAATATGACCAAGGACTTGAGCTGAAGTTAAGGTAGCTATGGACTTGAACCAAGCAAATGTAGTTATGGATTTAAACCAAGGAAAAGTGAGGGTGGAGTTGAACCACATAATTTATGACCAAGGACTTGAACAAAGGTTCAAGTAACTATTGTAACATATCATCACTAGAAAGAACTAGAGAAGAGTTTAAAATATAAAAACACTAATTTTTGGAAATAATAATAAAATATGGAAAATTTGTCCAAGTTAATAAGTGAATATTTAGTCATCTTCAAATGACCATAACTCATAGATCTTGATGATTTAGGTGTAGTTCAAGATATGCATATAAAGAACTTGGAATATTCTTTCCAACGCCGCAAAGTTTGCATGATTCTGAGTTCGTATCAGTGAATTATGCCTTCCAAAAGTTGGATGTTGGATTGAGGAAAGTCCAAATCTGAATTTAAGGAAGGGAAAACTAGTCTTTTCTCTTATCAATTTTCTAATTCTTTATTTGGGGATTTATTGGGGTAAAAATTAATTTTTTTCAGTTTGGAAAAATTAGAAATACGCTTAGGGCTTGGAGAAGGCAGAAAAGAAGAAAGAAGGGGAGATAAGTTAAGAATTCACCAAGATCGTCAAGCTTATGAAGTGAAAATCGTCGAGGGTGATCCCTATCAAATTATGTGAGATCATTTAGTGTTGGGTTAGTTCACCCACACACCATTTTTTTTCAATTAAGTGGTTTTGAGTTGTTTACATGGTAAAAAGTGAAGTTCTTGAAAAACATTGTCGAATTCTTGTTGGTTGAGTTGTTAAATAGCAAGTGTTGATATGGTTCATGTTTTTTGGTGGTTTTTAGAGTTAAATCTATTGGTTATTAAGGTATTAATGATTCTAAGTGTATGGGGAAAAGAACTGTGGAAGTTAGAGAGTTTAGCATTGAAAAATGAGAGAAGAAGTTCATCAGACGCACCTGGGGATGGAAGGCGTGTCGCGCCCCCATATTGCGAGGGAGGCTCGCCTGGAGTGCGACAAAAATGATCTTAGTAACTTGGGGCTCGCGCGGCGCGCCCCTAATGCGCCAGAATCGACGTTTTTGGCACAGTTTTTTGTTGTTTAGACTGTTTAAGTACTTTCATAGTGTATTAACACTTTCAGGTGATTCTAATTACTTCAAATGATTTATAAACACTTGGAATCACCCAAAACAAGAATCATAACCTTGAATCCATAATTTCAATCAATGAAAGTTAAGAGTAAAGTCCACAGTTAGAATTAATGTCAAAGAAGTTAAGAGTTAAGTCAAACACTTAAGAAGCAAAGTTTCTTATAGTTTTCAAGGGTCTTAAACAATCATTTTAATTTCTTTTTAAGGCTCAAGTTGCAAGGTTAACAAAGATTAAAGAGTTGAGTTCATATATCAAAAGTTATAAGATTCCGTAAGAGTTACAAATGTTTTCACATTTTGAGCAAGAAAGGAAGCTTAGACTTTAAAAATGGCCTTTGGGATAGTTTTTAGTAAAGAGGAAGCTATGATTTCAAAGAGAACTTTTAAGCTAAGTTTGAGAAATTGTCTCAAACCATAGAAGAATTTGTTTTTAAAAACATATGAGATAAGTATTTTTGGGAGTAGTATTGTGCACCGATATTGTAACATTGCGAGAGTGCACCCTAGAAAATATAATGTTCTCGGAGTGTGACATGGCGTACTTGGCCTCTCGAAGGTCTTGTGCAATCCCTTTGACATTATTCATTGAATACATAAATGAAAAGTTGTGCGGAATTAAAACTTTTCACACAAATAATATCACATAAAATCTTTCATATTAAACCATAGAAAATACTAAGTCTCAACATACGCCAAGCATAGACTAAAGAATACTTGGGACACGACCCATACAATTGAAATATAGAAATACTTAGTCTATTATAATACTTTGATGAAATAAATCTAAAGATAGATATGTCCTCGAATTAACTGAGGACATACTCCAACTTATCTAGAAAAGTCCTAGATTCCAAGCCTTTCTTCAAGACACCTCTCACCTGCTAGCCACACCTTAAGAAATACATAAAATGTATGGAATTACTAGAATATGTGTACTAAGTATGACATAATGCATAAAATCATGAGAAACTGACATTTGTATAAAAAATGTGCTCTTTTAGATTAAAACTTTATACATAAGAATAAGAACCACATTTAAACAACAAACATTACATTTAAGACACGTTTCCAAGTCACACTCAATTTATAGCAATTATAGTAACATTATGATAACTTTACAGTAAGTTCAAAATAATGTATTTAACACACAAGCCTCCCATCCAAAGTTATCCTACGACTCACTTAAGTAGGACAAGAAGATACCGCCCATACACCCTCTTCAAGCATACCTAAATCTTCCTTAAGACTACATAGGACAATATTTTAACCTTACAAACATTTAAATCCTAACCTAAGGTCACCCTAATATTAACTTAAGTGGAACATGAAGATACCACCCATACACCCTCTTAAAGTCTACTAAAGGAAACCCTCATAGCTTCCCTAGATTGGTATACTTTCATTCAACCTTAATGTACCTTAGTTATAATCATCATTAAGTCAATTATAGTTCCTTTAAGCATTTACAGACTTCACATAATGGTCTTGGGAAAGACATAGGGACTCACACACTAACATCTTCAAATTCTAATCGTGCAATGTCTAGATAGCTTCCCATTCCACTACCTAACTTCATAGTACTTCTCCAACACTATCATGTATTCCACATGATGAGAATAGGAAATAAACGAGATAGACCATGTTATCTAATCATGGAATCCGGAGTCATGAACCTACTCCGATGGAGGGTGTTCTACATTCGATTGGTAGAACTAAGACACATCCCATATAGGCACATGGTTAAGGAATATGAAAGGATTATTTGTAATCTAGCCTAACCATTAACTAGAGATACTCCACAAACCATACTCACTCGGTGCTAGCCTTGGTTCCTATAGAGTAATTCAATCACGGAGTATATGAAGAGGTTCCATATCTAGTTCATAACCAAATCACATTACACCTTACCAAAGTGGTCCCCTAGGGTTGCCTTACAATGGTTAATAGGATAGCTCAATGACTTTCCTAAGGATGATTTCATGCAGTTCTAGCCAATCAACCCTAAGTCCATCTTTCACAAATGAAGGATTCCATTACGACTTTCAACTTCAAGGATTTCATAAACTTCTATCTAAAAAGTAAACATAATTGACCTTCTTTTCTATATTCAAAATCATACTCATTTCATACATATACATTCATGACAAATGGATTTATAACCTCCTAAGTCAAGGATTCTTATTCATTCATGTATCAAGAAAGGGACATAGGTCTACCTAGACAATATACACTTCACATTACATTTTCATATATAACATCGCATTCAAGAACAACATAGGAACAACTAGATATACTTGTAGTTCTTCCTACACACTCCTATATATTCATGATTAGAAACCTTCACAAGTCTCGTATAAGTCATCAAGAAGCATCATACATCAATATCAATTCATTCACATAATAACTTCACTATAGCCTACTATAGACACATATCATCAGCTAGGAGAACTCATGCTTTGACTTTGCATATACATATAAGACATAAAGACCTTAATATTACTCACATAATAAATTATGATAATATTATAATGCATAAAGTAATGCCGACGAGGCCACATTGTTTCATAATTCATAAAGTAATGCCGACGAGGCCACATAATCCACAAGTATAGTATATAAGTACCACATCCAACTAATTGTAGGAAGGCTTGGTGAAACCCCCATATTTCCCTTGGGTTGGACGAAACACCTGCAAGAAATTGCAGGTGTCAAATGACAATTGCCAATGATGCCCCGTAGCACAACAAATGGACCATCCTATTAGTTCATTGTTTGGCACAGAGGCTGGAAAAATGGGAGCTTAATCTATCTATAATAAGTGTCAACCTACGCCGCCAGCCTACTGGGGGTCGACAAGCCTACAGGGCATTGATTGACATCAGTAGTTGAGGCTGGTTTGACAGCTTTTGGCTCACACAATAGGTCCTCCTAAAGGGCCCCTCTATTTGTCCTTGGGAGTTTTCCCAGATGTTTCCTACCTGAATATAGTCAGAAACATGTTAAGGACCTCTCACATCAAAAATATGTAAAACTTGACGAAACACACGAAGGCACAAATGCACGTTTTAAGATAAATCTTTTGAACATCATGGACATTTGACGTCCAAATTTTAACAAACTTTAAACACTGCCTCCTAACATCATTATTAACTATTTTAGGACTTTCAAACATCATGACACAAGAGTTAGGCTCTAGTTTCCACTAAGTCATTTTAGAGGTGTCACAGATATGGTGATGTGAGTTCATATTAATTCAAGCCCCTTTAAACCCTATAGCCATCATGCACATAAGAAAGGTCATACTTTTAATATGATTCTTTAGTTCTTTTTAGCATAGACTAACTGATCCACTTTGTAGTCAAGTTCTATTCTAACGAAAAGGTATAGGAATGTCCTCTTGCAACGTCAGGTAAGAGATTATACTATCACTTAGACTCATATTGATGGTTGTATGTTAAAGAATCTCCCACATAAACTATGTTATTTCATTTATAA
Organism: Solanum arcanum; assembly: GCA_027789145.1. NCBI lineage: Eukaryota > Viridiplantae > Streptophyta > Magnoliopsida > Solanales > Solanaceae > Solanum > Solanum arcanum. The sequence goes on from CM050938.1 coordinate 17,657,261, forward strand.
GAAAAATTGAGTTTGTTATTGCATATCTTTAAAGAACTAAGTTGTTTACACTGTTTTATTCCAAGCTTTATATATACACTATGTGTATCTTACTGCTCTATATCGAGTTAAGTTATTCTTGAGTTTAGTAGAGCAAATTTAAGTGTTTCTTCTTACTTTTTTTGAGCTAAAGATTTTTTAGCATTCCAACTTGCATACTCGTACATTTATTGTACCGATGCCATTTTGCTTGAATCTTATTATGAAGCAGACGCAGGTAACCAATATCATCATTTAGCACCTCGTTGATCCAGTTGAGCACTCAAAGTAAGTGGTGAGCCTCCTTGCATTCTGGAGAGCTCAATCGTTCACTTTCTAGTCTTTTTTTACTAGGATGTTATGGGATCTATCCCAACATCAATCTTAGCATTATAGATGTTTCATAGAAAGGTCGACAATTGGTAATGAGTCTCTTATTTTTGTATTCCTGATCTTTTGCTATGATACTTATATTGTCGATTTGGATAGATTATTACTTTTAAGTTATTATATGAAACGGTTTTATCGTGTCAAGTCTTTCGTTGAGTTAAGTAAGCAAGGACAAGGTCCTCTTCCGGACAATAATGATCTTCCAGTGCAAGTTCCGCCCAAGGGTGTAGGCTCGAGGCATGACACCTATGGACTTAAATCAAGGCATAAAGTGGTGGTGGACTTGAAACACAATGATATATACCGAGGCAAGGAATTGACCCCCCGCCATGTCGAGTAAGTACAAAGAATTTTAGCTACTCATATGCAAAATAGAAAGATAAAATGTAGTGGAATCATACAATTCTCTACCAAGATGAACAAGGAGAAGAAAACTCTAGATTTTAGCACAAAAATCGTCCTTAGCTTCAATTCCATTTTTTTAGAAAGTGTTAAGAAATAAGAGACACTTAAGCTATTATAGTCCAATAATTAAACACGTGGGACAGTTTACTTGTTGAGGCCCGCGAGGTAGATATGCTTCCTCACTGATTTTTGCAAATAAGCGGAACTCGCTCTGCGACACGCTTCCATCACGGACTCCCTTGTAAGGGGAGTTTCCCTTATTTCTTGGGGGCAGTGCCTCCGCAATGCATTGATGCTTCTTATCAGTGCAATTTCAAGCTTTATGGTTCTTCTTTTCCCCCACTCCTTCCTCTATTTCTTCTCCTCGATTTGGTGCCGAAGTTCATCTTCTTTCCTATTGATTTTCGACCTAAAACATCTAATTATATCGGTTAGAAGGTACAGAATCAAACGACTCTAAGCGATTCAAAACAATATACTTAATCATTGAAAATGTCCCAACTAGTCGATATAAATGGACACAATGGTTGTTAGGCATACCAACACGCGTAATATCACCACCCTACACTTATAGTTTTGTTCGTCCTCGAAAACTTATGCACTTATGGAAATACTACGAATCTACTACTACTCCTACAAGACTTTCAGCTTTAGTCACAACAACTATAACATATAGATGACAACACATCATTACTTTGCGTTTCTAAGAATCTCTATAGCAAAACAATCCATCCTCAAGAATAGACTCCATTAAACAACAAAATTGTGTGCAACCATTGATCCACATATATATCAACTTTCAGACATGTTCCCTCACTACAATTGAACACCCCCATTCACTTCATATTGGTCTTTTCACACAAAAGGGGGTGTGGGAAACAATTTATGCTAATGCTCACAAAAGAATTTCCTTGCTAGAAATACGCCCCATTGTCTTGCCCTTAGTATACTGCCTTACTACTTCTTGAGGATTCGACATTTCAAAATCATATAGGTCTTTTATGGACTGTAATACAGGCTAGGGGGCTGGTAGGAACATTTTAGGACTGAGAGTAGTGTCAGTTTTCCCAAGCGTTTTCGTGATAACACTGCACTTTCACATACTCATTTCATAACCCCATGTTATGTTCTTTTCCTCAAAACCATTTTGGTCCCTTTTTCAAGTTTACCTCTTATAAACCTTTTTCTTCACAAATAAACCATTTGACCCCCACCATTTTTTTATTTTAGTCTGCTCTAAGACATCAACTCATCTAAAGCTTTCTGATGATGCTCTCATCATTTTTATTTATTTATTGTTTTCTATTTTTCTCTTTTTCTAAATTATTATTAGTCATACATCTATTAGGGTATCTACTTAACTTCAATTTCCTTGTTTCATGCTCACACAAAACTCTTAGGATCTTTTTGGACCAAAGTTCTAGGCCAATGAAAGAATAATATAAGCATCATAGTCGGTTACCAAAGAATTAGTTCAAGGCTCAAGGGGGATAACTATGTGTATACAGTGAATTGGGTAGAGGATAGCATAAACAGCGCTACAAAAAAAATACTTATATCACTTCTCAAATTTCTAATCCTCTTATTTTACGTTGGTAAACACACCAGGAAAGTTCTAGACCTTGATCAATCGCAGGGAATGAATAATTTCTACACACATGGCAAACATTCAAGTTATCACTGATACTTACTACTGATTCATAATGGAGAACACACTATACTTTAAGAACAACCACGACTAGGGTGTCATATAATTGAGCCTAGACATCTCAGCACAGAGTGACCCAAATTAGTAGTTGTTAGTCTAATCCACCACAGTTGTGTCACCTTAGTCCAAAAGGAACCCTAAAAATTCAATTGACGAAATAGCCCTTAAGACGATCCTCATCCATCTATCATTGTGCGACTTGACTCAACTATGACATCAACTTGTTCCTAAGACATAAACTTTTTTTTATGGTTCAACAGGAGTTTCCCTAGCTTAAAGACCAAAAACAACCACCCAGGAACCAAAAATAAAACAGCACACACACATAAAAAAACAACTACATAAACAAAATACAAACTACGTACATATATATAATACCTACCCCACACTTAAAATTTTGCACTGTCCGCAGTGAAACAAGTTTCAACATGAAAAGAAAACAAGGTGAGGTAGGCTTCCCTGCTTAAGCATCCATTACGCGTCACAGCTAGCCTCCCCGAGGGCTAGCAAGTAGCTCTCATCATCAGCAAAATCAAATTCACTACTCAAAATGGTTCTTCCCTTGTCCTCATTAGTTGGGACATCATCCCAATCTGACTGAAAAAATTCAAGCCCAGTCCTAGCATGGACATCACATGCTCATTCAGAGGTTACTTTTTCTCTACCTTATCCAATTTCTCCTGAGAGAATACTTGACACCCATTTTTATGGCGCAAAATCTCCAACCCATACATTCGCGCTATGATCATATCATCTCGCCTATTTCGCTCTTATGTGGCCAGGGTAGGTCTATGAATAGTTTCTGCCCCTTTTTTCTTTGTGACATCGATGGGCATGGTCAAAAGGGGTTCCATACAATAAACAAGCTCCTCCGATACTCCAGCATGCCTGCATAATTGAGTGATTAACCCACCAAAAGTAAACATTCTCCCTCGGTGAACTCTTTCTTTGCACATAGTTGACTTTAACACCACTTCAATATTAGTAGGTTGCCCTGTCAACTGTGCATAGACCAAGCCTCGGTTCGGCGTCACCTCAGTGAAGTGTAGTCCTGGTATTCGGCAATTCATGACAATCTAAAACCACACACGGGCATCTCTATTCATGTGGCCATATGGGTATGACTGATGATAACCACGATGACCATGCCTAAACCATTATTTGTGGACTGAACCCCACAGAGAGTATGCTTGATTTCCTGATATGGGGGAATGATATTAATTCCTGTGAAAATATTAGAAGAGGTATCAGCAGTCCCTAATAGTTGGTTTAGAATTGTTGAGGTCAAAGACACTTCCATGCCCCTCACTGTGACATAGTGAGAGCAAGCATAGTCTTTCAGTAGTCATAGAATTCCTGTACAACACTGATGCTGCACTCAGAAGGGTCCTCGAAGATAAATCCCATATTCAGCTCTAGAAAATGATGCCTGATGTTGGGGAAGTCTCTTTCCAGTTAATCATCTTCCATAACCACATTAGAGAAGTATTTGGCTTCCGTATGGGACTTTTACATCTTTAGGCACTCTTGGAGGAATGTCTTTGCCCCAAACCGGTGAGTTTTCCTTTTGGGACTGACGGTGCCGGGTGAATTGTGGTGTCAGTTCTAATTTGTTGTCGGCTGCTAGATTCCACCTCCTTACATTAGAATTGTGAACTCAACATGGCAACCTAGAAGAAAACATGCTACATGTTAATAACAATTTTCAATGAGGGAAGGGCACACCACACTCATGTTTAAAAATGGTTTTAGAAGAAATGGTACTCAGACTTCCTTAAATTGTTCACAACATCCAATACCAAACATTTTCCTCTACTAAACCATCAAAAACCAAACCCTAGTGGTTTCAATCAAGAATTCGAACCGCACTTTTAAGCAACTTGTTCAAGCTTTTCCCTCATGCCCTACCTTAATAAACATGAAGTTTAACATCCCAATTTCAAAGCCCCTATGATTTAGAAGTGCATGACAACAACTTATAGATGAATAATCTAGGTTTCCACATATGCTAGAACATATTTGAGTTCAAAATTTTCGACATTCAACCTATTAAGCATATTCTGAAAAATATGAACATTCAGACTCATCCCCATTAAAAACCACAACCAAAACACCAAGAACCTCCTTCAATTTCATCTCAAATCTAGAAAAAAGAGCAAGAACAAACCTTGAGTACTGAAAAGAAGGCAAAATTGATGAACTTTAAAGGAAATCTTGACTCTTTGCGACACGGACTTAAGTAATGGAAGGGAAAGCATTTTTTGGTTTAAAAATATGCAAGAAATTGAGGAGGAATGAGTGAAACCATCAATTTTTAGGGGTTAAAAAGGGGATGGGTGTCGATTTTTATCCATTTAGTGGGGTAAAACCAGACTTTTAATTACTCAGTTCCAAAAACATACAATGTCCGCGACATGGAGCTATCGTTGATACGCCTTGTCAAAATATTCTTAGATGATTACTGAAGGTTATTAAGCGAGGAAACAATTCTGTGACACGCTGAGGTCGCGGACTACCCTGTTAACCTCTCTTGAGAAATTAATTTCTTAAAAATAGGTCCGCGATGCAAAGCTATCGCGGAATTGCCTTCGGCTTTTCATGTTTAAGGACCTGACCATATCCATTTAGGGAACAAGTCCGTGACAGAGTTAGGTCGTGAACTCACCTATTAACTTCTCCTCCATTTCTTCCGTTGCATATTACTCGTGGGAACATGTCCGCGACGCGGTGAGGTCATGGACTTCCCTGTTTTCCTCCATTTCTTTCAACATACAATACACACAAATCCCAAATAATTCCTAATTATAAGTACATTAAATTATCCTATTAAAACAAAAAAATATACAATGCAAAAAACATTAAAAACAACTCACCTCGGGTTGCCTTCTGAGTAGCGCCTCATTTAACGTCGTAGCACGACTCAGCTTCCCTCACTCATTTCTCAACTCCAGATTTTTGACTTCTTGGTTAAACTCTCACCCAAAATGATGTTTCACTCTTTGCCCATTCACAATGAACGTAACCGTTCTTCCTATCATTCCATAACTCTACAACGCCATTGTACTTCATACTACTACTTCGAGTGGTCCACTCCATTTCGAATTCAACTTGCCTGTGCACAACCATAACCGGGAGTTGAACAACAATACCATTTGACCTCGCTCAAAAAATCTTTTCTCAATTTTCTTGTCATGCCATCGTTTCGTTTTCTCCTTGAAGATATTGGTATTTTCATAAGCATGGAGTCGGAATTTTTACAACCCATGTAACTAATTCATACTATTCTTGCTGGCTAATTCATGGTCTAGGTTAAACTTCTTCACTACCTTGTAAGGATGATGCTCTAGTTCAACAAGGAGGTGACACTCTTTACCAAACACAAAGTGATAGGGAGAAGTACCTATTGGTGTTTTGTAAGAGGTCCTATAAGACTACAGTGCATCATCAAGCTTCATTGACCAATCCTTCCGTTGTGTATTCACCATCTTATGTAGAATAAGCTTCACCTCTTTGTTTGACACTTCTACCTAACCATATGTTTGGGGGTGGTATGATGCAACTATGTTGTGCCTTACTCCATATTTAGCTAAAATGTTCTTAACCAACTAATTTATGAAGTGTGTCCCTCCATCGCTGTTTATTTCTCATGGAGTCCTGAAGCGAGTGAAAATATGCTTTTTGAGGGAACGTAATCCAGAGCCACAAGTATGTACTGATTCCCATTTGATGGAGTGAATGGTTCCATGAAGTCAATCCCCCAAACGTCAAATATTTCAACCTCCAAAAAATGTTATGTAATGGCATCTCATGCCTCCTCGAAATAGATCCCATCCTTTGATATTGATCACAACTCTTCAAATCACCTTCAACTTCTCTAAACATGATAGGCCTGAAGAAACCTAACTAAAGCACCTTATGTAGGGTTCACTCACCTCCATGATGACCTCCATATGTAGACGAGTTGCAACTATCAATCACTTGTTTCATCTCTGACTCAGGCACACAACTCTTAATCATTTTGTCTATCCAGTTCTTGAATAAATATGGTTCATCCCATATGTAAAGTCGAGCATCATGAGTGAGCTCGTTAATTAATTTGAGGTAGCACCTAGTGGAAACAACTCCCTAACAAGATAATTAACAATATCAGCATACAATTGTAGCTTAGTTACCTCAAGTGCCAATAGTTTCTCATCGGGGAATTTTCCCTAATTTTCCTTGGCTCTCAAACATGGGGTGACCACACCAATCGGGACAAGTGGTCTGCAATATGATTTTCACAACCTCTTTATTCTTTGATCTCGATGTAGAAATATTGCAACAATAAAATCCACTTGATCAATTGAGGCTTTGCATCTCTTTTGTTGAACAAGTACCTGGTAGCTGCATGGTCAGTATAAGCAACAACTTAAGTACCTAAAAAGTAAGACCGTAAATTGTCATATCCGTAGATCAGTGCTAGAATCTTTTTTTTTGTCACAATGTCATTAGCCTGTGATACATCCAATATTTTACTTGCATAGTATATGGAGTGGAACACCTTCTCTTTTCGCTGTCCCAGCAATGCTCCAACAACCAAACCACTTGAGTCACATATCATCTCAAAAGGGAGCTCTCAATTTGGAAAAGATAATATCGCCGCTTCGATGAGCTTGTTTTTTAAAACTGTGAAAGCTTACATGCATTTTTCATCGAAAACAAATTTAATCTCCTTCTCCAGAAGACTGCACATAAGCCAATCTTGGAAAATTCTTTGATGAATCTTCTATAAAATCAGTATGACCCACAAAACATTACACACTTTTACATAAATGGGAGGGGGAACCTTTACAATTACTTTCAATTTAGCACGATCAACTTCAAACCCTTTTTTTTACACCTTATTACCCAATACAATCCCTTCCTTTATCAGAAAATGATATTTTACCAGGTTAGGACAAGTTTTGTTTCTTCACACTTGGCCAACACTCTGTCCATATTATCCAAGTAACTATCAAAAGACTCCCCAAACTTGGAGAAATAATCCATGAATATCTCCACAAAATCCTTAAACATATCATGGAAAATATCCATCATGCATTTTTGGATAGTAGCGGGGCGTTATATAACCCAAAAGGCATTCTCTTGAACTCATATGTACCATACGGGTAAGTGAACGTGGTTTTCTCGTGATCCTCTTGTGCAATCACAATTTATTTGTACCCTGAATAGCCATCCAGAAAGCAATAATGTTCTTCCCTAGCAAACCGATCAAACATTTGATCAATAAAAGCGACCGGGTAAATGATCCATCCTGGTATCTTTAGTCAATATTCTATAATGCACGAATATTTGCCATCCTATGACTGTCCTCATTGGGATCAACTCATTTTTTTCATTAGCGATCACTGTTATACCTCCTTTCTTAGGTAATAATTGCACTGGACTAACCCATTTATTGTCCGAAATTGGGTAGACAATAGCTTTCTCAGGCCATTTGATTAGATTTTTGTGCACCACATCCTTCATTACTGGGTTGATCCTGCGTTGAGGTTGCACAGTTGACCTGTGCCCCTCTTTCATGAATATTCTGTGCATGAAGAAGGTGGGACTAATACCATGAATATTAACCATCTGCTAGCCTATCGCCGTTTTTCTCTCCCTTAATAATTTCAATGATGCTTCAACCTGCATTTTTGACAAGGCAACAGAAAGGATTACAGGTAAAGAAGCATTTGCACCTATGAACACGTACATTAGGTGAGAAGGGAGAGCCTTTAATTCTTGCTTAGTTGCTTCCTCAATAGACGGTTTCGGAGGTGGGACGCAGACTCCATTCAATGGTTCCACATTCTTGTGAAGCATACTCACTTTCGGGACATCGAGGGCGTTAGCCATTTGTTAAGCTTCCACAACTCCTTTAATGTCCTCTACTACCAACACTTTTTCTAAAGGATCCTTGGCCTCAATAATTTGGCTGTCACTTCAACTTCAATGACTATGATTGCTGACAGTTCTTCATATATAGCAGGCAATTCATCGCTTTGTAAACATCAAACACCTCTACCTTATCATGACCTCTCATTATTTGCCTACCGGCTTCCACATCAATTAATGCTCCTCAAGTGGCTAGGAATGTTCATCCCAAAATAAATGGGACCTCGGGGTCAGGCTCAAAATCTAAAATTGCAAAGTCCACGAGGAAGATTAGAGTTCCTACTTGCATGAAGACATCTTCAACAACACCATATGGCCTCAAAACAGAACGATCAGCTAATTTGAACATGATGGTAGTGGGTTAGGGTCTCCCTAGTCCTAATTTGAGGAACATTGACGTAGGCATCATATTGATAATCGAACCCAAATCTCATAAGCCCCTTTCTTCCACACATTTTCTAATTTTTGTTTACACAGTGAAACTTCCAAAAACTTTCAAGTTGATGGGGACCGTATTTTGTATTCAAGAACTGCACTCCTCAGTAAGTACAACTGTTGCATATTCATCTAATCGACTCTTGTTGGCCACCATATCTTTCACATGCTTGGCATATTTTGGGATTCCGTGCAACACAACAATCAAAGGAAAGTTAACATTTACCTGCTTGAGTAATTCGAATAACTTTCCAAAACAATCCTCCTCCTTTTGCTTTTTGAATTTCTGTGGAAAAGGAGGTGGTGGTTTTTCTTTTTGTTCTTCACTAACCCTTTGTTCCCTGGGTTCCGATTCATCTATGTCTTCCTATATCTGTAACAACTTTTGCCTTAGTGGCCAACTCCTTTTATGGACGCCCACTCCAAGTGCACACCACATTTCCTTTTTTTGGGTTTTGGTCTGTGTTTCCTGGCAATCCCTTTGTTGTCGGGAGTTTTAGGTACTCGCAAACTGCCCAAAGTATTTCTCAAAATTTTGTGTTGCCAATTGATTGTTTTGAACATCGTACATAAATTTAGCTTGATCCGCCATGATTTGATTTAGCATACCTTCCATACTCATACCACCTTGCTTGGGGGCCTGCTGATTACATTCATTTTGTTGTTGATTTCCAAGGCTTTGTTGATGGTATTGTTATACGTTGCACTGTGGTTTGTATTGGTTGTTTTAACATATGGGGAGCATCCCTAGAAGTATCATGGAATACTTGACCTCTCAGAGGTCTTATACTAGAGTAGAGTCATCATTCAATGCATTGTCATAGGTAAATTTATCAGAAAATGTAAAACTTTCTAAGCACATCATATGCTAGAACATTACTTCATTTATATATATATACATATATATATATAATATGTGTATATATGTATATATATGTATATATATGTCTATATATATATATATCATCATCATCATACATAGTTAAAGACTCTAGTATCTTTTTTTCATCCTAACTCTACATACTTATAGTATATTAGGGATATGACCCTTCTAACGTAATACATAAGTACATTAGTAAAAGACTTTACAGTAAACTAAACAATAGGACATCCTTAGACTTAAGGATTCTTTTACCTGATCTTGAGAATCACATATTAAGCTTCTAACCATTAAAGACATACCTTAATCATTCATAACCTACACTTTGTTTAAAAAGTAGATAAGAATGGAGTTAGTACAAGAATACACTAAGTATGACAACCATGCAAAAACATGCATTTAAAAAGGGACATTTTCTTGAAATCATACTTTATGCCTTTTTAAGTTAATCTTCATAAAACCATTAATTAATAAAATTTATATCATTCACATTCTTCATATTGACATTTTCAAAGGCGAAAATCATATAAGATCACACATATAATTTAAGTCATATTTGAGGTCACTTTATAGTGACCTAGTTCTACTTTACAGTGAGCATATTCTTCTTTTTCAGTGAATCATTTCCTTCTAGATTCCTTAAACTTCCAAGTAAACCTTTAGAGATACTTGGTGCAATGCATCACCTTAATTCCATAAGGAAACCATACATACATATCATCACATATCATCATAGAAGTATAGCACATGATAGACATATTTAACAAAAAATCTTAGGGACCGTATAGTAAACACTTATTCATTATGCACATATACTTATTCCACTTTACCTAGGACCTTATGAGACCTTTCTCATAATCCCAATCTAAATCTACTAGTGCAATGTACATGTGAATCCCTATAAACTCATACATACTTAGTAATCCAAGCATGTGACGACAAACCTTAACACTCTATTTCATACATAAACTAGGCCATATAGATAACATCATTTCTGCCAACAAGACCTTCATCATATAGTCATTAAGACCAACATTGTGCATATGAGAGCAAGATCACACCATATAGACTCATACCATGCACATATTCATAAAAAGTAGACAATACTTCCATGCCTGCATAAAGACATAACCATAATCACACACTTTAAACACCATCCCGGAACTCCCTAAGGAGCCACTTGTGCAATGTCTAGGTGTGTTCATTACTTCCATATATCCTAATTAACCTCCTTTAGGTCATCCTAGTTATGGTCTTAGTCATTTACTTCAAGTTTCAATTTTACTTTAGGGAAACTGTAGCCTTAACCGACAATAAGACCATGGGTGCTAAACATGGAATTTAGTGTTGTAGAGCCTTATACCAATGGAAGGTGTTCTTACCTAGCCAAGGTAGAACCTTAACACATGCTAGCATACTAAGTGAATTCACTTGTTAGATCCTATGTGGCAAGAATAGTTTATGGTACTAAGAGATATACATGACCATCTACATGCTCATTGGCATAGGAGCCTCCTCTCATGAGAAAACATGGGTGAAACTTACTCAAGAGGAAGCCACCACCTCATGTGGAACCTTAGGTTAATATTCCTCCAAGGGAAGTCAAACCTTATCGGAACCCAATGGTGAATCTTCCTCTAAGGGAAGCCAACACCTCTCACTGTCAAGTTCACTCGGTGCTAATTTAAGTTCCCTTTATTGAAAAGCCTTTATTTCTTTACTTCATATAGGCTACGGATATTGATTCCTAATATGCTTAAAACATATATTCAAGAACCTATCTAGTTTTCGGGTAAAATTGAGAACACCTTTCAAGGCTCTTCTATTGACTAGATCTACATACATGTGTTCGTGTGTAATTGTATGTGACCGAACCTTTCACTTAACACATAACTGTCACACATGTTCATATATCAATGCACAAGTCCATAGGTATACGATATGAGCAATCCTTTCATATAAACACACCAAGACACTATGCACATTCATATTTTATCATATCATATACTTAACATCATAGCATGTAAGTCATATTCATAACATGTTCATACAATCCTATGCATGTATTTACAAGACCAACCTTACTATCAAGGAATACATGGGCAATGCATAGACAATGTCCCCTACCCTTTCCTATACTAGTACACCTATCAATTCATCCTAGTGAATGATACATCAAACAACATCATAGAATTGTTAGCATAGCATAAGACTCATTTGTTCAAGACTTACAACATTCTTACAGTAAGCTCTAGTCTTCATGAAACTATTTAGCTTTACTTCACATATAGCATTATAGTACCTCATCATATGCATCAAGTACACATAAACTTAACATAACCATTTACATGCTCATGACATTAGCAACACAACCTAGATCATACTGGAAACTAGGCATAGGCTTCACATAGGGTGCTTCATCACCAACCCACATTCATAGTATAATTGACTTCAAGTCAATATTCACATCACATATATATTTACAATAAGGTAAACACTGCCACCATAAGTGGACCATACCACACAATTCCATACAAGGCTTCATCAACAATACTATAGAAAAGTAAAAAAGATAAGCCTTCTTCCCAATTCCTCACCCGTTGATCATCCTCGTTCAATATTCCTTTTTCATCAACAATTAATAAAAAAAGGAAGTAACTAAATGTATTGTATTAATGAAATAAACCATGTACAAGTCGTTACAAGACCATGATACAACTAGTGCAAACATCCCCATTTTTCTAGAGAATAGATAGGCATAGATCATCAACCAATTTTCCTAGTCTTAATCATCTATGAAAATTCATCAATAATGTTCATATATGACAGAAGATAAAAAAAATCATAGGCTTAACGAAACCCTACTACAAATGCCAATAAACTCGAGATCACCGTAAACATGCTTTACATTAAGAATTTATGGTAGATAAATTTACATAGGTTAATCCTATTCAAATTATCATGCATTGATCCACATTGGATCCATTACATATAACTCATAATAACAATACATCATAGGTAGAAGCTAAACATCACTTTAACATAATTGAATCTCGTAATAAGCATGCTAGCATCATTAATCTACAGACAAAAACATGTAGATAAATCCATACCAAGATTCATTTGATTTGATCACGAAGGGTTCATACCCATAATTCACCAATAACATCAATAGAAGACAATATCTACAATTAACTTTAGATAAACGAACCCCATATACATGTACTATAGACTCGATGTTAATGTGAAGTCCCTACTTTAACGATCAATAGAAAATAGATATCAAGTATTGAAGCATCGATGTACATGGACCCAATATCATATAATTCGCCATCAATATACATAATAAACAGTAGATATAAGCAATTCAACGTAATAGAATCACAAATCCACCAATAACAATCAAAGATCACATTAACCATGCATGGGCTAAATCGAGTTTGGGAAGGGACATGGGTTCATAATGCAATTGGATTGAAAATCATGTTAAAAGCAATACATTGTCATAAATTCATCATGATTAAGAATTTGAAAATGTTTTTATAAAGAACACATGGCTTGATTGAAGAAGAGGAAATTTGATCATGAAATATCTTTTGAAACTTTGATATTAACCCTCTAGATGGAAAGATAACTAGAGATGAAGGATCACCATATCATTATTTAGAATAAAACCTCTAAAAATTGATGATGAATCCATAGAAATCCAAGACACAAGCTGTTATTGAGCTTCACCTTCAATGGAGTTCTAGAGAGACTATTTTTTGAGAAAAAGTCTAATTTGTGTGAATTGGATTTTGAAAGGGTTGATCATGTTTATGATCACTTAAATGAACCAAAAATTATCCAAAAAAACCTAGTAGGTTCAGGACAGGAAGTGGGGTGAATTTCCCATTGACCTTTATACTGAAGCAGTGAGTAGGTAGCTTGACACAACCTGCACCAACAACTACAATCGACGCCCAGTAGGTCCATCGACGAACCGTCTGTAGCTTCCGTTGATTGGGTGTTGGGATTTCTTTTGGATGAGTCTTATCCAGGGTATGTTTTGATTGACAAATTCTTCACCAACGGGCCTATAGCTGGTCCCTGGGAAAATTGTAACCAGACATTTCCAATGTAAATATGAACATTAACAAGTATAGGACCTTCCACAAAGTTTCACCCAAAATAATAACACACAACACATTCAAACATGCTAGGCACCATCAAGACACACACATGCATATCTTAAGGGCTAACTTTCCAACGTCTTGGACGTTTGGCCTCCAAACTTCATGAAACTCCATACATTTCATATAAACATCATTAGTACTCATTTAAGGAGCTCATAAGCTCATGAAAAACAAATAATAAATAATTACACAGAAGGATTCTTAGGTGATTAATCGTCAAACGTCTTAGTCATTCCTTGATGTTTGACATCCAAATAACTTCAAACCACTCAAGCATACTTTCAAACACATAATTAGCGTGTTAGAAAGCTTATAGAAACATGTGAGGCTCTATAAACCCTACTCATTTTTGGGGTCTTATAGTTCTGTCCTTGTTGTTTGTTCTAATTTACACCCCATAAAAAGTTTGGGTGAGTTTGCCAGCTTGAGTTGTAAGTATTGACATAACCTTGGTGATAACCTCCTCCTGATCATTACCTAAAAATTAAAAGATTCTTGATTTGTCCCACATATCTCAGCACTATGGTCTCCCCCTCCACATACTTCACAATAAGCTTGTGGTTTGTGAACCATATTAATTTGGTCTTGCCGTTTTTTTATAGACACGTTGTTGAAATGAGTTTTCATCATGTTATGCATTGATGCAATCTATGAAGACAGAGAAGTAACTGCATCCATTTCCAAAACTCGGGCAATCTTCTATGAAGTGGCTTAACTTCTCCACCATTCCACTCAGGGTTATATTGTGAAATTCGATTCAACAATGCAAACAACTCAACAATTGTCTTCTCCAAATCTTTTCCACATGCAGCAGAATCAAGTAAAAATTTTGTGGGAAATTTAATAGTAGATATTTAAACCTATTCCATGTTTGGTACAAAATTTCCCCTCCTTTCTGAATGAAGCTCAATATGTCGCTACCTAGTTTTGTTTTTTTAACAGATCAGAAAAACCATATCAAGAATTTTTATGCCAGATCATCCCAATTTGTTATGGAATTTGAAGGCTCTGAAATCAACCATCTTTTTGCTTCCCCAAGGAGAGAAAAGGGAAAAAAAGTGAGCCGCACAAATTTAGAGTTCACTCTTGCAGAAGTGTACGTGACACTGATATTGAGGAAGTTTTGTATATGAACTCATGGATCCTCATGAAATAGCCCAGTCAACTACCCATTTATGTGCAATAGTTGCACCATGTTCTGCTTCAATTCAAACCTTCCACCTAGTGCGGGCTTTAAAATACTTGATAACATTGGTGGTTTGTGGAATTGCCACATCCCTCACTTTCATTTATGCCATAATCACCATGGCTTCTTGTTCTTCCCTCCTTTGTAGGTTTCCAGGTTCTCTTTTATTATAAGGACCAGGACGATTCTCCCTTCTTTGAATTCTCCGGTGATGAATGAATCTTTCTAGTTTAGATAGAGGCTATACAAAACTCTGATCGTCTTCTAGTGCGAGAACCTAACACAACCAGCACAGAAGAGGTGCCAAGATTAAGTTCTCAACACTCATAAAAATGATATAGAAACTAAGAAACTAGATATATATTGATTAGGAAGTCCCCGACAGAGGCGCCAAAAACTTATTGAGTCCAAAATCGCACGCAAGTGCACGTGGTCGCTCAAGTATTAAATAGACTCTTTCAAGTCTAATGTTCGTGCCCAAGGAACTTCAAATCAGCAAAAATCAATTAACAATGACTATCTGAATTCACCCAAGAATTAATGAGATTGATAATTTTTTTAGCTACTATTTCAACATTATCAAGAATTAGCCACTTTAATTAAGAAATTTCAATAAGGCAACTTCGCACGTTAAATAAACATCCCAGGGATATGGCATAACTTGAATACCGGTCCAATGCATATCTATTCCAAGGTACAACAACTTAACTTATGGTGGGTTGGGAATTTTCAATTTTCGATCATACTCTTTCGACTTATAATCACTAACTAATATTGATAGCTTAACTACATAAAAAAGAGGGGCTAGATATAAATCAACAATAGCGCAGTAAGTAATCTTGTTGCATTTTAACCAAATTAGGTGCATCGGTATGAAGCCATCCTATGTACAAAACAATATAGAGATCACTTTAGATTGAAGACATTTCTAGCATTCTTTGGTCTATTCCTCTATTCATCTTCCGATTTAAAGATTTGACTCTAAATATTGTAATGCTGATAATAATGAAATAATAATGAAAGCACACAAAGTGAACACCAACCCCATTTTAAACAAGGAACAAATTCACATTAAACCATCATTTATAGCCAAACCTTAGAACAAAGTATTTTAGCTACTCATAATACAAAATAGCAAGATAAAATGTTATAGAATCATACACGTCTTTTCAAAGATAATGAAGGACAAGAAAAACCCAAGATTTAAGCATAGTTTACATTTTTTAGAAAGTGTAGTGTGCAATAAGAGACACTTAAACTATTTGTAGTCAAATAATTAAACACGTGGGACAATTTTCTTGTCTAGGTCGGTGACGCAGACATACTCCCCGCTGATTTCTGCATATTAGTAGAACGCCCTCTGCGACATGCTTTCATTGCGGACTCCGCTATTAAGGGGAGTCTCTTTCAGTGCTTAGGAGAGTGCCTCCGCGACACGCTGATGCTCCTTCCCAACACAATTTCAAACTTTATGGTTCTTTTTTTTTTCCACTCCTTCCTCTACTTTCTGCTCCTCTATTCAGTGCCCAAGTTCATCTTCATTCCCAATGATTTTTCACCTTAAACATCAAATCATATTGTTAGAAACTGCGGAATTAAATGACTCTAAATGAATGAAAACATTAGATTTAGCCACCAAAAATATCCTAACTCTTATATATATGGGATACACAATGGTTGTTAGGCATACCAATATGCCTAAGATCAACCAACTATTGGTACATCCAACATTCAGTTTCAGCATATTATAACTGTGGCATCGCATTAAGTCATCTCAATATTCAATATCTATATGATGTTCAAATTCTATCATTGCTTTATTGATTTGTGCAGTTATATGATATTTCAGCTTTATTCTATCGTGCATGTTCAATGCATTTCAAGTACTGACACATACTCTATACTACATCCTTTTGTGATGTCAATTTAGGATCTCAACATCCTGATCATACTTAGATCAATTCCGGATCTTCAGTTCAACAACATCAGTGGTGAGTTCTCATTCTTTGAGGACTAGTGACATGATTATGTTTATCACTTTTAGTCGTTGGTTTCTGTTTTGTTAGACCTTGTTGGGGAATCTCCCATAACTTCTAGTCAATTAGAGGGTATTTTCTAACATTGTTAGATTCAACTTACTTTTAGGTCCTCTTACTAGTACTTCTTGGTTTTAACTGAGTTCCTCTCTATAACTTTAGAACCCTTTGAGGACTCTCTGTCATGCATTCCTCATTGACATTGACCTTATGCGATACTTCTTTTCATATGTCTAAGCCCATCAATAGTCATGAACACTATGAGATACACTTTTGGTATGTCTAAGTTCATCCACACTCTTAACCTCAATGATTTACTTCATTAACTAAGTCTTAGTTTATTATACTTTGGACCCTATGAGATGCTTCTCAAGAATGTGTTAGTCCATAGGATATGGATATCTCTACAAAGAAACCATAACTCTACTATGTGATGGATCCCATCCCATGAGACCTAACTTTGGTATAACCCACACTCTACTATGTATGAGTCCCTCCTTAAACTTTTGTCGTCCTCACATCTACTTGTCTGACACTGATACGCTTCCATCCGTTAAAAAGACTTTTAAACGAAAGAATTACCAATACATGCAAGACACTATTCTAGAATTGGTATTTTAGTTAGATTTTACCTCATTATTCACCCATGGTTCCCACAACCCTAGTTATGGAGTTTATTTACCCATGGTCATAATGACACTATTCATATATTTTGTATAAGTATTCATGCACTTACTTTAATGAGAAAGGAAAAAATCAAAAAATTCACTTGATTAATCAACAAAAGCACCAACAATCAATTCCAGAAAAACTGTATCAATTACTGAAATTAATTCTTCAATACTTGAATTAAAGAACTAAGGATTATCAAAAAGTCCAACTCTCCAAAAATCTAACCCCAAAAACGAGCTTTATTGAAGTATTTATGATAAAAACAAAAACGTAATAAAAGAAGGATTCTAATTATTGAAAATCTGTCAAAATGCGTATCGATCGATGGACCTCGTGACGGACCGTCATGGCCTCCACCGTCCCATACATCACAAATTATTCTACTACTTTCTTTATTACCCTCAACGGATAGGTATGACGGACCGTTCCAAGTGCGACGGTCCGTCAAGGGTCTCCGTTCCATAATACTTAAACTTCTTTGAATTTGGGTATCGAGACTACTCTTTGATCATCACGATGAACCAGCATGACAGACCGTCATGGATATGACGATCCATCGTGGACATCCGTAATCCCACACTAGGTTAGACTTCCCCATCTTCCTTCAGCATCTTCTCTCCTCACTACGATGCAACCTATGGACCGTCACCAGCTCGACGAACAGTCACAAGCTCCGTAGGTGGTCACTTCTACATTTCTCGCTCAAAAACATCCGCCTTCGTCTATGGACATATTTCCTGCAAATAAGGAGAAACTTACATAAAAATCAATACATAAAGGCTTTTGGACACACACTAAACTTAAGGAAAAAGCATTAAAAATACTGTGAAACAACGGTATATAAACACCCTAAACTTAAATTCGTTGTTTGTGCTCAAGCAACGCACTATGACTCACTACAAAATATTTGTACAGTAGTATCCATATTTTAGCTTTCGCAATCATTTCGCTATCAATCCTGATCAATCTCATCATGTTTATGCATGTTGTCACTATTAGGCTTGAATTATGTGGAACCAGACCATGACACAGACTCACCATGCGCTGACACCTATCCTCTTCAATTTCTCACCGAGGTGCTAATATTCCCGATATTGCAACTAGAATCATCACCTCAAAAAAACATCCTCATTTTGCACACAATGATTTAAATTTGAGTATAAGGATTACTTTTCAACACTCACTCTCAGAACAAATTCACAACTCATTCATACACATTTCCATAAGCTTGCCCTTATTTTCACTACTTTAAGTTCTCCATACAACTCGTAGGATCACGATATGACTTTTTTAACTTGTAACATACGCTCAGGGTCAGGTAGGTTATATTTAGGTATACTTTAGTGACTTTTTTTCCTCCTTTACATATCGGCTAAGCGTACCACTTTTTATCATTTTATTTCACCCAATTTCTCATATTCTTTCACCTTGCTATTTTCCCTTCTCTCTTCATTTGTGGAAGTGAATCATTTCATTGCTTGCTTTTATTTATTATGTATATATTTTTATTTTACTTTTGTTTCAACTGATTCATGAGTCACTTTACTTTTGTTCTTTCTCCCTCTTTGTTCTTTCAACCCCACTTTCCAAAGCATTCCTCAAAATAGACACCCTAAACTAATGGTTTTTCCATGAGTCAAAGTAAACAATACCCAAAGTTGTGTCAGGGCCACGAAAAGGTTGTTTACTACATTAGTCACCCTCAACTTATGCTTTTGGCATAAGCTGAGGTGCACATGTCAAAGGAGGGACCAGGGCCAACATATTATTCCCAGAAAAGATCAGTTGGGGTGAAAAAGAAAAGTCAATTTTAAGCACAAATCATTTGGATTAAAGAGGGATTAATTTCATTCGTTTTTTAAGGCTAATAATTGACTATATTGATGAAGGGCCTATGATCCTTTCCTAATTGTCTATTATAGCTTACTTTTAGCAGGACTAACCAGGCATGTTCTAGATCAGTACAAATAGTGGACTATTCAAATTTTCCTCACACTCACTTGACATGTCATTACTCTACCAGATTATCAGACACCTAGTTCGAGTCTTAGACTTAGGGTCATGTAGTGGTGTATCTCTATATCATGCTTAGAGACACACATTTATCAATTACTATGCCTAGCCATGCATCATTTTCATTACATCAGGATATCATTTTTGTTTTATCCATCATGCTTCAGAGTTATACTATGTACACAAGATATAGACATGGAAGTTCAATAATAAAAATAATCAGTCTCTTGGGTAAAAAGAGCACAGGCAAGAAAACCAAAAAGAGTATCGTGAATTGGGCTACTAAGACTTCACCCTAGCACTCACTTTACATTTACCTCAACCCCAACAAAAAGATATGCAATTATCCCCAATGCATAAAAAACTTAAATATGAGAGTGGTAGGTGAAGCAAACCTAGGGCGCAAACCGCCAACGATCAGTAAGCTGGTGGGTTCGGTTTCCCAGAAACCACTACCTATGTAGTCTGGACACCCTCAGTATTGTCTTCATCAGCAACAACACTATCAGTAGTGCCTCCTGCTGTCTCCACATCTCTGGAGCTAGATGCCCCAAAAACTGACTCTACAACCCTAATCTGACGCGCCTCCTCATCAGTAATCGAGGCTCTCCTCGCAGCCTCCATCTCACAGCACTCCTTATTCTTTGCTCTGACTTAATATAATTATTAACTAGATACATCATATACTAAGCTCAACATAAAAGACCATCCATCTAACATAAAGAATCAATTCGAAACTGAAGATGAATATATCATAAATAGTTTGACAAACATGGCCTTATTTCAAAGCTTCGAAACGAAGGTGCGAAAGAAACACTAGGTACAACATCCACTAGCTATGTCGAAAACTAAGGTTAGACTAAATCAATAGCATCCTCGAAATCATGAGGACCTACAAAATGGTTTGGAGAAATGCTGAAGTCCAAACCTATGTAAGTGTCGTCAACCTGTCCTCTGACCTGCACCTATGAAAATTTTAAATAGTAGGGGTTAGTACACCACTTTCACTAAGTATGGGCGTATGCACACATACACATAAGGCTATGCATGATCAAAGAAAGCTCTTCCTAAACAACATGCTATTTCTTGAAAGCCCAGTGACTAGACTTTCCTAAATCGTTATATTTGAATGTGGTATGAATATCATGTATTTTAATACATTCAAAGCACACAACTCATTTTCTAAATGATTACAAAACACTGTCCATTCTGTGAGCTTGATTTTTTCAGTTGTCCTTTTTTTTTACAGATTATGGTATGTTTTTACAGATTTTAGTTGTTGTGAATTAACTTATGTTCTTATGCTCTTAATGATTCATTAAACTTTGGTTACTTCGTGTTTCTGCAATGTTTAAACAAATAAATAATTCTGTCTTAAACACAGATTGGCAACACTTTTGAGATCGGACTACATCTAGTTGAGGATTAGGTTGGTGGACTTCCAAAGAATGATATTAAGACTCGAAATGACTACTAAGAGTTCCCAGTAATTTTCTTTCTAGTTAACTAATACCCCAACAACAGTCAACGAATTTATAAACTGTATGGTTCAGCCTTATATTGAGTCATTTGTAATAGTTTTCATTGATGGCATTCTAATCAACTCCAATAGTAGGAAACATATGAGAAGCAAGTAGTAGTTCTGTGAACCAGATGCTTAGAAACCATATGTTTAAGAATAAGATTATGGTAGATTAAAAAAGATAAATGCAGTACGTGATTGGTCCTTAACTACTTTCCTGTTAAGGTTTAGAGTTCTATTGGGTTATCATAGTTATTATTCAGTGTTTGTGAATGTATTTTCTTATATAGTGATACCTTCAATTATATTAACTCATATGAATGTGCCTTTTAAGTGGTCTAGCGCGTGTCATGAAGTGAGCTTTCTAAAGCTCAAGACCTAGTTGACTTCACCTTTAATTTTGACAAGAGTTGAAATTTATGGGTTTATAGTTTACCATGATGCTTTTGGTGTTGGTATGGGTTGTGTGTTGTTGAAATAGGTAAGAGTTATTGCATATTTTTCTGAGAAGTTGAATATTTATTAAAGGAAGGACCCAATTTCTGACATGGAGTTAGTGGTGATAGTCGTCACATTAAATATTTTGAAGGACTACTTATATGCAGTTCTATGTGAGGTATTCACCAACCAGCATACTCTTTAGTACTTTTTTAGTTGGAAGGACCTTAATGTTTGACTTCATAGTTTTTAGTGGTCTTGAATGGCTATGATGTTACAATGCTCTATCACCTGCTCAAGACAAAAATCATAGCATCTCTTATGTGTCAATTTCTTGTTATTGACTCTGGAAGTTAGAGATTATTTCCTTTATATAGATACAACAAAGATTGCACATCCTAAAAGATCCGCCATTACTATTCCTAAAGATCAACTTTCTATATGTACAAATTTGCTATTGAACCCATAAAATCTACCGTGCTTTCCCTCCAAATCATCTATTCTATCACAATATTTATTCCATTTATTCTACAAAAAATGTATATGATCATGCTAGTTTATATAACTATATAATTTCAGTAATATATACAATCATTTAGTTGTCCATCATGCTAACATGAACTTCCAAATTGACGTTTGTGGATCAAAAAACATCAAGTTGCCTAATAAAAACTAATGGTGTTGTCGTGCCATTAATTTTGTACACACATCAGCTATTTGAACATCACTAGAAACATGCGGAAGAGTAATGACTAATTTTTCTACAACTTCTCATATAAATTGACAGTCCACTTCGATGTGTTTGGTCCTCTCGTGAAAAATTGGGTTAGTAGCAATCTGAATAACAGTTGTATTGTCAGCGTGGAGAGTAGTATGGGATTGAGGAAATCCAATCTCAACAAGTAATCTACCAAGCCATGCAACCTCGGAGGAAGGAGTAGACATGGATAAATATTCATCCATTGTTGAAGATTGACACACAATCTTGCTTTTTAGACTTGCATGATATCAATGACTCTCCAAGAATCATGCACCAACCAGTGACTAAACGATAAATATTAGTACATTCCACCCAATAATAATTGCTAAAAGCATTGAACAAATTGAAAAACCACTTGGAAAGAACATTTCATAAGTAGATGATCCTAAAAGGTACTGAATGATGCGACAAACGACCACCAAATTGAGATGACAAGGAGCTTGAATAAATTGACTAACTTATGGAACAACAAAAGAGATATCACGCTGAGTAATAGTAAGGTAATTTAGACTACTAAATATAGTTGGATCATGAAGAAGATCTCCTTCCCTATGATGAAATTTGGTATTTAATTTTAATAGAGTATCTACAGAGGAGAAAGCTTGAGGATTAACCAAAGAAATCAGATCTTCAGTATATTTGTGTTGGCATAGAAATACAGCTTAAGCAACATTATGAACTTCCAAACCAAAAATATAAGTTATAGTACCACGATCTTTCATAAAAAAAAAATCATTAAGCTACTGTTAGATGCTAGTGATTAGTGAAGAACCATTTCCTTTGATAATAATGTCATCTCCATACACCAAAAGAAGAACACAACCTTTAGATGTTTTCCAAAGAAACAAAGATGAATCATATTTGCTCTGCTCAAAAGAAAATTGTAGCTAAGCAGACCAAAAGTTATCAAAACAAGATCTTGGAGATTTTTTTATTCCATAAAAAGGGTGGTTCAACTTGCATATATCTTATGTAGGAAATGAGGACAATCTAGGATGAGGTTTCAATAATAACTCGCACCATATTCATTTTGGGTACGGGTGTAATAGTCTCCTCATAGTCAACCCCATACTCATGTAAGTTATCCAAAAAAATCTATTGAGCTTTGTACTGATAAAGTGTTCTAGATGAATAAAGTTTGATTGAATAAATTCATTTACACCCAATAGGGCGGACATTTGTAGGACATGAAACAATGTCCGATGTGTCATTTTCTTTATGAACCAAAACTTTTTCCTGCACTGTTTTCTACAAACATGCATGCTTGTACTCTTGTGAATAACAAGATGGAACATAAATGTTGGATAAAATAGAGGAAAATCCATACCAATTGGGAGAACGAGATACTCTAGTAGATCTCCGAGTAGGCTCAAGAGGACATGTTCTTGAAGAAATCTCAAATTCTAGTTGTGGTATTGTTTTATGAGGCAGATCAGTGTCTCGATAGGATAATGTTGGATGAAGTCAGTCATACAAAAAATCAAGTTTTGAACCTCTTAAAAGAAGATGATAAATCCTCAAAAGTAGGAAGAAGAGGAGAAACAAAAGATGAATGTACAATCGTAGCAAAGAAATATGGATTCTCAAGCAAAATAACAATTATATAAATGAAGTGTTTGTGAGAACATGGATCATAACAAATAATATCTTTTTGTGAATTACTATAACCCATAAAATCACATTTAATAGACTTTACATAATGTTTATTGCACTGCGAAGGAGGCGAATGCACAAAACAAACACAAGCAAATATATGAAAATCACTATCGTTAGGATTTTGTGATAAAGAAGGAAGTATGGAGACTCAAGATTAGAAATTCAGATGGCAACATATTAATTTAATAGACAGTAGTAGACAAAACATCCACCCAATATTTAGATGGTACAAAGGACGCTATCAATAAAGTACAAGTGAAATAAAACAGATGGAAATTTTTTCATTCAACAACTTCATTTTATTGTGGTGTGTATGAACAAGAGTTTTTTGAGACAATTCCTTTGTCAAGAAAGAATTTTTGAATTCATAAAACATATATTCTTCACCAAAATAAGATCTTAATAATTTTATCCATGTAGAAAATTGAGTCTAAATGTAAGACAAAAATGTTTTGAACATGGAAACACCTTAGATTTGGATCAAATAAATTACACCAACATAAACCGACTATAATGATCTATAAATATCACAATGTATTTGAATTGAGCATGAAAAATAATTTGTGAAATTCCCCCCAACATCACTATGATTGGCATCAAAATACTTTATAGCAGGTCTTCCAAAATTAGGAAAAGGAAGAGTTTTAATTTTGCCTAATTTACGTGTGGAACAATCAATGGAAAAACAACTAAAATTTGATTTTTATTTTTCAAAAACAAGAATATGATAAATGAGATAACACCACAAAATTTGGATGTGCTTGATGAATATTCAAAACCTGAATTTTACTAGCAGTAGAAGTACAAGCAATAGACAGAACATGAGGAATGGAAAAGTATGTAGGAAACAATTGTCCAACATTAGTCCCCTTCACAATTATTTTCCTCGACAACTGATCTTTCTCAAGACAACCAATCCGAAAAAAATTCACATCATAACTGTTACCTACAAATTGTCCAATTCAATTAGTACTAGTTGAGAGATCTGGTGAAACAACAACATTCTTGAAAGTTGGAGTAATCTCCCCAACCTTGGTAATGCATAAATTACTAGCATTTGGAAATGTGTATTTGTGATGGAAGTTTATACATATGAACATTTTTTAGGATGCTCGTTGAGTTGGTCATATCATTGGAAGCACCAGAATCAACAATAAAAAATTTAGATGTAAAATCAATATGTTTTAATCCCAGTGCTTAAAATGGTTGAAAATATAATTTGTTTTACCTTTTAAGGAGTAAGAATTTGTCCTGAAGATGAGTAATCATTAATGGAACCATATATCCCAACTCTACAAGCATTTATGCAACGATTTTGAGGGTGTGTGAGACATTTTTGATAACGTGTCCCTGTTGTTTACAATAGTTACATAACTTGTTTCTACAGATGATAGCAGTATGACCATATTCTTTGAAACAATAGCATTGAGTACTACTCATATCCTTGCCATTTCATGTATTTCGGTAGCAAATGCTACATTGCATCAATTTCTTGCTTGAAAGTATTCTCTGTGACGACGTTGCTCTTCATGAAAAAATTCCATAAAGAAACTATTAAAAGAGGGAGATGGGTCACGATTCATCATGTTCGAGAAAACACGCTCAATGTTGGAGCATAATTTCATAAATAATTAGTCCCGCTTGCTTTGGTTATGAACTGCCAGAATCACCGATAGGGATTCAATAGGTATTTTGGCATAGAGAATATCTGTAAATTCCGCCCATAAGTTCTGAAATCCAAAAGAATAATCCTGAACAAAAAGACCTTCGTGAGAGTAATAGACTTTCGATATGCTAACTGAAAGCGTCTTGCACTATTATCTTGGTTGTAAATCTTTTAAAACTAATCATGTATTACCTTAAATGTCTTGTACAACTATCTTTAATATTCCATTTACCAAGCTTTGTTGCATCAGTAGGAGAAGGATCGCTTTCATCTATTTGGCCCCATAGTTCTTTGCAAGTTAAAAACAAATAAAATAGAAGCTCCAAAGAAGAATAATTTTTCCGAGTGAAACGAAAACCAAAGGATTCATAGTGATGTGAATTCATACCTTAGAATAGATATGAAATCTACAAAGACTCAAGAGATCAACTAGAATCACCAAGAACAAAATTTCAAGAAGCTAGTACTTATTATCAATGAACAATAAACAAAAAACCATAATTTTAAAAAAAAAAATTAGAAGGAACCACATATGACATTATAAAACAAGACAACCAAGTGAACGATCAAATACCATGTAACTTTTCTTCCTAATTCCTATCAAAATGAGAGAGTCTTTCCATTATTTAGAGTAATTAACGATTACACATACCTTCCGCCATTACTATCCCTAAAGATTGATTATGTATCTCTATTAATATGCTAGTGAATCCCATTACAAATTAACTATTCTAACACAATATTTATTCCTTTGATTCTACAAGAAATTTAGATGA
This sequence comes from Solanum arcanum, assembly GCA_027789145.1. Classification (NCBI taxonomy): domain Eukaryota; kingdom Viridiplantae; phylum Streptophyta; class Magnoliopsida; order Solanales; family Solanaceae; genus Solanum; species Solanum arcanum. Next base: position 17,683,913 of record CM050938.1, read on the forward strand.
TCATGCTAATTTATATTACTACATAAATTACATTAATATAAAAAATTATTTAGTTGATTATCATGCTAACACCTTAAACTAGAAGGTGGTGTGCATGTCTAGTTTGTCTTTCTTAGAGGAGGGACCTTTTGCTTCGAACATCCAATCAGGGGATCATATCTATATTCCAAGAGTTACAAATGTGTTTTGATTTATTTTGTTGGAGTCACATTGTTCTTGATACTCTTTTCATTTAAGTACGATGAATATGTATTGTGATCTAACTCATCACTACTGGTGGTGTGAGATTAAGAGGGATATTACGACATTTTTTACTAGATTCTTGAAATGTCAGCTGGTGAAGTCACCAAGAGGAAATGTGGTTTGACCCAAATGTTACCCACTATGTAGTGGAACTTGGAGCCGATAGCTATGGAATTTATGGTAGTCTTTACGCGTAGCTTTTGGAGAATTGATACTATTTGGTTGGTCGTAGATCAATTGAACAAGTCTACACACATTTTTCCGATTCAGGATACCTATAGTTTATGGAGATTAGATCTGATTTACATTTGAGAGATTTTTCATTTGCATGGGTTCCGGTATCTATCATTTTAGATCACGGCACTTAATTCAATTCATGTTTTTTGAGGTACTTTAGAGGCAATTGGGTTCTACAATTGAGATTAACACAACTTTCCATCGAATAACTAAAGGTTAATGGAATTTTGAGGTGTTGAAGGACATGCCTTGGGCCTGTGTTATTTATTGCAAAGGGTAGTGGGACCATTCATTGGCTTTGTAGGAGTTCACGTATAATAATAGATAGCATTTCATTATTCATATGGATATATTTTAGAGTCTTATGGTAAGAGATTTTGATCTTTGGAAGGCTTGTTTGATGCTTTTTAAGTTCAGATGAGGGAAACCAACTTCTTGTATGAATTTATGGTTAGTTTTTATCTGATCTAGGAGAGACTCTACCATACCCAAATTTAGAAGAAGAGCTATGTTGATAAGATAGTTCATTGGTGACTAAGTATTTCTACAAGTGTTGTCCATGAAGGGTGTGATGAGATTTGGGAGGAATGGTGCAACGATCCAAAAAAAAAAGAGGAAAAAAATATATAAGAATAATGCTGACTTAAGGTGATCTAATTATTAATTAAAACTCTAAAATTTTATGGGCATAATGGTCTTTTCGCGTATTAATTAAAATAAACCAGATTTTTAGTAATTTAATTTTAAATTCTATTTGACTAAGTCTAGAATTAGTCTCCTAATCCTAATAGTTCTCTCTCTCTCACACTTCTTAACTCTCTCCCTCTCTCACGTTCTCCATCTTTTTCACGTTATTCTGCCAAACACAACAAAAACCCGAGAATACATCAATAGTTCTTCACGCTTGAAAAACTCACATGAAAGGTATGGGTTTCTCTCATGGAATTCTTTTTCCAAGAGTACTTTCTTTGGAACATTTCTTAAACTTTTGAAACTAAGGTTGTTCCCCTTCGTATGTCTTTGTCCTTAGCTCCCTTACGAATTTGTATGATGGGTATGTTGTGCTGCTATATTTTTGCATGAATGATGTGTTTAAATTAAATATGAATGTGTTTATGAATGCGAAATCACGATAATGATCATCAAAATATGACCAGAAAAGTTGATGTATGGGCGTGTATAGGGCAGTGTTTTAGGCACTGTTTTGGGGTGAATAAGTTGTGTACTTATTGTGTGTTTTATGTGTATAATGGATGTACAAAGTGATGTTCATTATGATGAATTATAGTGAATTAAATAACCATCTTATAGCTATTTAAGATAATGAAAAATAGTACCTAAAAATGGTTGGAGAAGGACAAAATGTCCAGCAACAATGCAATGTTAATTTAGATTAAAGTTTAATAAAAGAATATGAAAATTTAATAAAATTTTAGAGGGGTGAGGCCACCAGGATTTAAACCCGTGACCTCACCTGTATACCTGCTAGTGCAAGAAAAAAAAGGGGGGCTGGGGGCGGGAATCGAACCCACGACGCCTAGTACGCAGAAAGAAAAAAGAAGTAAAGAGTCTGGGGGAATCGAACCCCTTGCCACTGAGTTCGCCAAATAGGGAAAAGAAATGGGGTTGGGGTGGGGGGATAGAACACGCGACTTGGGGAAAGGGAAAAAGAAGGAAAAAGGAAAAAAATGGGAGGCGTGGGATTCACACCCACGACCTCCCGATACGCGCGATGAAAAAAGAAACGCGAGGCGTGGGAATTGATCCCACTACCTCTATAGGCTAATTTTTTTTTAAAAAAAAATGAGGCTGTCGGGATTCGATCCCACAACCTCACTATAGTCGCCCATTTAAATAAATTAAATAAGGAGGGGTTGTGGGGGTTCGAACCCACCACCTCACAGCCTCCTCCTCAACGAAATTGATTGAAAAATAAAGGGGGGCTGTGGGGGTTCGAACCCACAACCTCCCATTCCAAGCGAATTTAATTAAATCAAAAAAGGATTTAAATAAGAATTTTAATTAAAATAGAAAATTAATTCTTTTATTTAATTATTGAGATTTAATTTAGAATAATAATTCAAATAGAATATTAATTATTTCATGAAAATATTGTGATTTATTTTAGAGTTCTAATGTCATGAATATTAGAAATAAAATCAATGAAAAATATAAATGATATCCAAGTGATTCAAAATTTGGGTTCCCATGCCCAAATATCCGTATTCATATATAAGTCATACGTGAGTAAAATATTCAAGAATAATGCCATCTACTTAGATCAATAATCAAGATCTTGGTGTATATACAAGATACATAAGTCTTGTAATACATAATCTTAGGAAAATAAGAATAACTTAACGAACTATAAATTAAGCCACATGGCTTGTATGTATAGACACATAAGTTTAACATACGTTCAAGAATAAGTGAACCTAAGATATACGTAATGAAATGAAGGAATGAACATTCACGTAATAAGAGGTGAGTAACTATGAAAAATAAAGGTGCTAATAATGAAGAATGTGGTGACAATCATGATGTGAGGCTAATGTATATGATGAGCAATATCAAATGAGCCTAAGTAAATTTTACCAATGCGTACTCACCAATGAGAGTGTAAGATAATGAACAGACCAGTCTCGATGAACACTCTAATGAAAATATTTAGTTTAAAACACTTAATACTAATGACTAGATGAGAAATCATCTATTGAGCTACGATGTCCTCATACTAGAAGCCAATTTCCATGATGTATGAGTTGAATGTAATGGAACTTTATATTGAGCACCGATAGGCTAGCTATGAGTGGTGATGCCTTCTTTTGGGAAGGGCGGAGGTACACGTAACACTCATGAGATGAGACTGTCCGGCTTGTAGGGTATTGGTCTCCATACATATCCTAGTCTTTGAACCAATATTGCCACTATAGGGAGGGATTTGGCGGGGTTAAATTTCCATATACGCTAGAATGTTATCGAGTCACTTTGGCCAGTCATTGAACCTCTTTTGGCGTGGGGGAGACACTGGAATTCATGATGCTCACATAATCTATGTCGGTTAAAGTTAAAGTTCCCAATGAATGAATGAGGCCAGCCTCAAATGAATCATATAAAGAAATGAATGATACCGAAGGTTAGGATAGTATAATCAAGAGGTGAACTAAATTCAGGTAATGACATTACGTTATTCCGTATCATTGCATAGCAAACCCGATGAAAGTATTAAACTACATCCTAGGCATAGCTAGTGTTTGCACTAGACTATGAATGAATTAAAATGAAATATGTATGAAGGAATGAAGAAGACTCTGTGTTTGCTAAAGAAGGCTCCCTATTTGAGGTCCCATATGTTGAGACTTCATTTTGGAAAGACTTAAGGTAAAGTCTATGATAACAAGGTCTCATGCAATATTAATGAGTAATATGAAAGAATCTATGTATTATATGTTATGTGCTATATGAAGATATTATGTTTTGTGTGCCATACAATAACTATAATGATGCATATCACTCTCATGGTACAAATTTCAAATCTTAATTTGGCATGTTCACTGACTTGACTTCCAAAAATAATGTTGTTAGGAAAGGGCTATTCTTTCTCATGCATGTCCCTGGTATGTTCTTGCATATACCCATACTTAGTACAAGTGTGTACTAATTTGATATAAACATCTACTTTTAGGTGCACACACAGGTGGATTGTAGAGCTACAGGTTCGTTCTTGCAGTTATCCCGACGTCAACATTCATCCGGAGTTTGGTAGGTCCTCATGCTTTCGAGGATGATACTGTTTTACATTGTAGAGTATTTTAGATTTGAGCTAGTGGAGCATGTTCCACTATCGTTTGCTTATTGTTTTTGTTCAGACTTTGTATTGGTGCTATTTTTGCCGATATACAATTAATACTTAATGAATTATTCCTTTCAGTTGCTTATCTCTTAATTATTAAATGGTTGATGATGAACGATTATGAAATATAATGAATATTTATCAAGTATGATTAAAGATTCAAAAATTTTAAATTTTCCACTATATTAACCTATGTAAATTAAGAATGACGTAAGTAGGCTTGTTTGCGACCTCTGAGAGGTCAACGACGTCGGCCTCGTCTGGGGTCTAGATTCTAGTCGTGAGAAAGTTGGTATCAGAGCACTTGGTTAAATTTCAAAAAAAAAATGAGTTTTCATCAACTATATTGAGTAGTTTCTAAGTCATGGTAGTGAAGTGCACCACTATCCTGGATTGGAGATTGCATGATGCGTAGGAAAAACATCCCTTCTTCTGATCTGATTGTGCTTTTCCTAATGTTTGAATTCTTGGTAATATGAACGTGTCTAACATCAATCCTTGTTGTTTTAAGAGAATGAACACTTGGAGAACTAAGGGTCTGAGGACGGGAGCAGCAGCAGCTAAGGGTAATCAGAATCCACCCCAGGCTCCAGATAAAGGAGTGGCCATGCCAGTTAACCCAGTTGGGTTGACTGATGCGGAGGTGAGGGAAACTCTAGCCCAGATGGCACAAACCATTACGATGCAGGCCCAGGCTATGATTGCCCAAGTCAACCGGTAGGATGTTTAGAGGGAGAACCCACTGGTCTGCAGCATGGCTGACAGACTGCGACATTTCACGAAGATGAATCCTCCTATATTCACTGGGGCTAAGACTTCAGAAGATCCTTAGGAATTTATAGACGAGTTGCATAAGATGCTGGTGGCCATGGGGGCCATTGATATTGAGAAGGCTGAGCTGGCATCCTACTATCTCTAGGATGTTGCACAAAATTGGTGCAAAATGTGGCAAGATAGTCGTGTCCTAGGTAGAGTGCCAGTCACATGGGAGTTGTTCAAGACAACATTTTTGGAAAGGTTCTTCCTCAAAGAGATGAAGGAGAGCAATGTTGAGGAGTTCATCAACCTTAAACAACGATCTATGATGGTCAGTGAGTATTCTCTGAAGTTTGTGAAGGTATCAAGGTATGTTACTTCCCTTGATATTTAATAGCATGAATGAGGAGAGTACTTAACTTTGTTGAAATTATCGAGGTATGCTACTTCCGTGGTTTCGAATAGCAGGGATGAAATGAGTAGGTTCCTCACAGGTATAAATGGAGACCTGGAGGAGGAGTTTGGGTTTGCGATGCTCCATGATAATATGGACCTTTCTAGGTTAACGGTACATGTCCAGCAGGTAGAGGATAGCCGAAAGAGGAGAGGTGTATGTGATATTAGGAGGCCTAGGCGTCAAGATCAGGTAGGTCCCAGCCATGGGGGCCATAGAAACAGTTTTTGCGTCCGTGAGCAGCCCAAATTCAAGAAGGGGAAACAGAGTTCAGGGAATTCTAACCCGCAAGGAAATACAACACATAGAGGAGGCAGACCCGAACCCAAGAGGGGCAATGACGGTGAGATGTTGCGTCCAAAGAAGACTTGTACTAAGTGTGGCCGAGATCATAGTGGAGAATGCAGACATGGCACTAATGCCTGCTTCGGTTGTGGTAAGAGTGGACACATAGTAAGAGATTGTCCCCACAACAGTGGTCAGGTTGGGGGTAATGCGCAGCCTAGGCCTACCCCACAGAGTGCAACAGTAGCTGAGCTTCCCATGAGGAACAAATTCTATTCCCTGAAAGACAGGGAGCAGCAGGAGAAGTCCGGTGATGTTGTCACAAGTATGCTGCAAGTATTCTCAACTTCTGTTTATGCTTTACTTGATCCAGGGTCTACGCTTTCCTTTGTGACTTCTCTGCTTGCCCTAACTTTTGAAATACTACCTCAAGTTCTGCATGATCCTATAGTGGTTAGTACGCCTTTAGGAGAAAACGTAAGAACTGATAGGGTATACAAGGATTGCCTAATAGTTGTGAGTGGCAAGACTATGTGGGCAAACTTTATTTAGTTACCCATGCATGATTTTGATATTATTCTTTGCATGGACTGGCTTCATAGTTATTATGCTTTCTTGACCTGTCGTAGTTGAGTGGTGAAGTTTTGCTTTCCTAAAAAAGAAGAGTTAGTCTGGGAGGGGTACAATCTGAATCGTCCTAACCCCTTGATTTCAAATGCTAAGGCCAATAAAATGATGACCAAGGGGTTACTATGTCATCTTGTGAGTGTTAATGATTTAGATCATTACGTTTCTTCCATAGACTCGGTGCCTGTGGTAAATGAATTCCTAGATGTGTTTACTGAAGATTTGCCTAGAGACCCTCCCCTTTGAGAGATTGACTTTGGTATCGACTTAGAACCTGACACTAAACAAATCTCAATTCCTCCTCATAGAATGGCTCCAGTAGAACTCAAAGAGTTGAAGCTGCAGTTAAAAGATCTCACTGATAAGGGTTTTAGTCAGCCGAGCATATCCCCTTGTGGCGCTCTAGTGTTGTTTGTAAAGAAGAAAGATGGGAATCTTAGAATGTGTATCGATTATCGGCAGCTCAACAAAGTAACTATAAAGAATAAGTATCCACTTCCCAGAATTGATGAATTGTTCGATCAGCTCCAAAGGTCTAGTTTCTTCTCTAAGATTGATCTTCGTTCAGAGTATCATCAGCTCATTGTTAGGGATGCGGATGTCCCAAAAATAGCTTTTCGTACCCGTTATGGTCATAATGAGTTCTTGTTTATGTCATTCGGTCTCACAAATGCACCTACTACATTTATGGATCTCATGAACACGGTCTTCCATGAATACCTTGACTATTTCTTCATAGTATTCATTGATGACATTCTCATCTACTCTAAGACCAAGGAAGAGCATGAACAACATTCGAGAATAACCTTGTTGGTACTTAGACAACATCAGTTGTATGCCAAATTCAGCAAATGTAAATTCTGGCGGAGATCAGTAACCTTCCTAGGCCATGTTGTGTCCGATCAAGGTTTAGAAGTGGACCCTAGAAAGACAGAAGCTGTTAAAAACTGGCCAAAGCCTCTTACTCCCACCGAAATCCGTAGCTTTCTGGGATTGACTGGTTAGTACCGTATGTTTGTGGAGGGCTTTTCTTACATTGCTGCCCAACTTACAGCCTTGACAAGAAGAAATCCATGTTTGAATGGATGGAGACTTGTGAGAAGAGTTTCAAGGAGATCAAGGACAGACTCACTTCAGCCCCGGTGCTTACTCTTCCTAAGAGTGCGAGAATTACATTGTGTATTGTGATGCATCTAGGGTTTGTTTGGGATGTGTTCTTATGCATGTTGGTAAGGTGATAGCCTATGCTTCCAGACAGCTCAAGGTTCATGAAAAGAATTATCCCACTGATGACTTGGAGTTTGAAGTTATGGTGTTTGCATTGAAGCTGCGGAGGCATTATTTGTATGGAGTACATTTTGATGCGTTCATGGATCATCAGAGTCTCCAGTATGTGTTCACGCAGAGGGAGTTGAATCTACGTCAACACATATGGTTGGAGCTGTTAAAGGATTATGACATGAATGTACACTACCATCCAGGTAAGGCTAATGTTGTGGCTGATGCTTTGAGCAGGATGAGTATGGGGAGTACATCCCACGTTGAGGATGAGAAGAAGGAGCTACTGAAGGAGGTACACATACTTGCAAGACTAGGTGTGCGGTTCGTTAACTCTACTAGTGGAGGTGTTTCAATTCACCCTAGTTCTGAATCATCCCTGATAGAGGAAGTCAAAAAGGGTCAGCATCTTGATCCTGTGTTGATGGAGCTGAAGGACTCAGTGTTGTTACATATGAACGAGTCTTGTGCTTTCGAAGATGATGGCATACTTAGATACAAGAACCGGTTGTGTGTTGCAGATGTAGATGATTTACGATATCGGATTGCTACAGAGGCCCATGGTTCCATATATTCCATACATTCCATACATCTAGGTTCCACCAAAATGTATCATGATCATAAGAAGATTTATTGGTGGGATGGCATGAAGAAGGATATTGCTGACAATGTGGCTAAGTGTCCTAATTGTCAGCACGTTAAGGTAGAGCATCTTAAGCCTGGTGGTTTGAATCAGAATATTGACGTTCTGACTTGGACATGGGAGGCCATTAATATGGACTTCGTCGTTTGTCTTCCGAGGACTAGGAGGTAGCATGACTCCATATGGGTTATTATGGACAGATTGACTAACTCTGCCCACATTATCCCAGGGAAGTCTACTTACAGGGCCGAGGATTAAGCGAGACTCTACATTGATGAGATTGTGAGATGGCATGGGATTCCTTTGTCTATCTTTTTAGATAGACCAGCTCAGTTTACTTTGCATTTTTGGAGATCTTTCCAGAAAAGCTTAGGCATGCAGGTGAAACTTAGCACCGCCTTTCATCCTCAGACAGATGGGCAGGCAGAGCGCACTATTCTGACATTTGGAGGACATGTTGAGAGCGTGTGTGATGGACTTTAGAGGTAACTGGGATGACCATATACCTTTGAAAGAGTTCTCAATAATAATAGCTATCACTCCAACATTGAGTTGGTACTGTTTGAGGTATTGTATGGTAGGACGTCTAGATCTCTAGTTGGAGTGTTCGAGGTTGGAGAGTTATCCATTTTGGGTCCATAGATCAATCATGAGGCCTTGGAGAAAGTTAGAATGATTAGGGAGAGGTTTGCTACTGCTTACAGCTGACAGAAATCATATGTAGACAACAGAAAGCGACCCTTAGAATTCAACGTTGGTGACCAGGTTTACTTGAAGATATCTCCTATGAAAGGGATGACGAGATTTGGTAGAAAAGGGAAGCTTAGTTCGAGGTATGTGTGTCCATATTAGATCCTACAGCGTGTGGGTGAGGTGGCCTATGAGTTAGCATTGCCTGCGGAGTTAACTTTTGTTCATCCAGTCTTTCATGTCTCTATGTTGAAGACCTTCCTAGGTGATCCAACATCAATCCTACCTGTAAAAGGTTTAAGGGGTGGTGAAGACTTGTCCTATGAGGAGGTACCTATTGAGATTGTAGACAGACATGTAAAGCGGGTGAGGAACAAGGAGATTTCTACAGTGAAGGTATTGTGGAGAAATAATCTTGTGGAGGGTGCTATGTGGGAGGCTGAGGCCGACTTGAGATCTCGATATCCCCATCTTTTCAAATCTTGAGGTTAGAATTCCTACTCTTAAGGCTATAGTTCCTTATCTCTTTGTATTTTGTTGCTATTGGCTGATTGTACATAGCGATAAAGTGATGATCTAATTGGCATTACAATGTGTAATGGTAGTGTCATCTGGTGACGAATGTTCCTAAGGGGGGGATAATTTAACAATCAAAAAAAAAAGAGGAAAAAATAAATAAGAATAACGGGTACTTAAGGTTACTTAATTATCAATTAAAAATCTAAATTTTTAAGGGCATCATGTTACTTTCACGATTTAATTAAATTAAACCAGATTTGTATTAATTTAATTTTAAATTCTATTTGACTAAGTCTTAAATTAGTCTCCTAATCCTAATAGTTCTCTCTCTCACGCTTCTTAACTCTCTCCCTCTCTCACGTTCTCCATCTTTTTCACGTTATTCTGCAAACCACAACAAAAACCAGAGAATACACCAACAGTTCTTCACGCTTGAAAAAATCACATGAAATTTTAAGAAAAACAAAGCAACCAAAAACATTAAGGGGCAGAGAAGTTGTTCGTTGAGTGGTGTGGACGTTGAGGTAATTTGGATTGATAGTTGGAGAGAGTTTTGGGTAGCTAATTCTTCGTTTGAACATCAATAATGGTATGGGTTTCACTCATGGAATTCTTTCTCCAAGAGTACTTTCTTTCGAACGTTTCTTAAACTCTTGAAACTAAGGTTGTTCCCCTTCGTATGTCCTTGTCCTTAGCTCCCTAATGAATTTGTAGGATGGGTATGTTGTGCTACTATATTTTTGAATGAATGATGTGTTTAAATTAAATATGAATGTGTTTACGAATGGGAAATCACGATAATGATCATCAAAATATGACCGGAAAAGTCTATGTATGGGCATGTATAGGGCAGTGTTTTAGGCACTGTTTTCGGGTGTATAAGTTGTGTATTTATTGTGTATTTTATGTGGATAATGGGTGTACAATGTGATTTTTAATATGATGAAGTGTAGTGAACTGAATATCCATCTTATAGCTATTTAAAATTATGACAAATTGCACCTAAAAATTGTTGGAGAAGGACAAAAATTTCCAGCAACAATGCAATGTTAATTTAGACTAAAGTTTAATAAAAGAATCTGAAAATTTAAAAAAATTTAAAGGGGTGAGGCCACCAGGATTCGAACCCATGACCTCACCCGTATACCTGCCAGTGCAACAAAAAAAAGGGGGTTGGGGGCGGGAATCGAACCCATGACCCCCAATACACATAAAAAAAAGAAACACGGCTGGGGGAGGTCGAACCCCTGGCCAGTGAGTTCTCGAAAAAGGGAAAAGAAATGGGGCTAGGGTGGGGGATCGAACACGCGACCTGGGGAAAGGGAAATGAAGGAAAAAGGAAAAAAATTGGAGGCGTGTGATTCGAACCCACAACCTCCCGATACGCGCAAAAAAGAGAAAAAAAAGGAAACGCGAGGCATGGGAATCGATCCCACGACCTCAGTAGGCGAATTTATTTTTTTTTAAATGAGGCTTTGGCGATTCGATCCCACAACCTTACTGAAGTCACCCATTTAAATAAATTAGGAAGGAGGGGCTGTGGGGGTTCGAACCCACCACCTCACAACCTCCTCCTCAGCGAAATTGATTGAAAAATAATGGGGACTGTGGGGGTTCGAACCCACAACCTCCCAATTCAAGAGAATTTAATTTAAAAAAAGTATTTAAATTAGAATTCTAATTAAAATAGAAAATTAATTCTTTTATGTAATAATTGCGATTTAATTAAAAATTCTATTTAAATAGAAAATTAATTCTTTTATGTAATTATTGAAATTTAATTTAGAATTCTAATTAAAAATAGAAAATTTATTCTTTCTCGTAAATGTTGAGATTTAAATTAGGATTCTAATTTAAATAGAAAATTAATTATTTCATGAAAATGTTGAGATTTAATTAAGAGTTCTAATGTCATGAATATTAGAAATAAAATCAATGAAAAATATAAATTATATCCAAGTGATTCAAACTTTGGGTTCCCGTGCCCAAACATCTATATTCATACATAAGTCATATGTGAGTAAAATATCCAAGAATAATGCCATCTACTTAGATCAAATATCAAGATGTTGGTATATATAGAAGATACATAAGTCTTGTAATACATAATCTTAGGAAAATAAGAATCTCTTAAAAAACAATAAATGAAGCCCCATGGCTTGTATGAATGGACACATAAGTTTAACATACGTTCAAGAATAAGTAAACCTAAGATATACATAATGAAATGAAGGAATTAACATTCACGTTATAAGAGGTGAGTAACCTTAAAAAATAAAGGTGCTAAAAATGAAGAATGTGGTGACAATCATGATGTGAGGCTAATGTATATGATGAGATCAATCTCAAATAAGCCTAAATAAATGTTACCAATACATACTTACCAATGAGAGTGTAAGATAATGAAGAGACCAGTCTCAATGAACACTCTAATGAAAATATTGAGTTTAAAACACTTAATACTAATGATGAGATAACAAAACATCTATTGAGCTATGATGTCCTCATAATAGAAGCCAACTTCCATGATGTATGTGTTGAATGTCATGAAACTTTATATTGAGCACCTATAGGCTAGTTATGAACGGTGATGCCTTCTTTCGGGAAGGGCGGAGGTTCAGGTAACTCTCATGAGATGAGATTGTCCGACTTGCCGGGTATAGGTCTCCATACATATCCTAGTCTTCGAACCTATATTGCCACTATAGGGATCTGGCGGGGTTAAATTCCCATATACGATAGCATGTTATTGAGTCACTTTGGCCGGCGATTCCACTACTTTTCGATGTGTGGGAGTCACTAGATTTCATGATTCTCACATTACCTAAGTCGGTTAAAGTTAATATTCCCAATGAATGAATGAGGCCACCTCAACCGAATCATATAAAGAAATGAATGATACTGAAGGTGTTAGGATAGGATAATCAAGAGGTGAGTTAGATTCAGCTAATGACATTAGGTTATTCCTGATGATTGCACAGCAAACCAAATGAAAGTCTTAAACTACATCCTAGGTATAGCTGGTATTCGCACTGGCCTATGAATGAATTGAAATGAAATACGTATGAAGGAATGAAGCAGACTCTGTGTTGGCTAAAGAAGGCTCCCTAATTGAGGCCCCATATGTTCAGCCCTCATTTTTGAAAGTCTTATGGTCAAGTCTATGATAACAAGGTCTCATGGCATATGAATGAGTAATATTAAAGAAGCTATGTGTTAAATATTATGTGCTATATGAAGATATTATGTGTTGTGTGCCATACGATAACTATAATGATGCATGTCACTCTCATAGGATAACTTTCCGAATCTCAATTTGGCAGGTTCATTTACTTGACTTCCAAAAATCATGTTTTTAGGAAAAACTTATTCTTTCTCATGCATGTCCCTGGTGTGTGTTTGCATATACTCATACTTAGTACAAGTGTGTACTAATTCCATACAAACATCTACTTTTAGGTGCAGGCACAGGTGGACGGTAGAGCTACATGTTCATTGTTCCAGTTATCAGAGCGTCAACATTCATCCGATGTTTGGTAGGTGCTCATGCTTTCGAGGATGCTACTGGTTTACATTCTAGAGTAGTTTTAGAGTTTAGCTAGTGGAGCATGTTCCACTAGCGTTTGTTTCCTGTTTTGGTTCAGACTTTGTATTGGTGCTATTTTGGCCGATATAAAATTAATACTTAATGAATTATTCCTTTCAGCTGCTTATCTCTTAATTGATAGATGGTTGATGATGAACGATTACAAAATATAAAGAATATTTAGCAAGTATGGTTAAAGAATCAAAAATTTCAAATTTTTAGTTGAAATTAACCTATGTAATGTAAGAATGACGTAAGTAGGCCTGTTTGCAACCTCTGAGAGGTCAACGACACCGGTCTCGTCTGGGGTTTAGATTACAGTCGTGACAAATGTCAAGGTTAGATCTATGTTTATTGGCCCTCTTATGATTTGAGATGGATTAGATATATTTCTTATGAGTTATCGTTACCCCCATCTCTTTCGGGTGTTAACCTTGTGTTTAATATCTGTATGTTAAGATGGCATGTTCCTGATGAGTTTCACATACTTTAGTGAGACGCTATTCAGCTTGATGAGTTCTTAACATTTTAAGAGGATCATGTGGATATTCTAGAGAAACAAGTTTGGAAGTTTATGTCTAAGGATATTGCGTCGATGAAAATTAAGTGAAGGCATCATCTGATAGAGAAGAATGCATAGGATTCCCTTCTTTTCGAGCCTTCAAGTACTTTCTTGTTTTTACTTCTGAGGAGGAAAGCCATTTTAGTGGTGGATGTTGTAATGAAACTCATGGTAATTTTCATATTCTTGTGTGAATTTATCTTTTTCCCCCTTTCCATTACTTTTGTGTAGTGTTTGTTGTATGTTGGGATGGGTTGCACACTTTTCCAGGTGAGAGTTATGTGAGTATTTTTACCTTTTGGTAGGTTTTGAGTTTAAAGAGTTGAGTTTTGTATTCTTTTGATAATCTAATGTCATATCATATTTTCGTTATTTCAACTAGTTCCAAAATGTCTATTTTGGGCTAGTTGCAAGGTTGGTTCATGTCTTATTGCCTTCAGCGTAAGTTTGAGCTATTGGCAAGATGTTTTTGAAAGTTTGGCTAATATTTGAATTCGGTTAACATTCCTAGTTAATGTTCTTGAATAAGAATTCCATTGGAATGGTTAGCTTCAGAATTCAGAGTTTAGTCTAGAGCAAATTTTTGTTCGGATCCCAAGGTGCTTTAGTTAATTTTGTAATGATTTTGCGTTTTTCATTTTTGTTTATTTCGTGTAAGTGTTGACTTGGGTAAATATTTTAATGAGACGAACTCCATTGGTTGTTTCATTAACTTTGTTGAGTCTGAAATATCAATTTTGTGGCATAGCATACTTTGTTTGTGTTCAAGGGATTCTAAACAAATGTTGAGCCCGAACCATTGCATTTTCTTAACCTTAAAGTGCAGTTGATGTAGTCTTTGCTGATGCATCATGCACTGTACTCTGCTTTCGTGGACTAGGTTCCCCATACAGGTAGTAAGAAATTATTGGCCGTTCTAAATATATTAGCCCCGTTTTAGTTTAAATTTTCTGCCACCACTCTTAAATCCTTCTTTGCAGGCACTAAAAAACAATGTAGAATCTATATGTCAATCAGGCATTCTAAGATCCCCATTTTCAATCAACTTCAAAGAAACTATTATTTGAATTTGTCCTTATGATTTCATTAAAATAATTCCACAATAAGTTGAATTTATCAGAGATATGTCCATTGATTATGGTAATATCCTCATTTCCCCTTCTATATTTATGCGTACCTCTAGCAAATTGTTGATGTTCATTTGAAATATTGCAATTTCGTGCTTGATTGAAGGTTTTCCTAAGATTCATTCCAATATAAGAGTAAGGTTCAAAGTAAACCTCGATCACTCTATATTCACGGATGTTCTGGGATACTAAAAAATTATCTAAAGTAGTTGAGAAAAGTCTTATGCTTGTGCCTAATGTGACTAAATCATTAGCTTCTTCAATATCTTATTCATAATCTTGAATTATGATTACTTCGTTTTAAAAGAATCAACATAACCAATAAACTTTACATGACATCAAAATAATGTTTTAAATCTTGGTTCTTCATAACACCGTTGTGGATTAATTTGATGTTGGTTTTAAGGTATCATGCATAAAATTTGTGGAAGAATAAAAAAAAGAACAAAAAAATATTATTATGTTTTTAATAACATAGCCTCCCAAAAATTAAAGACTTGAACTCTAAAAGATTCATAAAAGAGAGGAGTGGTACCACCTTACGCTCATAACATCATTATCTTGAGCTTGCAAGATTGTGTAAATTGATGATATCTTATCTAGTTTTCTCAGTTTAGTGACAATAGGGACAAACCTACCACAAATGGGCCCTGCAGTGTGCAATTCAAATTTACTAAGAGCTCCTATATTGGCTTCGAACACTGGGTGGAAAACATAAGAAAAGACAATGGGGAGAAAAAAGTCAAGAAAGTGAGAAGATGTTAGCAAAAAGTGAAACCAACAATGTTCCTCACATTGTCAATAGAAACATAGATAGAGATCAATCTTGATCATGCGTAAAATACTTAACAATTAAAATCGATAATGGAGACTAGTTTGTTAAGATTAATGTTTCTTAGAATGTGTGTATACATGACCGATTGTGTGAGTGACAGATGAGATACAGAGGTTATACATTTAACATAGTGGATACAATCCAAAATTAGATTTCAACTTTTCAAATCCATAAAAGGTTTCATCTATAACTCATTTTGAATCCCCAATAGAGTTTAGTTTCTATTAGCAGGGAATCTAATTTCTATCTTTTTTTCTAGATTCAACATTTTCAAATTGTTTTGAAATAAAGTCAAACAAATCATTCTATGTAGTGTAATCCTTGGAACGAATTTCATCAATTTTATAACCATGGCATATAATTTCAAAAATCAAGTTTCAGAATGTCTCAACACATAGTGATATGTTATTGTCAATATCAGATATCGTGATTTGGAAATTAAACAATACACTTTATTTAATTAAAAATGAATTAAATGGAAGATGCAGAATAAAATCTTTGTGACGAAAATAATTTAGCAGATAATTTGAATTATTTTGATATATTAACCTTAGCTTATGCATAATCCTTATCCTCAATAGTCATTATAGTCGTGAAGTACTCTTTATTTATTGTCATTAAATTATGTTTCTTTTACTAGATACCCAACATATGTGTATTCTTAACCCATGTATATCAATAATACATTTATTTTCTCTGTCATATGCATATTCGAAACAAAACTCTGACAAAAACTTTTATTTGAAAAGTTAGTTTTCCAATGTATAATTAGGATCAATAGTAATGTGTTTTACGTTCTTTTGATCTGGGTACTCAAAAGTACCATACTCATATGTATGACTTAAAATCCAATTAATACCAAAAAATTGCACACAAAAATTTAGACTTTATGTATCTCATTATAAGACATCAAATATAAGTAGACTTGAGTTGAAAAATCTCAACTCAACCCTATCCCAATAACGAGTTGGGTTAAGCCAACATAATTGAGCAAGCCCTTTTTTGTGGCACTTCTCTATCTTGACCTAAAAATTTTCATTTCCTCAAATATTTTACTATTCACTGTTTAATTTCCTCACTTATTCTTTCTTCGTCTCTGCTGATGAACGTTATAAAGTTATAACTCGTATAGCTACACAAATGTTCATGTTTCATCTAGACGAATATGATCTTAACCCCATGATGATGAAGTATTTTGATTAGCTCTTTGAGGGAAAAAGTGAAATTCCCATGATAGATTAGAGGACAAACGGTAATGTTAGCTTTCCTTTTCGCAAATACAAATTCAACAGATTGAAACATATAAGGGAACTCTAATCAATTATTTTTTTAGGTTGTCTAGTCCCTTTGCAGTGCTTCACTGTTGTACTCTCTACGGGTCTATATATCTACCAATCAGGTATTAATATCTACCTTTTAAATATGCAAACAAAATCTAAGATTACAATGAAAAACTCTTCAGTCTCTTAATTTTTCATCATATGAGAAATCTTGTCTTTTTCGTTATGTGCTCTAATACTTGATTTCTCAAGTGCATGATAATTAACCAACCGAATCTAATTCAAGCAAATGAAAAGGAAATATAGCTAACCCCATAGATAATTATTAACATCTAAAAGTCTATAAACTAGTAGAGACCGATTGAAATTCTGAAATGGATAAAATCAAACACAAATTTCTCATAACATAAATTTGAGTTTTGCTTCAACATGGTATTAAATTTCAAACTCTGCTAGAAAAGGAATGAAGAAACAAATTATATGGCACCAAATTGTGAATTAACGGTTATTCAAGTCAATTTCATTCACGCTTTTAACCATAATTTTCTAAAATAGATGGCGAATGGGTGCACGAGTTTTTCTATGGAATGCCAAAAAATTTATATTAAGTAATCTGCGTTACTAATCCAACTTGAAATCATTTTCTCTTCTGTCCAAATGATTTCTTTTTTTCACCAATAGTGCTCGCCTTAATTCATCTTTGATTAACTCCCCTATGCTCATCCAATATACCAAATCTAAACTCATTCCGCGATATCTTATTATTTATTCCATTTCTTAGTAATTTCAGCAATGAGCTTAATGTTTTCTTGTTGATATTTCCAAGTACGTTTCATATACATCTAATCTCGAAAAGCTTCACATCTTGAATCAAAAAAATATTACCCTTTAAATGGTTAAGGTTGGGGCGAAAATTAAAGGGATTTAGTTTTTGACCTGTATGGATCTCACTCTTTTGTGTAACTAAAATTTTTAGGTTATAACAAGGTTGTTTCAATTTTGTAAAAGATATATATTTTCTATTCAAGTATCGATTACGTTTTTGATTCTGTATACATTTCTTCAGAGCCTAGCAGTTCGGTTGTCACTGATTATGGGGTCAAGCTTTTGTTAGTGAATTCGAGTAGCATTCATAAGATCAATGGGGTCGATTTTTTTGAAATCATCATCTTACTGATAAGAAGTCTTAAACGTCATTGATCTTAAATAAGTGAAGAAGGAGGAAGTAATTGAAGATCCTCTTAAGTATATATCAAGGATTTCTTATACAACTGCTTTATGATTTTTTTTGTTGAAATGTATGTTCTACCATTGATTTGAGGCATAAATTTACTGTATGATTCGTGGTTTTATGGTCCTAACTATAATTGGAATCATTTAAGAGATTTCTTTGTGTTAATTCTTTGATATGAGAATGTCACTTTGAGTAATAAACTCGTAAAAAAGTTATTAACTATCTCTCGACATTTATAACACATTGAGATGGAGGATTTTCCTTTTATTACCCTAAAAGGGGTCCTCTATATAACAGTCTTTATATACAAGTCATACTTCTTTCTACAACATAAGAAAATATTTTTGGTTAAGGGGACATGGGAACCCATTAGTTTTTGTAAGCATTATGATATGAAGTTTTTTCATTTATGATTTGATGTTTAGGAGTTTCATCTTGTGCAAATTGTGTTATTAATTCATGAATAATTTGTGTTATTAGTAATAAAATATTATTTGCAAAAAGAGAACCAAATGCAATTGTTTTTCCCCCTCTAGTAATTCATTAGATTACCACTGAAATCTGATTACATATGTAGAAAAAGTAGTGACTAAGCTTCTACATTTATCTTGAATAAACAAGTTTGTTAAGGCGGACTTGGTTAAAGCCGCAATGGGTTTGCTAAGATGAAACTCATTGGAAAAAAAATAATGAAAATGGAATTGGATTTTTTAAATTTGTTAATAAGATGCTACTATCAAAACATAAAGAAAAGTTCAATATAGTGTAGTGCGGTAAGACCGACTATGTTTATGGGGGGGGGGGACCGGTGGAGTATTGGTCAATTAAAAACTCTCACACTGAGATGATTATCATAGTTATAGAAATGAGGATTCTTAAGTGGATATGTGAGCATGATAAAATAGATAAAACTAAGAACAAAGATATATTAGACAAAATGAGAGAGACTTTTGTTTAACAAGCAAAAAGAAAGTTAGATTGATATGATTCGAGCATGTGAAGAGGAGATACACATAAGGTCTAGTGATGAGGTATGGAAATTTGACAATGATGGATTTACGGAGAGGTGAGGTCGGCCAAAAAATTATTGTGATGGGGTGATTAAATAGGACCTGAATTTTTTTTGGCTTATCGAGAACATGACTATCGATAGGAGATAACATATATGATTAATTATGGTGAAAGGTTAGTATCTAGTTGAGTTTAGTCTGAATTTTTTCGCAGATAGGCACCGTGAATCGGATATGTTTCTCCTTGTATACCAGTAGCATTTGTATTGGTTAGTGACTACACCTTCCTTAAACTTGCATGTCGATTACAATTGTTATGTTATTGTTGTTGCTATTGTACTAATCGAAAAAACAATCCTACTATATGTAGATTGTTTACATATTTACCAAAGGAATTTTAACCTTAACCCTATTATATATCGTACATTATATTTAGGAAAAATAGTAATCTATAATATTATATATGTAGAGCTTCTAAATATAGTAAAAAGTTAAAAGATAAAAACCATCAGATAAGTACACACAAAAAGTAAGATATATCAAGTCTTGTAAGTTGAATTTGAATATATTTTATTGGAGGGAGGAAACAATATTTTTAGTTAGGAGAATAGATTTGACTAATTTAAAAGATCATTAAAATCAAGTTCATCTCTTAATTAATATTATATTCCTTTTTAAAACCTTTTAAGTGGCATAAAAGAAACACTATTCATGTTCTTTCGGTAAACTTCTTCCTCCTCCTTTTTACCTTCAAATGAACAAAACTCTCCCTTCTTCTTCCTACATTTAACTTTAAAGCATCCATAAAAATCAGAACATCCATTAAGAAGTTACTACACGTTCAATTTCTCATTATTGTCATTCTTTTTAACCTTTGTTATAGCATTTTAAAAGTTTTATCATATTTGAAGATGCTGATAATTCTTCGTATATGTATTTAAGGGTTCAGTAGTTAGCTAGACCATCCTAATTTTGCATGTTCACTTTGATTAAGAATCTGATAATTGGAAAAATTTCTGTTCTTTTAAATCTCCAATGATTATCCCAAACGTTTTGCCACATAAAATCAACAATTTTGTTAATATATCATCGAAACAATAATTTGTTTTATCTGTTGGATTAAAAATTAAATATTTATACATATTTAATAAAATTTTCCTAAGTTGTAAATACATGAAATTTTACCTGAAAATAGCTAATAAGATTTAGTTTAATCTAATTTCTTTCGGTTTATTTTGTTTAGAATTGACTGAATTTTTGTTTTGACTAGGATTGAATCAGAGTCTTTATTGAATTTCATCATATTTTTAGTTCTACTAAAACGATTCTACTAGTACTCCAAAATATTTGTTTTTACACCAAAATCTCGGTCAATCACATCTTCAAAACAGATTTAATATTTTTCTTTTTAGATAAAGAAAAGTTTGGCATTTCAGAAGGTTTGTCAAACATGCTTTAAATGTTCGCTCGCTTGTTTTGAAGTTCTTAAGTAGATTGGTATTTTTTATATATGCTTCTAACTTTCAATTTTCTTTTGTTTATTTTATTAGAACATATGTAGGAAATAAAGATGTCAAAAAACACATCTAATTATATATCAGACAAGGAAGTCAATGGGGATGCAATGATTCTAATGGAAATTGGAAAAAACACATAAGCCACGTCAATCAATCTTTAGGAAAAGTCAATGGAATCACAAGATATTAATAGTCTTGAGACGTTTCACCCATGTAGCGAGGAAATAAGAGCTATTTTCCATAGAGAAGAAGCTCTAAGGTACACAGAACTTTAGAAGGCTTTCTCATATACAACTGTTGACAGAAAGAAGTCTGTTGTTTCTCTGCTAAAAAGGCGTGGAGGCAAACTATTCAAAAGGATATGTCATTATGATATTCTTAAGAGGAATAAACCTCATTTTTCACATTCCATTGTTTGGTAAGTGATGCAGCTACTAGATTTGTATGAGTAGTTGGGACTAGAGATGATGTTTGCATTTTGGCAATGGAATCGCAATTAATCATTGAGGACAACTACTCTTCACAACTTATCAATGTTGTAAAGGGAGGGTTGGAGCGTTTGCACTATGAATATTGTCACGCCCGCAGCCTGCACCCTTGACATGATAGACATTCGAAGACCATTGCTGGCCCCCAAGCGAACCCTTGGTCTATCTTACTTAATTCAGCGAAAGACTAAACTCAACTTAATCAAGAAATAAACCATGTTTAAAAGAAATACTTCATGTAATATTCTGTCTAAAATCACATTTAAGACTCCAAAATTAAAATCGACTCCAAACTAAACTACTAACGGTCTACGAAGCCTCTAAACAGATTGAGATGGAGGTTGGGACCGACCCCACAACATCCTACAAACTAAACTAGTATAGAAAATGAAAAGGATGTCCTTCGGAAAGCAAGAGGGCTCACCACTGTCTTAGGAGCTTTATATGGATAAACTAAGAGTTGTGTCATGATCATGGTTACCGCCGTCTGCATCATAAAATAATGCGGGCCAACTGACATTAATACACTGATGTACGAGTATGCCAGTTGATGCTAAGCAACACTTAAGCTTGAAAAGATGTAAGAAGAACACTTACCTTGGCTCTACTTAGCTCATGATCTACTAACTCTTATTCAATATACATAGTTTAAATGTATTTGTAATATAAAGAAATGCTGACCGAAAACATGTTGTAATCTCCGTATGTATAAAATTATACAAATAATATCTTATATGTATATATAAACACAAATAACTGATATATATTAAAATACAATACTTCTCTATAACCAACACCCATCACTTAAGAGCTGTAGTGATGATACATCATTACATAGACCACGATCCCCGGCCATCCTAACCTTGCCAGGTTATTGGAATTGAACTGCTTAATGGATTTACGAGTAAACTATGAAGAGGATTCATCTAAAAAGTATGACCCTTTTCTATCTATGATGTTTAGATAGTTTACATGGAGACTTGAGTTAATCTCAAGTCGCATCCACACATGAGTGCTCAATACTACTCCCAAAATATATGTATATAGGGTCTTATGTTTTTAAAACATACTGATTTTGTGATTTGAGATTAGTGCTCAAAACATTACTTTAAAAATGCTCTTTTGGAAATTATAATTTCCTCTCTCTTCTATTAAAACTAGCCATAGGCTCTGTGTAAGTCTAGCATCCTTTATTTCTCAAAAGTTTGAAAATTTTTTTCTTTAAGCTCTGAAGGACTACCTAGTCCATTATAATTCTTGAGAAATGAACTCAACATAATGCTCTTTCCATACTCAAAACATAACTCTCAGGGAATACTTAGTTCCCTTATAGCAGTTGACAATTTCAGTCAAGTCTTTACTTGAACCTTAAAATAAAGTAAAACATTTGTTTAAGACCCTAGAATGATTTAAGTAATTACTTTTACTTGCTTCTTATCTTTTAAACTTAATTCTTAACTTCTTTGACTTTTATCTTAACTACCTTGAATTGTATTATTGATTCAAGTATCATTATTTCATATTCATAGATGATTTTCTCATGTTTAGATGTACTTCAGAGTGTTGAAATTAAATAGGGTTTATAGGTGCATCCCTTAGGCACTAGTAGAACAGATATCGAAGCAACGGGGTCTACATGGGGCTCTTGGTGCTCTATGAGACGTGTAGCGCCAGAGCATGTCGAACAAAATCTAGTCTGAGGCGCTTTGAGAGGTGCGGCATGCCATTGCCTGTCAGACAGAGCCTTCCCTAAGGTGCATTTGGCAGGCACGGCGCCCCAAGGGTTTTCTGATGGTATCTTCGATTTTTCTTCTCTGATTTTCATCTGTAAACCTCCTAAACATCCATGGATCCCACCCTAAACACTTTGGATCTTGGCGTTTCTTGAACGATTCTTGATCTTCCTTTTTCTCTTTTCTCCCAATCCCTAAGCATTCTAAATTTTTGTAAAACTGATTTTGGGACTTGGTCTTTATCCCGAAATAACACTTAAATTGAATAAGGAAATTCTAGGATTAATAAAACTTTGACCTTACTAATGTACGGATCGGACTTTCCTTAGTTAAAAACCCGAATTTCCGAAAGTCATATCTCCTTCAACGACATCAGATTTGTGCAAACATGGCGGAGTTGTAAGGATCTACCAAAGGGATATGCAACCATGTAATGAACTCATTAAAATTCCTCCTAATCTTCTAATTATGGCCATTTGAAAATGACCAAAACTTAATTTTGAAAGCTAGAAAGTTTCCTAATTTACCTACTCTTAGTGAATTCAAGTTACGAGATTTTACAATATCCCCCCCGGGAACATTTATCCTCGAATGAGAATTCTTTCACTAAGCTAAGGTTAGTAACATAATTTCAGCACTCAAGAAACAAAAGCAACTAATAACACGCATATACATAGCCTTATAAAGTTGTAAGAAAAGAATTTAGTACCTTGATCTGCAATCTCTCTGGTTTAAAAGAGATGTGGATATATCTTCTTCATATCCTCCTCACCTCCCCAAGTTGCTTCTTCAAAGAATTGGTTCCTCCAAAAGAACTTGACTGAAGGAAATTCCTTTGTCCTGAACTTGCGAGCTTAATGATCCAAAATCTGAACCGAAATTTCTTCATATAATAGGTTATCCTTAATCCCAACATTCTCTGTTAGTACTGTTAATGAAGGATCACCCTAATACTTCTTCAACATAGAAATATGGAATACTGCATTAACCGCTTCTAACTCTTGGTGTAGCTCCAATCATAAGCCACATTGCTCATTCTCTTGGAGATTCTATATGGTCCAATATATCGATGGGGGACTATGATTTCACTTTTTACCAAACCTTATAACTTATTTCATGGGTGAAATCTTTAGATAAACCCAATCATCTACCTCAAACTCTAACGATCTCCTCCTAACATTTGTGTAGGACTTTTGGCAACTTTGTGTTGCCTTCAATATCTATTGATTCACTTTCACCTTCAATATAGCTTGGTGAACAAGATCTGTTCCTATCAACCCTACTTCACCAACATAAAACCACCCAATAGCAGTTTTGAATATTCTCCCATAAAGAACTTCATATGGAGCCATTTGGAAGCTCGAATGGTAACTATTGTTGTAAGCGAACTCAACGAGAGGTAAGTGGTCATCCCAATTTCCCTTCAAGTCGATCACACAATCTTTCAACATATCTTCTAAAGTATGGATAGTACGATCCGTTTGATCATCTGTCTGGGATGAAGAGTTGTACTTTAATTCACATTTGAACTCAAACCTTTCTAGAAAGATTCCTTTAATTGTGCAGTAAATTGTGAAATTTTATTTGAAATAAGGGAGATGGTAACTCCATGAAATCTTACCACTTCTTGAAGGTATAAATTAGCAGAATCCTTGGCCGAATAAGTGGTCTTTACTGGCAAGAAATGGGCTGACTTTGACATTTTGTCGACAAACACCCAAATAAATCGTTTTGCGTTTGAGATATTTACAATCTTGTGATAAAGTCGATACTAATAGTCTCCCACTTTCATTCCGCTAATATATTCAAAGCAAAACCTCCTGTTCTTCGGTGCTCCACTTTAACTTTCTCTCAATTCGTACACTTGGTAACAAACTCAGCAATATCCTTCTTCATACCTTCCCACCAATATACCTCACTCAAATAAAGGTAAATCTTTGTGGAACAAAAATAAATGGAATATATGGAATTATGAGCCTCCTCAAATATCATCTCTTGGAGTCCATCCAACATAGGTACACATAATCTACCGTGGTTCTTCAACACACTATATTCCTCTTGTTCAAAAGCCAATACACTTTCCTTATGGACTCTTGCCTTAAAATCAAACAAAATAGGGTCTTGGTCTTGCTTCTCTTTCACCTCTGACACATAATGATTATACCCATTGATTACCATTATGCCTCATTCTGTAGAATCTATAAGTCTTACTCCCATATGTGCAAGTCACTGCACATCTTTAGCTAACTCTCTCTTTCCTTCATTGGCATGGGAATTACTTCCTAACAAAAGCCTTCTTAAGGCATAAACAACTACATTAGCCTTACCTGGGTGGTAAAGAATACTCATGTCATAAACCTTGAGTAATTCAAACCACCTTCTTTGTTCGAGGTTGAGCTATTTCTGGGTGAACACATATCTTTTGATGAGTGAATACATCAACTAGAACACCATACATGTAGTGACACCATCTTTTCAAAGTAAACACCACTGCATCCAATTCTAACTCATTAGTTAGATAATTCTTCTCATGAATCTTCAACTGTCTAGAGGCATAGGCTATAACCTGGCCATTTTGCATCAACACACAACCCAAGCCAACACTTGATGTATCACAATACACTACAAAGACTTGTGTACCCTCTGGTAAGGTCAAAACCAGAGTGGTAGTCAATCTCTTTTTCAATTGTAGAAAGTTCTCTAACAACCCTCTGACTATTAAAACTTGACCGTGTTCTGAGTTAGCTTTGTCAAAAGAGAAGATATAGATGAGAATCCTTCAAAAAATATCCTTTAAAAACAATCCAAGCCTAAGAAACTCCTTATCTCTGTTGGATATGTGGGACTAGGCTAACTCTTGACTACTTCAATCTTATGAGTGCCAACTCTAATCCCTTCATTAGAAACAATGTGGCATTAGAATGCCACATACTTAAGAAAAAACTCACACTTGTATAACTTTGCATATAGGTCCTTATTTCTCAACGCCAGAAGATCAATCCTAAGGGGAATAGAATGATCTTATTAACTCCTTGAATAAATTTGTATGTCTTCATTGAAGACGATGAGAAACAAATCTAAATAAGGTTTTAAGACTCTGTTAATATCCATGAATGGTGCATGTGCATTTGTAAAAACAAAGGACATAAACAAAAATTCATAACACCTTGTTCTAAAAGATGTATTTTGAATATCACATAACCTTACCTTCAACTAATAATATCCTGATGTGAGGTCAATCTTTGAAAAGCAAGAAGCACCCTGTAGTTGAACGAACATATCATCTATCCTTGGAAGAGGATATTTATTCTTTATGGTCACCTTATTTAACTAATAGTATTCTGTACACATCCTAAGGAACCTATCCTTTTTCCTAACGAACAATATTTGAGCTTCTCAAGGTGAGACACTTGGTCGAATGAAGCCTTTATCTCTCAAATTTTTCAATTCCTATTTTAGCTCTTTTAACTCCATTAGTGTAAATTTGTATGGCAGAATTTATATAGGACGAGTATCTGGGATGCTATCTATGCTGATGTCTATCTCTTTTTCGGGAGGGACTCCGTGTAGATCATTAGGAAAGACTTGTGGAAACTCACTGAATGTTGTAATTGACTGAGAGGAAGGTACCTCAACACTTACGTTATTAACAAGGACTATGTGATAGATTAAACCATTGCAAACTAACTTCCTTACCTTTAGGTAAGAAATGAAATTACCCTTAGGCACTGATGAACTACTACTCCACTCTATAACTTGATCATTTGCAATTTGAAACTTGACAACTCGAGCTCCGCAATCTATTGATGCATAAGAGGCATGAAGTTAGTCTATACATAGAATGACCTCAAAATCTACCATGTGTACTCTATTTAATCAACCATGGTACTCTTGAGACTGATGGACATGAACTGGACAATCACGATAACTCTTTATGCAAGAATGGATTCTCAAACAGGCGTGTAAACATTGAATGGTTCGTTAAGTTTCTCGAGAGAAATCTTAAAGTTCAAAGCAACATAGGGAGTTAAAAAAGATAAACTCACTCCTTTGTCTAACAATGTGTAAATAGTGAAGTCCAAGATTTCAATCATACCAATGACAACATCTGCAGAATTATCTTGTTCTTAGCGATTATTGAGAGCATTCAAGTGGTATGCTCCTCCACAAGTGCAAGAAGTAGCTCCCCTAGGTGCTGCCCTGTCTAGTGGAGCAGGTGATGAAGACTGAGCTCTATTGACCCCATTACAATCGGTTTGTTAATCTTTGGACATTCTCTCATGAAATTCTCAGTCTGAACGCACTTTAAATAACCCATTGAGCCTTCGCCATAGATTCAAGAGTCATTCCTACCACATCTCGCGCAGGCATGAGGCTTACTACTTCTTTTCACCAAACTACCTTTGGATTAGGCTGGTCTAGCCTTGAAGTTCAATGAATTCTGGCCATTATACTCAACTCTATTTCTAGGCGCAGGTGCAGTAGAAAATTATAGAGCATGCCTCTTTGATTTGTGAAATTTTGGTCCACTTGAACCACCTTTATTACTACCAAGACTCATTCATAGTATTCACTTTCTTGTTTTTGTATTCCTTTGTGTCTCTCGGTTTCACCTATTAAACTTGTTGCACATAGACCATAATCTTTGATATATCCATTTCACCAATTATCTTGGAGTCCTATTTCAAAGTGAGTAACTCCCATACCTTCTCTTCCTTAAGTTCTCAAGGAAAGAACCTCCCCAATAAGGTTTCTTCAAAGCAAACACAACTTAGATGCAGTGCATCCTCAGCTCTTCCTTCTTTCCATTTGTTAAATAAAGTTCTAGCCACACTCTTCAATTTATATACAACAAATTCAACCCTATCAACACCAACCATATGCATGAGCTCAAACATTTTCCTCAACTCCTCAAAAAAGTTTTCCAAATCTTCGGTAGTTCTTGATCCGGTGAAACTAGGAGGTGTCATTCTCAGAAACTCATGAACCGTCGAGGTGTCAGCCCCTTCTTGTTGAGATTATATCTTTTGCATGACTTGGAGGGTTACTACTTTAATTAACATTTGGATAGCTTCTCGGAATTCGACATTTGTAACCTATCCTTGGGGTTGCACATCTGGTGCATTCGGGACCTCTTGTTCCTCAACATTTCATAAGGCTGGACGACCTTTGACTACTCTTTGTAGTCATGATGCATCTGAAAATAGACTAAGAACGAATAAGAGAGAGACCTTTAGAGATAAACTCTAACGCATGAAAACAAATATAAAAGAAATGAGAGTTCCTAATGTCTAGCCTCCTAATGATAGATGTGGAGTGCTTCACACCGATTACTAAGATTCTTAGGACACAATTCTGTAGACTCCCTCAGACACTAGAAATCTAAGCTTTGATACAATGTTTTACACACCCTCAGCCTACACCCTAGATGTGGCCGGCACTCTAAGACCATTACTGGCCCCCAAGAAAATCCTTGTCCTAGCTTACTTAAATGATCGAAAGACTAAATTCAATTTAATAAAGAAATAAAGCACGTATAAAAGAAATACATCATATAATATTCTGGACAAGATGGTACTTAAGTCCCAACATGTAAAATAGACTCCAAACCAAAATACTAATGGTCTAAGAATCCTCTAGACTTACTGAGCTGGATGTTGGGACAGACCCCACAACAACCTAAAAATTAAACTAGTAAAGCAAATGAAAAGGTCGTTCTTCAAAAATTAATGAGGATCACTACTTACTCTGGAGCTCAATTTGGACCAACAAAGCGTTGTGTGCTGATCCTTGTTACCTGCGTCAGCATCATAAAATGACATAGGCCAACTGACATCATTATATTGAAGGTACGAGTATGGGAGTTGGTATTCTTAGCAACACTTAAACTTGAAAAGGAGTAAGAAGATTACTTACCTTGACTCTGCTTAACTCATCATCTACTAACTCTTATTCACTTTAGATAGTTTAAATGTACTTGGAATATAAAGAATTGTTTACTCAAAAACATGTTGTAAACTCTGAAAGTGTATACAAATAATATCTAAGATGTATAAAGAAATACAAATAACTACTGTATATGAAAATACAATACTTCTATGGGAGCTTCTCTAACCAACAACAATCATTTAAGAGATATAGTTTTGATACAATGTTACTCGACCCATACTACCCGGTCACCCTAACCTTGAAACGGTATAGGACCTAAAATACCTAATGTATCTACTAGTAATATATGAAGAAGGTTCATCTAAAAAGTATGACCATTTTCTACCCATGATGGCTACATGGTTTACATGGAGACTTGAGTTAATCAGAATTTGCGTCCCCATATCGGTGCTCAATACTACTGGGTCTTATTCCTTAAAAACATATTGATTCCTTGATTGATATTAGTACTCAAAGCTTAGCTTTTAAAAAATCCCTTGAAAATCATAGTTTCCTCTTTCTTCTAATTAAAATTAGTCTTAGGCTCTGTGGAAGTCTAACTTCCTTTCTTTCTTAAATGTTAGAAAATATTTTGGTTTAAGCTACGAGGGACAACTTAGTTCCTTATAAGACTTGAAAAAATGAAAGTTTTAAGGAATACTTAGTTCCCTTATAGAATTTGAGAATTTCACTCAAATCTTTAGTTAAACCTTAAAATAAAGATAAAACGTTTGTTTAAGGATCTTGAATGCTTTAGAAAATTACTTTGACTTGCTTATTTACTTTTAAACTTAACTCTTAAG
Source organism: Solanum arcanum (assembly GCA_027789145.1). Lineage (NCBI taxonomy): Eukaryota > Viridiplantae > Streptophyta > Magnoliopsida > Solanales > Solanaceae > Solanum > Solanum arcanum. The sequence continues at coordinate 17,713,601 of CM050938.1, forward strand.
TTCTTTGAATTTAATATTAACTACCATTGAATTGGATTATGGATTCAAGGATCATGATTTCATGTTCATTGATGATTTTATGATGTTTACATGTACTTTAGGGTGTTGAAATATATAAGAAATTATAGGTACATCACTTAGGAACTAGCATGGAAAGATAGGGAAAGAACGGATCTACAAGGGGTGGCGCTGTGAGAGGCCTGCAGCGCCAGGGCCTGTCAAACAAACCCTTGTCTGCGGCTTTGTGAGAGGCACGATATGCCAGGGCCTGCTCTGAGTTGCATTTGCCAGGCGAGGTACCCCAAGGGTTTTATGCAGGCTCTTCGACTTTTCTTTTCCATTTTTCATTTTTAAACCTCTTAAAAATCCATGGATCCAACCACAAACACTTCGTATCCCTAAATACCTCATTACCCAATAGATTAGACTCGAGAACAATTTTAAAACATGAATTAAACCTATTAGAGATAAAATAAGATTCAAGCAACATGAACTTCACAACTTTTCATCAATAACTTCAAGATTTTCATTCAAAAAAACTCTAATTTTTTGTAATGAGTAAAATTGGGGTGTGGATTAAAGGACCCAACACCAAATGATCTCACATATCTCGATAGGGATCACCCCTGATGAAATCAACACAACGATCTTGGTGTTTCTTAGACACTTTTTTATCTTTCTCTTCTTTTCTCTTTTATTCCAAGCCCTAAGCATTATTAATTTTTTAAAAATGATTTTGGGACTTTGTTTTTACCATTAAATAACCCTTAAAAAAATTAGGCAATACAAGGGTGAAAAGTACAATTTTGCTCTTTCTAAAATCCTGTTGGACTTTCCTTCGTCTAACAACCCAACTTCTGAAAGACATTTCTCCCTCATACGACATAGGATTTGTGCAAACTCGGCGTTGTTGGAAATATCTTCCCAAGGTGTTTAAAACCATATAAAAAACTCATCCAAACTCCTCGTATGCTTGAAGTTATGGCTACTTGAAAATGACCAAAACTCACTTTTGAAAGCTAAAATTTTTCTAGATTTCCCTACTTATTTCAAAAAATGATTATTCTTAGTTTCTTAGATTATTCTTAGTTAATTGAAGTTACAAGATGTTACAAAAATCATCTGTTTGTAAAATAAGAGAAGGGCAGCCATCAGTGTACTTATTTACATAGAGATAGAAAGGTAGAAGGTTTTGAAGATGATTCGACATAAACTCTTAAATGTTTTTTTAAAACTAAAGATTAAAGGCTTTCAAGGGTAAATTGTAATCAGGTATTTGTATTGCTAAATCTTTCTAGTTTTTTTTATTTTTTTAATATCAATATCATTAGTTCACACAAATATGTGCTTGTTGATTTACTAATGCTTGTTTGTTCCTAAAATCAAATGTTGAGAATTAACTGACATCCTCAAATAGCCACTCAGGGTAATGCATATTTTTATATTCTTTATTTGAGCTCAGTTTCTATCATAAATAATATTTCTACCTTCAAAAAGTAGGGTTAAGTTGCATAAACACAAATCTCCCTAGATCCTACTAAAAGTGTTTCACCGTGTAAGTTGTTGCTAGCCACTCAGGGTGATTTCTGGGCCCCTTCCCATGTCAGGTTCCCAGTGCAAGAAAGTAGTTTTTTTTTCACATTGGAGTTTTAAAGATAGTTGACAAGATTTTAGTTGATTGACTTTATTAATATAAAGATGAGATAAACGACTTTACTATACAATTTTAATAACATGACTAACGACTATAGAAATTTACCCCTTGGCTAGTTAATTTTTCATTTGGATCTATCTTTCACTATTTCGCATAACCTTTACTATTATTTAAGAACTAGTTGAATCGAGCTTGACAAGCACAAGTTGTCCTGGCTCATATTGAAACAAGACAATGGGATCACGCGAGACACATTTATTTGTGCAAAACTTGTATAGTTTTTGTCAGAACCATAGTTTTTGTGAAGCAACTATTGAAACAATGGGTCGAGATTAAGATCTCCTCTTAGCTTTGTAATTCTATTAATCAATACAGAGGTTTCACCACTATATATAGATAAAAAAAACTCTTTAAAAATGTGGTCATGAAAGATGCCTATTACAATAACAAATCGCTTGCTCTCTCAGTGAAAAGACTCCCCTTGCTTCAATAAATAAAACATTTATCGTCAATAAAAACACACATCAACAAACAGTGATAAATCTTTTACCTGCAATAGTTATTTTTCAAAAGGGTTGTGACATCTTTTTAATAACGCACCACAATTTTTTTCGTAAACTACCCTTTGTTGGCTGTAAAAAGAGGGCCTTCATCAAATTTATAAACTACATTTAAATTTAGTGTATCTCGATTAGAAAAAACTTTCTCATACTAAAACTACACACTTTTAACTATAAATGAAAGGGTTTTATCACAATTTTAAACTACATTTTTTTATGTTTTTGTTCTTCTCTTCTTAAAACCTCTAAAACATCTAATTTAGTATATCTTTTATATTTTATATCAATATTTATTGATCATACATTATACTAAAAGTAAAAACACCTACAAAACAATAATAACAAAGTAATGAACTATGGGGAAGGGACTAGAAAGTTTATTTAAGAGGTCTAACTAAGAGATTTTAAGAGTGACTGATTTTTTGTATAGCAATATTTTATTATTTTTTTAGAATAGTATGGTACATGATTTGTTATTCACGTACAACGCACGTGCGTCAAAACTAGTAGAAAATAAAGATGCCAAAAAACACATTTCATGACATGTCAGACAAGGAAGTCAATTGGGCTACAAAGATTCTAATGCATATTAAAAACAACAGATCATGCATGTCAATAAATCTTGGAGAAAGGTCCTTGGAATCACGAGCTATGAATAGTTTGAATAGTTCACCCATGTAGTGAGGAAATAAGAGATTGTGTTGTAGAGAAGTAGCCTAAGGCATAAGCAACCTAAAAAGGTTTTCTCATATACAACTGTTGACGGAAGAAAGTATGGTGTTGCTCTGGAGAGGAGGCAAACTATTCAAATATTTTTCAATACAGTATACTAAAGATGATAAACCGCCTTTTTTCACCCTCTATTGTTTGGGAAAAGATGAAGTTGCTAGATTGCTTGATGGAGTTGGGACTAGAGATGATATTTGTGTTTTGGAAATGGACTCACAATTCATTGTTGAGGACGTCTCTGATTAACAGCATAGCAAAGTTGTAAAGGGAGGATTGGACCATCTATACTATGAAGATGATCCATGTGTAAAATATTAGAGAGGAAGGCATCGATGGATTTATCTACACGGAGATAGAAAGGTAGAATATTTTTAACATGATTCCACATAAACTGTGAAATGAATTTTGTTAACTAAAGATTGAAGACTTTTATCTGTAAATTATATTGTTGCATATTTCTGGATATTTTTATGCTTAGTAGAAATATCATTAGTTAAAAAAAAGTTCTTTTTTATTTACTAATGCTTGTTATTTCCTAAAATCAAACCTTCAGAATTCACTAACATCCTCAAATGGACACTCAAGTTGTTACATGTTTTTATATTCTTTATTTGAGTAGAAGGTCTATCACAAATAATATCTATACCTTCAAAAGTTAAGGGAAAGTTGCATACACACCAACCTCCCAAGTGTAGAACTCAAGACATAATAAGGTAAAATAAAATATAACTGGAGGAGTCTAAGAGAATTGTTTCCAAAAATGAGAACAACGGACTAATCTTGTATTCAGTCGGTTAACGATTTATATAGAATTACAACTTTATAGAGTCACATCTCACTAAATTTACAAACCTAACTCTTCTAATCTTTAGGAACACATTTCTACAATATTACGAAATAGGAAAAACTGTCAAAGTTAATAGAGAAAATATACCAACTAAAAGCTAAAATATTGTCATACTACCGACTTTAAACAAGGAATAATATTGTCAACTTTAACACCAAGATCCTTCTTGTAGGATTTGATCACTGGGTATGTTGTGTCTTGTCACTCAATTTTAATACTGGGACCCCCTTTCATGTCTACCAGGGAGTTTTTTTTGTAGTAGTAGTAAACAAGATTTAAAGTGACTGATTTTATTGATATAATGGTGACATAAATGTATTTACCTACAAATTATATCAACATGAGTAACATTTGAGAAAGTTATGTTATAACCCCCATATCATTTTCGTACTCTTTTTTTCATCCTCCTCCTTTCCTCTTTCTTTTCATTCATAAATATAGTACGGTGTAGGATTTCTTCTTCAAATCTAATAAATCTATTCTTTAGTTTTATGAACATTGGACCTCTTTTTCTTAGTCGACGATATATTAAATATAAAATTAGTATATGATGAGGAGATCATATCTTTAATGTGAGGTATTCTTGTGTAGATTAAGGTAAGTTTACTTCAATTTTCAAAGAAAAATCCATGTTTGACTATAAATAATTGAAATTGTCAAGTGCAGCTTTATGAACAACCAACTTGTATTCATGAATTCAAAGATATACTTCCATTCATGTATTTATAAATCAACAACGACATCGATGATGTTTCCAGATATCACAATTGCGGCCAGTGAAGAAGATTAAACCTAATTAAACGAAACTTACGATATTTTAACTTTGTATACACTTTTGTTTTTGTTTTTCAAGATATTTAATGCTTTCTATCCATGTTTTGGAAGAGAGTGTATCTGAAAGTTTATATCTGAATGAACTTCCTCCAATTGAATGTTTTTTATCTAAAAAATATTAATGTGTTTTATCGAGGAATCTAGTGAATATATATGTCGTAGCTAGATCCTATACACAATGTTTCTTGTTTGAGATACCTATTTATTTTGATGGTGGATGAGTGATTTTTCTGGTATACTGAATATTTAAGCTTTATCTTAGATTGTAGACATAACATTTCTTGTTCGAGGTATGAATTTATGGTAATGGTTGAGTGAATTTTTTGGTGGTGATACAAATTTTTTGCATTAAAAAAAATTAAGTGATATAGTGATATATATATATGATGTATGTATTCGAATTAATTTTTTTAAAAATACAATCAATCAAAATGACTAACCCTAAAATCAACGTATCACGTGGTGGGAAATTGTGGATATATATTTGTTGAGCAAAAGATATTGGGTATCCAACGAAATTAAGTGAACTGAATGACACACTAATATAATTCAGCTGAAGTAAATCATGAAATACTAAACAAAATCATTGAAAACTTTACAAACAAGTATGTAATGATAGAAAAATACTTAAATAAAACACTATACTTTCTTTGAGAGTTTTTTCTAACTAACAAGCATCATTGAGTATTTTCTGATGATACAACGTCTTAACCATGTTGGTAGAACCACCCTATACCTTGCCTGGGTATAGAAGGCAACTTATCTTTTTGATCAATCTAAAAGCCTTCTTGAGGCTTGTGAGGAGTCACCCGAATCACATTACCATTCTATATACACTAGTGGCACTGGTTATGGGTGTAAAATATCTTAAGTCGTTATAGCCAAGAATAAGCCTAGAATCAAAAACTGATCACTTTTGGAAAGATAATGAATGTTACATCCTGAAGCACACCCTAGAAGATATTTCACTACGGAGTGCAACATGACTTATTTGAGCTCTTGGAGGTCTTGTACAAGCCCTTTGACATCATTTATTGCATACATGTATGATAAGTAGTGTGGAATTAAAAAGTTTCACAGGAAATATCTTAAAACATCTTTTCATATAAAAATCGTAGGAAAATACTAAGTCTCAACATATGTCAATCTTAGACTCTAGAATACTTGGGACACGACCCATATTATATGAATATAGAAATACTTAGTCTATTACAATAATTTGAAATAAAGAAACTCTAAATATAGTTATGCCCTCGAATCAAGTTATGACATACTTCAACATAGTTGAAAAATCCTATTTTCCAAGCTTTGCTTAAAGACACCTTCTCATCTTCCACCTAGACCTTTAAATATAACAAAATGCATGAAATGAGTGCAAACACATGTACTAAGTATGACTTAATGCATAAAATCATGAGAAACGGACATTTATGAGAACCATGTTCTTTCTGATTAAAACTTCATAACATAAGCAAAAGAAGCACATTAAAACACTAAACCACACAATTAGAATACAACACAAACCATATGCAATTTATAAAAATTTAGTAAACATTACAATGAGCTTCACTGTACCTTCCACTATAACTCACACATCACATTGTAGTATTAATAACACCTACAAATCACACCACCATGAGATCCTCCTATAAAAGGTGATTTTAAGGAACATTTAAGTGAGTTATGAAGCGACCAACCATACAATCCCTTCACACACACCTAAGATATCCCTTAGACTACCTAAGATAATATAAATCTCACTACACACACACACACACACATATATATATATATATGACATTTTCTTCCCAAAGGTTATCAAAAGACTTACTTAAGTAATGCAAGAAAGACCGCTTATAAAACATCTCCAAGCTTACCTAAATAATCCTTAATACTACCTAAGTTTAGATCATGTCTACTTAATAAATTTACTTTCCCTATCTATATTCATTGTTAAGAGTTCCCTAGCTAAGACATAAAGTCACCATTCCAATGCCCCCACCATACCTTAACTAAGCAACCCTTAAACTACTCTAGGTAAGTTCTTAATCATTGACATACATTCCAACTTGATCCATTATCTTCAGTAGTTCATTAATACACATTTATCACATAAGGACATTCAAGTAATGGGCATGGACAAGACCTAGGGACTCAGTCGCTAACATCTTCAAAAATCTTATCATTCAATGTTGATATAGAACCCCATATCACTACCTAAATATCATGATATTCTCAAATACTAGTAGACATACCATATGATGAGAATACCAAATAATCGGCATAGACTATGGTATCTAAATCAATAGTCAACCCTACTCCGATAAAGGGTGTTCTACTTGCCAATGGTAGAACTAGGAGACAACGCATGTAGGCACATGGCTAGGGAAAATGAAGGGTTTCTTTGTTCTCAATTCTCATTATTCAAATAGAGCAAATACCCTAACCATACTCACTCGGTGCTAACCTTTGTTCTCCAAGAGTATTTATATAGAGGAGTACATAAAGAGGATCCATATCTTGTTCACAACCCAATAATAGTACACCTTACCATCTAGAGTCCACTAAGGCTACCTACAATGGTCAAGAGAATACATCAATGAATTTTCTAAGGATGATTTCATGTCGTTCCACCCTATCAACATTAAGGATATCATAAACTTCTAACTAGGTTTAAGGTTCCACATAAATGATGTTCATAACAATTTTCAAGGTCACATGTCAATCACGCATATAAAACTAAGGATCTTTATCATAATAAGTCAAGAAGTCATATTCACCTTCTACATTTATCAAGTAAGGGACTCAAGTCTACCTAAAGAAGACACACACATACTTCACATATAGCATATCATTCTAGAAGCACATAGGCATAACCAATATCATATGTAGGTCACCCTATTCACAACTATATAATTATCAATTTAAGTATCACAATTATCATACAATCAATAAAGAAACATCATACTTCAACATCAAGTAATTCATATGATGACTACATGATAGTCTACTAGAGACACATATCATCAACTAGAATAACTCATGCTTTTACTACACATAAATACATAAGCACAAATACTTTCATAATTGACACATAACCAAGTTATAACATGATAAATCCATAATACTTGAAGTAATGTCGATGAGGCCACATCATTCACAATTCCTAATGTTGTGCCGACAAGGACACATTAGTCACAAGTCTAGCACCTAAGCACCACCACCATTAGTAGACCATACAAAACATCATCATCATTTATGAACTAGAGTACATAATATTGAGAAATCTTAGTAAACATACCATGATTCAATCCTCACAATTTCAATCCATAGTCAACTCAACCGACGCAATACTCAAAGGACCTTACCAATGACCATGATCATCAATTCAAACCAATGGTTACTATATACAATGAATCAAAGATAATGCAACCTGATCTTATGAATTTAGGGAACCCAACTAACAATTCTTGCATGATTCTTTCATAATTCAATAGCCCTAATCAAATTGTACAATATTTAATAGCATTAAGACATAATCAAAACACCCATAAAGTAGTCAAATCCAGGGTTACATGAATTACATGGGTTCATAGAGTTTTTACATTAAAATTATCTAAATAGAAAAAAATCAATTAATATACATTGATTCAAAACATTTAATGCAAGAACCCATGGATAGAATACAAAATGAGACAAGTTCATCTTTGAAAGACTTTTGAAATCAATTTGATGTTTATCTCTTTGAAGAAATTAGATTAAATGATGAACTACATACCTTAATTGATTCTAGAATAATAATTTGATGAATAATAACCAATGAAATCTTCAATCCAAGCTCTATCTTGAGTTTGGGCTCCAATGGAGTTCTAGAGAATTTTGTAGAGAATTTGGGTTTTGATTTGGAATAATTAGTTCATCTAGGTGTTTAAGACATATAAAACTATTAATAATACCAAAAATAACCTTAGTAAACTTCCTAAACATTTATTTGGACGTGGGGTCAGATTACCACTTCACCCCTTCACTTAACAGTAAAATTGCGGAAATGCAGGCCCATCAACCCCTGCAATGGCGCACCGTCACCCAACAAACAGACCTTCCTGCTGATCTGTGGTTTGGGTCAGAGGCTGGCCAAAAGAATTCCAATCTCCCACACCAACCTACCGGGCGTCGATTTCCTCCGTAGGTGGGACTGCCTTAAGTAGTTTTTGCCACCAATGTGGGTCCTTCCTCAAGGACCCTCGGATTGTCCTTGGGGACTTTTTCCCAGACGTTTTCAACCCTAATATTTACGTTTACGAGTTTACGACATCTAACATCAATATTATTAAAAACAAACTTGTAAAACTTGACGAAACACAGTAAGACACAAAAGGTCATTTCAAGCAAAACTATTCGAATGTAATGGACGTTCATGGACTTTTGACCTCAAAACTTCATGAAACTTTAACAACTGATTCCTAACCTCATTGTAACCCATTTTAGGACTTCAGAACATCAAGACACAAGAATTAGGCTCTAGCTTGACCCAAGACGTTTTAGAGGTGTTACAATATCCCCCACTTGGACAACATTCGGCCTTGAATGACACTTGCTTCTTTTTATACACTTTTAAGAGATAAGGAACTCAATACTAGAAGAAAAAAACCATACCGTACCATACATAATAAACGATTAGGAAGACAAATTTTACTTACTTTTGAGAGAATCAAAACACAACAAGAGGATAGAAATTAATCTACAAGTGAAGACGAAATAAAGCTCACATAATATTTTTCATAGCAAGAACTCCTTCTATATTCATTATCTTGCTCATATATATCACTTATATAAACAATATAACAAATTTCAAAAAAAGAACAACTCTGTCAAAATTTGAAAAATCTTACAATAAACTGCGAAGCAATACAGTGAACATGCTTCAAAATTTAAAAAATGCAATGCTTAAGCAATTAATGGTGAAAACATGACAATATGAATAAAAAAACCCATAAAATCAATTTAAAATATAATTATAACTTCATGAAATGCACAATAAAAGGATTCAATAAAATTAAATTCAAACTAGACTCCTAAACACCATGCAACAAGCAACATACTACTATGACTTTCTAAATCTCAATCTTGAGTTGAAAAGAAGACATGAGACAATCAATAAAATCTCCACTAATCACCATACTCCTCCACTTAGAAGGAAATCATAACAACTAAAGAAATATGCCATTACTTACTAACGTCAACTTCATCATCCGACTTTTTGTCCTCTAGGACAGAGTTCATAGAAACGAGCCTTCTCTTTTGGGGTACCACCTTCCGGAACAGTAAGAGGATCTTGCTTACCTTCATTTCCTGTAGCCGCAATAGTTGGACAATCCCCTACCTAGTGTCCATCCTTACTACAACCAAAGAAATTGCCTGTACAAACTAGACATTTCCGATTGTGCTTCTTCCCTCAAGTAGCACAAGTAGGGTTACCACTTTGAGAACCACTACCCTTATAAAGTTTGACCTTAGGAGCACTAGGTTTATCTTGAGTTTGAGCCTCTTCTTGAACATAGATTGGTTTTGCTCACTTGGTCCACTCCTCTTCAACTTTGTAGAAATCATACTAAGCTAGGACTCTTCAATGGATTGAGCATACACCAAGAGTCTAGAAAAGTTTATATCGCCATGGAGCGTGGCCGTACAACACTCTTCTTTGGCAAGGTTGGAAACACTGGTCACAAACCTACTCATCTCATCTCTCATGTAAGACACTAAGGATGGACCATACCTAGACAATATAGTGAACTTAATGGAATACTCCTCAACACTCATATTGCCTTGCTTGAGATTAATGAACTTTTCAACCTTCCCCTCCCTCCTCACGGGGAAATTACTTTCGTAAGAAAGCCTCCTTAAATACATCCAACCTTTTAGGACCCTAATCAACCAGACTATTATCATTTTATTGAGTATACCACACTTGAGCAACCTCCCTCAATGGCTGTGAAGCTAACTCTACATTCTCCCTAGCAGTCACCCCCATGTAACTCAACCCTTGTACACACCGTCTAGAAACTCTTGGGGATCCTCTCACACCATAGAGCTAAAAAATATAGGAGGTTTCATCCCCTCAAAATTTGTCAATCTAGATGTCGTAGTGCTCTCCAAAACATTCACTCTAGGTTCAATACCCCTATTCACATGGGTAGTCAAGACTCGTGCCAAAGTTAGTTAAGCCTTTATAATCTCCACATTAGTCATTTTCACGGGAAACCTCATTATATTGACCTCGAATAGGGACTTGAACACCTTGCGGAGGCACTTGAGCATCTTTAGCATCTTGAAGAACTTGCTCAACTTGAGGAGGAATTTCTCCATTCACCCTTCCTTCTTACAACCTTCTATCACCCATCCTTCTAGTATTCATCTACTACAAACACAAGAGAAGAGATTAGGACTATACACTTACAAGCTCAACTATATAGGCACGACACAAGATTGAATGAATTACATGGGTTCATAGAGTTTTTACATTAAAATTATCTAAATAGAAAAAAATCAATTAATATACATTGATTCAAAACATTTAATGCAAGAACCCATGGATAGAATACAAAATGAGACAAGTTCATCTTTGAAAGACTTTTGAAATCAATTTGATGTTTATCTCTTTGAAGAAATTAGATTAAATGATGAACTACATACCTTAATTGATTCTAGAATAATAATTTGATGAATAATAACCAATGAAATCTTCAATCCAAGCTCTATCTTGAGTTTGGGCTCCAATGGAGTTCTAGAGAATTTTGTAGAGAATTTGGGTTTTGATTTGGAATAATTAGTTCATCTAGGTGTTTAAGACATATAAAACTATTAATAATACCAAAAATAACCTTAGTAAACTTCCTAAACATTTATTTGGACGTGGGGTCAGATTACAACTTCACCCCTTCACTTAACAGTAAAATTGCGGAAATGCAGGCCCATCAACCCCTGCAATGGCGCACCGTCACCCAACAAACAGACCTTCCTGCTGATCTGTGGTTTGGGTCAGAGGGTGGCCAAAAGAATTCCAATCTCCCACACCAACCTACCGGGCGTCGATTTCCTCCGTAGGTGGGACTGCCTTAAGTAGTTTTTGCCACCAATGTGGGTCCTTCCTCAAGGACCCTCGGATTGTCCTTGGGGACTTTTTCCCAGACGTTTTCAACCCTAATATTTACGTTTACGAGTTTACGACATCTAACATCAATATTATTAAAAACAAACTTGTAAAACTTGACGAAACACAGTAAGACACAAAAGGTCATTTCAAGCAAAACTATTCGAATGTAATGGACGTTCATGGACTTTTGACCTCAAAACTTCATGAAACTTTAACAACTGATTCCTAACCTCATTATAACCCATTTTAGGACTTCAGAACATCAAGACACAAGAATTAGGCTCTAGCTTGACCCAAGACGTTTTAGAGGTGTTACAATATCCCCCACTTGGACAACATTCGGCCTTGAATGACACTTGCTTCTTTTTATACACTTTTAAGAGATAAGGAACTCAATACTAGAAGGAAAAAACCATACCGTACCATACATAATAAACGATTAGGAAGACAAATTTTACTTACTTTTGAGAGAATCAAAACACAACAAGAGGATAGAAATTAATCTACAAGTGAAGACGAAATAAAGCTCACATAATATTTTTCATATCAAGAACTCCTTCTATATTCATTATCTTGCTCATATATATCACTTATATAAACAATATAACAAATTTCAAAAAAAGAACAACTCTGTCAAAATTTGAAAAATCTTACAATAAACTGAAGAGCAACACAGTGAACATGCTTCAAAATTTAAAAAATGCAATGCTTAAGCAATTAATGGTGAAAACATGACAATATGAATAAAAAAACCCATAAAATCAATTTAAAATATAATTATAACTTCATGAAATGCACAATAAAAGGATTCAATAAAATTAAATTCAAACTAGACTCCTAAACACCATGCAACAAGCAACATACTACTATGACTTTCTAAATCTCAATCTTGAGTTGAAAAGAAGACATGAGACAATCAATAAAATCTCCACTAATCACCATACTCCTCCACTTAGAAGGAAATCATAACAACTAAAGAAATATGCCATTACTTACTAACGTCAACTTCATCATCCGACTTTTTGTCCTCTAGGACAGAGTTCATAGAAACGAGCCTTCTCTTTGGGGTACCACCTTCCGAACAAAGAAGAGGATCTTGCTTACCTTCATTTCCTGTAGCCGCAATAGTTGGACAATCCCCTACCTAGTGTCCATCCTTACTACAACCAAAGAAATTGCCTGTACAAACTAGACATTTCCGATTGTGCTTCTTCCCTCAAGTAGCACAAGTAGGGTTACCACTTTGAGAACCACTACCCTTATAAAGTTTGACCTTAGGAGCACTAGGTTTATCTTGAGTTTGAGCCTCTTCTTGAACATAGATTGGTTTTGCTCACTTGGTCCACTCCTCTTCAACTTTGTAGAAATCATACTAAGCTAGGACTCTTCAATGGATTGAGCATACACCAAGAGTCTAGAAAAGTTTATATCGCCATGGAGCGTGGGCTGCATACAACACTCTTCTTTGGCAAGGTTGGAAACACTGGTCACAAACCTACTCATCTCATCTCTCATGTAAGACACTAAGGATGGACCATACCTAGACAATATAGTGAACTTAATGGAATACTCCTCAACACTCATATTGCCTTGCTTGAGATTAATGAACTTTTCAACCTTCCCCTCCCTCCTCACGGGGAAATTACTTTCGTAAGAAAGCCTCCTTAAATACATCCAACCTTTTAGGACCCTAATCAACCAGACTATTATCATTTTATTGAGTATACCACACTTGAGCAACCTCCCTCAATGGCTGTGAAGCTAACTCTACATTCTCCCTAGCAGTCACCCCCATGTAACTCAACCCTTGTACACACCGTCTAGAAACTCTTGGGGATCCTCTCACACCATAGAGCTAAAAAATATAGGAGGTTTCATCCCCTCAAAATTTGTCAATCTAGATGTCGTAGTGCTCTCCAAAACATTCACTCTAGGTTCAATACCCCTATTCACATGGGTAGTCAAGACTCGTGCCAAAGTTAGTTAAGCCTTTATAATCTCCACATTAGTCATTTTCACGGGAAACCTCATTATATTGACCTCGAATAGGGACTTGAACACCTTGCGGAGGCACTTGAGCATCTTTAGCATCTTGAAGAACTTGCTCAACTTGAGGAGGAATTTCTCCATTCACCCTTCCTTCTTACAACCTTCTATCACCCATCCTTCTAGTATTCATCTACTACAAACACAAGAGAAGAGATTAGGACTATACACTTACAAGCTCAACTATATAGGCACGACACAAGATTGAATGAAGAAAGTGAAACTCTATCGTCCTATAGCCTCTTGCTCATAAAATTGTCGTGACTCACAAGGATGATTAAGACAATGCTAGACGAGGAATTATGAGACTTTTGGATTCCTAAGATCACTTTCATAACCTATGCTCTAATACAAACTTTTTTACATCCCGAGAGCACACCGTAGAATATATGGCACCCTAAGAGTGCGACATGGCATACTTGACCTCTCAAAGGCCTTGTACAAACCCATTTACATCATTCATTACATACATGTATGAAAAGTAGTGAGTAATTAAAACTTTTCACACAAAATATCTTAAAACATCTTTCCATATTAAAATTATAGGAAAATATTAAGTATCAGCATATGCCAATCTTAGACTAGAGAATACTTGGGACATGGCCCATACATTACAAATATACAATTACTTAGTCTGTTACAATACTTTGAATTAAATTAAATGTAAATATATATATACCCTCGAGTCAAGTGAGGACATACTTCAACTTGCTTTGAAAGAATCTTATTTTCAAATCATTGCTACAAGACACCTTCTCACCTTCCACCTACACCTTCAGATATAACAAAATGAATGGAATCAGTACAAACACATGTACTAAGTATGGCTTAATGCATAAAATCATGAGAAATGCAAATTAATGAGAAACATGCTCTTTTTATTAAAAGTTCATAATATAAGCATAAGAATCACATTTAAACACAAAAACACACAATCAGAAGGCAAAACAAGCCATATACGATTGTATACATATTTAGTAAACATTATAGTGAGCCTATAGTGAGCTTCACTGTAACTTCACTTTAACTTCCAATAAAACACATACTTCACATTATAGCATTAATAACACCTACCAATCATACAACCATGAGATAATCCTATAAAAAGTGATTCTATTGTTCACTTGAGTGAGTGATGAAGCGAACGCCCATGGAATCCCGTCACACACACCTAAGAGATCTATATATATATATATATATATATATATATATATATCTGTGTGTGTGTGTGTGTGTGACATTACCTTCCAAAAGTTTATCAAAAGATCTAGTTAAGTAATGCAACAAGAGACCCCCCGTACACCCTCTCCAAGCTTACCGAATTAATCCTTAAGACTACCTAATTTATATCATGTCTAATTATTCAATTTACTTTCACAATCTAGAGAGACATTCTTAAGAGTTCCCTAGGTAAGAAATGAAGCAACCATTCCTATGCCCCCTATATACCTTAACTAAGAAACCTTAAACTACTCTAGGTTAGTACTTAATCATAAACAAACTTTCCAACTTAAGCCATTATCCTTGTTAGTTCATTAAGAGACATTCATCACATCGGGACATTCAAGTAATGTTCTTGGAGAATACCTAGGGAATTAATCGCTAAAATCATCAAAGCCTAATCATTCAATATCTAGATAGCGTCCAATGACAACACCTAAACTTCATAGACCTTCTCAAATACTAGTAGATATCCCATATGATGACAGTAGGCATTGACCCACATAGACCATGGTATCTAAGCATGTAATCCGTAATCAACCCTACTTAGATAAAGGGTTCTACTTGCCAATGGTAGAACCAGAACACAAACTATGTAGGCACATGGTTAGGGAATATGAGGGTTTCTTTATTATGCATTCTCATATTTCAAATACATCAACTCCCCTAACAATACTCACTCGGTGCTACTTTTGTTTTCATACAGTATTACCATAGAGGAGTACATGAAGAGGTTACATATCTAGTTCACAACCCAATAACATTACACTTTACAAAAGATGGTCCACTAAGGCTACCTACAATAGTCAAGAGGATATCCCAATGTCTTTCCTATGGATTATTTCATTTCATTAAAGAAACCCAACCTAATTCCACCATTCACACAAGAAGGATACACTTACGACTTTAAACTTCAAGGATATCATTACCTTCCAACTAGATTGAACATTCCACATAAAGGACCTTCATAACAATGTTCAAGGTCACATGTCAGTCACACATATAAGACTAAGGAGTTTTAGCATACTAAGTCAAGAAGTCATATTCACCTTCTACATATATTAAGTAAGGGACACAAGTCTATCAAAACATGACACAAATATACTTCACATATAGCATATCTTTATAGAAGCGCATAGGCATAACAATTATCATCTACAGGTCACCCTACTCACTACTACATAATAATAAATCTAAGTATCAGAAGTATCATCTAATTAATCATGAGATATCCTACTTCAACACCAAGTAATTCATATAATGACTACACGATAGTCTAGTAGGGACGCAGATCATCAACTAGAAGAACTCATGATTCGACTCCACATAAACACATAAGTCAGTAAGACGTTTATCATAGAAACATAATCAAGTTATAAAATGATAAAGCCATAATATTTGAAGTAATGCCGACGAGGCCACATCATTCACAATTCATAAAGTAATGCCGACAAGACCATATTAGTCACAAGTATAGCACATAAGCACCGCAACCATAAGTATACCATACCAAAAATCATCCCCATCCCAAAAAAAGAATACATAAAATAGAGAAAGTTAGGACAATCCAAGTTCTATCTTGAGTTTTGGTTCCAATAGAGTTCTAGAGAATTTAGGTTTTGATTTAGAATAATTAATTCATCTAGGTTTTTAGATTTATAAAACTATTTATAATTCCCAAAATACCCTTAGGAGACCTCCTAAACATTTATTTGGAAGTGAAGTAAAAATATCACTTCACCCCTTCACTTAACGTTGAACCTTCAAAATTTCAAGCCCATCTATGCTTGCCCATCGACACCCCGTCACCCAACAAATGGACCGTCCTACTGGTCTGTGTTTTTGTGTCAGAGGCTGGACTGAAGAAGTCCGAGCTCCCACCCCTATGTCCCCATCGACGCTTTTCACCTACGGGGAGTCGACCAACCTACCGGGAGTCGATTGCCTCAGCAGGTGGGACTGCCTTGGAACTTTTTCCTTGATTTTTACGTCCCGAATATGTCTGTATACGAGCTAAGGACCTCTCATATTAAAATCATCCAAAATGAACACGTAAAACTAGACTAAACACATTAAGACCCATAAGGTCGTTACAAGGCAAACCTTTCAAATATCATGGGCGTTCTTGGACATTTGACCTCCAAAAATAATGAAACTTTAACCACTGCTTCCTAAACTCATTATAAACCATTTTAGGACCTCAAAACATGAAGACACAAGCGCAAGGCTCTATCATCACCTAAGTCGTTTTAGAGGGTTTACAATGAAAAATCTAGATATTTTCGTAAGTTGAGAAAATGAGTTTTGGTAATTTTCAAACAGTCATAGCTTCTAGATGAGGAGAATTATTATTAGTTCTTGATATGGTTGGAAATCCCTTGGAGTTCTCATTCCAACGCCATCAATTTTATGCATTTTTGAAATTGTATGAAGGAGATATTCCTATTGAAAGTTGGGCTCTTGACACGATGGAAGTCTGATTCCGGATATTAGGAAGGACAAACTAGTTTATTAATCCATTTAATTTCAATTTCATTTTACGAATTTATTTAGGGTGAAAATAAGTTCTAGTTCAAATTAGAAAAGCTATTTATGCTTAGGACATGTAGAAAAGAGAAGAGAAGAAGGAAAAGGGAGAAAAGTCAAGCATTCGTCAAGAACACTAATGTTCTGCGAGTGGAATTCATCAGGGGTGATCCCTATCAAGTAATGTTAGATCATTTCATGTTGGGTTAGTTATAAACACACTAGCTTGTTTAAATTCAGCAATTTTGAGTAGGTTGAATGATGAAACGATGAAGTTCTAAAAGAATATTATTGAATTCTTGTTGGTTGAGTTGTTGCATGTCTAGAGTTGATTCCATTCGTCTTTCCTGGTTGTTTATCTAATCTAATCTATTAGTATTGAGGGTATTACTGATCCTAAGTGCTTGGAAAAACAACTATGGAAGTTTATAGGGTTAAGAGATGAAAAATATAAAAGAAAAGTCGAAACGCCTCGCTGTAGAGCCCAGAGGAGCCCACCTTCCATAGCCCTCCAGGATAGTCTATGTCCGTAGGGCTTTAGGGAGGCGCCCAGCTAGAGTGCCCCAACATGGCCTCTGATGTTTGGGTTCTAGCTCCCTACGCCTCTCATAGAGCCAAGGACGCCAGTTCACCTCATTCATTCTCCATCTTTTCGTACTAGTTCCTAATTGTTGTACCCATGTTTCGTAGTTGATTCCAAAAATCTATAATGACCCACAAGTACAACCTTGAAAAAAGGAACACTTTTGAGTCATCACAGGGCGTACTTGATCTCATCGAGGTTTTCCACAAGCTTCTTATCTATAATTCATTACATAAGATATGAAAAGTAGTGCAGAATTAAAAATTTTCACAAGAATATTAATTAGAAACTCTTTTATAAAAGACAAAACAACATGTCTCAAGCAAACTTAAAGACACATCTTAAATATCTTAGGGTCACGACCCTTTACATTGAAAGATATACATAACTAGTCTTACAGAAGTCTTAAAACAAGAAACTAAAGAAACATAGACTATATCCTCGAATATATAAGGACATACCAAGTCTTTAGAGATTCAACTTCCCAAGTTTTGTCTTCCAAGAATCTTCACTTGCTTTCAACCTATACTTATATAACAAAGTAGAGTATGGGGTGTTAGTACAAACATTTTACTAAGTATGACATTGTGCAAAAATATTCAAAAGAGAACATTTTAATTAGAATAAGTCTTTTATGCTATTTTATTAAAACCTTAATGAATAAAGTCACAAAACATCATATAGATCATCATTTAGCATATAAAGTAAAACGTCGAAAATTTTAACATTAAGGCACACTTTAAAGTAAGCTCATATCCTATAGACTTTCCTATCCTAAATTATCGTAAGACTCACTAAGGTGAGACATGAAGAAACCGGCCATACAATCTCTTCAATACACACCTAAGTAATCCATAAGATTACCGAAGATAAGCATGCTTCATCTCATTTAATAATTCAACATTCATTACTAAGACACTAGAAGAACATACATGCATATAAGAACTTTACATAGAGACCATACTCCCAGACAACGCCCATGTTACACTTAGTGTAGTCTGAAAGTAGCATATTATACTACTACTCTCAACTTAGTGATCCTGAGGAATTCCCTTATACTAGGCACATCACATTCATCATATTCATAGGTTTCATCATACAATACATAACGTAAACTTTCTTTTTTAACATTAGACGTAGAGTCACATTACTTCATTCACATCACATAATGACTCATTCATTCATTTCATATAAATAGTACACCCTTTAGAAGACATATTTCATTACATTAATTTGTGGGGGGTAACACTAACTGACAAACACCAGAGAGCTAGACATTAAATCCCAATATTAACCCCTACCGGATGAGGTATCCGAACTTGCCTAAGTTAGGGTCATACATTTTAGCCTTTACATGGATTCTCCAATAGATTCACCTATGTTGGCACCTATATAAGGGATATGGAGATTTCTTCTATGTAAGTCATTATACTAACAAGGATAAATCATCTCAAAGGTAAGTAGGATACAACATCTCTACTCACGAAGTGTACCCACCCTTTCTTTAAATTCTCGCGGTGCTAAGAATTACTCCCCTATA
Organism: Solanum arcanum; assembly: GCA_027789145.1. Lineage (NCBI taxonomy): Eukaryota > Viridiplantae > Streptophyta > Magnoliopsida > Solanales > Solanaceae > Solanum > Solanum arcanum. The sequence continues at coordinate 17,733,294 of CM050938.1, forward strand.
GAGTCTTCGACATTCATTCACTATCGGTTAAGCGATAACTATTTAGCACAATATCTCAACTAAGAAAGAGTAATAATATCTAGATATTACTTGTGAACACTACATCTAAACTCATGTAGGGTATCCAACCTCCAACCTATCTTAAAAAGCTCTTGGGAATAGTGAGGTTGCTACTTAACACTTTATCTCAACTCATGAATATTGTTCACCCCAAAATCCCCCTTTTAATTACGATAGTTCTTTAGGAATAGTAGGGAATGGTATAGACACTTTATCTCTACTCACAGAGAATCTCTACCCTACAATCCCCCATTTTAATTAATAAACTTCATTCCCACATTCAAGGTTTGTGTGAGAGTACATGTGAGTATACTTTTCACATAATCACCATAATCCATATCATTGACTTCTATACATGCTTACACCTCCATAAATCATGATTCACACACTATCATGCTTCACATATACTTATACTTCATTTAGACATGATATCTTAAAGTTACACATTAGTAACTTAATAAGAAACATCCATATCATTCAAAATCGTCACTTTACTTCACATGTTATGCCTTCCAGGACATTATTACTATACACGTATTTGTACAAATATATTAATATACTTCAAGTAAACACCACCATTAATGTTGGACCATACCACTCAAGATCAAATACATAAGCAACTCAGGAAGATAGATAAACTTACCCTCCATCCAAGCCTTTTACCACCTTTTCTCAATATTTCATCATAACATCATAATAAAGCATCAATAGGAAGTATCTAATTCAAAATACAGCATGAGAAACTGAATGCTAACATTATCTAGACATAAACACTAAACCCACTTCCTAAGCTAAAAACTAGAAATGTGCATGAGCATTGGTTCGTTGCGGTTTGACATTGAAATCATCAACTAACACTAAAAACAACATATTTCAATTATTTAAATGTTTTCATGCAAATACCCATGCTTAGAGTCACAGAAAGAAGAATTTGACTTAGAAACCCTTTTTGAAATATCTTTGGAATAGCTCCTCTGATGAAAGAAGGTTAAAGGATGAACTACCATACCTTAATAGGAGATAATCCACGAGATTTGATGAAGAAATTTTGAGAATTGTGTCTTCTTCCCTGCAGCTTGAAGCTTCTTGAAAACGAAGGTTTTGGAGAGATTTTGTTTTGAACTTGAGGGTCTTTATTTGATGGGAGAATTGGCATTTAAAGTGACCTAAAAACCGTCCCCAAATAATTGCCAAAGCTCCTGAAAAACCCCTACGCTAATTGTACCCTTTTCCCAAGTCTAATTTAACGTAAAAAACAACGCGACCAAATAAGGAAAGTGGCTGTGCTTCGCGGAGGAAAATCCTCATTTTGTCTATCAATATTTTTGAGAAGTGAGCCTCATTACAGTCATGGATGCATAGGAATCTTGAGTGTGAGGCACGAGACGAGGTGTCCTTCACCTTTTTTTGCTGAACACTATCTTTGCCAGCTTCCTTTTCCAACATTTGGGTTCTCTTGGGGACCCTAGGGTGGTCCCTGTGGAGTTGTACTCGAACGTTTTAACCCTTGTTCTGTCCTTCTAGGTATTAAGGTACTCCCACATGTTTTAGACTCCAATCAACACGTAAAATCATGCACAATAAACAAGGATACACTAGCACATACACAAGGCTAGTTTACGAACATTTTGGTTGATCTTTGATGTTTGACATCCAATTGACCTCAAACACTAAAATTCACTATTTTTAATACATTATTAACTCAAGAGACACATGCGAAGCTGTAGTTCATCCTAGTTCATTATGAGGCTCGCTACATTCTCCCCCACATAGAACAACATTCATCCTTGAATTATAGTAAACACTATCAAGGACATCTACGACTCAACTAGAAACTCACAACATATATAGTCAAGGACATAACATTTAGAGTCAATGCACCAAACTTATAAGGAACACAAACTTCATATCATTAAGCACTCTACGCAGTATAAGCAAATTTGGAACAATTTCCACAATTCAAAGTACATATTTCCTTACTCATTTTCGTTTCATTTATGGAGGAACTACCTTCTCCAACATTAGAAATGCTCGTCATATCCTTTCAAAGCTAAACATGCAATAACCTTCAAATAAAAAATTGGCACATAAACATAACATATTTGAAGAAATTAAGAAAATATAATCTAGAGAATGAAAAAAATCATATTATCAATAAAATTCATAAAAGAAGGAGACATGCAACTCATCCTAAAATGCAAGACCGCAAAACATAACCAAACTACTAAGGATTTTGGTCTCAAGATAGAGTAAGATTAGAAGGAAAAGATAAAAGTATTAACTACCTTACTACTAAACTCATACACCGTAACATAGGATACAACCATCTAGGAAAAACAAAAACAACCATAAGGAATTATGACTTACCGGGGTATTTATTCAAGATTAGTCCCTTCTTTAGATCGAAGTGCGTAGAAAAAATTCCTCTTTGTAGCATTACGATCTGGACCACTATGAGGAGCTTGGTTGAACTCTTTCCCTTTTGCCTTAAGGTTAGGGAAATGTCTCATCTTATGACCTGTATTACCGCATCCAAAACAACCATCCGTACGGGCAAGACATCTAAGTTGCTTCCAACATGTAGTACATATATGACTCTCAAAAGCATGACCACCTCCTAAAGATTTTTTGTTGGAAACTGTATCATTGCTCACCATGGAAGATTCTTCATTATCGAACCACTTCTTAGACGTAGGTTTACTTGGTTCATCCGAAGTAGGACTTTTTCCATCCCTATTAATCTTCCTAAACTTGGACTCCTCAATTTATTGAGGATACACCATGAGTCTAGAATTATCGATATCATTATGGAGCATTGCCATACTACACACTTCTTCCATCAAGCTAGAAACTCCCATCACAAACTTATTAATTCTAGCCCTAGAAGTGGCTTCCACGGTTGGGGCATACTTGGAGAGTTGCGTGAATTTGAGAGAATAGTCTTTCACACTCATTCCCTTTTGACAAAGGTTCATGAATTTCACCAACTTTATCTCCCTAAACTCTATGGGGGAAAACCTATCAAGAAATGTCATCTTCAACACTTCCCGATCTACCGGACAATCCCTTATTGTCCTTTCATCCCTCTAGTGCTCAAGCCATACTTGAGCCACATGTTTTAGTTGATAAGAGGTTAGTTCAGCGTTCTCCCTAGGAGTAAAACTCATGACATGCACCACCTTTAATGCCTCATTTATGAATCCTTGTGGATCTTCATCAACCTTAGTCCAATGAAAAGGAAGAGGATTCATCCTCATGAAATCTTGGATTCTAGAAGCGGGAGTACTTGCATTAGATTGAGGTCCATCTCCTCGGTTAGCTTGGGCAACCACATGATTAGTAAATATATGAGATTGAGTCATCATTAGTTGTGTCAAATACAGAAGTTCAGCCCTTATATCCACATTAGTCACATCCCCTTTAACATAGAGAGCTTGAGGACTTTCGGGTACTTGATGCTCTTGTAACACTTGAGGGGGAACTGCCTCATTCACATCCTCTCGGTAAACTATAGAGACTTGCTCTTCTTGGGGAGAAATTCTATCATTAGCTACTCCTCCCTCCACTCTTCTTATGGGTGTTATCTTCTATTTATGTTCAATAAACACAAGAAAAGATGTTGAGAAAACACACTTATAAAACACAACTTTATGGAAAGACACTAGAATAATATATAAAGTGAAACTTTTATCAGTTTATAGTAACTCGCTTATGGATGTGTCGCAACTCTTACCGATGAATAAGAATCTACTAGACGTGGATTTTTAGACTGGACCCTGAACTATTTCAAAAACCATATGCTCTGATACCAAGTTCGTAATGACCCGCAAGTACACCCTAGAATAAAGGAGCACTCTTGAGTCGTCACATAGCGTATTTTACCTCACGGAGGTCTTGCAAAAGCCTCTTAGCTATAATTCATTACATAAGATATGAAAAGTAGTCCTGAATTAAAACTTTTCATAAGAATATTAATAAGAAACTCTTTTATAAGAGAATAAAGGACAAGTCTCATCTTCACAACCCAACTTAAACAGACATCTTAAATATCATAGGGAACGTCCCTTACATTGAAAGTAATACATAATAAGTCTTATACAAATCTAAAAGAAGAAACTAAAGAAACATAGACTATGTCCTCGAATATATGAGGACATACCAAGTCTTGAGAGATTCAACTTCGCAAGCTTTGCCTTCCAAGAACCATCACTTGCTTTCAACCTATACTTATAGAGTATAAAAGAGTATGGGGTTAGTACAAGCATTGTAGTAAGAATGGCATTGTGCAAAAACATGCAAAAGAGGACATTTTTTTGGAATAAACCTTTTATGCTATTTTAGTAAAACCTTCATGAATAAAGATACAAAACATCATAGATCATCATTTAGCTTATAAAGTAAAACATCCACAATTCCAACATAAAGACGAACTTTAAAGTAACTGCATATCCAATAGACTTTTGCTGTCCTAAGTTATCCTAAGACACACTAAGGTGAGGCATGAAGAAACTGCCTATACAATCTCTTCAATACACACCTAAGTGATCCTTAAGACTACCAAATATAAGCATGCATCATCTAATTTCATTAGTCAACAACTCATTACTAAGGAACTAGAAGAACCTACATGCATTTAAGAACATCACATAGACCCCCAATGTTACACTTAGTGCAATGCTAAAGTAGAATCTCATACTACCACTCCCACCTTAGTGCTCTTGAGGAATTTCACTTAGACAAGGCATATCACATTCATCATATACATAGCTTTAATCATACAAGACATAACATCAACATGATTTATTAACAATATGCATAAAGTAACATTACTTCATTAACATCAGATAATGACCCATTCATTCATTTCATATAAGGACACACCAAGACTCCCTCCAAATGCCAATTTGTGCAACGACAAGATAGCATATCATACCACCACCGAACCTAAGTAGTACACCCTTTAGAATACTTAGTTCATTGCATCATTTGTGGAGGCTACCATTAACTGACATCAACCATGATATCTACGCATGGAATCCCGGTATTAAACCTAAACACATGAGGGATTCCCAATTACCTAAGATAGGGTCATACTCTTTAACCTTTACGTGAATTCTCCAATAGCTACAATTATGAGAGTGCATAGTTAAGGCATAAAGAGATTGATTCCAAGTAACTCTTCTCTACTATGGAGGAGCACTAATCTCAAGAGGTGTATTGGAAAGAACATCTCTACAAACGAAGTGTACTTACTTTTTCTTCAATCTTGTTAGAGGTAAGCATAACTCCCCCACAGAGTCTTAAACATTCATACATAATAGGTTAAGGATTAACTATTTAGCACCATATCTCAACAAACGAAGAGTACTTATTCTTTGAGGTCACCTTTGAACACCATATCTCAACTCAGGAACAGTATCCAACCTCCAACCTATCTTAGAAAGCTCTTCGAAATAGTGAGGTTTCCACTAAATACTTCATCTCAACTCATAAAGAGTGTTCACCCCAAAATCTCCCTTTTCAATACTAGAATTCCTTTAGAATAATAGGGAATGATTCGGACACTTCATCTCTACTCATAAAGAATTTCTACCCTATAATCCCGCATTTTCATTCATCTACTTCATTCATACATTGAAGGTGTGTGTGTGTGTGAGTACATGTGAGCATGGTTTTAACACAATCACCATAATCCATAAAATTGACTTCTAATAATTCTTACACTTTCAGTCATCATAATTCACACGCTATCATGCTTTACACACTATCATGCTTCAGATATACTTGTACTTTATTTAGACGTAATATCTCAAGTCACACATTAACAACTTCATAGAAGTACCACATGCATATCATTAAACGTCATCACCTCACTTGACATGCTTTCCCTTCAAGGCCATAATTACAACATACATATTTATCAAATATATTCATTTACTTTAAGTAAACAACACCACCAAAGGTGAATCATACGACTCACGATCAACTCCATAAGCAATTAAGCAAGATAGATCAACTTACCATCTATCCAAGACTTTACTACCAAATTTTATCAATATTTCATCAAAATCATAATAAATCAATAATAGGCAGTAGCTAGTTAAGACTACAGCATGAGAAACTCAACTCTAACATCATCTATATATAAACACTAAACCCACTTCATAAGCTAAAAATTGTAAATATGCATGAGCATGGGTTCATTGGGGCTTTGATATTAAAATCATCAACTAAAACTAAAAATATCATATTTAAATCATTAAAACATTTTCATGCAAAGACCCATGCTTAGAGTCAAAGATAGAGCAATTTGGAGTGTGATACCCTTTTTGAAATCTCCTTTGAGTGGATCCTTGAACGAAAGAATTATCAAGGGTGAACTACCATACCTTAATAGGAGAAAAACCATGATATTTCGTTAAGAAACTTGAAAAGTTTTGTCTTCTTCCTTGGAGCTTGAAGCTTCTTGAAAATATATGTTTTGTAGAAAGGGTTTTGGATAATATTAGTTTTTAATTTGAGGGTTTTAATATGATGGGTGAACTAGGCTTAGAGAGACCTAAAAATTGTCCCCAAATATTCCTCAAATTTCCCTAAATACCCCTACACTAATTGGACTTTCTTCCGAAGTCTAATTGGACTTAAAAACGATGCAACCAAATCTGGGAAGTGGCTGCGTGTCGCGGAATCACCTCTTTATTTTGCCTCTCAACGTCTTTGATATAAGGAGAACTGCGCCAGTTGCGATGCACAGTCATCTTGAGTTTCATGCGCGATGACATCTGCGGAATTAGGAAGCTTTTGTCAAGAATTTCGATTTCCTGCCTTAAAACCCCCTTCAACAAACAAAGCGTATAAAAATACTCGTGTTCTTCCTCTCCCCGGAAAAAGGAAGAAGGTCTGGCCGAAGACATTCTTCTACTTCAAGTAGCCTGGCTAAAAGAGTTGGATCTTAGAAACCAAAGGTTAACAGATATTAGGAAGCTTTTGTCAAGACTTTGGATTTCCTGCCTTAAAATCCCCTTCAGCAAACAAAGCTGATAAAAATCCTCGTGTTCTTCCTCTGCCCAGAAAAAGGAAGAAGGTCTTGCCGAAGACATTCTTCTACTTGAAGTAGCCTGGCTAAAAGAGTTGGATATTAGAAACTTAAGGTTAACAGATCCATGTGGTAACTGAATTACTCGGTTAAGTTGAGACTTTTCAGCTTGGACAGGTAAAGGGTTTGTTATTGATTGGAAATTCCATTCTTTATCAGTAAGAATGTCATTCCATTTTAATAACCTGGGAACGAAAGTAGTACTATGTTCTTGGTTTGCTTCCATGAGCATAGTAAAACCCCTAGCACTAACCTTAATAGCCTTTGGGGCTATTGTGGTTTTCATTAGCTTGTAATATACCCCTGTATATTACAGCTATTTCTCTGGTGTCTAACTTACTATTCATGTTTTTGGTTTTGACGTTGAGCGTCAAAGTATTAATGATGTTGGGGTCATTGATATCAACTGAATAGTTGGGATAACAGTTAAAGTAAACCGGGCCATCAGCTAGGTTGCTTTCTAAGACACCTAACAGGGAGTCATCAAAGTTTAGCAGTCTACCATCACGCAAGAGTAAACAGATAGGAATATTTAATCCTTTTCGGAACAAAGGCTTAGTAGTAATCTTAACAAGACCAATATGAAGAAAATTAAATTCCTTTTTAAAACGATCTAAGTCGGGAGCAATTAACAACTTAATAGTTTCAAGCTCTATTGTTAATGGCAATAGTTTGTTCACAAGTTTTTATATTAAAACGTTTGAACATAGAGAAGGTACCTAACTAATAAATCTTTTCTACGGACTATCGAGGGATGTCCCAATTTTGCAAATAATTTTCTATTCTAGAGATAGTAACATTAACAGAATTAACCAAATTACAAGAATTCATTTAAAAAGATACTGTCCTACAGAAGCTATTTTACAATGAATATATCTAAATTAAGAATATATGAGAATACTAGAACCATGGTCATAATAAATCTGTTATCATGACATAATAAAACTCAACTATATTGAATTTTACTTGAAGTAGTTGAAAGGTGTTGGCAATATAAACGTCTTGGATCAAGCTAGCCTCTCTAGTCTTACAGCGATATCCCTTTCTGGCTACTCTATTTAGTGTCAACATTACTTGACAACCTCATTTCAACAGTCATTCAAAACCTCATGTTCAAATTTAATATGTATGATAAAGAGATAATATAAACATAATAACATTATTCAGATATATAACCTAATCTAGAAGCATTCAAAGTAGTTTAACCTCTGGGACAGTAGGGAAATTAGCTACGCATGCCTACAAGCAACATGGCTCTGATACCATAAATTTGCGGAATTAAATACGATAATAAGAAGTAAAGTATTTAACAAGATGTAGGAGACTTACAAAATTAAAAGTTGATTTTATTCCAACATTCAAACTAGTATTGTACAAGAGAGAGGTTTTCATTCAATTTTCTAGATGGAAGATTTTCGAATGCCCCTTAAAATATTACAAATGGCCTTTATATAGGGTAAAAGATTGATGAGATAAGAAAGAAAAGATAAGTAAGAATCTATTTTTCTTCTTTCAATTGGTGAATCAAGATTTCTTTGACTGGCGATAAGATTAGTGGGGACCTTGCTTTTCATCTTTTCCGGATAGTCCAAACAACTTTCGGTAGAGAAAGCATCTTCTTTTATAGTGGTTGGTCCCTCTAGGGTCCATATGATTAATCAGTAAAAATTCTGTCTCTTTGAGACTCTTTTACCCCTTCTTAGACAATTCCGATCTTTGATCTCTATATGAAGGCTAATTATTCCACTTTTTAATAAGCTCAATGAGGATTAATCAAACGGATTAAGATAAGACTGTGCTAGAGCTCTTGGATACATCATATCGCCATTTTCATCACTTTGTGATGAAGCTTCATCTAGAAGTTGCATGATAGCAGCTTCATCTGGATTACCCTTTTCATTATATAATTCAGATAATACCTTTTCAAGATGTTTTTTCAATTCACTCTAGGAAGGTGAAGCTTCGTCTTGTGTTTTATTTGTAGAAGTCAATGGAGATTCCTTTCTAGCCGGAGACCAGCCTTTGATTCGTATCTCTTTGGAGAGAAATTTAATTCTGTCAAACTCTGCAATAACAGACGTCCAACTAATGATATAGGATAAACGTTTTTTCATGAAAAACTTACAGATCTTTATGTTTTCTGGAAGGGTCGAGATGCCCTCATCAATTTAGAATTAGGAGTATCTTTCTTCAAACTGTCTAGGCATAACCAGTTTGTTACCTCCGAAGTAGCTCCACCACTCGTAGAACCATCGGGGAATTACAGAAGTTGCTACTTCTGGGCAATATTTGATGAACCATGTATGGGTCATTGGCCTAACAAATAAAAAGTTCAACCAGGCATTTTTATAGTCGAACCAATTAAAAGACTGAGTGTTAAATCTTTTAGAAAGATTCACAGGAGTTTGAAGATGATCAGTTATCCAGTTATATGGTGATAAAATCTCCAGGTTCTGGTTCTGGCTGATCCACTGACGTGTGATTCCTCGGTTCCTAAAACGTGAGTTGAGCTGCTGATTCAGAGACAGAAAAAAAGAATAAGAGAATAAGGTTATTCCCAAAGGATAAGATTCCACCTCTGGAAAGAGCCTACACCTAATATGGGAGCTTACTCCGCTGTTGCTGGTTTAGGCTTATCGCCGGCAGTCTGTTAAGGGTTCCAAATGGCGAATTACACCGAATTTTGCCTTCAATCCGCGGGACATTCAAAGAAGCTATGCACCTTCACGGGTACTAACTAACAGCAGAGTCCTCTCCGTAGCTACCTCTTGCCTATCTCACCCCCTTCCTTCCTTCATAGTCAAATCTGATGATTTGCAAGTCAAGCTTTTCAAGAGAATCTTTCAGGATTTCACGTATATTTGTTAGTCTATTATTGTTGAATCCTCAAACATGAGGCCTCTGACTCAGGTTCATAGGAATGAAGAAAGGGCATGATAGGCTAGGTACACTGCTTTCGCATTCGAACTCTCCTACTGTGTGCTGTGTGTGCTTTCAAGCAATAACACTGCTTGCTAAACGAACCATTGCTGACGAAGAAGTAGGACATACAACAATGGAATGGATCGGACTTACTTAGTGAAAATAGATTGAATAAGCACAATTTAGCACAATTAATATATCATATATTTTAATAGTAAACTTTGAATAGGCTATGCTGTCAGGGTCTGACTGATCTGCCAATTCATGTTCTATTTCAACTGATCCTGTGTCAACAAGGATGAATTCATAAAATTTTCTGGTTTTGAGAGAGTTACCACTATCTACATAATTCCTGTTAGTGTAGATAGGTATAAGCAGATGTTTAATTTCGTAATTTTTGAATTCCTTATCAAGATCAAGGATAGGAAATGTATTTAATGGATATACTTCAATTTTTTCTTTCTCTTTGGAAAGAATCTTTTTCGCAGCCATTTTGGATGCTGAGGAGACTGCTTCTGCGAAGTTTTCGGGTTGCTTTATCGCATAGCTGTCACTAGTTTGTTTTAGGGAAAATATAACTTTTCCTGAAGGTGACTGAGAGCTGGGCTCATGATCCTTGGAGAATGGTTTCTTCAGAATCAACATATTTGAAGAACTACTTTGCGGTAGTGCTGATGGAATAATTGGAGGGAAATGGGCCAATGCTTAATATTTATTTTGACTCAGGTCTAGCCTAATTGCAAATGGGCTTGCTCCAGGGTTTAGCCTAGTAGGCCTGTTTGGTCTAATCTGCTTCTTTTCTCGGCTCATTCTTACCCTGCGAAAATTCTCGGGTTAGAAAATCTGGGAGGGAGTTATCTTCTCCCTTAAGATAATCGATCTGAAAATCAAAACTAGATAATAAAGCTTGCCACCTAGCAAATATCTGTTTAAAGACAAGATTTTTAACATCCTTTTCAAGGATTTCTTTAGCAGATTTACAATCTACCCTAAGTAAAAATTCTTTGTTAATCAAGTCATCTTGGAACTTAGTTATGCAAAGAACAATAGCAAGAACTTCTTTCTTGACGGTGCTATAATGACTTTGCGCGAAATTCCAGATTCCAGAAGTAAACCTAACCAGCTGTTCAGGTTCTTTAGGGGCTCTTCTTTGTTTAAGAATGCCTCCTTCATTAAAGTCAGATGCGTCAGTTTCAACAGTCATAAAATAACTAGGGTTAGGAATCCCTAAGCAAGGAAGATTTTTAACAAGTTCTTTAATTTGGATAACAGCCTAAGTTTGAGACTTAGTCCAAGGAGTAGGAGAAGTCTTTAGCCTGTCATACAAAGGTTTGCAAATCTGTCTGATTTTCTGAATGAAATCAGCAACATAATTAAGACTACCTAAAAATTGTTGTAACTGAGTTTTATCAATACTAACATCAGGAAATTTATCAGCAAATTCAATAGCTCTGCAAATAGGTCTATAGGTTCCTTGAAACAAGTCATGACCCAAAAATCCAATTTTTGTTTGAAATAATAAAATCTTTTTAGCAGTAACGATAAGGCCATTGTGCTTAACTATTTTAAAGAATACATTCAAATGTTTAAAATGAGAATCAATGTCCTCAGAGAATATTAAAACGTCATCAATGTAAACAATTGAGAATTTACTAATATGATTAAAAATAGAGTTCATGATATTTTGAAATTTGGAAGGGGCATTCTTGATCCCGAAAGGCATAACATTCCATTCAAATTGTCCACACGGGACATTGAAAGCAGTTTTATATTTATCCTTTTCAGAAATTTGAATTTGCCAAAAGCCTGATTTCATATCAAATTTACTATAAACATTAGCTTTAAAAGTTCGTATCAAAAGATCCCTTTTATTGGGGATCGGATATCTGATCCATTTCAAAGCTTTGTTTAAGGGCTTATAATTAATAACTAACCTGGGAGCTCCTCTCTCTTTTTCTGCTGCATTGTTAACGTATAAGGCTGAACAGCTCCAAGGTGATTTAGAAGGTCTAATAATTTTGTTAGCCAAAAGAGTGTCAATTTCTTTTTTACAAATTTCCATTAATTCATGATTCATTTGAATAGGCCTAGCTTTAGTAGAAATGGCTTTTTCATTGAATCCATCAATGTAAGGAAGATCAACAGTATGGGATTTTCTATCCCAAAAGGAGTTAGGAAAATCAGAACAAATTTCTTTTTCGAAAATCTTTTTTAGGTTGGAAATCTTAGTGACCATTTCCGGAGTTTTTAAAATTTGTTCAATTTTTTGATATTTAATATCATCTTTAAGAAAGCTGATTTGCTGAGATAAATTGTTCAATTTAAAAGCAATTTTCTTGTGCATGAAATTCCGTCCATCTTCGGAAAGAGTTTTGATAAAAGGGAAAGAAATATCTTTTCCTAAAATAGTAGTTTTGATAGCATCAAAGTCTGAGATAAAAGGTTTAATCTGAGTAATGAGTGGAATTCCCAAAATAATTTCTTTGTTAATATTTTTTGTAATAACAAAAGCATTTGTCAAGCAAATACCATTATTGCAAATATGAGCATTATGCAATGTATAATCAATAATAATGCGTTCACCTGTTGCACTATATAACCTGGTTGTACCTTTCTGAAGGTACTTAGTGGGAATTAAACCTTCTACTATACAGTTATGATCTGCTCCACTTTCTAGTAAGGCTATCTTGTTGAGAACCAAGTTATGATTCACTACAAGCCTTATCATAATGTGAGAGCTTTGGGGTCTGACTTTGGTGATCATGGTGACTCCTGCTGTATCATCATTGCTATCTTGCTGATAAGTTGTTTCTCCTTGATAATTCATGGGAGCTTTGCCTTTGGAAGAGGTCTCGAGGACCTTGTTAGCTAGATCATTAATTTCTAGAAAATGAAGTCTAGATTTAATGTCTCTAATTTCGTTTTTGAGAGTTTTGACTTCTCCTCTGAGTTCGTTGATAGAAGGTTCTTCCTTCGTAGAATCAAATCTGCTCATAATTTGTTTCATACTTAAAGGTTCTATGTGAGGCTTTTCATCTTGCTGATGTCTAGTGACCAGCTTTTGCAATTCAAGGAGATACTTTCTTCTTGCATTTTCGTCTTGAATATTTTCGATGGTATCGAACAAAGTTTCTGCAGATGTTTCTGAGAGAACGTTTATTTCCTTAGCGCCACAAAGACAAAAAGGTCCGTGACAGTCACAAGTTGTTTCATCTTCTGAATTTTGAGCTACATTAAGGAATTCTTCATCACTTTCTTTAGAAGATTCCTGAGAGTTGTTTGACTCAGAATCAGATTTTGATTCTTCTTCTTCAAGGATGGAGAAGAGCTTTTTTTTGATTTCTTCATCAATCTTCAGAAGACTAATCTTTTTCTTCTTTTTCTTATTTCTTGGGCATAGGTTTGATATATGTCCTTTCTTTTGACATGTCCAGCATGTGTCTTCTGAAGAGGAATCTTTTGAACTTTTTCCTTTGGACTTTCTTTTAGGCTTGTGATCCTTGGTCTTTGTAGACCCTTTTCTATTATAGACCTTTTGGTTTGTTTGACGAGCATTTTTATCAGCTTTGTTTGCTGAAGGGGGTTTTAAGGCAGGAAATCCAAAGTCTTGACAAAAGCTTCCTAATTCTGCAGATGTCATTTTTTTTATCTTTCTTAAGTTGTTCCTTTAACTTAATATCTGTACATAATTCCATGTAAACAATGGTTACGACGCTGATTAAATCACCATAAGACAAAAGGTTGTAGGAATTTTTCCTTCACATCTGTCTTTGATCTTAGATCTCACTTTTTTAGCGAAGTGTGAGGGTAGTCCACTGATAAAACGTTCTTTCCAATAATCATTGTTACAATCTTGTCTGATCATAACTTTGGTTATAAACATGTCTTTATACCACTTTCAATCTGTAAGCTTCTTAAAGTATAGATTGTTAAGAATCTCAAGACATCTATCCTGGAAAAGTCTAGGTTCTCCAACGAAATGCTTAGCGATGCTATATACCATGGTGGAAAATGCATCTTCAACGGGGACTTCAGTTGAGGTGGAGGCTCCATTTTCTTCTTTAACGATGGTTTTTACAACCGTAGCATTGAGGATGGTGCCTTTATCCTGTTCTGTCAAATAATTGTCCCACCAGTTCTTTAGTGTTCCAGTGAAACCTGCTATGACCCTATGGGTAGCTTGTTTATCAGAAGCACCTCTTAATTTATAAGCTTTTACAGAAATTCCTATTTCCTGCAACTTGTTATAAATTTGACCTTCTTCCATACCATCAATATTCCACTCAAATATGCCGGTTCCGTCGACACGCGAGTAAGGGTGAAGATTACTTTCTTCAAACTGGGTATTAGGAAAGGAAGGTCTAGGATAAAAGTTTCTCCTATTGGGAAATCTATTATATGACTGGATAGCGCTGAGCTTATTTTCTTTGGTGACATTAAGCTTTGAGAGTTGTTCACTGATTTTCTCAATAAGGCTTGAATTATCAGCTTCTTTTCTTAAGTCGGGAAAATTATCTTTGGAAAACTCAGGGACCTTGAAGATGGGGACGGTTTCCATTTTTCCAAAAGATTTGGAGGAGCTAGGTTTTTCACCTATTTGACTAGAATCTTTTTGTTTGGTAGATTCTTCTATTTGTCTCGATACAACATGGAGAATTTTGTTTGTATAATAGTTCTTCTCCAAAATTCGGTTAATGTCCTCTGTATTAATCAAGGAAGTACTTTTCTCAATGTTTTTCTTGAAAGGAGAGGCGATAATAACGTCCTTTCGGTAAGGGATTTTTATCCCTTCTAGAGGAGGGGTAACACTTTCAACCACTTCATTGCTAGTATGCCATTTGTTGACAAGGACTTGAAGGGATGATTTGGTATCATCAATTTGTGCTGAGAGCTCAAACCATTTGAAGAATTCTACTTCAGTTTTGAATCTCTTCATATCGTTATACCAGTTGTCTCTAAAGGACTTTCTTTTGGGCAAAGG
Source organism: Solanum arcanum (assembly GCA_027789145.1). Taxonomy (NCBI): domain Eukaryota; kingdom Viridiplantae; phylum Streptophyta; class Magnoliopsida; order Solanales; family Solanaceae; genus Solanum; species Solanum arcanum. The sequence goes on from CM050938.1 coordinate 17,748,353, forward strand.
GTAGGTAGCTTTATACCATTCAACCTTCTGCTTGTGCTCAGGCAGTTTCCACCATTGATTGAGAAGCTCTTTATTAGGGATAAAATTTCCTTCTGTAATGACTCCAAGGGAACTTCTCTTAGGTTCATCAGGTTTCATGTCACTGGGAGTAGGACTACCAGAATTTTCATAGTAAACCTTAGGGATATTTTTGGAGAAGTCAACCCCGCAAAGTTTCCCTTTATCAACAGAAATGGGTTCATCAATGGAAATGAATCCTAGTGTTCTTCCTTGGGAGTATTATTGAGAACCGAATTGTGGACAAACATTAGTTCAGGTAACTCACATCTGCATAAAACCATATAAGCACCATGGGTAGAAAAGGGTCATTCTTTTTAGATGAATTCTTCTCACTGTAGACTAGTTGATCGATCAATTAGGCATTTCAGGTCTTGTACCATTTACCATGTATAAAATGCAGTGGCAGCATGAGGTAGATCGATGTATCATTACTATAGCTCTTAAATTATGGTTGTCAATTAGAAAAACTCCTACATAAGCTATAATATTTTTATATGCATAAGTTTATTTGTATTTTAACATACGTCTCAGATTCAATTTATTTTTGCATTGATTTAGAGTTTACAAGTATGTTTTCAAATATTTTCTTTATATTGCACTTACTTTTAAAATCGCATTATATTGAAATGAGTTAGTCATTCATTAGTGGAGCAAATCCTACGCAATTGTTCCTTCTTACTCTTTTTAAAGCTTAGCTTATTGTTTAGAATTTTAACTTGCATATTCATACATTTAATGTACTGATGTCAGTTGGTCTGTATCGCATCATGATGCAAAAGAAGGTAACTAGCATATGAATTTGGCGCACTGATGATCCAGTGAGCAGCTCAAAGTCAATTGGTAAGTCTCTCTTTATTCTTGAGGATATCTTTATCATTTAGTTATTTTTTTTAGTTTTCAGTTGTTAGGATGATTAGAGGTCCCGATCCAACATCCATCTTTACTTTAAAGCTATTTCTTGAGTTATATCTTATGTTTAAGTCTGCTGCTGAGTTGAATAGGCCAGGAAAATAATTAACTCAAGGCCATAAATGATCATTGGATGATGACCACATCAAAAGTGTAGGCTCGAGGCGTGACAAACTTGGTATTAGAGCATAGTGTACAAGAGTCCAAGGGAGTGTATGAAGTCGTGTTTGTAGAGTCCTTGTCATTGGTGTGAAGCGCAACAAATCTATTATTAGGAGGCTACATAATTTAGGTATTCCACTTCATTCATATTCCTTTTCGTGCGTTAGATTTTATCTCTAAAAGTTTCTCTATGATTTGTGCTTGCACATTTGTTTAGATAATCATGCCTACAACGAAGAGCAACAATAGGTCATCCAACTAGGAGAAATGTTGAACCTCGTGAATAAGATTTATCCAATGCAGTTTAAGTGCAACTTCAAGGGGAAGTTACCAACAACGAGTTCCCTAAGGCTATTAGGATGCTGAGTCAAGCTGTGACAAACTAGGTTGGTCAATAAAGAGGAGCTCTTCAAGAAGGGGCTGACACTTTGAGGATTCCAAAATTCTTGAGGATGAACCCCCCAAGTTTCACTGGCTTGAGCACTACTTAGGAACCAGAGAACTTTCATTAGGGAACTTAAATAGATGTTCAAGGTGATGAATTTTGCAGACAGTAAGAGAGTTGATCAAGCTTCTTATCAACTCAAGGGCATTGCTGGAAATTGGTTTGATCAGTGGAAAGAGGGAAGAGATTAAGTTGCACCACTTGAGAGTTGGGCTTGTTTTGAGGAAGCCTATTAGGGTGTTTCTTTCCTCGAGAACTTAGAGAAGACAAGGTACGTAAGTTCTTCAAAGTTAAGCAGGATTCTCTAAGTGTGTATGAGTATGGTTTGAAGTTCACCCAACTATCTCTATATGCTGTTGATATGGTTAACGATATGAGGAGTATGATGAGTTTGTTCGCTGCCAAATTTTGTCACTCTTCAAACAAAGAGGGACAGGCAACAATGATTATAGGTTACATGGATATTTCAAGGTTAAAGGTCTATGCACAGTAGGTTGAGGAAGGGAAGCTTATGGATAGAGTTGAGTTGAAGAACAAGAGGTCTAAGACACGAAATTAATCGGGAAGTAGAAGAGTAATGCCTATCAATCATCTTTCAAAAATAAATAGAAGGGTCCTACTATAACAACCTCTAGTGAACCTGCACCTAAGAACGAGGGTGAGCACTAAGGGCATAGTTCCATACTTATACATGCATGTTCACATGGTACTGTGGGGAAAAGAGGTCGTAAGACTCCTTCCAGCTCCATGTGTGGTAGAAATAACTCTGATTTTTTTTCATGAGGGATCTGTAGGATACTTCAAGTACGGTAAGACCGGACTTTTGATGAGAGAGTGTCCGAAGAATAAATAGGGAAATGGTAGTGGGGGCAATAGAGTCAAGTCTTCTTCAGTTTCTCCCCCATACTGGGCTGCGCCAAAAGCAGCTACTTCCGGAGTTGGCGGAGGAACAAACCATTTGTATGCTCTCAAAAATTGTCAAGAGCACGATAATTCTCCATATGGACCAACTATTACGATTAAATTCTTTTACATTACTATTTATCTATTGATAGACCCGGGAGGAAATTTCTCTTTTTTAAATCCATATGTTGCCATGAACTTTGATATCATTCCTCAGAAAATTAATGAATTATCCAGTGTTTCCAAACCTGTAGGTTAACCCCTTCTAGCGTAAAAGGTCTATTGTGATTGTCCCATTTCCATATCACAAGAGTACCATGGCTGATTTAGTTGACTTAGACATGGCATACTTTGATGCCATACTTGGTATAGACTGACTTCAAGCCTTCTATGCCTCAGTTGATTGTAGAACTCGATTAGTCAAGTTTCAATTTCCAAATGAGCAGGTCTTAGAGTTGAAAGTAGTTTAGTAGTCCATAAGGGTCGCCTTATTTTATATCTCAATGCGAGGAAGTTATTTTCTAAGGGGTTTGCATTTCACTTATTATGAGTTAATGATTCTAGTGGGGAAATACCTTCTATTAAGTCAGTTCTAGTAATAACAAAGTTCCTACAAATTTTTCCAGATTATCTTCCCGGAGTCTCTCTGAAGAATGAGATAGGCTTGGCATAGATCTTCTTCAAGATTCTTGTCCTATCTCTATTCCTCCATATATAATGGTACTAATAGAGTTAACGGAGTTGAAACAAGAGTTGAAAGATCTATTTTACAAGGTTTTTATTCAACAAAATGTCTCACCTTGGGGTACTACGGTCTTATTTGTAAGAAAGATGGTTCCTTTATGATGTGTATAGGTTACCGCTAGTTGAACAAGGTTATAATCAAGAATAAATATACTCTTCCAAGGATTGATGATCTTTTCTAACAACTTCACGGTGCTTCCTGCTTGTGAAAAATTAATCTCAGTTCAGGCTACCCTTAATTGAAATTTAGGGAATGTGATATTCCAAAGAGAGCTTTTAGAACTAAATATAGGCATTATGATTTTTGGTTATTTCACTTAGTTTAAGTAATGCACCAGAGCGTTAATGGATATTATGTACAAAGCCTTCAAGCCTTATTTAGATATTTTTGTTTTCGTCTTCACTGATGACATACAAATCTATTGCATGAATGAAGAATATCATGCTAGTAACCTCACGATAGTACTTCAGATTGTGAAAGATAAGTAGTAGTATGCCATGTTCTCCAAGTGTGAGTTTTAGATTGAGTTTGTGGCATTTTTAGGCGAAATAGTTTATGGTGATGGAGTAAGAGTTGATACACCAAAGATAGAATCACTTTAGAGTTAGCCTAGGCCCACGTCTCCAACTAAAAAAAGTACTTTATTGGGTTTGGCTGGCTACTATGGAAGGTTTGTCGACGGGTTTTCATCTATTCCGTATCCTTTGACGAAGTTGACTAAGAAGACAGTTAAATTTCAATGGTCTGAAGTTTCTAAGAAAAAATTCCAGGTGTCACGACCTGGATTCTTGAATCCGCATCGCAACCGCCGTCAGTTTACCTCTCAGGGGTCGCAAACAAGCCTCTTCTTAGCTTTCATCACATTTATGTAGTTAAATTTGCGAAAAATTTAAAACTTTTAAAACATAATGAAGTATACATAGACTTCATATATTTTCTACATAGATTAATATTCTACTAACCTCAAATAAAAATCAATCATCTATCATTAAAGAACCAATTCGAAACAAAGGATTAATATATCATAATAAGTTGCTAAAATGGCCATAATTCAAAATCATCAAATTGAAAACATCTGAAAGAAACGCTAGGGACAAAATCCTCTATTTATGTCTAAATACTAGAATATGAAAATAGAAGTAATCCTCGAACTAGAGAGGCACTACCAAAAGGTCTAGATATCGCTGAGCCAAAACTGCTTCAATGAGTCTTCCATATGCTCTCTGACCTAAACCTATGAAAATAATAAATGTATAGGGTTAGAACACACTTGTACTATGTATGGGTGTATGCACAAATACACATAAGGCTACACATGATCAAGAAAAGCTCTTCCTATAACAACAAGTCATTTCTGGAAGGTGAAGTCACTAGACGTTCCTAAATTGTTAATTGTGAATTTTGATATGAATATGGCATATTTTAATGCATTCAAAGAAAAAATCTCATTTTAAACGTGAACACAAGAAATTAGAATCATCAACATAATTTTAGAACAACTAGAGCGAAGATTTTGAAATTTGCTATCCTCTAACCCGAGAGCTCACTTTTGACGCTTAGTTTATTTTTCAGTCTTTTTCTTATTGTTGTTGGGTAACTAAATGATATCGTTTGGTCCTATGTTTCACTTACAAATGCAATGATTCATTGTAGTCCCATACCTACAATGAATCAAGTAAGTAATCCGAAGGACTAAGGAAATGATTTAACTTCAAATTGGGCATGATATCTTATTAAGCCAATCTTTATTGGCTAAGCCTATCATTGTATTATTGGCCAATTATAGGAAATCATTATAAGACAATCTTATTTTTCTATGATATTTTGCCAATTATATAAAGTCATTGTAAGCCAATCTTATTTGGCTTGATCATTTTCATAACATGAGGATTCATTATTGGCTATGACCTTTACTTATTTGAAACTTCATTTTTAACAACATTGGCATTCATAGCTCTTACTTTCTTAGTTCGCCTTGAGCCTTCATCTCTTCTTTCTTGTTATTTACTTAAGGAAGTCTGAAGCATTAAGATCATGTGAAACTACATGAAATCCAGTGTCTACCCATCACCAAAAAGAGGTGATTCACTTATCAAATTGAATTCTAGATCATGCGAGTTAACATGAAATCCATGGTCTGTCCCACATCGAAAAGAGGTGATCACAGGCTAAAGTGAATACATCTCAAGTGTTTAAACCACACAAAAAAGGGGTGGATCACGGCTAAAGTGAACCAAGAACATTTTTATAGCATTAAACTGACATAGATCATTTGAGCAAAACATAAAATCTAGTGTGTTACCCATACCGAAAAAAGGTGATCTCATCGGTCAAGGTGAGACCTTAACATACCTAGATCTCTAAGGTGGAATTCAAAGGATAGTTACCTTGTTGGATAGACATAGTTCAAAGACTAGGAGACATATGGAGACTACTTATCCACCTCGATGGAAGCCTCATCTCATGAGACTTACATTTGCTGGCACAAGCTCATTGCTAGTCTACTGATGCGATGATCACTTTCTTTATCTTCTTATCTTTTAGAGTTGACTCTAACATTATCGAAGCTTTCTTCTATATTGAGGTTTACTTACTCTATTGATGACTTTTCATCCCTTTCTTTACATTGATGTAATGTGAATTCATCCTTACATAACATCTTTGGTGTTAACGAGACTTGTATCACGATTATTAACACCATCACATGTGAGTATCTTTAACATAGTTGTCTTATGTGTAAGTGAGACTGGTCTCACTTCCTTTACCACCTCATTCTTGTAACTTTCATGATTTAAAGACTCTTAATTTTGTTATTACTCACCTTAACTAGTTTCATATCTTTTGGTAGATTTATACCATTCTTTATGAACGTTATGAATTTTCTTCAATGCATTTTGTTATATTCATAGTTAACTTGAAAAGGGTATGTTGGGACTTGTACCAAATCATTGGCATACCCTTGGTTATGAATTAAACTTACATTGGTCATGCTTAGTTTGATTTAAATTAGCCATTAGACAATTCTTTTACATATTTTGGAAATAATATTGTAGGCCAATTATTTGGCATAAGCCAAACCTTAACTAAACACTTGAACTTTTAACTTTTGATTAACATGTAAGAGCAATTCAATGCTTGGTTTGGTCCGGCTATGAATTTTTTTTTTGCATTGTATATTCATTAACTAGCTTTGATTCTCTATGAAAGTGATAACTATTTATTAAATGCTATTGCGTTGGAAAGTTCGTGTTGATAGGGTATGTTGGGACTTGACCCATTCATTTGCAATACCCTATATTATTAATTCATTGATGTAAATATTGGTATGACTTAACATGATTTGGAAGCAATGTGATTAGACATATGTTATACTAGCCAATTTGTTGGCATAAACACAACTTTCTCGTAAAAAACATTCATTACGTTATCACTAACCACATCAATTAATTTCATGAATGTAATATAGTGATTCCGCAAGACGAACCAGTAGAAAACCTAACATTTTAATTGTAACAAGACTCCATAGCTGATCCATTGTAACTTCATATTCTCGAAACACAAGTAAACATTATATCATTCCTTAATTCGTGTAACTAACCCTCAAATCATTCGAATCAAATCTATTGACCTCATTAATCATAAAAAAAATCAAGAACTATAAAATAAAATAGCACCACATACGAACAATATGTTCAAGATTCCATCTATATACCTAAAGAATTGAAGACAAGGATAACTAGGAAGATGCACGTTCAACAATATCGTTGGGAAACAACCCTAGTTTCGAGGTTCTACAATAGAAAAGTTTTAAAAGTATCTTGGAAGAAAGAATTCTATGATATAACACCCATACATTATGTATAATTAAATTACGAAGATCACCTTTCATGAAACCTTGAAGAAAAACCTTGAAATCGCCTAACAGAAGTCGGGAGAAACTTTTCTGATTTCCTTTCTTTTGCTTGCTCATTTGCGTTCTGAAATTATTAGTGTTTGAACGTGTGTATATGTCTTTGGAACTAAAATTTACTCATTGAACTTAGGGTAATTAAGTTATTAAATAAATTAATTAGGTAATTATTAAAAAGCCCCTCCTAGATTGACTAGAAATAGTAAAACATAACACTTAGTCAAACCTGAAATTTTTCCTAAAGATTTAATTTGGACCATTTTAATTAATTAATTAAATGGATAATTTAATTAATGAAGAGACCTAGGTAAATTACTAAAGTACCCCTAAGTCATTGGAACCATTATCAACCCTTTTTGACCATCCTAGGTTAAGAACTAGGATGTTTCTTGAGTTATACTAGGTTAGTGTAAGGATTTCGGTTTGAACCCTTTAATTTAATTAATTATGTTGTTAATTTAATTAATTTTGTTAAATAGGATAATTACTAAAGTACCCTCAAGTTGTTACGAACAGAACTAACTCTTTAAACCATCCTAGGTTAGGTACATAGTTGTCTTTTTCCTGTCTTAACCGAAATCTGGAAATTACTTTGTGATTTCGGTTTTGTCCTTTTAAATTAATTAATTAATCTTCTAAATTAATTAATTAAATCACCTAGTGTAATTACTAAAGTACCCTTAAGTTGTTAGGACCATAACCAACCCTCTGGACCATCCTAGGTTCGGTACTACGATGTTTCTTTAACTTGTTACTAGGTCAGTGTAAGGATTTCGTTTTGACAAAATAAATTAATAAATAAAATTTCTTATTTAATTAATTAGGTGACCTGGGTGAATTACTAAAGTACCCTTAAGTCGTTAGGACCATAACTAACCCCTTGGACCATCCTACGTTAGGTAGTTAGTTGTCTCTTTAACTAGTTTCTACGTTAGTGGAAGGATTTATGTTTGACCATCGAATTTGATTAATTAAATTGCTAATTTTAGGTGACCTAGGGTAATTTATAAATTACCCTTAAGATTTATAGACCATAACTAACCCTTTTGACCATCCTAGGTTAGGTACTAGGTTGTCTCTTTAACTAGTTACTAGGTTAGTGTCACCCGGTTAAGTCTTAGGTTTTCTATTGCACTAATTGGTTTATTTCGGTTAGTCCTAGGTTAGTTAGTTATATCCAAGAGTTTGTTAGCAAGCTCAGACCCACATGGCTTGATCCCTACATGTGTGTCTGCCCCTAACTGCCCTAACTGAATTTTTGCACATGTGTTGCAACTCATTTCATATTGTACCAAGGACCCTCACTATATCCTTTCGCACTTCCTAATCTACATATCAATTTTAAGTGGTCAGGTGGTATGGTTCCTAGGATTGACAAATGGATGCCTAGCACCTATTGTGTATATGATAAATTTATTGAATTTTAGGTTAGGGTCTTCATTGCAGGTACATCTCTTAAACAAGATTATTAATACTAAGAAAAATTGTGTAACACCCTTTAAGCAAATATTTTATAATATGCCCAATATTTTACTTATTTGGGAATTATATAGAAATTGGCTAATAACCCCTTAGCCAATTTTCTATACTATGCTTAATATTTCTCAATTATACGCATTGGAAGTCCTATGTATCCCCAATACACATTCTGAAAGACCTATTGGTCTCTTCACTAGACATGTAATTTTTCCGATATGTTACATTATCCCCCCATTAGGAACATTCGCCATCGAATGACACCTATAAATCATTTTTAAAATAAAGAGAGGGATTTTCCAAAAAAACATTAACATGCTCGGAACATTATTCTTTGTGAATTTCTAATTCAGACTTACCCTGGATCATGCATATTACTCAAGCTTATCTGAAACTTCATATTTGAGATTGAGGATCTTCCTTATCAATCATACCTAACTTAATGCACATCACAACTCATGCAACACAAAAACCATATCTACGTTATACAAAAATAGCATCATGAATGCAAACATGAACTCATTTTAACTCATATAATGCAATCATAAGACACACGATTATGGACTTAAAACATCAAATCGACTAATAAACTTATAACTCAGAGTTTCATAAACAAAAACAGACTTAGGAAGAGTATATCTACCCTCATTAAGTGAATAAGCAAGGGTAACGGGATCTCATATCGGCCTCGGCCTCCCATGTTGCTCCCTCAACAAGGTGGTTCCTCCATAACACCTTAACAGTGGCAAACTCGTTTTTCCTCAGCCATTTTACTTGGAGATCTAAAATTTCAACGATACTCTCTCCGTAAGAAAGGTTCTTATCAGATCCAAACCCCTTAAATAGCATCTTGTTGGCTTTAAGACTGGAAACTATTTGGCTTGTTGAATTTGAACCACACCCTTCCCATTCTATCTCTCTAACTCATTTGGAAACTGAAACCTTGCTACCCAGTTTGGAGAGTCTATGGTAGCATAATAGCAAAACTATACCCAAAATTATATCAATGTCAAGCATGGTAAAATCTATTAAGTCAGCATACGTGACTCAATCAAGAATTGTGATTGGGAAATCTCTCTATACTCTTTAAGCTCTAATATTGTCTACTCTTGCAAAAACCAAAACTTAAGTCTGCGCCTTAGACCACTCGGCAATGTTGATCTATATATGGTACCATACCTGAGCCACATCCTTGAGTTGGTATGAAGCCAACTCAGCCTTCTACTCTTCATTAATACCCATAAGAGGCATTAGAACCTACCATGCACTCACCTCCAAGCAAATGACCACACTTACCGCACACTCCAGCAGCTAGGGCTTGAGAAGGAGCGTGGTTTCCCCCAACAGCTGCTTCTCCAACTCTCCTGCCTGCGTTTCTTCTTGTGTTCAAGCACACACAAGAAGGAAGTTATATGCTAGAATTACACAAAATGCAAAATCTCTTGAAAACATGATAAAGAGTAGAAGAAGGGAGGTTTCTTATCATCACGTAGTCTCTAAGTCATGATTGTGGCGCGCTTCCCAATAATAATTCAGAAAATTTGTAACATCATTGTTTTGAGCTTTAGTTCCTAGGTAATTTAATATCATGGTTTGATTCCAAGTTTGTCACGACCAGGATTCTGGAATCCACATCAAAATCGGCATCGTTGACCTCTAAGAGGTCGCTGACAAGCCTCTTCTTAACTTCATCACATTCAAATAGTTAAAATTGTAGAAATTTAAAACTTTTAAAGGATAATGAAGTATATATAGACTACATATATTTTCTACATATATTACTATTCTACTAAGCACAATTCAAAAATAACCATCTGTCATTAAAGAACCATTTCGAAACAAAGGATTAATATATCATAATAAGTTGCCAAAATGGCCTTAATACAAAAGCTTCGATATAAAAAAATCTGAACTAAAATGCTAGGGAAAACATCCTCTACCTACGTATAAATACCAGGCTATGAAAATAAAATTAGCATCTTCAAACTAGAGACGACCTATCAAAAATTCTGGAGATCACAGAGTCCAAACCGCTGGAATGAGTCTTCAATCTTCTCTCTTACGTGCACCTATAAAAATAGTAAATGTATAGGTTTTGTACACACTTGTACTAAGTATGGGCGTATGCACACACATACACATAAGGCTATGCATGATCAAGCAAAGTCTTCCTATAACAACATGTCATTTCAGGAAGTTGAAGTCACTAGACTTCCCTAAACTGTTAATTGTGAATTGTTATGTAAATGTGGTGTATTTTAATGCATTCAAAGCACACAACTAATTTTCTATTAGAACACAAGACCTTATAATCATCAACATAATTTTAGAACAACTTGAGCGTAGATTTTCAAATTTTCTATCCCATAACCCGAGAGCTCACTTTTGACACTTAGTTAATTTTCCAATCTTTTTTTTCTTCTTCTTGTTGTGTAACTTAATGATCTCCTTTGATCCTATGTTTCACTTACAAGTGCAATGATTCATTGTAGTCCCATACCTAAAATTAATAAAGTAAGTATTCCGAAAGACTAAGGAAATGATTTAACTACAAATTAAGGATGATATCTTATTAAGCCAATCTTTATTGGCTAAGCCTATCATTGTATTATTAAGATAATATAAGAAGTAATTATAAGCCAATCTAATTTTGCTATGATCTTTTGCCAATTATGTCAAGTCATTTTAAGCCAATCGTATTTGGCTTGGTCATTTTCATAACATAAGGATTCATTATTGGCTATGACCTTTACTTATTGGAAACTTCATTTTTAACAACATTGGCATTCATAGCTGTTACTTTCTTTGTTGTCCTCGAGCTTACATCTCTTCTTTCTTGTTATTTACTTAAGGATGTCTGAAGCATTAAGATCATGTGAAACTCCATGAAATCCAGCGTCTACCCTCACCGGAAAACAGGTGATTCACTATCAAAGTGAATTATAAATCATGCGAGATAACATGAAATCCATGGTCTGCCCCACATCGAAAAGGGGTGATTCACATGCTAAAGTGAATCCATCTCAAGTGTTTAACCCACACAGAAAAGGGGTGCATCACGTCAAAAGTGAACCAAGAACATTTTTATAGCATTAACTGACATAGATCATGTGAGCTAAACATAAAATCTAGTGTGTTCACCACACCGAAAAGAGGTGATCTCACCGGTCAAGGTGAGACCTAAACATACCTAGCTCTCTAAGGTGGAATTCAAAGGATAGTTACCTTATTGGATAGACATAGTTCGAAGACTAGGAGACATATGGAGACTACTTATCCACCTCGATGGTAGCCTCATCTCATGAGACTTACGTGTGCTGGCACAAGCTCATTGCTAGTCTAACGATGCTTTGCTCACTTTCTTTATGTTCTAATTTTTTTGAGTTGACTCAAACATTATGGAAGCTTTCTTCTAGATTGAGGTTTAATTACTCTATTGATGATTTTTCATCCCTTTCTTTACATTGATGAAATGTGAATTCATCCTTACATAACATCTTAGGTGTTAACGAGACTTGTATCACTATTATTAACACCATCATATGTGAGTATCTTTAACATATTTGTCTTTTGTGTAAGTGAGACTGGTCTCACTTCTTTTAACACCTCATTTTTGTAACTTTCATGATTTAAAGGCTCTTAATTATGTTATTACTCACTTTAACTAGTTTCATGTCATTAGGTAGCTTTATACCATTCTTGATGAACGTTATGAATTTTCTTCAATGCATTTTCTTATATTCATAGTTTACTTGAAAAGGGTATGTTGGGACTTGTCCCAAATCATTGGCATACCCTTGGTTATGAATTAAACTTACATTGGTCATGCTTAGTTTGATTTAAATTAGCCATTACGCAATTCTATTACATATTTTGTAAATAATATTGTAGGCCAATTATTTGGCATAAGCCAAACCTTAACTAAACACTTGAACTTTTAACCTTTGATTAACATGTAAGAGCAATTCAATGCTTGGTTTGGTCCGGCTATGAAATTCTTTTGGCATTGTATATTCATTAACTATGAAAGTGATAACTATTTATTTAATGTTATTGCGTTGCAAGTTCGTGTGGATACGGTATGTTGGGAGTTGTCCCATTCATTTGCAATACCCGATATTAATAGTTCATTGATGTAGATATTGGTATGACTGTACATGATTTGAAAGCAATGTTATTAGGCATATGTTATACTAGCCAATTTGTTGGCATAAACTAAAACTTTCTCGTAAAAAACATTCTATACGTTATCACTAACCACATCAATTAATTTCATGAATGTAATGTAGTGATTCCGCAAGATGAACCAGTCGAAAACCTAACATTTTAATTGTAACAAGACACCATAGTTGATTCATTGTAACTTCAGATTCTCGAAACACAAGTAAGCATTCTATCATTCCTTAATTCGTGTAACTAACCCTCAAATCATTCGAATCCAATCTATTGACCTCATTAATCATAAAAAAATCAAGAACTATACAATAAAATAGCACAACATACGAACAATATGTTCAAGATTACATCTATATACTTAAAGAATTGAAGACAAGGATAACTAGGGAGATACACGTTCAACAATATCATTGGGAAACAACCCTAGTTTCGAAGTTCAAGAATTCAAAAGTTTTAAAAGTATCTTGGAAGAAAGAATTATATGATATAAAACCCATACATTATGTATAATTTAATTACGAATATCACCTTGCACGAAACCTCGAAGAAAAACCTTGAAATCGCCTAAGAGAAGTCGGGAGAAACTTTTCTGATTTCCTATCATTCCTTTGATAATTTGCGTTGTTAAATTAATAGTGTTTGAACGTGAGTATATATCTTAGGAACAGACCTTGATTCATTAAACTTAGTGTAATTATGTTAATTAAATACATTAATTAGTCAATTACTAATAAACCCTTCCTAGATTGACTAGAAATAGGAAAACATAACACTTAGTCAAATCTGAAAATTTTCCTAAAGATTTCGTTTATACTATTTTAATTAACTAATTAAATGTCTTATTTAAATAATTAAGGGACCTAGGTAAATTACTAAAGTACCCCTAAGTCATTGGAACCATAATCAACCCTTTTGGGCCATTCTAGGTTAAGAACTAGGATGTTTTTTGAGTTATACTAGGTTAGTGTAAGGATTTCGGTTTGGCCCCTTTAATTAAATTAATTAAGTTGTTAATTTAATTAATCAGGTTACATAGGATAATTACTAAAGTACCCTCAAGTCATTACGAACATAAATAACCCTTAAACCATCCTCGGTTAGGTACTTGGTTGTCTTTTTCTTGTCTTAAACGAAATCTGGAAATTACATTGTGATTTTTGTTTTGTCCATTTAAATTAATTAATTAATATTCTAAATAAATTAATTAAATAACCTAATGTTATTACTAATGTACCCCTAAGTTGTTAGGATCATAACCAACAATTTGGACCAGCCTACGTTAGGTACTAGGATGGTTCTTTAACAAATTACTAGGTTAATGTACGTTTTGACCATTAAAATTAATTAATTAAATTTCTTATTTAATTAATTAGTTGACCAGGGGTAATTACTAAAGTACCCTTAAGTCGTTAGGACCATAACTAACCCATTGGACCATCCTACATTAGGTACTAGGTTGTGTCTTTAACAAGTTACTAGGTTAGTGGAAGGATTTAGGTTTAACCATTTAATTTATGTAATTAAATTTCTAATTGAATTAATTAGGTTACCTAGGGTAACTAATAAAGTACCCTTAAGTCGTATCGACCATAACTAACAAATTGGACCATCCTATGTTAGGTACTAGGTTGTCTCTTTAACTAGTTACTAGGTTAGTGTCACCCGGTTAAGTCTTAGCTTGTCGGATGCACTAATTGGTTTATTTTGGTTAGTAGTTAGATATTTAGGTCAGTTAGTTAGAGCCTAGAGGTTGTTAAGAAACTCAACCCACAAGGAACTTTGGGTAGAACCCTAGATTTATGTCTTTACTAGATTGAATTTTGTTGTAAGTCTTGAGGGACAATTTAATCAATCACTTTGAATAATCCTACATACTTGAAAGAACAAAGTTCTTTGAGAAACTCTAAGAAGATGCTTGAAACCCCTAGTTTTCAATTCTTGGATCCTTACTTTAAGTGTTGGGAGTAATCATGAGAGTGTTAGGGATAAACTCACTTCAACAAAAATAACTTTTAACGGCATTAAATATTGACATTAGTAAAGAGTGCTTAATTCTTTACCAGCATAAGTTAAGTGCCACTAGAACCAAAGACGCTAAAGACTTTACCGACATATACAAAGAGTGATAATTTTCCCTAAAAGTATAGATTTAGCGGTAATTATGAATTAATTATCCCCAATTTTCATTTTTAATGTAGTGACTAAACATAAAAGAACCTTAATTGGGTGTAAAACCACTTGGTTAAGGCTTAAAAGTGGTTGGGAAAGGACTAAATAAACCTCACCTAAAATTTCCAAGATCATCCACAAAGAGGCTTCTAGGGTTTGTACTCCCATCAATAGATGTACTGTCCACTCATAGTTCCTATTAATCGTTCCCACAAATGGGGACCGAGTCTTTGAATTGAACTACGAACCAAAAACCACGAATTGTTCCCTTTTAAAACAATGACATTTTTCAACGGTGAGTGTCCTTAGGTCTTCAAACCACGAAGACCAAGTACGATACATCCTTTTATAGGACGTACTAGCATGTTGTAATCAAATTATGGGAGACTCAACTTTCTAAAGATCAACTACGGATAGAATTCTACAATTTGTAGATACATATATGACCTATACAATTCGTCGATAGAAAATAAAATTCCAAAATTTTGCCCATATTTCAATAATGGACACCACCAGAATTTTCATTTCATTGGCGACACAACAGAAGTGGAATAACATGCATTAAGATGTCAAATTTGCCCTTATTTGCTATGTATTTAGCAATTAATCTTTGTTTATACCGCCTCTGCCAAAAATGATGTTGGCAACTTTTTGTTTATAGAGCCCAGTTGCTTCTTGTTATTTCAAGGCAACTTTCTCTTTATAAAGCTGGTTTCTTATTCTCAAGTGAGTGCACGTATTGAGAAGAACGAGGCATCAAAGCGCGTCGACAAACCAGATACTAAGCCCTCATTGGAGTTTATGGGTTTATAGTGTGAATATGAATGAAGATGGATATATAAATAAGAGCAAAGCAAGTTGATTTTTAAAGGTTATTCTCAACAACCAAGAGTTGATTATTCAAATATAACTTTTGCACCTATTGCAAGGACTGACACTATCAGAATTTTGATTTAATTGGCAGCATAAATGAATGGGAAATTCAAATCTGACATTCTTATGTCAAATCTTCCTTCTAAAATTATTATCTAAAAGAGGAGATTTATGTAGCTCAACCCAAAGTTTTGTAGTTCAAGGGAGTAAAGGTACGTTGTATAAGTTTATTGTGGTTTCATTCCATCCATGGACCTTGTTAGTAATCTATATTCTAGTAAATCGGTGTGTTTCCTACCGCCACTAACAAGAAATTTTTCGGGAACTTTTTCTTATACAACTCAGTTACTTATTGGAATTCAAATATCTCTAAATTCACAATGATGGATGTTGAACATGCGTTAGAAGATTCAAAAGAAGACATGAGAGAAAAGAATGATAAATTTTTTTTTGTTAGAAGTAGTACAATATTTGTAGAAATTTGTGGAAGATACAATCTTGTTTTCCATTAACTATCAAACTTTCAAGATGGCAGTGGGTTTAATGAATGGGTGATACAAATGAAAGAGGAAATATCAATGATTGAGATGAACAAGACATGGAAAATCGTTGAAAAACATGAAACAAAGCAAGTAATTTGGTATTAAATAGGTTGACTGGGTGAAGTCGAATGCAGATGGATCTATCAACTAGAACAAATCAAAGTTGGTTACTGTCAACATCATGGAGTTCAAACATCATGGAGTTCATTATGTACATACTTTTGCAATTTTTCCAAGGATGGACACCATTATGATTTTGATTGCATTGTCAACACAAATGAAGTTGAAAACTGGTATTTAGATGTGAAATCTGCCTTGTTGGATGGTTTTCTATAGAGGAGATTTATGTAGCTCAACCTTAAGGTTTTGGGGTTCAAGAAATAGATGATGAGGTATATAAGCTTAAACTAGTGTCATTCCATCCATTTTTCTTGGTAGTCTATTTAGCATGTAAATTGATGTCTTTACCGCCTTAAGACAAAAAGAGCTCGACAACTTTTTTTAAAGAGATCGGTAGCTTTTTATTTCTTATAGGCAGGGGTTTTAGCATATCTGGTGTGAACTCTTCCAATTACTTTTTCTTCACACATGTAAATTTCTTGTCTTATTTCTTCAAAATTTGTAACATCCTCACACAATATCTGAAAAAAATGATCTTTGATGATGTTCTAAATTCTACAAATGTAAGTGAAAAAATTGACACACATGAAGATTCAATAATAGGTATTCAGCCAGATATCAGTAAATGTGTTTCTTCTTGTAATGCACCAAAAATACGTCATCCAAGATATGATAAAATGTATGCCTGTAAGGAACAAGAAGTCATAAGCTCTATAAATATATTTACCAAATTCTTTTTTGGGCAGAGGCAATAAACATACTTATGTACATGGAAAAGAGGTAACCACCAGTGGTCGTTGATGAAACGACAATAGTTTAAGCTTGGATTACCATTAAAAAACATCAAATAAAGAGTCTAAGGTGTTTAGTTCACCAATTGGAGTAAGGTCTACTATAGTGTAGAAAAATAATTTTTGGTTGGGCATAGCTCTATCATTAAGTGATATAGCATTTACAATATTGAATCTTGGGAAGTTTTTATGCGTAGAGATGTGAATGTGGATACAGAGTCGTATTGTGATTTTGATATCTCAAAAGACCGAAGTATGGATATTTAACCTGCTTTAGAAGATTCAAATAAAGAATTTAAAGCCAAGAAGATTAAGATCTTTATGTTACAGGTACTAGATCTTTGGCAAAAAATTACGGAAGATGTAATCTTACTATTGTGAAACCTTCAGACATTCAAGATGCCAGTGGGTGTGAAGAATAGAAAGTGAGCATTAAAGGAGGAAATAGAGTTTATTGATAAGTACGAGCTTTCGAAACTCATTGACAAACCTTAAACTAAGCAAGTTATTTGAGTTAAATATGTTTACATAGTAAAGTTTCATGCTCATGGATCAATAAACAAGAGCAAAGTGAATTGGTTGTTAAAGTTTATTCTCAAAAGCCTCGCGTTGATTATTTAGATAGTTCGATTGAGACCATCAAATTTTTAATTGCATTGGCACCATAGATGAAGTGGAAAATCTAGCATTTAGATGATAAATATGTATTCCAGAATAGTTTTCTATAAAAGGAGATGTATTTAGCTCAATCTATTGGATTTGTAGTTTAAGGAAATGAAGGTATGGTGTATAACTTCAACTGATGTCATTTTGTGCATGACCCTTGTTTTGAGTCAATTTTGCAATTAAATCGATGTGTTCATTCCCTCAACTTCAAAAGACTTTGGGAACATTTCCTTAACAGAGCATTTTGGTTCTCGTTCATTGAAGGCAGAAGTTTTAGTATGTCTAGGATGAACTAGTCTTGGTTCACTGACTGAAGCAACACCTATACTTATATCTTTCTCAAAACATATCATTTATTCTTCAGCCGTGTCAATATCTGCTCTATTTCTTCGTAAATTATACCATTATCACATAAAATCAGCAAAACCATAATTTTTTGTGATGATGTTCTAAATTTTGAAGAAATAAGAGAAAAAATTGACAATAATGAAGAATCAATGGTAAGCATTGAGTTTGAATAAGTGCAAGTGTTGCTTTTGTTAGTGCACCAAGAATATTTAGCAAAAGAGAACTAACATTTATTCCTATAAGAAACAGAAGCAACCAAGCTCTCGAAAGAAAAAGTTTTCAAAGCCTTTTTTGGACAGAGTCAATAAATACATATATTTATTAGCCAAAGACACTTCCAACAAGGGTCGTGGATTGATTGACATCACTTGTATATTTGAATTTCATAAGACCATCAATATGAATCTTTAAAGTGTTTAGTTCATTATGTTATACTCATGTACCAGCTTTCAAACAGAGAAAGTTTTTGTTGTTACGTGTTTCATGATCATCTTTAATTGTGTCACAGACTTAAGTGGATTATTAGGAAATTTCATTTATTTTAGTCATTATTCTATTAACTAGTTATAGTTGTTCCAATTTTATAGGCATATTACCTGTATTTTAGTAGTCCATATTTGTTGATAGTTGTATTGCCCCTCTACTTATTCGATCAGCTTTAAGTTCAATAAATGTTATTCTTAATATCTCCATTTATTTTGTTGTTTCAGTTTATTAATAACATTGGTATAAGATCTTTACTTCTTATGGGACTTGTGAAAAGCTTGTAAGGTTCTTTTCTAAGTGTTTCTCCAAAAAAATTCTCTGGAAAACACCATCAAAACAATGGAGAATGCAGACTCTTTTTCTACTATGGCTCCACAAGGTGTCGATAGAGAAAACTATCAATCCTGGGCAATGAAAATAAATGTTTATTTGGAATTTTTGTATTTTTGGGAGACTGTCGAGGAAGACTAAAAAGTGCATCCTCTGCCACTGAATCCAACTATGGCTCACATAAGAACCCACAAGGAAAAGAAGACGTGAAAATTCTAAGCTAAATCTTGTCTCTTTTCTCCAGTTTCTACCATAATTTTGAGTATAATAATGACATGTAACTCAGCCAAAGCAATATGGGATTTCCTCAAGAAAGAATAATAGGGAGATGAAAGAATTATACGAATGATCGCATATAACTTGGTTAGAGAATTTAAGATGCAGCATATGAAGGAATCAGAAACCATTAAGGATTATTATGATAGGTCACTTGTAATTTCCAATAAGGTAAAGATACTTGGAACTGAAGTTACTGATATTAGAGTAGTGTAAAAGATGTATGTAACTTTACCTCATAGATATAATGCAATTATCGCTTCATTGGAAAATAAAAAATATCTTTCGAAGCTTAGCCTGGAAGAGTTATTGAGTGCACACCAGGCACAAGAACAACAAAGAATGATGAGGCATGATGGATCCACATAGGGAGCCATGCAAGAAAAGTTATAGTTCGGTTCAAGTTCCAATCGTAAAAAAAGAAAAGGAAAGAAAGAAAATCATGGAAAATACGAAGCTACAAGAGAGAATAATTGTGTTGCTTCAACTAAGAACAACAGAGAAGGAAAATATCCTCTGTGCCTATGTTGCTCGGACTCATTAAAAATGTTTGCGGGTGCGTATTGGATTCCCCAAAAGTGGTGTATTTTTTAAGAATAACAGATGTGTGCAGCATCAAAAGTGTAGAGTCCGCACAACTAAGCTCCGTAAGACATTATGGGAGGGGAAATCATCCGCACTTCAAGTGTTAGAGAAAATCTTATATGAAATACAGAACGTGTCACCAGCTTGGTCATGTTGACTATCTGCAAAGAAAAGGTATTACAACAACCAAATGATGCAATATTACAGACCAACAAGAAGAACAACAACTATTTGTGGACACTTATTTTACAAGCAAAAATTCAAGTGAAAGTTTGCTTGTTGACAGTGGTTGTACGAACCACATGGCCAGTGATGAAAAGATTTTTAGAGTACTTAGAGATTATTTAAATTAAATGCCACAATTGAAAATGAAGAATACCTCCTAGTGAAAGGAAAGGGAACCTTATCAGTTGAAGGTTACAAAGGTACAAACCTTATTTGTGAAGTTTAATTTGTTCTTGAAATTGATCAAAGTTTTTTAT
This sequence comes from Solanum arcanum, assembly GCA_027789145.1. Taxonomy (NCBI): domain Eukaryota; kingdom Viridiplantae; phylum Streptophyta; class Magnoliopsida; order Solanales; family Solanaceae; genus Solanum; species Solanum arcanum. The sequence goes on from CM050938.1 coordinate 17,768,807, forward strand.
GTGTTTGGAAACTCCAAGAAATTGGATTAAAATTATCATATGAAGATAAAGCGTGCCCAGTGATTCTAGTGTCTAGGAAATATTAAGAATTAAAATTCAATGAAAAAATTTTTAACGAATGCATTGAACGAGGATCACATAGATTTTCCAAGCCAACTCACTGTAGCGGAAACGTGGCACCAAATGTTTGGGCACTTACATCACAAAGCTTTCTTATTTATGCAAAGGAGAAAAATGGCAAATGGTCTACCAAACATGGAGGGATCCCCTCAAGTTGTAGGGCTTGCGTTCTTGGAACGCACACTAAACTTCCATTTAAAAGTTCCACTTGGTGAGCTACGGAAAATTTGCAACTTATTCACACCGATCTTTGTGATCCACAAAGAACTCCTTCACACAATAACAATAGGTGTTATATTAAGTTCATTGATTTTCTAACAAGAATTTGTAAAGTGTTGGAATTGAGCACCAACTCACTGTACCTTATCTTCCAAAACAAAATGGAGTGAGAAAAAAATTTAATGAATAATGGAGATGTTTAGATTCTTGTTACATGAGAAGAATCTACCAAAGAAGTTTTGGGCTGAAGCAACAGTACTGTTCCTTTTTTGTTGAATAGAGTACCTACACGATCAATGAAAGGTGAAACTCTATTTGAGGCATGGTATGGTGTTCAATGAAGGAGGGGATGGCCATGATAGAAAATTGACAATCTAGGAAGCTCATGGAAAGACCCCAAGATCAAAAAGTGATTGGAGTTAAATGGATTTTTCGAACAAAGATAAAGAAAGATGGTTCATGTTAGAAAACTTAATATGCACACCGGAAGTATACCAAATCATACAACTTACATGAAAAAATAGACAACACATTGTTTATGCTACAACAACTACAATCATGTAAGAGCATATAAACTTTCTGAATATAATTTAAGAATTACCTATAGAAGCTTGGGCAGCTGCCCTCAATGAATCCACAAGCTAGGAAACAATTAAGAACCTTCAAGAAAATCAACAAATCTAATCCACAAACAGGACCATAGTTCTGCGGTCTTCTACAGTTATCCAAAGTTCACTTCCGAACTCACTCAATACTTTGGTGGGTAAGTAATTTTTAGGTTAATTATCTACTTTCAAATGTTAGAAAATCCCTATTTATAGAAATTTCTTCCCAGTCCAAGGAGAAAGAACACCATGCCTTAGAATATAAAGACATGTACATCTCTCCTTTCTTTGAATAAAGAAACACACATATTTCTCATTTTTTCGTTTAAAATAAATTCTGAGTTCTAATTAAATATAAGCATAGTAGGAACCACATAATTAATTATTGAGGCTTCCTATTATGGGAATAATTCTGAATAATTAAATTGAATTAGTCTTAACATAATAAATTACAAATCATTCCACTAGAAATTTGTAATTTCACTCCCCGATTTATATTTCGAAATTCAATATTAAACACATATGTAATTCCCCATGTTATGATTCTAAATTCTAATCAATAACTTAAATTACTAATGAACATAATTCAACAACCAATTTCCTTTAGATTTAACTAATTTCATGTTTTGATTTTTTAAAGCCCCTTGCAAGGCTTTACACGATGAAAACTATTAAGCTTATAAAAAAGACGTATAAGTAAATCTCCATATCAAGACATGGATTCTGTCAAATAACTTATTATTTCACTGATATATATCATCATCATCCAATCTATCATAAATATTGACCCATCTTCGAATCTAACATTTTAATAAATGAAAACGATAATTAATATATACACTTTATAATAGTCATGCCAGGATTAAGAGTATATGTACATTTAATACCTTAGCGAATACTCTTTTGTCAGTCACTCTAAAGCAACTATCTCTACTCGGTCCTGTTTAATACATATAAAATTACTAGCACAAGAAGTTGGACCTATGAAATTCCCATAATCAAGATAAATTATCTGTAATTTTGTGCTACAATTTTACCGATAGCATGTCCAATTCGCATATTAGATTGGAACAAAAAAGTTTATACTTATAAGAATCGATGATTTAATACTCTGTGTATAAGCTTAAATACTATACACTACATGATCTATTATATAAGTAAACGAACACCATAAATGAATAAATGATTATGAAAAATAAATAAATTATTATTCTATAAATAATACTATATATAAACACATAGTTAATAGTATATATTCCAACAATCTCTCACTTAGACTTTTAACCATCTCGATTGTTATAATGTACTATATCTAAATGCATGGTTAATAGTATATATCGAACAATATCCCACTTAGGCTTTTAACCATCACGGTTGTTATAATGTACTATATCTTAATGCATGGCTAATAGTATGAACCCTAACAATATTGCAGTAAGATATTTAATCTTTAAAATTGTTATAATACTATTACTAAACATATGAGTAATAGTATATATCTTAAGAATCTCCCACTGAAGCTGTTAACAATGCATTAACAACTTTCACATACTTTTGTTTTATATTTCTGATCAAAAGGATTTTACCATGTTGTTTTCTTCTGCAATGTCGTCTACTAGTGTTAAGTCGTATTTTATAGATTTTGTATTAGATGTCCCGAGGCCCTATCATGAAACACATGAAAAGCATACTTCTTAACATGATTTCTATCTTGGAAGTCCTCTTAAACATACAAAACCAATCAATCTTCATTATGATTTTCCCACTAAGGCTTAGTACTACTATTATTATCACACTTTCATGTTCTTGAGTTTTAATATTCTCTTAAAAATCTTTCAGTATTTAAATATTAATAATTTTTCATGAAGTGTTCTTTTAATTTGCTCAACATCATTCCCACTACTTGAGATAGTAGTTTTCGTATGTCTAGAAATGTTTCTCCCACTACTTAAATACAATGGATAGTCAATTCTTATATGCCCATAGATGTTCTTGAGCATCTGAAATTTTGATTGACTCTTTCATTATTTCTTTGTTCAAGTCCTGTAGAACAAGTTTACTTCTTGGAAAATGATTAACTAAATGATCATTTTATAGATTTCAGACAACTGTGTTATCAATTTCCTCATTTTCTTTAAGTCATTATAATAAACCCTATTTCATTCTTTAGGATATCCAATTAACAAACATTCTATTTTTAATGTCATTTCTTTAATTCTAAAACTCAGCACATGTGCTGAACAATTCTATATATGAACATGTCATAGATTGGACTTACTTTAAATAAAAATAGTTCTATAGTTGTTCAAGGTCCTGACCTGGAAGAATGTTATATGTAGTTGTTGGAACATATCACAAAATAAACAAAATAACTATGAATAAGTCAATAACTAATATTATCATCATCATAAGAATGTACTTCCTTTCTATTCTATACCAATATATTATAGAGTATGTGGTGTAGACAATGGAAATGTAATTATTCTGTAAGATAAATGACTCATAAGCTCTACAGAGAGGTTTACGTCACTACAAACAGAATGCAATGATTATATATTTTTCATGATTCGATTTTATTTGTCTTAAATATTTTGATCAGCTTATCAAGACATTCACACTAACAAAGCATCATAAAACACATATTCATAACATGAGTAACCGTTTGTGGAAATCTCAAAACATTCAAAGGCATCTTGCCTGAATGTTTTGTTACCTCACATATCAAAATACAGTAATTATAACTTATCACTTCAATTTTTTCCTTTTTTAGAAGAAATATCTCATAGTTATTTCTCCTCCTAAACAGAACTCATATGTTGGTAATGACTTCACTTTCAATGAAGCATGATATTCATTCATTAACCAACCTCGAAGTTCTATTGAATATAAATAACCTAAATACTTGTGTACAATAAGTTTCATTCATCTTAAAAGACACTTTCTCTTATGATTTAAATTAATAAAATTAAATTTCTTAGAGATGATACTGATAAAACAATATCATGCATCAATATGTCACAACAAATGAAATATTCATCAAACTCAATGATAGGAGAATTACCAAAAAATATATCAAATATTCATATCTTATATAGTTAGAAATTAAAAAATTCCTTATAACATAAGGTATATGTACAATGCATTCTTTAAACTAATATCTTATCTCTAACAAAATAAAATTTTAAGTACTATTAAAAGGGTGTATAAAGTCTATCGAGAATTTGAGATCTAATACATTAAATAGATCATAATATATCGAATAATCCTAAATAAAAAAATTCAGGGCTAATTCATACATATATGTATCCATGTATCTCGAAGAGATAATTGATGGGATTGGTGAACTACTCATGCAATAAACATGTACAATGATCGATTATTAACTCCATAAACATATATAGACCTAACTCAAATGGATAGTATACTGTTAGTGTAAGCCAAGTGTAAATCCTCTAGTTATATTGATTGAATCATATATTGCTCAGTTTATGAGAGTTGATACCGATTATCAAAACTAAATTATTAAATATAGTGATTTCTATCGATTTGATCTGATAGGGAGAAAGGTATAAGACAATACATAAACTAATTTGTCAATATTACTAAATCAAATAAGATCAGAAAAACACATATAACGGTCTGAAATATATAAATTTCTTACTGCACCATTTTTATGAATCTACAAAAAAATTTATTAATCAAAGTTCATTTTTTATCCGAATTTTAAAACTATGATAAATTTGGTTCAAAATGTTATTTGAAAAAATTATAATTGAAGATTTTCCTGCTAAATAATTTTTATCAGATATAATCATTTTATGAAATAGATATACGAATTAAGAATAAAAAGAAAAATTCTAAAAATCCTTACTTTATCTAAGTACTATTTTCAAAAAAATAAATGTTTGTGTATACATTTAATATTAAAATTCAAAACACACCTCATAAATATAAATGCATCATGAACAATTATTTTTTATGAATAAATGACTACTCATGCAACATACATAGTGGTATCAGAGATTCACTTCAACAAATTAGAACAAAACTTACTCAAATGAAGAGTACATGTTTATTTAGGTTAAGTGAATATCACTATACCTAGATCCATTGATCCGATAAGATATTTCTCACATAGTGAGAGTCAATATAGATAATCAAAACTAGAGATCAAATTTGATAACTTGCAATAATTTTATCTAATAGGGAGGAAAGCCTAAGCAAACACATGAACTTAATATTTCACTAAAATTTACTCATGAAGACTTTAAAGATCATAGTTGAGTAATTTTTTAATAAAATAATTTTTTTCAATATATAGAAATTATCTAAAACATCTGTAGAATGAGCTAAAATTACCAAATCACTACATAACAATGAGTGTTTTAAATTTGATCGTAACCTACCGAATGTCCGATTCAAATGGTTTAAGTTTTTATAAATGAATACAAAATGATTTTATCATATTCAGATCAAATTTTAATCCGACAAAATACCTAAAATTCTTCTAAATATTTTTTTATGAATCCATCAAATTTCAAGTCAATCAGAGATTGGGAAATTCATGACCACTTAAACTATGATCAAATTTGAAAAATAATTGTTTTAGACATAATAAAAGATTAAAATAACATAATTAAGATTTTCATTCCCTTTTTACAATTATCTCATATACATGAAACAAATGGTGTGTCCTCCCTTTGGCTAAGACACTCAATACATTCTTATGATAAATTATTCTCTAAATTAATACACTTGAGAATCCAAGGTATCTTGTTTCTCTCTTTTGAGTGAAAACCTCATATCTCTTCTCATGAATTGATCAGGTGCTACTAGTATTTTACGATAAATCACCATTTACGTAAATAAATATTTACCACTAATATTCACTTAGAATAATTTATACATGATGAATGGAGGATGCTCTAGTGACTCAAATAAATTGATCATTTTAGTGAATCCTATTTATTAATCAGAATTCTCAATTCATTTTTTCCACAATATATTATCAAATGTATAAAGTCTAACGAATTTTCAACGATTTCAAATAAATAAACCACTTAAGTGATAACTATTTAATAACAAAAAAAAACTTAATTTATACAAATTTATATATGTGTAATGAATAAAAAGTTCAAATAATTATTGAACAAAAAAAAAAACAAATTAATCTGAACACTGACTGCCAGAACCAGTTGACAAGGTTTGGAGTCAACAATTAGTCAATAACAAATTTTAAAAAGTTAAAAAAAAATATTTCACAATCAGTTCAATGATAATTTAATCATCAACAACCACAATGATTCAGTTTCTTAGTAACCTTTGGAAGATGGATTAATAACAAACAATCCTAAAAAAAATTCCAACTAGCCTCTCATAAAAAAAATTACATATCCAAAAGTTCTATAGTTCATTTATTAAATAAAATATGTCCATTAAACATTGACTTTTCTTTTAACGGCTGAAAAATTTTCAATTTGCGTTTCATTAATTTTAAAACAAAGGACTTCAAATAATCATTAGGACAAGTGTTTAGTGTTGTTGTTCATTCACACGTGAAAGTGAAAAATTGTGGCTGACACGTTTATCCCTCTTGATAATCTCAAAATATAAAATCGTATGTACTTTATCCAATGAATAAAAATAACTTCTAAGTTTCATATTTTCTCTGTTTTTGTGATAAAAAAAAACAAATAAGAATCATACAGGCAATTGCACATACATATATTTTACATTATCTATAAAGATGTAAGTATGACTCTATACCAATTGTTAGAAAACTTCTGGAAGGATACCAGAACCATAAAACTTACTTAAATAATAGATAACATATTGTGTGTGCTTGGAAAACTACAATCATGTTTGAGCATATAAACTTTCTGAATTTAGTTTAAGAATTACCTCTTGATGCATGAGCAGATACCTTAAAATGAATCCACAAGCTAGTCGACAAGCAAGAAACATCAAGCAAATCCACAAGTTGGTCCACAAACTTGACCACAATTCTGAGGTCTTCTACAAAGATCCCAAGTTCACTCTCAAACTCACTCAATACTTGGGTGGACAATTATTTTTTTGAAAAACTTATCTACTTTCAAGGGTTAGAGGAGTCCCTATTAATAGGGATTTCTTTTTAGTCCAAGGAGAAGGAATACCATGTCTTAGAATAGAAAGACATGTACATCTCCCTTTTCTTAGAAAAGAAAAATTCGTGTCCTTTTCCCTTTCCATAGAATAGAAAAAAAGTGATATACATATCCCTTGCCTTAGAACAGAGAAACATACATTCATCTCCTTTTTCATAGAATAGAAAAAGACACATGCTTCTCCTTTTTTCCTTTAAAATAGATTCTGAGTCTTTGTTAAATATGGGAACTATATGGAAAAAAAATTATTTACTAAGACTTCCTATTATGAAAATAATTCCAAATAATTTAAATCATTCTTACCATCATAAACTTTTTACGGCCCGAGCCTACACCCTGCACGTGGCCGCCAACCAATGACCATTGCTTGTCTGGAATGAATCCTTGGTCTTACTTACATAACTCAACGGAAGAATTAACTCAAGAAATAACTTTACAATAATACTTAGCCAAAATGACAACTCAAGTCTTATAATTTACAAGAGATATAAAACGACTAAAGATATTAACTTTATTTGTCTATGAAGCCTCTAAATTAAAGATGTATGTTAGGAAAGGACGTCCAATCATCCTAACAACTTAAAACTCAATGAAAATAACTGAATGATAAGGATGTTTTCCGTAATGAAGGGAGTCTCAACAACTAACTCTGAGCTTCCTATTGGATCAAGGTGTGCCAAATGTCGATCCTAGTTACTTGCGTCTGCATCATTATACGATGCAGGCCAACTAGCATCAGTATATTGAATGTACGAGTATGCTAGTTGGAATGTCAATCAACAACCTGGGCTTGAAAAAAAATAGTAAGAAGGAACACTTACCTTGATTTTTCTGAATTCATGAATAACTATCTCATTATACATAACTCATTTCATTATACAAGATTTTCAAGACATGAGAACTATAAAGAAAAGTTGTTCAAATCATTGTTTTAAACTCTATGTTTGCGAAAATTCAATTGACTCTGAGATGTTTGTAAAAATACAAAATTATATAATGCAAACTCATAATATTCATAATAAAGAAAACATATAATGTTTCTTCTGAAAATCTAGTCGTGCAATGCATGAATGAAATCTCATACCTCCATTCATATTAAGCAGAACCATTTCAGGAACCATACAACTACTTCTGTAGGAGTTTGTCTAACCGGAAACCATCAATTAATAGTTCAAGTGATGAAACAACGTTTTAACTCATGCTAAAAAACCTTCTTTGCTTGATATTAAGCTCTTTCTAACTAAAGACATGCCAAAAACTCATGTGATTGGTGAAAACATCCCCATGAACACTATAAAGATAATAGTGTAATTTTTTGAAGCAAATACCACAACAACCAACCCTGAGTCATGGGTTTGGTAGTTTTTATAATGAGTTTTCAAATTGTTTGGAGGCATAAGTTATAACTTTTTTATTCCGTATTAATACTCATCGGAAACAAACTCTTGATGCATCACAATGCACAATAAAAATTGAAAACTTCGTGCATTTGGCACCAATAACTCCAATTTTGTTTTTTTGTTTGAGGTTTCCGAAAGAGCATAAATAGCTTAGAAGTTGCACGAGTTGTTCATATGATTGGCATGGGACAACTCATCTCATTCTACAAATGTTGACAGAAAACTCACTTGACGCATTCACCTTCCTTACAGCCTTTTTGATATGAATTTGTAATACACTTTATCAAAGATAGATAAAACTCAGTGTCTTACACTATATACAAGTTTCATATCAAAATTACTACCACATTGTTCATAATTAAATTCTGAAGTTGCTTTTGAATTTTTATCTCTTTTGCAGCTTTGAACGATTTAATAGGAAAATTGTGACTTGGAGTAAGAGTATTGAAATCATGATTTTCTTTTTCTGTTGGAAAGACGAATCAAATAACTACACAATTTATAAAAATCATGGCCAAAGAATTTTTGGATTGGTACAGATATCGCTTCTCTCAACTCCTCAGGTTTGCACGACTTTGGGTGAAAAATTATTAACTCGGTGCAGGAGCTGCAAACTGATGTAATCCTTATTTTTGTTTTTTGAATTATAACTCATAGATGTATAGCATATGTAAAATCACGGCCAAAATCCTTCCATCGTAGTACAAATATATTTTCAAAGTTATCTTCCATTAAGTCTCGCTCAACTCTTAAGCAATGAGCAACTTCGGGAGAGTTAAAATAACTCGGTGTGCGAGCCGCAAAATGATACGATTTTTTTACGTCGGAACCATAAGTAATAGATGTACAACAAATGTAAGAATCACATACAAAAGATTTCCAGATTAGCGCAAATATATTTTCAAAGTCATCTCGAATTCCGCCTTGCTAAACTCTTCACGTTTGTGAAACTTCGGGAGAAAATCAATAACTCGACGTGGGAGTCTTGAAATGATGGAATTGTTTTTATGTTGTAAACATAATTCATAGATGTACAACATATGTAACATTCACAGCAAAAACATTTCCAGATTAGCGCAAATATCATTTCAAATGCAACTCAAATTCTGCTTCACTAAACTCTTCAGCTTTGAGCAACTTCGGGAGAAAATCAATAACTCACTATAGGAGCCTCGAAATGATACGATTCTTGTTCTGTAGGAAGAATAAATCATAGAGGTACAACATATGTAAAAATCACAGCCAAAAGATTTTCATATTAGCTATGATATCTATTAAAATTCATCTCAAATTATGCTTCTCTAAACTCTTCAACTTTAAGCAACATCGGGAGAAAACGAATAACTCGGCGTAGGAGACTCGAAATGATGTGATTCTTATTCAGTTGGAAGAATATCTCATAGATGCACATCTTATGTAAAAGTCATACCCAACAGAACTCAAGATTACCACAGATCTATTTTCAAAGTCAGCTGAAATTCTACCTCGCTAAACTCTTCAGCTTTAAACAGTCAACTGCTCAGCTTTGAGCATCTTGGGAGAAAATTAATAAATCAATGTAGGATTTTGTGTTTACCAGCTTCTTATTTTGTTGAAGATATGCTTCAAGAATCTACTTCTTTGATCGTTTGTGACGCGTTTGAACTCATGTACTAGGTACTTGATTTTAAGAGCTCGTGTGATTATCATGCAATGCCGCAATTTTTTTTACTCATTTGAGTGAACATAGGGTGATTACTCAAAGCGCTTACATACATCGATAAAGAGGATCAAGTCATATCGTACTTCAAGATTATGAGTTTTTGTTTTCATTTTTTGTGCCATACACAGTATATACTCTTGCCCCTACAATCAGTTTGTTTTTTCAATGTTTGGGTTGTACACTGTTTATACTCTTGGCGGCCAAGTGTAACACACAATTTATGATCACACCTTAAGGAGCATAGACGACCTTCATGAGAAGTGTTACTTCAGAAACATGGCATAGATTGTACTAACTCTTACACCATCTTACACTATAATTTTTTAAGCGCCACTTGAATATACTTCCTTCACAACATACGACCCATCCCATTTCGATGTAAGTTTGTCACCGATGTTTTTGTTGAGGGTTATGGGTCTCCGTACTTTCAATATAAAGTGTCCCACTTGAATTAATCGAGGTCGCACCTTTTTGATGAATTCTCTCGCAAGTCAAGCTTGATAACACTCCAGCCTTTATTGTGCTTCCAATATCTTCTCATCCAATGCCTCAACTTTGCTAGACCAAGTTGAGCATTTATTTCAATTGTAATTCCCTCCTGAACTCCTATTCGCAATGATTGAATTTGCTTCTCCAATAGAAGGACTACTTCTACGCCATACACAAATGAAAATGGAGTCGCTTGCGTAGCTGTTCTAAGGGTGGTACGATAGGACCACAAAGCTTCACCAACTATATCATTCAAGTCCCTTTTATTATTTGCAACTACTTTCTTCAATGGATTACCAAGTGTCATGTTAAAAGCTTCAACAAGACTATTGACAGGTGCATTGTTAGTTGAAGACTTACACTGCTTAAAATTGATCTTCTCCCACAAACTACTCATGAGTTTATTGTTGAAGGGTGGTCAATTATTCGTGACTATACATATTGGTATGGCATATCTTATAGTTATGTTTGATTTGATAAAATCAACTACATATTACTTCTTTACCTCTTTTAATGGTACAAGTTCAGCTCATCTAGAGAAATATTCAGTGGCATCCTAGATATACATTTGTCCTTTTGACGAATTTTGAAGGGGTCTAACAATATCAAGTCCCCATTCATTGAAAGGCCATAATGCTACAGTCGGATGTAGATCCTATAAGAGATCGATGGATGTAATTAGCATGGAATTGACACACTTGTAAACGTTTTTGCATGTTATAAGCAGTCCATCACCAATATTGGCCAATAGTAGCCCATCCTCTTGATGCAAAAATAAATTTTAGGACCCGATTCGTGTACTCCAGATGTTCCAGAATGTGCCTCCTCCATTGTTTGTTGAGCTTCTTCTATGTCAAGACATCGCAAGAATAGTCCCTCATAAGAACGGCGAAACAATATTCCATCGTCAAAGATGTCTCATGGTTCCCTCCTCTTAATATCTGCTCTTACTCATTGATTCTCAGGCAGTCTTCCATGTTAAAGATACTCAATCAGTGGTTTTGTCCAATCTTCTTCTTCAACAACTCGAATAGGTATATGATGGCTTTCATCGATTTGAAGTTAAAGACAACCACGAATAAAATTCGATGACACATAGACACCTTTGTTGTAGCATTTTCTCCAAGTGTCATTGTTGTAGCCATGTTAGCCAAAGCATCTTTAATGCAATTTTCTTCTCTTAGGACATGTTTAAGAGCACTGATCAAACCTTTCAAGTAAGAAAGTAGCATATTTGTAATATGACAAAATATATTTCATACAAATATTTGATGAAAAAGATAATGTTTAAAAATCAACTTCAAAAAATAATAATCATTTTCTATAAATTAAAGAAGAGTTTGAGATAGATTTTAGGACCTGCCACTGTAATATGCATCTATTTTTTTAAGAGTCAACCCGTTCGTCATTTAAAAGCTTCTACACAATGAAATGGATGTTTTGGCGGGACTGTCCATAGCCATGAGGAGAACAACTAGATTTTGTGTCCAATTTCAGAATTTTATTTCTATCGATTCGGAAGGTTTCTAACGTTTAATTTTGGATGTGTCGTAGTAATCGAAGTCTAGTTTCTCCAGAATCAATCCATTAATCGTTTGAATCCTCCTACTCCAAGAAAATGATATTTTGGCGAGATTGAGTATTGCTGTTAGAAGTATTGCAAGATTTGGGATCCAACTTCAGAAGTTGATTCCCATCAATTTGGAGGGTGTTTGACACTGATTTTTGGATAGATAGCAGTACTACGAATCTCTTTTCTTCCAAGCATAGAAGATAGTCATTGGAACATTTCTACACTAAAGAAAATGATATTTTGGCGGGACTGCATGAAATTGTGAAAAGAAGACAACTAATTTTGAGTTCCACATTGATTTTGTTACGAGAATTATTTTTTTTCAACGATTCTCTGATCAATCCTTTGTACATAGGAGATTCTTCCATTGAAGTTCATTTGAACAATTTTTTCAAGGAAAGATTTGGTATAATTGGAGGAAGCAAAGTATATCAATTCTTAACCATCTAAATGGAAGGTGCTAGCACTCAAAAGAAAAGTCATAAGTGTTGATATTTCGATAATTATTTATAAAAAATCAAGGAAAGGAAAGAAAATTTGGTGTGATTTTTTAATTACTAATTGTTTCCATGTTGATGTTTGGAAAAAGAAGAAGAAGAAAATCAACTTATTTCCTTTTTTTTATTCAACTTTGAGGATTTGTATGACACCCTGAGTGTTGGTGACAAAATTTGTATTCAAGTCTACGGTGAAAGTTTTTTGAATTTAAAATTCATACAACTTTATCATATTAATTTTCGTATCCCTCTGTCTCCCTGACAAGAGTCCTCCATATCTTCGTTGGAGTGTATTGAAGTAGCAAAAGTCCTTGGAAGCACATCGAAATAAAGTTGCACATGGGCCTACGATGCAACTTGTTTCAACGCAAGAAATGGAGTCAATCAAATGTCTTAAATGTGATATTGTTGGTCTCATGAAGACTTCAACTCTCATCGTCAAAATCGCCAAGCCTGCACCTTGAAAAGTATCAAAAAATGAAAACCCATTCACGAATACTTTAAGTCTCGTCGCCAAACTTTTGTATGCATACACGTCGACATGTGTCGAAGTAAGGGGCATTCGTAGACACATAAATTTTATTGGATCAAAGTCATATAAAATTTGTATTAAATCCATGTTCGTTTCGGATGAATAATTCATTTGGGATTTATAAATAAATAATTCCAACTTATTGAATTCAACTCCAAGGTCCATTTCACCTTGAAGCCCAAACACATGCCACGTGTCACAATGACTAGGCATCGAACATCAATAAGGTGAGGCCATTTGTCCAAATGAGGTGTAAGTCTGGTCAAGTGAAAGAACCAATTACAACATGTAAGGTGTAACAATGACATCCTTTGGACAATCATATGAAACCTTGTCTACCCCTTACAACTATAAATATAAGATGGATATGACATTGTAGAAGCATAAAAAATATTCTTCAACAAGCATTCTGCAATTGAATAAAGCTACGTCATTAACTACATAGGTATTCAGAGGAGTGATCAACAGAGTTCTACCCGAACATCGACTTGAAATAAATAAGAATTTTCCCGATGTCCAGGAGATTGAAAAATCTTAAGGAGGTCTACACCATCGAACAATTTGAGAAGTACGCTACTGAAGGCTATCAAATTGTGGAAAAACCTCGGAGAGAGAATCGAGAGATAAACAAAATTGCACTCACAATTATTCATGAATATAATCAAAAAAAATTTGATTTATTTTTCATGCAATCATCTATTATTTATGTCACCTTGTTCAACTACCTATAGTCAATACACATATTCAACAAAAAAATCATTATTCTTCATGAACAAAACATGAACACCTCAACGAGAAACACTAGTCCTAAGTAACCCCTTACTCACAAGGTCCTATGATTGCTCCATAAGGTTACTCAATTCAATTATCCATCTGATAGGGAAATATAGAAACTAGTTGTGTGTACTGTTCAACATCAATGTTGAAGTCAATGTCACTATCATGAAAAAGACATGTAGAACGAAAAGAAACACATCAAAAAACCTTCTAAAAACAGACTTCCTTGTTAGAAGGAATTTCGCTTGAGGTATTTCAAATATAAGCAAGATAAGCTATACAACCCTTCCAACAAACCCCCAAACTATAAAAATAATATCACACCCCTTGACATATGGATATTGACATCCATCTGCACAATCTGATGGATATCGTGCATGCTCCAAGTGATAGTATTAGAAAAGTAATAAAAGACCACATAATAAAGAGACGACCAATCCATGCGTAATATCACATAATAAATATATTATCCAACACAATAAAGTCTAAGAAGTGAAATACCCCAATATAGACATTACACAGGATTTGTACTCTCGATCCACAACTAAAACATCATCAACGGAGTTAGTTACAAGCACATGTACATGCAATGTCGTGCAAGATAAATTAGAATGTGTATCATATAAAGAAGATATAAAGGAATAAGTATATCCCATATCAAAATTACAAGAAGGTTGATGGGAGATGAAGATCAAACCTATGATGACAACATATGAAACCTCCAGCTCTGGCCTACGTAAAATGTATTTATATTGTCGTATCCACTTCGAACCTGAGCGATTGAGAAACACCTTGATCATCCTAGCGACCACCCCTACTACCTTGTGTACCACCTTTAGTCAGCGGTATCAGAGCTCTATGGGCTGGAAACTAATAAGCCTATCTTACTTAGTGATGAATCATAGGACAATATCTAGCATAGTAACCCAACATATTACACTTATAAGATCCCCTAATAGAATAAATTTGCTAAGATGAACTTATTGGACACAACTAACCATTACGACCCATGTACCCCTAACGTGAACACGAAGAAGTATGGGCAAAGCATGGCTGCCCTGCCTAATGACACAATGGAACCATTATCTTAAATTTTTGAATAAGCCATAGTTGGCTTACTAGGATAAACCTATTGTGGCTGACCTCCACTTGGGAAATGCCTAAGACATGAATCAAATCTTGTTAAACCATAATCAAGGTGGGGCCTCTTTTTGTTACTTCCATAGGCCTCACGAAGTATCCCCTCGATGTTGTGCACATTATAAATTATCATATATTTGTATAAATGTATTTATTTCTAAAACAAGCATTCCTCTTTCATGAAAAATGATATATTTATCAAAAGTTGCGACTATAATGAAAACATGCGACTCTTTAGAAATGTTGTGACTCTAATGAAGAGTTGCAACTTTCATCAAAATTTTTAAATTTTTTGAAAGTTGCGACTTAAATAAAGAGTTGCGAATTTATGAAAGTTGTGACTTTTATGAAAGGTTGTGAATTTTCAAAAGGATTGTAACTATAACGCACCCTATATCAACTAGGCTTATATAGGGATTCATCATTGTTCTATAGGCTTAAAATAGCTTAGTTAATGTGTTGGCTAGTCTTGAAGTCAATCCAGTTAAGTTTGAAATCAAACGTGAAGGGATGACCAAGACGTTTGACGACTTGTCCTTATGTGCTTGCATGTGTGTATGTGTGTGTCATTAGTTTATGAGGTCCTTATATGGTTACTAAGAGTTTTTAAAGGTAGCATGTTTATTTTGGTTAATAAGAGTTTTTAAAGGTAGTTATTCATAAGGCTTGCTATCTCCTTAGAGTAAATTTCGAAGATGATTTTCAAATATTTCAAAAAGATGAAAAGTCAAATTTCTACTCTAAGTCATGGGTTCTTTCTTGAAATGTTTTTGAACGTTATGATATGATATTATTGATTTATAATTGATGTTTTTCAAAGAAAATCTCCATGAACTCTTGACCTTCTCAAATCTCTATATTTGCCTATGCCAGGGTGAATTGGTTATAACTAAGAAGTAATGAATTCATGTGTAGATTACTTAGAGCTATTAATTATGTATAAGCCATGATTGTATGATTTATAGGATGTCTAAATTTGATTATCTTCATGGCCATTTATAAGGGCCTTTGAGTATTGTGTTGGTTGATTTGGCTATGGATTGAAGTTGTGAGATTTGATTAGTGATATGTTGCCCTAACTCTCTTAATATTGTATTGCATAAGTCTTAATCTATGATTATGATTGGTACGGTCCACTTATGATTGCGCTGTTTATGCGTTGTACTTGTGAATTATGCGGCCTCGTTGATGTTTCTTTATGAATTGTGAAACAATATAGTATCATCGGCATTGTGTTATGTATTATGTTATTACAATTTTGTAGTTTTATTATGTGATTATTGAGAAGTTTTTTATGATATTATTGATGTATAATTGATGTTTTACAAAAGAAAATCTCCATGAACTCTTTACCTTCTCAAATCTCTATATTTGCCTATGCCAGGGTGAATTGGTTATGGCTAAGCAGTAATGAATTCATGTGTAGATTACTTAGAGCTATTAATTTTGTATAATCCATGATTGTATGATTTATAGGATGTCAAAATTTTATTATCTTCATGGCCATTTATAAGGGCCTTTGAGTATTGTGTTGGTTGATTTGGCTATGGATTGAAGTTGTGAGATTTGATTAGTGATATGATGCCCTAACTCTCTTAATATTGTATTGCATAAGTCTTAAACTATGATTATGATTGGTACGGTCCACTTATGGTGGCGCTGTTTATGCGTTGTACTTGTGAATTATTTGGCCTCGTTGATGTTTCTTTATGAATTGTAAAACAATATGGTATCATCGGCATTGTGTTATGTATTATGATATTACAATTTTATAGTTTTATTATGTGGTTATTGAGAATTTCTTGATGACTTATGTGTATATCTGAAGTCTAAGAATGAGTTCTGCTAGTTGATGGTAGGTGTCTCTAGTAGGCTATAGTGATGTTCTTATGTGTATTACTTGATGTTGATTTATGATGATTCTTCATGGTTTATATGAGACTTGTGATAACATATATTGGTGATACTTTAGAAGTGTGTAGGGTGACTTGAAAGTCTATTTAGTAGTCACTATGTGGTTATTGAATGATATGCTATGTGTGACAAGGTAAAGCATATGTGTGTCTTGTTTTGGTAGACATATGCCCCTTACTTGATACATAAAAGCTGTAAATATGGATCCTTGACTTAGTAAGCTAAAGCTCCTTAGTATTGTATGTGTTATTGACATGTGACGTTGGACATAGCTATGAAGGTTGTTTATGTGAAACCTTTAGTATGAAAGTTATGATATAGTTGTAGTTGAAAGTCGTAATGGTATCCTTCTTGCAGAAATGGTGGACTCTAGGTTAATTGGATGGAACGACAAGAAATCATCCTTAGTAATGTCACTGAGCTATCCTCTTAACCAATGTAAGGCAACCCAAGGTGGCCTCTTTGGTAAGGTGTAATGTGATTGAGTTGTGAACTAGATATGGAACCTCTTCATGTGCTCCTTTATGTTAATTACACTATGAGAACAAAGGGTAGCATCGAGTCAGTATATCTTGGGGAGTTATTCTAAATAAGATGAAACTATAGAACAATGAAACCCTTCATACTCCATAACCATGTGCCTACATACATGAGATATGTCCATGTTGTACCATTGGAAAGTAGAACACCCTCCATCAGAGTAGGTTCTAAATCCGGATTCCATACTTAGCTACCATGGTCTATGCTGGTTATAGCCGATTCACATGATGTGGAATACATGCTAGTGTTGGATAAGTTCTATGAAGTTTAGGTTGTGGAATGAGACACTATCTATACATTGCACGAGTAGGCTTTGAAGATATTAATATGTATTGAGTGTCTCCTAAATGGTTAAATAAACTTAATGACTTAAGTTAAATGGATGTTATTGAAAAGATATCTATATAGAGAAGCTTTGAGGATTGCTTAGGTAGACTTGGAGAGGGTGTATGAGCATATTTTTTTTATGTATTACTTAGGTGAGGCTTGTAGTAATTCTAGGTAGGGACATGAATATATGAAATGGGAATAATCTTATCTTAGGTAATCTTTAGATCTCTTTGGTGGGTGTAAATGGATTGTATGGGCGGTCGCTTCATAACTCACTGAAGTGAACCTTAGAATTTCCTTGGGTACAAGGGTCTCATGCTTATGTGAATTGGCGTGATAAGTGTTATATTGGAATAACTTACTTTAGGTAGTCCTAGGGATCATCTAGGTGTATGTGAAGGGGTTGTATAGGCGACCTCTTCATAACTTACTTGGGCGAGTCTTAGGATAACCTTTAGTAAGGAGTCCATGTTAATATGCTTATAGTTGGATGTTACTTTAATATGTCTTATTTATGATAATTGAATTGTTTGTTGTCTCTTAAACCTTTTATGTAGGTTTTATATCAATATATCTTGAAAGCATGTTTATATACTAAATATCCCTTTTTTCATAGTTTTTACATAACTTCAATACTTAGTGCATTCAATGTTCTTACCCCATTCTTTTCCCTTTTTAACTAAATGATAGGGAATTATAAGTCTGATCTGCCATGGAGGATTGATAGGTTTCTAAGGGTTGAAGATCAAGTATTGGTGAGTCCTCATCGATGCAAGGAAAATACTTACAAATTCCTTTTATGTCTTAAGTCTTTATTTTATGTCTTTATGGGCTTATTCTCAAATGTTACATTCCAAATTATAGATGGGTTAATGAGACAATGTAAACATTTAATTCTTTAAAGAAAGTCTTTCGGTTGCGTGTTGTTCAAAGAGTTCTTCGTGTCTGAAGAAAGTTTTATTTTTTATTCATTATAGAGTGTGTGATTGATACGAGTGTCTTAATTGAGACTTTTTGGAGTCTCATATGCCGTGTGAAAACTCAAGAATGCTCTAACTTCTAGGGTGTACTTGTGCGTCGTTATAAAGTTGGTTTTACAGCATATCATTTGGCAGTGTCTTAGTTGTCTCATAAACCACATCTTGTAGAGTCTTGTTCATTATGCGAAGTGTGCCATATTATGAATAAAAGACTATTGTGTTCTAGGAAAAGTTTCACTTCTTCATTTTTCTAATCGTGCCTAAGAGCTTTGTATATTTTGTCTTTCCCTTGTTCCTTTATGTGTTGGTCCTTGGAGTGTGTCCTTCGAGGAGTTTGGGTTGAGGAAAAGAAAAAGATACAATGTGACTTGTTAGATTGAATATGGTGAAGTGTAGTGTTAGAAAGGTAAAGGAATGGTTGGTGAGGTGATTTGAAGTTGTTTAGATCCGACTTTAGTATGGAAGGGGGTGAAGTTAAAAAGAGTAAAAATGAGTTTCTCCTAGTAAGGAGGTTGCATTTGTTAGATAATGAGACTTTTGAGAGTCTTTGTTTTTTTCGGGATGGACTAAATGTTGTAGCTTCAAGGGGTCTAATACATTGAAGAGTTTGTGAGAAGGTGTTAGTGAGGTTTAAGAATTTTCTGAGGGAGTTCCTTGTAGTATGTTTATTTTGACCTTAGATTGGGTTTCTCCTATGTGGGGGAGTATGGTGAAAAGTTTGATTATTCGGTGTGACATATCCTTATATGTTTATTCGAGTCTAAAATAAATAGTTCCTGGTAAGTAGGTTTATGTTGGAGTCTTTTGTGAAAAATGAGTTTCCAAATATTCTCCTTATGATATGTATATTGTGGTTAAATTCTTGTTATATGGATAATGAGTTTTCATGCATGTCATCTTCCTCATAGTTCATGTGCTTCTAGTGTAGACTACTATTTGTTTCAAGGAAATGAATAATGAGCATGTAATTTTTTTTTATATGAAATTGATTTTTTGAGCATGCTAGTGTGTTTTTTAGAAGTTGCATATTGATTCTTGTGAGAAAATTTGCTTTATTGTGATTTGTTGTAAATGATTTTTCTTTGAGGAGAACTTGCATGATGTGCTATTTGATGTTCCTCAGAGCTATCTGTATGATCATGATAAGCGTCATTCGAGGACCAATATTCTTATGTGGGGGAGATTATAACGAATTTAAAATGAACTAGGATTATATAGAGATTCATAACTACTCTAATGGCTGATGAATAGCTTAATTTATATGTTGGTGAGTTTTGATGTCAATTCGGTTACGTTTTAAGTCAAATGTCAAGGAACAACCAAGACATTTGACGAATATTCCTTATGTGATTTCATGTGCTTATGTGTTCTTAATGTGTTCTTATATGGTTATTATTAGTGTTTAAAGGCAGCATGGTGAGTTTGGTAAGGATTGGAGGTCAAATGTCTAAGAACACCCAAAACGTTTAAAAATTTTCCTTTGGACATCCTTCTGTGTTGGTGTGTGTCTTAGCATGTTTTACGTGTTCGTTTGTGTTAAATTTTTTTGGAGATGTTCCTAAGACCTATAAGTGCATTCTTATAGGTTCAATGTCCGGGAATGACTCCACTTAGGACCCCCAAGAGGCCTAGAAGTGGAACCCAAATTCTACGGTGTAGAGTGTCTGGCAGTGGACTATCACGATCCTAAACGACGACCAATCTACTAGGCAACGGCTCGTCTATGGGTGTATTTTATGGTTACATGTAGCCTAGATGTCTGGGAGTTTCATAACCAATCAATAGACACCAATCGACAGGGCGTAGGCCAGTCGACGGTCCGTTAGTGATAGGTCGTCGTTGGCACTGCAATCTGCCTACTTTACTATAAGGTTTGGGGTGTTTTTGGGAAAATCATCCCAAGTCTTATAAAATGGAGAACCATTTATTAAGGTTTATTTCGATGTTTTAAAAGTATTTAGTCCTTAAACTCTCATAATGACCGTAGTACCTAGATAAAGACCCTTTCCTTCCCAAAGTTCTCCAAAAATCTCCATGAGAGCTCAAGATGAAGATGGAGCTTAATGATGGATCTTCAATGGAATTTCTTCTTCAAATATGTTTGGATTCTTCTAATAAAATATGGTAGTTATTCATCTATGTCTTGTTATCTCCTTAGACTCAATTTTGTAGATGATTTTTAATGATTTCAAAAAGATGAAAAGTCCAATTTCTATTCTAAATCATGGCTTCTTGCATGAAAAGTTTTGAACATTAAGATATGATATTATCGATGGGTTAATTGATTATCGCTAAATAGTAATGAATTCATATGTAGATTGCTTAGGGCTATTGATTTATGTATAAATCATGATTTTATGATTTATAGGCTTACTCGATTTGATTTAACTTTATGATTTTTTAAACAATATGGGCTCATCGATATTACCTCATATATTTTGTTATTACTATGTTATAAATTTGTTATGTGATTATTGTGAAGTTCTTGACGACTTATGTGTATATGTGAACTCTAAGCATGAGTTCTCCTAGTTGATGGTAGGTGTCTCAAGTAAGCTATAGTAAAGTTCTTATGTGTATTACTTGATGTTGATGTATGATGATTCTTGATTGTTTACATATGATTTGTGATAACTTATATTGATGATACCTTATAAGTATGTAGGGTGACTTGCAAGTCTATCTAGTTATCCCTATGTTCTTATTGAATGATATGCTATGTAAGACAAGTTCAAGAATATATGTGTCTTGTTTTTGTAGATTTAAGCCCCTTACTTGATAAATGTGAAATATGAATATGGATCCTTGACTTAGTATGCTAAAGCTCCTTATTCTTGTACGTATTATTGACATGTGTCCTTGAAAATTTTTAAGAAGGTCATTTATGTCAAAACCTTTAGAATAAAGGTTATGATATCCTTGAAAATGAAATTTGTAATGGTATCATTATTATGTGAATGCTGGACTCTAGGTTATTCGGATGGAACAACAAGAAATCATCCTTAGGAAAGTCATTGAGCTATCCTCTTAACCAATGTAAGGCAACCCAAGGGGACCTCTTTCGTAAGGTGTAATGTAACTGGGTTGTGAACTATATATGGAACCTCTTCATATGCTCCTTTTGGTGAATTACACTATGATAATAAAGGACAGCTTTGAGTGAGTATGTCTTGGGGAGTTTTTATAAATAAGATGACATTAGAGAATAAAGAAACTTTTAATATTCCTTAACCTCGTGCCTACATGAGATGTATCCTTATTCTACCATATGCAAGTAGAAAACCCTCATCGGAGTATGTTGTATCTCCATATTACATGCTTAGATACCATGGACTATGCCGGTTATTGTCTATTCTCATCATGTCCGATACATGCTAGAGTTGGATAAGTTCTATGAAGTTTAGGTAGTGGAATGGGACGGTATATATACATTGCACGCGTAGGCTTTGAGTACATTAGTATGTGAATTCCCTAGGTCTTCTCAAAGACAATTATGTGAATGTTCTTAAGTGTTGAGTGTCTCCTAAATGGTTAATTGAACTTAATGAGTTAAGTTAAATGCATGTTAATGAAAAGATATCCATCTAGAGTAGCTTTGAAGATTTCTTAGGTAGGCTTGGAGAGGTTGTACGGATGTTCTCTTCATGTTTTACTTAGGTGCGTCTTAGAGTTATTCTATGTAGGTACATATATGTATGAAATTTGAAAAATCTTATCTTAGGTAATCTTTAGGATCTCTTCAGTGGGTGTGAAGGGATTATATGGTCGGTTGCATCATAACTCAAGTGAACTTTAAAATTACCTTGGGTAGAAAGGTCTCATTCTTATTTGAATTGGTGTGATAAGTGATGTATTGAAATAACTTACTCTAGGTAGTTATAGGGATCATCTAGGTGTATCTGAAGGGGTTGTATAGGCGCCCGCTTCATAACTTAGTTTGTGAGTCTTAGGATAACCTTTTGTAAGGGGTGATATTTCTATATTTCTTTTAGGTGATTATCGAATTGTTTGATATCTATTAGACTATTTTGGTTGAGGTTTTATATCAAAATATCTTGAAAGTATGTTTATATACTAAATTTCCCTTTTTCATGGTTTTTGCATAACTTCCATACCTAGTGCATTGAATGTGCTAAACCTTTTTTTCCCATTTTGACTAAACTGTAGGGATTTAGAAGTCTGTGGGATGACATCACCGCCCTTGGACTACATGCACGGTCTGATGATGTCGGGCGTGGCATTACATCATTGATCTTGGACAGCACACACGGTCAGCAACGTCGGGAATGGCATGACATCATCGCCCTTAGACAGCACACACGGTCGGCATCATCGGGCGTTAAATCTCATCACCGCCTTTGGACATCACACTCGGTCGAACGACGTCGGGCGTGGCATTCTATCATAGCCCTTGCACGACACGTATGGTCGGGCATGGCATGAAATCACCGTCCTTGGACAGCACACACGGTCGAACGATATCGGGCATGGCATGACATCACCGCCCTTGAACTACACGCATGATCGGACAATGTCGGGCGTGGGATCACATCACCGCCCTTGAATAGCACACACGGTCGAACGACGTCGGGCGTGGCATGAAATCACCACCCTTGGACTGCACGCACATTCGGATGACGTCGGGCGTGGCATCACTTCACCGCCTTTGGACAACACGCACATTCGGATGACGTCAGGCATGGCATGACTTCACCGCCCTTTGACTGCACGCACGGTCAAATGACATCGGGCGTGGCATGACATCACCACCCTCGGACAGGACACACGGTCGGACAACGTCGGGCGTGGCATGCCATCATCGCCTTTGAGCAGCACAAACGGTCGAATGACGTCGGGCGTAGCATTACATCACCGCCCTTGGACTGCACGCACGGTCGAACAACGTTGGGCGTGGAATGCCATCATCGCCTTTGGGAACCACACACGATCGAACGATGTTGGGCGTAGCATGACATCACCGTCCTTGGAATACACGGAGGGTCGGACGATGTTGAGCGTGGCATTACATCACCGCCTTTGGACAACACACATTGTCGCACAACGTCGGGCGTGACATGCCATCACCGCCTTTGGACAGCACACACGGTCGAACGACGTCGAGCGTGACATGCTGTCATCTCATTTGGGCAGCACACACGGTCGAACGACGTCAGACGTGGCATGCCATCATCACCTTTGGGCAGCACACACGGTCGAACGACGTCAGACTTGGCATGCCATCATCGCCTTTGGGCAGCACAAATGGTCGAACGACGTCAGGCGTGGCATGACATCACCGCCCTTGGATAGCACACACGGGCGGCAACGTCAGGCGTGGCATGAAATCACCACCCTTGGACTGAATGCACATTCGGATGATGTCGGGCGTGGCATCACTTCACGACCTTTGGACTGCACGCACATTCGGATGACGTTAGGCATGGCATGACTTCACCGCCCTTGGACTGCACGCACGGTCGCATGAGGTTGGGCGTGGCATTACATCACCACACTCGGACAGCACACACGGTTGGACGACGTCGGGCGTGGCATGCCATCATCACCGTTGTGCAGCATAAACAGTCGAATGAGGTCGGGCGTAACATGACATCACTGCCCTTGGACTGTATGCACGGTCGGACAACATCGGGCGTGGAATGCCATCATTGTCTTTGCGCAGCACACACGGTCGAACGATGTCGGGCATGGCATGACATCACCGCCCTTTGACTACACGTAGGGTCGGACGATGTCGAGCGTGGCATGACATCACCACCTTTGGACAACACAGAGTCGAACAACGTCAGGCGTGGCATGCCATCACCGCCTTTGGAGAGCACACACGGTCGAACGACGTCGAGCGCGACATGCTATCATCTCATTTGGGCAGCACACACAGTCGAACGACGTCGAGCGTGGCATGCCATCATCACCTTTGGGAAGCACACACGGTCGAACGACGTCAGGCTTGGCATGCCATCATCGCCTTTGGGCAGCACAAATGGTCGAACGACGTCAGGCGTGGCATGACATCACCGCCCTTGGACAGCACACACGGTCGGCAACGCCAGGCGTGGCATAACATCACCGCCCTTGGATAGTACACATGGTTGAACAACGTCGAGTGTGTCATTACATCTCCGCCCTTTGGAGGTACACACAGTCGGACTACATCAGGCGTGGCCTGACATCACCGCCTTTGCACAGCACACACGATCAGACAACGACGGGCGTGGCATGACATCACCGGCCTTGAACAGCACACACGGTCGGTAACATCGGGTGTGGCATGACATCATCGCCCTTGGACATCACACACGGTCGACAACATCGGGCGTGGCATGACATCACAGCCCTTAGACAACACACACGGTATGACGACGTCGGGCGTGGCATGACATAACCGCCCTTGAGCAGTACACCCGGTCAGCCTACGTCGGGCGTGGCATGACATCACCACCTTTGGACAGCACACACGATTGAACGACGTCGGGCGTTGCATGCCATCATCGCCTTTGGGCAGCACACACAGTCGAACGACGTCGGGAGTGGCATGACATCACAGCCTTTGGACAGCACACACGGTCGAATGACGTTGGGCGTGAATGTCATCACCGCCTTTGGAAAGCACACGCGATCGAATGAAGTCAGGCGTGGTATGCCATCATCGCGTTAGGGCAGCACACACGCTCAAACGACGTCAGGCGTGGCATGCCATTAGCGCCTTTGGGCAGCACAAACAGTCAAACGACGTCGGGCGTGGCATGAAATCACCGCCCTTGGACTGCACGCACGGTTGGATGATGTCGGGCGTGGCATGCCATCACCGCCCTTGGATAGCACCCACGGTCGGCAGCATTGGGCGTGGCATGACATCACCTCCTTGGATATACTCATTTTAGAATATATATTATGCGATGATTCATACGAGTGGCTTATGTTAGACTTTTCGGAGTCTCATATGTTGTGTGACGATCAAGAATGCTCTAAATTTTGGTGTGTACTTCTGGGTCATTGAAATGTTTGTATGAGACCATAAGGTTTGGCAGTGTCTTCGTTTTCTCATAAATCACATCTAGTACAGTCTTGTTCATGAAAGGAAAGGAACCACATTATGAATAGGAGGATATTGGATGCTAGGATGTAACATTCAAGAAAATTCACTTGTCTAGTGAAGAGTCAATTAGGTTTTAAGAATATGTATTTGGGTACATCGGCATCCCAATGCCCAATATTGAGTAATATTGGGTATGTAAAGAATATTGGCTTAAGGGTGTTAGCCAATTTTAATGTATTAACAAGCAACATAAGATATACTTGGATGTTCAACTGCTCCAATCCATTTCTTTTAGAAATTGTACCTTCAATAAAGACCCTAAGCTAAAAATTTTGATTTCATAGCTTACACACAATAGGTACAAGACATCCAACTGTCAAGCCTATGTATCAAAGCACATGATCATTTAAAATGATTATGTAGATTAAACAGTGCCCAAGGACATGAGGATCCTTGGGACAGAAGTGAGCTTCACATGTGCAACTACAAAGTGCATGGCAACACACGTGAAAGCACATGTGGTACCGACCGAAAGACCAAGCAACTAAGCTTTACAGATTAAGTTAGGGCGGTTAGTGGGCCGGCACGAGTCAGGTCAAGCCACGTGGGGACGAACTTCCTAAACAATCATAGGCTCTAACCAAATTGCCTAACTAGATAACTAACTAAAATAAACCAACTAGCGTGCTTGAAATTCTACGACCTATCCGGGTGACACTAGTCTAGTAGGTAACTAATGAAACATCCTAGTACCTAACTTACAATGGTCCAAAGGGGTTGGTTATGGTCCTAGTGACTTAGGGGTACTTTAGTAATTATCCTAGGTAACTTAATTAACAAAATTAACAACTTAATTAATTAATTTAAATTCATGGTCAAACCCGGAACCCTTAGAAAAATTTCAGAATTTGGTTAACTCAAAGGCTCTCCTATTTTTAGTCAATTTTGGAGGGGTATTTTTGTAATTAGCTAATTTATTTATTTATTAAGTTAATTAGCCTAATTTGAATTATTCAATATTCAATTCCTAAGACTTAGACTCAAGTTTATCCAATAGAAACCCATGACTGAAAAACAGTGAACAAACGTAAGAAAAATAGAAAAATACTCTCGGTTCTCCTTAGGCAATTTCAAGGCAATTCTTCAATTCTGCAGTAAGGTATAAGTTTTCTCTCTTTGATTTCTTTTCCCATGAGGCTTTTAAAATGTTTTAAATTCAAGAAAACCAAAACTAGGGTTGTTTCCAACGAAATTTTCTAATATTCATCTCCCTAATTCTCCGTATTTCCGATTATAGTAGAATGTATAATGAAAATCTCGAGCATATTATTGGTATGTGGTGCTAACTGATCATTATGTCTAGGTTTCTGTGATTTGCTAATGTTGGATGAGACCTATCCGTTAGATCCGTATGATTAGAGTATCATTTACATGAGATAAGCAATGTTGTAATGCCTAATTGTGTTCAAGAAGATGAAATTATAATAAGTCATTTACGAAATTCAATTTTTTGTTGAAAGGAATGAAGTTTTCGATTACTGTTTGTGTTTACAGTCGATATGTTTGCAAGTGTTTGGAATGCAAAGTTTCAAAGAATAAATAAGAATCAGAATAAAATCTAGTTATTGAATCTTCAATGCCAAATAAACTTTATAGCTTGGCCAAACTAAGCACTGAATTGTTATTATGATCTAATAAAATGTTAAAAGTTGGCTTGCTTAAAATGATGAGATTACTATAGTATATACATGATGTTAATTGACTTGGCTTGTGATAATATCATGAAAAGTGTTTAGTGAAAGTTTAGTGTATACCAATAAATTGGCCAGCAACATTATTCCAAAACATGTAACATAATTGGCCAATGACTAAGTCATACCAATCTTATATGGCCAATGTAAATTATGATGTTTCTTGTAAGGCAAAATACATGTTAAAGATTGACTGAATTCACAAGATGAAACTCAATGAACTAATAACCTAGGGTTTGCCAATGATTGGGACAAGTCCCAACATACCCTATCTAAATGAACTCATGAATATAGTAGCACATTGAATAAGTCCTTATAACATTCATAAAGAATGGTACAAGACTACCAAATAATATTGAACAAGATAAGGTGAGTAATGAAAGAACTAATAGCTTATGAGTTATGAAATTGACCTAGAATGGGGTGTTAAAGTAAGTGAGATAAGTCGCACTTGCACTTAAATAATTATCTTAAAGATACTCACAAAAGAGGGTGTTAGAAATCGTGAGACAAGTCTCATTTACACTATAATGATAATGTAAGATTTAAGTTCACATTCATCAAGTATAGAAAGGGATAAAAAGTCATCCATTGATCAAAGAATACCTCATACTAGAAGAAAGCTTCCATAGTGGATGAGTCAACTCTAAAAATTGTAAAGTATAATAAATTGAGCAAAGCACCGATAGACCTAGTAATGAGCTTGTGCCAGCACATGTAATCCTCATGAGATGAGACTACCACCAAGGTTGATCAGGGTCTCAAAATTCTCCTAGTCTATAAACTATGTCTCCAACATACGTTACTAGCTAGGGGATCCACCTAAGAAAGCTAGGAAGTATTCAATTTCACTTTGGCCGGTGAACCACCTCTTTTTAGTATGGGGAAGATATTGGATTTCATGTTAACTCACATGATCTATGTGGGGTAAATGCTAAAGATTTCATTAAGAATGTACTAAATAAAGAAATAAAGAAATAAAGAAATAAACAAAGAACTAGGAAGATGAGGGATGTTAGGATAGAACAACCAAAGGGTGAGGTTAGACTTAGTAATGATGTAAGTCATTCTGAGTCATTGCACAGAAAGTCTTAAACGAATATACTAAGTCAACCTAGCATGTTCAAGGTGAAAATGATATCAAAGAAGAAGAAATGTAAGTTCAAAGTGAACTAAGTAAGCAAAAGCATGAGTATATTAAATCACCAGTGTTTTGATAAGAATGAAGTTTTAAAAAGAAATGGTTTATTCCAATAAAGGGAGCAAAACAAAATGACTCATCAATTGGAGTATGAATATATGCCCCAGTATCTTTATGTTATGCAAATGATCAATGAATTCACATAGCCAATAAAGATTGGCTTGTAAAGGCTTTAAGCCTAATTTAACAAGGATGGAAAGAATAACTTGTGTGAAGGATAGTAAAATCATTTCCTTAGTCTTTTTGATTACTTACATGATTCATTGTAGCAATGAGATTACTATAAATCATTGCACTCGTAACAAAAAATAGGATCAAAGGAGATCATTGAAATACACAACAAAAAGAAGAAAATATTGAAAAATAAACTAAGAGATCATTGAACTACACAACAAAAAGAAGAAAATATTTAAAAATAAACTGAGTCTAGCGGAGGGAGCTCTCAGCCTATGGGGAGCAAAAATAATAAATTTTGCTTGAGTTGCTCTAAAATTTGTTCATAATTCCAGGTCTGATGTTAATATATAAAATTATTTGTGTGCTTTAAATGCATGAAAACATGTCATATTCAAAGCATGATTCATAAATAACAAATTAGGAAAGATAAGTGACTTCACTTTCCAAAAATGGCATGTTGTTATAGGAAGAATTTTCCTTGATCATGCATTGTCCTTATGTGTTTATGTGCATAAACTCATACTTATTACAAGTGTGTAATAACCCACATACAATTACTATCTTTATAGGTGCAGGTCCTTGAAGAAGATTGAAGATTAGTTGAAGCTGTTTGGACTAGTACCTCAAGACTTCGGTAGGTGCTCTTGAGTTCAAGGATGCCTACACTTTATTTTCTAGCTTTATTAGATTATACATAGCTAGTGGATGTTTTCCCTAATTTTTCCTTTCAAACATTTGTTCAAGCTTTTGTATTAAGGCTGGTTTGGAAACTAGTAATGATACAATCTGTTAATAGATGATTCTTTATTTTGAATTGTTAGTATATCACTCTTATGCAAGAATTATATGAAGTGTAAGTACACTTCAATAAATTTAATAAGTTTGAAGTTATCAGCTTAATTCAACTATATGATTGTGATGAAAACAAATAAGAGGCTTGTTTGCGACCTTTGAGAGGTTAATGACGCCAGTCTCATCATCTAGGACCCGGGTATAAAAAACTAGGCATCAGAGCATGAGGGTAAATTACCTAGGAACTAAGTCTCAAAACAACCACGTTGCGTAGTATCTAGCTTATGGTTGTGAGGTGCACTGCACCCATGACATAGATACTTAGTGATGTTATGCATCATCCCTTCTTCTACTCTTTATCGTGCCGTGTAGAGCTCTGATATTTTGTGTAATTCTGGCATCTAACTTCCTTCTTGTGTGTGCATGTAGAAAAATGAACACAAGAAGAAGCACTAGTAGGAAAAGTCAGCTGATGTTGTCACTGGTATCTTACATGTCTTTTCTTTATTCTGTATGCATTGTTAGACCCAGGATCCACATTGTATTTTTTTTACTCCTATAGTATCTAGTAAATTTTACATTCTTCCTGAGATCTTGCATGAACGTTTTCTATTTAGTACTCCTATAGGAGACATCATTAGAGCTGAAAGAGTATATAGAGATTGCCCAATAGTTTTCTTGATAGAGTTACATATGTTGACCTAATAGAATTAACCATGCTTGACTTTGAAATAATTTTGGGTATGGATTGACTCCATAAATTCTACGCTACAGTAGACTGTCGAAATAGGGTAGTAAGGTTTTAGTTTACTAATGAGTTAGAGCTGCAACGGGAAGGGCGTAGTTCAAATCGAATAGGCCAAATAGTTTCACATCTTAAAGCCAATATGATGTTATCTAAGGGGTATTTATACTACTTAGTAACAGTCAATGACTTAGAACATGAAGTTCTTTCCATAGATTCTGTATCCATAGTGAATGAGTTTGAATATGTCTTTCCACAGGATTTACAAGGAATCTCTCCAGCATGTGCAATTGACTTTTGTATGACGTAGATCTCAACACCAAACCAATTTTCATTCCTCGTTATAGAATGGCTCTAGCTGAACTCAAAGAGTTGATGTTGCAGTATAAAAGAACTACTTGATAAGGTCTTCATCTAGACGAGCATATTCTCATGGAGGTGCTCCGGTGTTGTTTGTTAGGAAAAAGGATGGAACCCTTAGAATGTGTATTGATTAGCGGCAACTAAACAAAGTCACTACATAGAACAAATACCCTTTTCCCAGAATTGTTAATCTATTTGATAAGCTCAAAGGTTCAAGTATCTTTTCTAAAAAAGATCTACGGTCAGGCTATCACCTGCTTAGAGTGAGACAAGAGGACATTCCTAAGACTGCCTTCTGTACTAGGTATGGTCATTACGAGTTTTTTGTCATGTCATTTGGTCTCACTAACACACCTGCCGCGTTTATGGACCTTAACAATAGGGTCTCTGTGAATACCTTTATTATGTTGTCATAGTTTCCATAGATGAAATCCTCATATACTCTAAGACCAGAGAAAAGCATGAACAACATTTGAGAATGACATTGCAAGTACTAAGGGAACATCAGTTGTATGCATAATTCAGGCTTAGATCAGCGACCTTCCTTGGTCATGTGGTGTCCAACCAGGGTGTAGAGCTTGATCTGAAAAAATATTGAGTCAGTAAAGAATTTGCTGAGACCCCTTACTCCTATAGTCATCCGGAGTTTCTTGGATTTGGCTAATTACTATAGCAGGTTTATTGAGGGATTTTCCGCTATTGATTCTCCATTGACAGCTTTAACAAAAAAGAAGGTGAAGTTTGAGTTGTCTGAAACTTGTGAAAAGATCTTCCAATAGATCAAAGACCGACTCACTTCAGCCCCAGTTCTCACATTTCCGAGGAGTGGTGAAGGGTTTGTGGTGTACTATGATGCTTCTCGAGTAGGTTTGGGATGCGTTCTTATGTAGGATTGGAAGGTGATTGCATATGCATTAATATAATTGAAAATCCACGAGAAAAATTACCCTACCCGTGATCTTTAGTTAGGTGTTGTTGTATTTTGCGTTAAAACTTTGGAGACATTACTTATATGGTGTACATGTTGATATATTTACAGACCATGAAAGTATTCAGTATGTTTATACACAGAGAGAATTGAAACTTTGTCAAAGATGATGGCTAAAGTTGCTCAAGGATTATGACATGAGTGTCGACAATCATTAAGGTAAGGCCAATGTAGTGGCTGATGCTTTGAGTCGATTAAGCATGGGCAGTGTGTCTCATATTGATGATGAGAAGAAGGAGCTGGTTAAAAAGGTACACCAACTGTAAAGGTTAGGTGTACGACTGGTAAATACACCAAGTGGTGGTGTTTTAGTTCATTCCAGTTCCGAATCCTCATTTGTTGTTGATGTTAAAGTTAAGCAGCAACTCAACCCAGTACTCAAGGAGTTGAAAGACTCAGTTTTGAGTAAGCTGAATGAATCAGTCTCCCGAGGGGGATGGTGTGCTTAGATACCAAGGCAGATTATGTGTGTCCAATATTGATAATATGAGACCTAATATTATTGAAGAGGCTCATGTCTCCAGGTATTCCATTCATCCAGGTTCTACCAAGATGTATAGTGATCTCAATGAGATCTATCAGTGAGAAAGTATGAAGTGAAATATTTCTATGTTTGTGGAGGAGTGCCCCAATTGCCAGCAGGTTAAGGACGAACAACTTAAGCCTGGAGGTCTTAACCAGTCGATTTAGATCCCAACATAGAAGTGGGAGTCTATCAATATGGACTTTATGGTTGGTCTGCCCAAGACAAGGAAACTACATGATTCCAGTTGATTCATTGTTGATAGGATGACTAAGTGTGCTCAATATATTCCTGCGAAGTCTACTTATAGGATTATGCCAAACTATATATATTAATGAGATAGTGAGGTGGCATGTGATCCCTTTATCTATCATTTTCTATAGGAGAGCCAAGTGCACTTCTCACTTTTTGAGATCTTTCCAAAAGATCTTGGTTACAAAGGTAAATCTCTGTACTCCTTTTCATCCTAAGATTGATGGACAAGTAGAGCGTACCTTTCATACCCTTGAAGACATGGTGAGAGGATGTGCTATTGACTTCAAGGGGAGTTGAGATGATCACTTGCCACTTATTGAGTTCTCTTATAATAATAGCTACCGTTCTAGAATTGGGATTTCACCTTTTGAAGCACTGTATGGAATAAGATGTAGGTCCCTAGTTAGGTCGTATGAGGTAAAATATTCTTCCATCCTTGGACCTGAGATCATACATGATGTTGTGGAAAAGGTGATATGATCAGGGATAGATTTGCTACTCCTTACAGTCGTCAAAAATCCTATGCTAATAACAGGAAGAGGGCTCTTGAATTCAACGTAGGTGATCAAATGTACCTTTAGATATCACCCACGAAATGGGTGATGAGGTTTGGTAAAAAAGGGAAGTTGAGTCCGAGGTATATAGGTCCTTATGAGGTCTTATAGCGAGTAGGGAATGTTGCCAATGAAAAGAAGTTACCAGATGACTTGGCTTCTGTTCATCCAGTGTTTTATGTTTCGATGCTTAAAAATATCTAGGTGTTTCAGCATCCATCCTTCCTGTTGAGGGGTTAGGAGTCTATTAGAACCTTTCTTATGAAGAAGTTCAAATCGAAAATTTAGATCGCCAAGTGAAGCATCTGAGGAACAACGAGTTTGCCACCGTAAAGGTGTTATGGAGGAACCACATTGTTAAGGGAGAAACATGGGAGGCCGAGACCGACATGAGATCCCGTTACCCACACTTGTTGAGTGCTTGAGGTTAGATATACTCTTGCTAAGTCTGATTTTGTTTATGAAACTCTAAATTTTAGTGGATTAGTCGGTTTTGGTGTTTTAACTCCATAACTGTGCCTTTTATAATTGCCCTATTTGAGTTAATATGAGTTCATGCTTATATTTTTGTTGCTTTTTTTTGTATAGAGTTGACGTCATTTTTGTGTTGTATGAGTTGTGATGTGCATTGAGATAAAGTGAGAATGAGAATGAAGTTCCTCAATCTAAGATATGAAGCTTTAATTAAGCTTTGAGTGATGTGCATCATCAAGAGTATGTAGTGAATAAGATATTCACAAAGAGTAAGGTTTCAACAATGTTGAAGTATTTTTTTAAAAATACCCTCTTTGATCAAAATGATGTGTAGTGTCATCCGAAGATGAATGTTCCTAAGGGGGGATAATATAACATTTTAGAAAATGAACTTGTCTAGGGAAGAGTCTAATAGGTCTAAAGAATATGTATTGGGGTACATAGGCATCCCAAGGCAAAATATTGAGTAATATCGGGCATGTTAGAGAATAATGGCGTAAGGTGTTAGCAAATTTTTATGTATTAACAAGTTTTCTAAGATATAATTAATGTTCAAATGCTCAAATCCAAGATTGTTTAGGAATTGTACCTTCCATGAATACCTTAAGGTATATTTTTGATTTCATAGCCTACACACATTAGGTATGAGGCATCCAAGTCTCAAGCCAAGGTACCATAGCACACGATCATTTGAAATGATCATGTAGATTAAGCAGTGCCCAAGGACATAGTGAGAATCCTTGGGACAAGAAGTGAGATTTCCAAGTGCAACTACAGAGTGCACAACTAGGAAAGTGCACGGCAACACACGTTCAAGCACATGTGCTACCGTCTGAGAGACCAAGCGACCAAGCCCAACCAATTCAGCTAGGGCGGTTAGGGGCCCGGCACGTGTCTGGTCAAGCAACGTGGGCCGAGCTTCCAAAAAAATCCTAGGATCTAACTAACTTACCTTGCTAGATAACTAACCTATGACTAATTAAAATGAAATAACTAGTGTGCCTGAAATCCTAAAACCTAACCGGGTGACACTAGCCGAATAGCTAACTAAAGAAACATCCTAGTACCTAACCTAAGATGGTCCAAAGGGGGTGGTTATGGTCTTAGTGACTTGTGAGTACTTTAGTAATTACCCTAGGTCACCTAATTATTTAAATTATCAACTTATTAATTAATTTAATTTCATGGCCAAACCTGAGACCCTTAGCAAATTATAAGAATTTGGCTAAGTCAAATGCTCTCCTATTTTTAGTCAATTTTTGAGGGGCATTTTGGTAATTACCTAACTGGTTTATTTAAATAAATTAATTAGACTATGTTGAATTAGTAAATATTCTGTTCTTAAGACTTAGACTCACGTTTATCCAGTAGAAACCCACGACTGAAAAATACTGAACAAACATAAAAAAAAAGAAAAATACTCTGGGTTCACCTAAGTCGATTTCAAAACAATTCTTCAAGATATTCGTGCAAAGTACAGGGTGATCTTTGTAGATTCAATTCTACTGTAAGATATGTCTTTTCTCTCTTGGATTCCTTTCCCCAGAAAGCTTTTTAAACATTTTGAATACAAGAAAACCGAAACTAGGGGTTTTCCCAATGAAATTATTGAATATTCATCTCCCTAGTTGTCCCTATTTCCGATTCTAGTAGCATGTATAATGTAAATCTCGAGCATGTTGTTTGTATGTGGTGCAAACTGATCATTATGTGTACGTTTATGTGATTTGATAATGTCGAATGAGACCTATAGGCTAAATCCATATGATTAGATTATCATTTACATGGGATAACCAATGTTTTAATGCCTAATTGGGTTCGAGAAGATAAAATTTTTATAAGTATTTTATGAAATTAAGTTTACTATTTAAAGGAATGAAGGATTCGATTATGATTTGTTTTACAGTAGATATGTTTGTAAGTTTTTGGAATGCAATGCTTCAAAGAAGAAAGAAGAATCAGAATCGAAGCTAGTAAATGAATCTGCAATGCCAAATCAAATTTATAGCTTGGCCAAACTAAGCACTGAATTATTATTATAATCTACTCAAATGTTAAAAGTTTGCTTGGTTAGAATGACGATATTTCTATAGTATATACATTAAGTTAATTGACTTGACTAGTGATAATATCATGATAAGTTTTTTGTGAAAGTTTTGTTTATGCCAATAAATTGGTCAGCAACAATATTTCCAAAATATGTAATAGAATTTGCTAATGACTAAGTCATAAATTTTATATGGACAATGTAAATTATTATGTTTCTTGTAAGGCCAAATACATGTTAAAGATTTAATTGACAAGATGTAGCTCAAGGAACTCATAACCTAGGATATGCCAATGATTGGGACAAGTCCCAACATACCCTATCTGAATGAACTTGTGATTATAGTAGCACATTGAATAAGTGCTTATAACTTTCATAAAGAATTGTACAAGACTACCAAATAACATTGAACAATATAAGGTAAGTAATGAAAGAACTTAAAGCTTATGAATTATGAAATTGACCTAGAATGGGTTGTTAAAGGAAGTGAGACAAGTCTCACTTGCACAAAAATAGTTATGTTAAAGATACTCACATAAGATGGTGTTAGAAATGATGAGAGAAGTATCATTTAAACCATAATGATAATGTAAGATTAAAGTTCACATTCATAAAGTATAGAAAGGGATGACAAGACATCCATTGATCTCTGCATACTTCACACTAGAAGAAAGCTTCCATAGTTTATGAGTCAACTCTAAATGTTTTAAGTTATATTAAATTGAGCTAAGAACCGATAGACTAGTAATGAACTTGTGCAAGCACATGTAAGCCTCATGAGATGAGACTACCACCAAGGTGGATAAGGGTCTCCAAATTCTCCTAGACGTAGAACTATGTCGCCAACATAGGTTACTAGCTAGTAGATCCAAATAAGGAAGCTAGGAAGTATTTGATTTCACTTTGGCCGGTGAACCACCTCTTTTCAGTATGGGGAAGACACTGGATTTCATGTTAGCTCACATGATCTTTGTCGATTAAATTCTAAAGATTTCTAAAGAAATTAAGAAAGAAATTAATAAATGATGTAAGCCAGTCTTATTAATTTCACAGAAAGATCCCAATGGAAGTCTTAAAAGAATATCCTAAGTCAACCTAGCATGTTCAAGGTGAACATGAGATCAAAGAAGAAGAAATGTAAGTTCAAAGTAAACTAAGTAAGCAAAAGCATAATTATATCAAATTATAAGTGTTTTGATAAGATGAAGTTTTTACAGTTATTAGCTTATGCCAATAAAGGGAGCAAAACATGATTACTCATCAATTGGAGTATGAATATATGCTCCTGAATATTTAAATTTTTGAAATGATAAAAGAATGGTCATAGCCAATAAAGATTGGCTTATAAAGACTTCACGCGCAATTTAACATGAATGGAAACAATAAGGAATAGCCAATAAATATTGGTTAGTCCTCGTTGATTCGTGGACAATACCCACATGTTACTTTTTATGTCTTAAGTATTTATTTTATGTCTTGTATGGGCTTAGTTCCAAATGTTGTACATTCCAAAGTATAGATGGTTTGATGAGACATTGTAAAGGTTTAATGTTTCAAATAAAGTATTCCGCTTGCGTTTATTGAAAAAGTTCTCCGTGTGCGAAGACAATTTTAATTCTTACTCATTTTAGAGTGTATATTATGCGTTTATTGATACGAGTGGCTTAAGTGGGACTTTTCGGAGTCTCATATGTCGTGTGGCGACTCAAGAAACATAAACCTTGTTGTTTATGCTCCTACAAAGTTATTCTCTAGTTATATTGAACATATACACATACACTATGTATATAAATGTTGAAAAAATAATTATTGTACTTACTTCAAAGAATTTATTGCTTGAAAATCTATATTAATATATATAACTTAAAAGGACTATATGTAAGCTTACACATTATCTATTTTAAATAGATATGAAAATTTTCACATATGAATTGAAGAAATTCATTGTGCAAGTCGAAAAGTTGTAATTGTTTTCATGTTCAAGCGTAATTTTTTTTTAATATGTTGATCAATTTGTGAATTTTCTTCTAAGGCATATAACACAATTGTATAATCTATACAACACAAATGTTTCTTCTTATTACGAAATATCATTGTATACATATTATTATTTTCTTCTTTATTTTATTTTTAATTTTGATTAAAGAACCAATGATTTATTATTTCTTGCACAATTCATTCGTTAGATGTTCTTGAGTTATGTGATCATGACAGATAATCAAATTCATTTTGGAATATTACTAATATAATTTTAAGAACATAATTTTCCTTTATTTATAATGTACGAATATTAGAAACAAAATATTTGCAAGTTCAATGCAATTATTATTTATGAACGCGCAAAGTGGGAAAGTTACCTAGTTAACTATTAAATAAATATCCCAACATTGCCATCTACTCTATATAGAGTCAAAGGGAAAATGGCAACCTTCTAACAAACCTTCACACTCACATATGCTCTATTACCCTAAGCGTAGTTGTATGATTGTGGTGCTCATGGAGTCTGTATCATACTCTGAAATTGAAATACTTTCTACAATAGATCTGTAAATTCAACCTCTCTTTCAAGACAAGGTACACAATTCTCCAAAAAGGAATCAGAAAATTGAGCTAGTAACATAGGAGGTGAGTGGTGACCCAACTAGTTTACACTCCAAAGTTGACCTCCACCACTGTTCGTTTGCCATACATCATGAAAGAAGTGTTATCAACTATGTATGACATAAATAGACCAAGGTTATGCACCCTCTCTTAGAAATTCACAAAAAACATGTGGGCATCCTCGCGTACAGAACCTGAGAGCATTGGATGACCTAATCTCATGATCTGTCCTAACATATTTTGTTCCTCAGAAGACATGACAACACAAGCAGCCTTGGGTGGTGCAATTTTCAAAATTGAATCAAACACTAAACGGGGACCCATTGTAGAAAAATTCACCAGTGAAAAATATGCACCTAGTGCCACTGCCCATGCTGAAGTCTGAGCCTCATCTCTAATATGAGGACAAGTTAAAGTGCCAGTCTGAGTCCCCACTTCTGACGCCCCACCTGAGACGTAGCATCAATAATGTTGACGATCGTTGATAGAATGTCATGTTAAACTTTCTTGGCAATAAATCTTGGCGTAGGCAGCAATGGCCTCACGCAATCTGGTTAACAGTGAACCTGCCCAACCTCTATAATACACTTTGCTGACAATGTCTGCTAGTGATCTCAATCTTGACAATAACTTTTATTCTTCCTTGACCTCTAGGTCCATCTCAACCTCTACCCCTTGATGGGCTCTATTTGCATGTGTAAGAGGCTCTCTCCCACCCACTAATTATCAATTCTTACCTATTTGAGGAAGAATGAAACAAATGAAACTTAAAAGTGCAGGAAATATGAAAGGAAAATAGTATTTTTAGAGAATGCTGATGTTTATTATATCCTACTTAAGGCCACTTGACATGATTACAATCATCAACTACATCACTATTTATACCACTTAAAATAGAAAATAGAAAATCTTTCACAAATAACTAAATACATATATCCCATTAAATAGATACATGTACTATGAAATTCTAATAAAACTTCTTGAAAAACTAAGAGTCAATTTCGGAAGACAAAACATTGATGAATTAATTCCAACACTCCTCCTTAATTTCTTTGCTTGATAACTCCAATTTATTCTCGATGATAGCAAAAATTTTCTCTCGGAAGTGCTTTGGTAAAGATGTCAGCAAGTTGTTCTCCCGTCTGACAATAATGCAACTGAATTTTGCCTTTCTCTTGTGCTTGTCGGATAAAATGATACTTGATGGAAATATTCTTTGTTCTTTCATTGCTGACTCAATTTTTGGCAATTAAAATTGCTGATTTGTTATCACAATACAGAACAATACCTCTTTTTTGTTTTTCACCAATGTCTTCAAATATTCTCCTAAGCCAAATAGCTTGAGAAGTAGTTTTTGATGCCGAAACATATTCTGCTTAGGCAGTGTATTGAGAAACAACACTTTGCTTTTTTGATAACCAAAAACAAATAATTAATCCAAATAAGAAAGCATAACCAGAAGTACTCTTCATGTTATCAACACTTCAAGCCCAATCACTATCAGAATAAACAATTAAGTTCAAATCTCAACAAAATTTGTACATTATCCCATAATCCATTATTCCTTGCAAGTAGCGTAGAACATGCTTTGAAGCTACAAAATGCACTTGGATTCGTTCTTGCTTGAATCTGGAAAGTTAACTAGCACCAAACATAATATCTGGCCTTGTTGAAGTAAGATATAGCAAACTTCCAATCAAGTTCCTATAAAGTGAGCTATAAGCTTTCTTTTCTCAATAATCTTTTCTAAACTTCTCATTAATTGCTAACGGTATGACCACAGACCTGCAATCCATTGTTTTGAATTTTTGAAGAATACTTTTAGTATACTTCTTTTGAGAAATGAAAATTCCTTCTTTCACTTGAGAAACTCTGATGCCCAAGAAATAATTTAGCAACCCAAGATCAATCATTTCATAAACTTTAATCATATCTTGCTTGAAATTTTTCATGATCTTTACATCATTTCCTGTAAAGAAAAGATCATCAACATAGAGACAAATAATGATAATTCTTCCATGTTCTTTCTTCACATACAAAGTGGTTTCACTCTTACTTCTTTGAAATTATTTTTCAGAAAGTATGTATCAATTTCATTGTACCGGGATCTTGGATCTTGCTTCAGCCAGTAAAAAGAGATTTTTAGCTTGTACACGTTCTCTTCTCCCCCTTAAACAAAAAATCCTTGAGGTTGCTCAACATAAATCTCTTCATCAATATTTCCATTCAAAAATGCATATTTAACATCAAGTTGAAATATCTTTTATTTCATTTGTGCAGCAACAACAATTACAATTCTAACTGTCTCAAGACGAGCAACAAGAGAGAAAGTTTCATAAAAATCAATACCTGATTTTTGCGTGAAGCCTCTAGCAACCTACCTTGCTTTTTGCTTTTGTATATCTCCTTCCTGATTGGGTTTGATTTTGTAAATCAATTTTAGACTTACAACTTCTCTTTCTTTGGGTATAGCCACAAGCTCCCTAGTATTAGTTTTTTCAATCATTCGAATTTTTTCTTCCACGGCTTTCTTCCAAACATCATTCATTCTTGCTTCTTCATAATTTTCTGGCTTAACACCGGCAAAGTTACATCTTTGATGAATGTCACTCAACATTTTTGTTCCTCTTTGAGACGGTTCTTCATCATCTGAATCTGGGATGCTTCCCCTTGAGAGACATATTCATCTTTCTAATCCTCTTCTTGATGTGAATATATGATATCATTATTCTCTGTCTCTTTATCCTTCTGATTTCATGATATTTTTTCATAAAAAATGACATCTCTACTAACAACAAGTACGTTAGTTTTGACATCGAAAAGTTTATATCCTTTTGTCTTATCACTATAACCAAGAAAGATACATTCTTTTACTTTTTTCATCCAATTTGTTATTTTCTCAGTAAGTACCTGAGCATAACAAATATACCCGAAAATTTTAAAATGTCTAACAGAAGGTTTAATTCCACTCCAACTTCAAATGATGTCTTGTACTTTAGTGACTTTGTTGAACACCTGTTAAGTGTGTGAATTGTTGTATGCATTGCTTCTGCCCCAATATATTTTGGCAGCCTTTTCTCATTCATCAGAGTTCTGACTATTTCAAAAATTGTTCTATTTCTTCTTTCAAATACACCATTTTGTTGAGGAGCATACACTCTTGTAAGTTGCTTCTAAATGCCTTTATTTTTGCAATATTATTCAAATTCTCAACTTGTTTATTAACCTCGTCTATCACTGTGAATGGTTTTGATGCTGCAACCTCTTTGCTTCTCAACAAGGGCTTTAAATTTCATGAATGTAGCAAATGCTTCTGACTTTTCTTTCAAGAAATAAACCCAAGTAATTCTTGATAAATCATCAATAAAGATTAGAAAACACCTTTGACTTCCAAGAGATGGAGTGTTCATTGGTCCGCAAATGTTGGTATGGATTAGCTCCAAAACTACACTTGCTCTTCAAGACACCCCTTTTGGAAAAGACTTCCTATGTTTGTTTCCCTTTATACAACTTTCACATGGGTCAACCGAAGTATGTATCTCAGGAAGGCCTTGCACAAGGTCCTTGATTGAGAAGCTTTAAACCATGAAAATTCAAGGGACAAAATAATTTGTGCCAAAGCCATTAATCATCTACAATTTCATTTTTTGATGCATTGTAATGAAATTGCATAGGGAAGTTCCTTTTTATCATCTTTACTTAAACAATGAATTTATATGACTCAATTTTATCATTAATCCTACAATAAGTATCTCTAAACAAAATATAATAACCATTTTCCATGAGTTGACCAACACTAAGCAAATGTTCTTGCAAGTCTTGAACATAAAGAACATCATTATTTTTCTTAACCCTTCCTTTCATGTTGATCTAAATAGTACCTTTACCTTTTGCATCGACTAAGGCTCCATTCCCCATTCTCACTTTAGCAGTGATGTTATTAT
This sequence comes from Solanum arcanum, assembly GCA_027789145.1. Taxonomy (NCBI): domain Eukaryota; kingdom Viridiplantae; phylum Streptophyta; class Magnoliopsida; order Solanales; family Solanaceae; genus Solanum; species Solanum arcanum. The sequence goes on from CM050938.1 coordinate 17,811,243, forward strand.
TAATTGAAAGGAAAGCCTTTTCATCTCCAGATATGTGATTACTACAACCTCTATAAACATACCATTCATTGCTTTTTGTTGAAGCATCAGATTTAGAAGCAAAGAAAATGTTTTCTTCCCTTTCTTCCTCTTGTTTTTCACAAAAAATTATTTGCTCCCGTTTCTTGTGCTAGCAATCCCTTTCAATGTAGCAAAACTTTTTACAAAAGTTACTTTGGGGATTACCTTTGTGCAAACATTTTTATGCATAATGATTAATCTTTTTGCAAACTTTACAAAAAAGACTAGAGTTTTTCTCACCTTTTTCTTCAACCTTCTTAGAAGAACCATCATGATCCTGCTTCTTTTTGTCTGGTAAATGTTCTTCTGTTGATTTTTGAGAAATTTTAAGAATTCTCATTTGTTTTAGACTTGAAAGCCGTCTCTTTGGGTTGAATTTCACAAAAAAATCTTCGCTTCTCGTGTGCACAAAATAATCCAACTAGCTCTTTGATGGAAAGCTTAGAAAGATCATTCCTCTTCTCAGTAATATTAACGATGTACTCATACTTTTATTTGACACTAATTAGAATTTTTTTTACAACATTTTGATAAGAAATTGTATAACCATGATTTCTCATTTCATTAACAATATTCATGACTCTTGTGCAATATTCATATATTTTTTCAGATTCTATCATCTTTAAATTTTGAAGCACTTTTCTAAGAGTTTGAAGATTTATATTGCGTACATTTTCATCACCATACACCTAAGTTTTCAGAGAATACCAAGTTTCTTTTGTAGTCTCACAAGCACCAATTTTCGCAAAATATGCTCTTGAGACTCCCATTTGGATTTTGCTCAAGGCTTTTGCATCTTCACGATACATAGCCTCAAGATTTTTAATATCTTCTGGTGTAAGATCACCATCGTTGTCTGGATCTTCAAATCCATTTGTAACAATAGTCCACAAAATTTTCAGCTTTCAAATCTGTTCTCAATATTATCTTCTACCATTCAAAATCAGTTTCCTCAAAAAATAGAGCAAGAACAAATGAAGAATCAACACCTTCATTTGTTTTGGATGCCATATTTTTTTTCTTCACCTAACCCCAGATTAAGAACGAAAACCTGCACTTGATACCAATTTGTAGGGAATATGGAAGGAAACTAGTATTTTTAGATAAAGATCAAGTTTATTACAGGCTACTTAAGGCCACTTTAGATGATTACAATCATCAACTACTTCACTATTTATACTACTCAAAATTAAAAACAGAAATTCTTTCACAAATAACTAAATACATATATCACGATTTACTAGATAGATGTACTACAAATATATAAATAGACTTTTTGATAAACTAAGAGAAATTTCTGAAGACTAAACATTGATGAATTCATTACAACAAAAAGTTTCGTCAGTCAACAATTTAAATACCTTCCAAACATGAAATATCCCGCAAGAGTTTTTCAAGAAATATCAAAGCTTTCAAGTTATTTCTTCAGAATTTAACTTAACCAAATAAATTGATTTGCATTTGTGATGTTGTTAAATACCCCTCCTCTGTGGTAGATTGTACCACTATTTTTATCTTCCTTAAATTCCATGAAACACACCAGACCCAAGGAAAAAGCATAGGCAGTAGTGCTCGTAATATCGTCAATATTTCCACCCCAATGACTATCTACAATTCCAAGCAAAGCACCTTATTCCACTGGTATGAACCATATTCCAAGTTACAGAGTTCCCTGTATGTATCTAAGCACTCTTTTTGCATACATTCAAGCAGGTCTTGAGCTTCCAAGACGACTTCCAATCAAACATCTAAAAAATGAAGCGTCACACTATTTGGCTCCATCATTAAGAAGTGTTTACACATAAGTGTAGCATCATTTCAATATTTTGAGAATTAATTCTGTCGTACCAAGCCCTTGGATCCTGCTTCAACCAATATAGAGATTTTTGAAGGTTATACACCTTACCGTCACTTCTTTTTACTACAAAAGATTTGTGCTGAGACTATGCATATGGATAGAACATCAGGCATTTAGATAACAAATTTTCTTTCAATTTACTTTGTACACCATTTAACTCCAATAACTTTCTTAGTTTCAGGTATGTAAACGAGTTTCCATGTCCCATTTTTCTCAATCGTTGCTATTTCTCTCTCTTAAATTATTCATCGAACTAGCATCATTTCTAAATGAGTTTCCATAAATTTCTAACAGAAAAATCATCATCATTCTACTTCCAAGACTTCATTTGAATCTTCTAAAGGTTGTTCAACATCCATCATTATAACATGAGAGATATTCCTATCCTAATAAGAATCCTCATCCACCTTCACATCTGTACTTATGAAAACTTTCTCAGATTCAATATTAATAAATCCTATAGCCCATATATATAGAGGTATAACAAACTAAAATTCCTTTTTCAATTTTGGCCTAAAACTTTTTCCGAATCAAAGTTGGTACATATGTATAACAGAATGAACCAAAAACATTAAGATATATTATTGATGGTTTTATGGAATTCCTAGCTTTAATTGATTTCATTTAATGCATGAAATGAGTTGGGAGTTTAATTTGCTAAATTAATCTATGCATTTATCACCTCTACACAAAAAGAATTTTGCAACTTTTATTCAAGAGCTCGGTTGCTTTTGTTCCTTACATGCAAAAGTTTTAGTTTATGTGCAATAAACTATTCTTGGTACACTAACAAAAAAGCCCTGTGATTTTTCATGTTTGTCAATTTTGCTCTTATTTTGGTTGAATTTAGAACGAAATCACAAGAAATCACGGTTTTTGCACATTTATGTGATGATGTTCTATGTTACGAAGAAACATGAGGAAATATTGACATGGCTTGTTCATCCCAGATATTCTATAACTTCTACCTACAGGGAATGTGAAGCAATCGACCTCTATTATGGAAATGCTTCCAAAGTATTTTTTGGTCGAGGCGATAAGCATATCGATTTACATGCGAAATAGACTACAATCAAGGGTCGTAGATGGAATGATAACTCTTGAATCTTATAAACCGTACCTTCACTTCCTTAAACAACAAAATCTTCGGGGTATGCTACATAAATGTAACACTTTGAAATTGTAAACGTCAATCGGAAGTTGAAAAGTTGTAGAGAGTTGTTGGTGCACTAATTCTACAAGCCCTTGTACGGACCTAAGAATATTTTACGGGTCGTATGAGCAAGTCATTATTACTTTACTGGAGTTCAGGAAAATGTTAAGTCTTTTATGGGATTCAATGAGCCAACATTATGGCTCGTGGATGGGTCTACGAGTTGTGGATGAGGCTCTTAAATAAATAAGACTTGACGAAATTTTTGGAATTTTAAGTTCTACCGACGGCTTGTACGGGTCATACAAAAAACTACATAATGCATAATTCTATCCCTATATGGTCTTTAGAGAGTTGAGTCTCCAATTATTTGATTACGACTTTCTAGTACGGTCCATCAAAGGATGTATGGACTGTACATGGCCATCGTGGTTTGTAGGCCTTAGGATCCTGGCACTTGGAATAGGATAACTGTATAAGAAGGGTACGACCCATGGTTTGTCGTACATGTCATGGTTCTTGGTTCGTAGTTAAACTGAAGGACAAAGTCTCCAGGAGTTGAAACTATGAGTGGAAACTAATTCTGTAGATGGTAGTACGGACAGCAGAAGCCTCTTTGTGGACGGTCCTGCCATTTCATGTGGGGTTCATCACTCTTTTTTACGACCCTTATTAAGCCTTAACCCGATGTTTTACACCTATTAAGTTTCTTTTAAGTTTAGTTCATCCCTAACACTCTCATAATTAGTCCCAATACATAAAGAAAGGATCAATAATCGAAAGTTAGGGATTTCAAGAATCTAGTTAAAGTTTCGTCAAGAACTTTGTTCTTCTAGGTAAGTAGGTCTATTATCGTGTTGCATTAAGTTGGTCCTCACACCCTACAACTAATTCAGTCAGTAAAGAGATAAATCTAGGGTTCTATCAAAAGTTTCATGATTTCTTAATTTGGCTTGTGTTTCTCATTATGAGTACTGATTTCTTAACTATTGAGACTATAATACATTATACATATCTTGATTCTAGTTGTTAATGACGTTATTATCACATTAACCCTTGTTGATGAAACTTATGAATGCCTTTGTGCAATTATTTCCATACAGCGATTTCCAAATTTAATGTTTGTACAATTAAATTTTAAGCGTCATTTCAGAAGAACACTTATAGTTCCAAATGTATTATTTTTGCATGGAGAAAAGTATTCCTATTTTAAGAAGAGTATCTTTTATTTTTCAGAAGAATTTCCAGTCTAAAGATTACTAATCCTTTAAAGATGTCCTTTTTTAATACTAACTCATTCTAATGAGTGTTATAATATGAGCATTAATACATTTATTTTGGTAATAGTATTGAGCACCAATTTGTGTAAGAGCTAAAAGACAATTTAAACCCCATAACCTTAGCACCAATGTCGATAGGATCTAGCTATAATTTGGGTGACTCACAATCTTCAAGAAGTCCTTTAGAGGGATTTTAATGTTATGTTGCCTCCAATATCCTAGTAAGGTATAGAGTGGTTCTGACAACATGGTTAAGACGTTGTATCATCAACAAACTCTTACTAATAGTTGTCAGTTAGAAAAACTTCCCATGAAAGTAAAATATTTTATTTAAGTATTTTTGTATCATTGCATACCCATTTGTAAAGCTTTTAATAATTTCATTTAATATTTCATGCTTTACTTCAGGGAAATTTTGTTAGTCTGTCATTTAGTTCACTTAATTTAGTTGGATACACTATATCTTTTGCTCAACAAAGATGTATCCACACTTTCTCAACTTGTGAGACATTGATTATAGGGTTTCTCATTTTGAATCATTGTATTTTCAAAATTTTTAATTAGACTATGTGCATTATGTATACATCACTATATCACTTATATTATTATGAGAAACATTTGTATCATCACTAAAAAAAATCACACAACCATCACCATAAATTCATATCTCAAACAAAAAATATTATGTTTACAATCTAAGCTAAAACATAAATATTCATTATAAAAGAAAAAATCACTCAACCATCACCATAAATTCATATCTCAAACCAGAAACATTATGTATAGAATCTAGCTACAACTTAAATATTTACTAGGTTCCTTGATATAACACGTAAATATTTTTTAGACAAAAAGAACAATTAGTTTAAGGTAGTTCATTCAAAAATAAATATTCAGGTAAACTTGCTTTCCAATTTTGGATAGAGATCATTAGATACCATGAATATCAAAACAAAAGAGTACAGAAACGAAGAAAAATCAAGTGAGTTTTAAGCATCAGGTTTTATCTTCTTCACTCGCCGCAGTCGTGATATCTGGAAACATTGTTGCTGCCTTTATTGATTTCTAAATATATGAATACAACTATATCTTTGATTTAATAAATACAAGTTGTTTTTTCATAAGTCCGTGCAGGAAAATTTCAATTGTTTGTACTCGAACTTGAATTTTTCTTTGAAAATTCAACTAAATTCACCTTAAATCTGCACAAAAATATCTATAATTTGAGAATACGATCTAATCATGATATACCAATTTTATTTTAAAATATACCATCAACTCAATGTGATAAAACAAAAGAATAAAGTCCGTAGAATTGATGAAAACATCATGAAAGGAAAGAGGAAAAGAGGACGAAGAAAAAAGAATTGAAGAATGATATGGGGGCTTCAACAAGATTGGTTATGAAATAATAACATAAATTTGCAAAAGAAATTCCTAAAACTCGATCTTTAATGAAGAAACTTCATATAATGATGCAGACGAAAAAAAACAAAAAAAGTTTGCTTAAATTGTAGAAAGAAATAGGAATTTTAGCACAGCCTAGTTGAAGTGTTTGTTGTAAATTTAATACTTCAAAAGAATCATCCATCTTTTCACTATTGTGAGCTGAACATATCAAGGATGTTGGAAGAAAAAATTTGTGGGACAAAGATGTGGTGTATTCTTTTTTTTGTCGTGTCTGTTGGATTTGTTGTTAAAAATTTCAAGTAACATAAATGAATTTTCTATGTTAAGAAAATCATTTTCACATCCGAAAGAAATAACTACATCGATTCAACAACAACATACACAATATAATCCCACATTTAGGGTGTAGGGAGGAAAGAAATTAAATGGATATTCAAAATTATACCACATGTTGTTTCTATTTTATAGAATGGGAAACTAAAAATCCTTCCAATGGAAAAAAAATCAATTAGAAAGATTACCAAGAACTAACCCAGAAAAAATTATCAAATGGAAGATAGGGTGACGCCATTGTAATGATTTTTCGAAATTAGACAGCGAAAAGAGCCACTAATACCGTTAACAATAGTTACTCTAAAATAAGATAATCTGGAAGTTCCTATCAAAATGTCACTCCATATTACCGACAACGCACAAATCAATATAGCTCAAGAACTTATAATAATTTTGTGACATCTTTGTCTTCTTATTCTTCCAAACACTTCACATCTTCCATTGTTTCTAATATTCTAAACATAAAAAAATTTGATAAATCTTTTTCTTGATTTTGTTGCCCTATAATAGTATTGTTAAAGTCATGAATATTAGTTACCTAAAAATAATGAAAAGAAACATCTTGCATATCGGAACAACTAATTTTCAATATCTCCAGACAACTAAGAGCAATAAAATGTGAACTCATAAAGAACTTTCATCTTTAAGAGATTTTTTTCCTTGTACTTGTGAATGAATGAAAAAATCCTCCCATCCTCTTTCAATAAGGTTACACGCACTATGATGATCAACTAGGGATGGATCCCCATAAAGTTCCCTGATAAAACAAATTGAAGGTACACGGAAGATAATTATTACAATTTAACGACTAGCGGAGAAGTGAAGATTTCAGGATCTTCTGGAATGGTTGAATCCCAAACCTAGCTTTATTGGTCAGTACCTTATCTTAATTTCACATAAAGACATGCTCCTACTACTGTACCATTTTCTGAGTCATATCTAATATAATCTGTTAGCTATTTTAAGTGTCACTGTCCGATTTGTCTTTGTATCGATTCCAATTTTCATCCCATACAGAGAGTTCTCTCTCTTTTTTGATGCCTTCCCGAATCGTAACTTCTAAGGGGAAGGGTTTTTCATTTCTTTGTGGAAATAAAGGGAAATGTTTTCAGACACTTAACCTTCAATGAACTACCTTTTTTACATTGTTCCTCCACCCTAACCTTTATATCTTTGTAAAAAAATCTTTTTGATGAAGATATGTAGGTTAGAAAGGAGGACGAACTTGAAAATTGGGCTTGAATGTGACACTTGGAATAGGTGTCATATAGATGTGATTTAGGAACTGGTAAATGGTAGTAGTATATCAATCATAAGGTACCGATCACTCAAGCTTGGGTTTGTCATGAGACCATTACAGTAAATAGGAATTTGAAAAAAAATGGACTGTATTTTGTGATCCAGTTCTATTTATAACAAAAGATAACAAAATTGAATCAAAATTTGAATGAAGTATCATCTAAAAAATCATGCTTCTAATTGTTTACAAGAAGGAAGAGAAGTGGAGCTTAGAGATAATTAGATTGTATGTCGAGATCACGTTTGACAGTTTACAAAAACATAAAACCCTCTTTACGTTATTTGACTATTGAAGACCAAAATATCATCTTTAAATAACATGAAACAATTATTTTTAAAAATTTTCTTATTCTTATGAGTTGAAGACGGGAGGGAGTCTGATTGTAGCAAACTACTCTAAAAGAAAAAGTGAGCAAATACTGCACTTCCTAACTCAAACAATCACATAATAATTAAAACAATGATCTTCTTGTTTACTTATATATACGACAAGTTTGACACAAGACAAAAGAGAATAAAAAATTCTTGAAATCAAAGGGACACAAAAAATTAGCCGTTGGACACTTGAAACATGTGGTCTAATGTTATCTGTTTTAATGCAAAGCAATGGATGAGGATTACTCTACTTGGTAATAAATATGAAAATATAAAACTATTTAGACAATTGATAATAACTTGAGGACTATTCTCCATCAAAGAAGACATAATCACTATACACAAAAGTACCATTAAACGTAAGCCTCTATTGTTACTCCTCGATTCTCCAAATTTCATTTCAGCGCTGGAGAGAACATATATTTATAATAATTTTATGTTTAACCAATCATACAGTAAGTTTACAAATCCAAGCAATGGCCAAACAGACATTTCAACCAAAAAAATCATAAAGCAATTATACAAGAAAGCATAGATATATACTTATTTGAGAGGATCTTCAATTACTTACTCCTTCCTCACATATTTAAGAGCAATGAGGTTTTGGATTTCCTATCACTACGCTGATGATTTACGAAACCTCGACCCCCATTAATTTTATGCAAGCTACTCAAATTTAGTAACAAAACCTTGACCCTATAATAAGTCAAGACCAAACTTCTAGCCTATGAAGAAATATTTTTAGAATCCAAAACATAATCGATACTTCAATAGCTAATACATAGATCTTTCCTTAATCTAAACAAATTTGTTCTAATATAAAAATTAGAGTCACAGAAAAGAGTGAGATTCATACAAGTCAAAACCTAAATGTCTTTAATTTCCACCCCAACTCCAATTACTTAAAGGGTAACATTTTGTGATTCAAGATATCAAATTGTAAAATATTGGAAGTATATAAATGTACTTGGCAAGATCAACAAGAAAATAAATCAAGCTCATCGTTGAAATTAATCAGATAAATGGAACTAATAATAAAATATCGGTGCATGAGTATTGATTTGGTACTCTGGATGAGAATAGGGGATTTGAGAAAATATTAATGGAGGCATGCAAAATTAGTGTAAACAAGTCGGATTAGTAACACAGATGACTTAATATAAATATTTCAACATTATAGGAAAAATCATGCGCCCATTCGTCATCCATTTAAGATAGTTTGCGATCAATATGTCAATGAAATATAATTAAATAACCATAGATTCACAATTTGGGTACCACATATTTGTTTTCTTCTTCCCTTTTCTAGCAAAGTTTTAAATTTACTACCATGTTGAAGCAAATCTCAAATTTAGTTTACTAGCTTAGAGGCATATAGATGTTAATAATAATCATGTTGTTAGTTATATTTTCTTTTCATTTAACTGAATAAGATTTGGTTGGTTAAGTATCATGTACATGAGAAAACTGTAATAGAGCACACAATAAAAAAGGAAAGAAAAGTCTCCAGTTGAATTGGTTTCTCATTTTTCTGATATTGACCGATGGTTTAAGATGTCTCATATGATGAAAACTTTAAGTGAGTGAACTATTTTTCTTTGTCATCTTAGATTTTGTGTGCATATCGAAAAGATCTTACAATTAGATGTTGAAACCTGATTGCTAGATATGCAGTTTTGTGGAGAGTGATACTTGATGTTTTTATTTTGTGCAGAAATTTGTGGTCAATGACAGTAGCCAACATTTTGAGTGTCTACAAATCGAAGTGAGTATAGTAACTCAATAAAGGGTTGGGTTCATGTTCCAAGGGAGTGGTAGTGAAAACAATTGCTAGCTAGAATTCCGCTCGAAATAGTAATTGCTTAAGAAATTATCGAATAAAAAACGTAAAGGCAAGTTGTGACCCCTAAGTGTAAAATATCGAAGTTGATTTTTGTCACAAGTAGTAAAAACGAGTAAAATAAAAGGAAATCAAGTATGAGGGAAAGTTCGTGGGGTGTGACCGCATTATATGTTGACATAAACTAATGGGTACATGGTTGTGATAGGAATTGAGGAAAACAACGGTAACTAGGATAAGATTTAGGTGAAGGAAATTCCCTCTTAGACAACTTACCGCATATCCAATGGGTTCCTCTTGGACACCCACACGTCTAATCTTTCCATCCTATGCCTTATCACATCCTCTCTTTCGATGAAAGGTTCTTGGATATAAAGGATCTCACCCTCTCTTGTTGAGCCTCTTGCCACATTACTCCTTAGGATACAAATCTAGAAGTCTTAGTTTAGCGTCCTCTCTCTCGAGCAAGCCAAAAAAACATAGGTGATTTTGTATTTGCAACTACAAAAACCCATTAAGTTAAACCATAACCACTAGGTGAAATCACCATTTAAATCCTTATAATCCTATCAACAAGCAAGACCCAATAATAGTATGAACACATATTTGCTAAATCACACCCCAAGAATAGATTTTTTAGCCACACATCAAGCAATAATCAACTACACCAAAAACTGATAAAGAAATCAAAAGGGTATAAGATGTTAACCCTTAATACGAGCAAAGGAAGAAGAATGCACAAAACCTATTCCCGATTTAAGGAATAAGAAACTTTTTCTTCAAACTCCCACAAAACTCTCCTGAAACTTAATATAAAAATATAATAATTGGAGTTTTAAAAGTGAAAAATATTATTATTGTCCGGAGCATTAAAAATAATAAAGAGTTTACCATGACTTCAAATTAAGTGATGACAAATCCATTTGGCGAATTTAATCGCAAGTCACCCACTTATTCGGCAATATTCCATTCATCTAGTTAGTCATTATTTGTGCTTTTCTTTTATCATCCATGCATAATGTAAAATTGGGCGGAATAAAGCAAAGCGCCAACTCCTTCTTTTCATCGCTTTTTGAGTCGGCTTCCTTCAGGCTCCACTTGATGGAAAAAAGGGTGAAAAGTCCCTTTTCGGTGATCGCCAAGCGTGCTTGGCGATGCTCATTCTTCAACTTTAGCTCTTTTTCATCCTTTTTATTCTGTTTTTCACTTAAGTGTCCATGCTCGCACTAAAACCCCAACTACGTAAAACTTAAGAATTCTCATCAGGTATTGAGAAAAAATAGGCTACTAAGGACACTATTTACATTAAAATCAAGACTTAAATAAGTCCAATTCGTGTACTCGTCAATAGTCCCAACTTAAATTTTGCTTGTCCTAATGTAAAGTTCAAGTTTACCAGTTCAAATAGGATATCTCAAATAGTATTTCACAAGATTCAATTGTGAATATACATAACAAGACATGAATTATTCATGCATAGATCAATTATATACTCAAAGATTCAAGTTGTGATACACCATTACAAAAGCTTCTGTAGGTCACAATACTTACTACTAATGCAAGTTCAAGATTAAACTAAAGTATCTAAATGCCCTCCCACGAAGAATGATTCCATTTTCACATGAAAAGATTAAACAATTTAAGATCAGGAATCAGATGCAACACTCACACTCACAAAGAGGGACACAATGCATGTTTTCACACATAGGTTTGCCCTTATTTTCCGATTGACCTTCAAATAGGCTTACTCGAGATCAAAAAGGTCTTTCTATGGCTTGTAATGGGGATGAGTCCAAAGGTATTGTCATTTAGGCTCAGTGACTTTTTTTTCCAATGAGATGTGATTTTTTCAAGACATCCCCTCCCTTCCTTCATCATCCTTAGTCAAGCGCCTCTAAGTCATCTTTTTAATCTTCTCCATGGATTATTTAGAAACCCAATTTCTTTTTGAGATTTTATTCCACAACCTTCTATTTATTTTACTTTTTTTTATGGAGGGTTTCCAGTTCCCTACAATACCATGGGTTTGCGAGACTTTCCTTGCACTTCTTGACTTCTCTTTTGCCTTGTTGCTACACTGTTAACGTGGGATTTTGGACTATGTTGTCTATTCACTTATAACACATCTCAAGAGGATTATAGGTGATGGATAATGTAAGGTCTAGGTTTCATCAAGTTTGAAAAAAGAAGAGGTAAGGCTCAAAGGGTGTTCAAGAGAGTTTCACATACTCGCGGGTAGGCCACATAAGAGAGGTATATGTCATAGTTGGCTTACATTCTTTAAAAGTTGCCTAAGATCATCTCAAGAGAACATATCTATCGATAAATCAAACTAACAGGGAAAATTCTATATTTATTCATGCATGATTCAAAGTAAGCTCATCACACAAGGGATTGACACTTAAGTCAAAGAAGACTACACATTTTTGCTAGTGTGAAATGGTTATTACAACATAATCAATTCAATAATTGGCTAATCACAACGAGATGCAAAGAGTTTACACATTGTCGATGTAAATTCATTTGTTCTAGTTGTAGCCACAAATTCATGTGTGTTCAATTGAGAGAACTTTTCAAGTCATGGTATTTATCGATGCGACTTAAATTTTCACATGAACAGTCACATTCAAAACAAGAGGTGGAAAAATTTTCAAAACTGCTTATTTTTTCGGGAAGGTCAAAAATTATTTTTTAAATTAAGACCCCAAAAGAAAGTCATGTGCTCAAATAATCACGAAAGTAGTAAAAATTAAATTTTAAAACAGATAACCCAAATATTCACAAAACACATAATATTCATACTAAGCAAAACAAGAGTATTTGTCAAAACCGGACACAATGGTGGGCCTCACCCCACCGCAAAAGAAATGTGTTTGTACTCAAATGCAAAGAAATGTAGTTCATTTGGAAAAATAAATAATCCAAAGAGGTGAGTAAAAAGAGGATCCTATTTATGCAGCTTCTTTATATGACAGGGTACCAGCCCCAAGCATCATTTTTTCACAAAACAATGACTCCTGAATTGCTCTCCTCCTGAGCTTCATTTTTTTAGCTTCCTCAGCTTCAGCAGCGATGTTAGGTGCTACCATTCTCTCTATATAACGTGCTCCAAAAAATTTCATTTACTTTGTTGTATAATTTGCAACAACATGGAGGGATGGTGGGAGTAATAGGAATCCTTCTTTTAACTCTTTTCCTTGGTACATTTTGTTTTCTTGCCCAGCTCCCCTTTCTTTTCTTCATCTTTAAACTCACATGCGATTACCTTCCGTGGAGGGTCATTTCTTCCTGCAAGTTTTGGTCTAGCCATTCCTTTAAGAGACTTTTAATACGTAGTCAAAACAAAATTTAAACAGAGCTAGGAAATGTCCTCGTGTAAGATAGCGTCACCAAACTAGTTGGTGAGGTGCTTACCCAGGTTATGCGAACCTGTAGAATATGGTGTACAAATGGTATAAGGGCACTAACAATAAGGGCAATTATGGACCCTTTAGGTGGATCGCAGAGTGAATTTTTGTGCATAAAACATACAACGGAACGTTACCGACCAATCAGATACCCGCGATCTTCAGTAATTGGCAGAATGGGGATGTTAGGCGAACCTCCAACATAATCGGTGAGTTGTGTTTATCCCGCAGAATTAGCTAAGTGTGTCTATTTTAAACCCATTTCTTTTCGTGTCACCCAGCAACAAAAATAATGCATTTTAAGCTCACATCACACCATCTCAATGAATATTTAGAAGGGTATCACTCTCTCCACAACAATTGAATTTTACGTAGCGTGAATAAGTAGAGATTTTATGCTACTGACCAGTCATGCAAATAAGTGTGAATTGCAATAAAGTAACAAAGGGGTTTGGTTACCAACCTTTTGATGCTTACTGAAATAGTACCGATATGCTAGGCATCAATTTAATCAAAATCCGAGCACAAACCAATAGTTTAAATACTGCGAATATGCAAGAGATATAGCTAATATAGTGAAAGTTGAGTTTGTGATAGGAAAGCAAAGTGTAAGAATAAGTGTTGAATAGGGCTTCTAAACTTGTTGCATGTGACTGTCTACCTTTTAAACATTTAGTGATGTTAATTGATCATGCTCAATGGATCGGCTAAGAGCTGATTATCTATTTCATCGCCAAATAGAAAAAAAAATTACAACTATAAAGTGATCATGCCGGGGGTCTTTGTCAAAATCTCCCATTGATTTGGCAACGCGCCGAGAAAATTTTCATTCCAACGAGTTTTATAGGCTCAATCTTTTGAGTGTATTGAGTCAAATTGAGTGAGCGGTTGAATACACTGAACCTATCGATGTTCCTCTAAAACAACTTGCTCCCGTCACATTTCATTTTTTCATGCAATATGTTCCTTAATCCTGCACAAGCAACACACACTTATTTTATCAAGGTAACAACAATAAAGTAAAGGGTTTGGATTGCCTCCCAAAAACACCTTTATTAACGTAGTGGCATGACAGGGGTTGACCTTCAAACCTCACTCTTGGGGTTAGCCGTAGTATCACTAGGCAAATATCAATGTTTTCTCGGATTAAGATGAGCCATGATATAACCCATTTGGGTCTCTATCTTCTTGACTGAAGATGAATGAGAGATGACAACCTTGCTAAGGGTGGATATATCTTCTTTCATGCCTTTCAGCATATTGTTCGACCCTTCAACTTTGTTTAGGAATACTTGATAGCATATCATCAGGCCTACCACCTTAAAAATCTTTAGGATTTTGTCACTCATACGGAGGTACATATCTATGCTTCTTCCATCCTTCAAATTAGAATTCCGGTCCTCCATTCATGATCTCAATCTTTCAATCCTTCTTCTTTATACCAACCTTTGCTACCACCCTGCCTCGGTAGTTTGAACGATAACCACCGCCTTGGTTGCTAGAAAGTTGACATCCTCACTATACAAACCTTCAAATTTCATCGCATCAGGATTCGTGTTCCCAACTTATACAACATTGACACCACGGGTTCCTGTCCCATAAAATACTTAGAAAGAATGTCAAGTTGTCATAACCTTAGCCACATTTTGGTCCCTTTTGATTTCCTCCTTAGCTAGTTGAAAGGTTACAAGGGAAACTCAGTGCTCAGAAGTGTACCATGCTCTATTAATGGTTGTAATTCAATATAAAAGCTGGGCTACCAGAAAATATGGTTGCTACATTAGGCCGAGGGGAGAGAGTTGGTCAGCAACCCCTTTGTTGACTGAGTCTAAACTCCTGTAAAAGTACTGAAGTAGTACGTTATCTGGAACACCATTTATTAGACGTATAGCACAAATTCTTTAAACTGGAGCCACCTTTCATGAAGAGTCTCTCCATTAATGTTCTTAAGCTTTGGATACTACCTCGAATGGTCATCATCTTCAAAGAAAGGAAGAAGCGCACATTGAAAGGTATAACCAATTCTTCCCACAAGGTGATTGAATTGTGTGGAAACTCAGCTATCCACTTGCATTCCTCGCCCATTAATGAGAAAGGAAAGATGCTCAATCTTACCGATTCTTGAGAGATGTTTTTGAATAAGAATGATACGTACGCATCTACAAAATTTCAAAGGTGCTCGTGTGGGTCCTCGTGAGATAATCCACTCAAAAGTTTCTTTAGTTTCAAGAGTTGCAACATGGTGCTATTTATGTGGAATACAACATTTCCCTCTGCTGTAGGTAAAAGGATTTTCCCAACATCTCCCATGAGATGTGGATTATTGACGTTGGGCTCTTGGACAACATTGAGGTTGCCGATAGCATCCTGATGGCCCATTTGTCTCCCGTTAACTCTCATACTTTCTGAAATTTTTACACAATTAACAAAAGAAAACTAAAATTTAATTCAATAATCACTACACTAAAAAAACTAAAAACCCTAAGAAACTACATTTTCATGTAAAACACTTCCTGGCAGTGTCACCATATTGATGCTTTTATTTTATGGTGAAATTCGTGATCAATGACAGTAACCCAATCTCTAAGTGTATATCACTTAAAGTGAGTATACTAACCCAACGAAGGGTTTGGGTCATGTCCCAATGGAGTGGTAGTTAATACAAAGGACAATGGAGTGGTAGTTAATAAAATAGCTAACTAGAATTCTTTTCATTATAGTAACTACTGAAGAAATTATCAAATAAAACAACATATATGCAACTTGTGATGCCAAAGTGTCAAATATAGAAAGAGGGTTTTAGCACAAGTAGTAAAAACAAATAAAATAAAATAAAATAAAATCAAGTATGGGGGAACATTCTTGGGATGTTACTAAAATATATGTTGACATAAGCTAATTGGAACATGTTTAGATAAGAAAAAGTAGCATACTATGCTTTAGGTGAAAGTAAATTTCCTCACGGAAAACTTATCACATATTAAATGGGTTCCGCTTACACAACCACTCATCCAATCTATTAAGCCTACGCCTTATCTACACCGGCTTTCTCGATAAGAGGTGCTTGGATATGAAGCTAGGGGCTCACCCACTAGGGCTAAGCCTCTTGACACCTCTCTCCTTATGATATCTATCTAGCGGTTTTGGTTTAGCGACCTCTCCCTCGATCAAGCCCAAAATAGATAGGTGATTTTGGATTTGCAACTAAAAGCCCATTAACTTACACCACAACCAACTAGGAGAAATTAACGGAAAAGGCATCTAATCCTATCAGCAAGCAAGACTCAACAATAATATTATCCTTTTTTTTTCAAAAATTACAACCCAAGACCCATACTTAGTGTCAAGGAATAAAGAAGTTTGATGTTCAAACCCTTTTTGAAATCATTTAGAAGTGGCTCTTTGAATGAACAAAGTTCAAGGATGACTA